>OX579641.1:23461938-24206358 GCA_951230915.1 Antitrichia curtipendula | reverse complement strand
GTACTTACTTTTTTTTACTTACTTTATTTTTCCTATGTGTTTTTTCCAAATGATGTGATATTCTTCAAGCATGTATCCAATTTGTCTAGGAAAAAGAATCCAAAGAAGCACCCCCACTTTTTGACATTTTTTCATAAAAAAGTGGGCTTGTGAAGTGTAGCTGCCCTGTTTTTTGTAGGGCCAAAAATGATTTCACAAAATTTGAATGCTTATATCTTGCAATCCACGCCGTGAAAATTTCTGAAATTTTTACCACATGTTCTCAAGCTAGCATACTACAAAATCCTACGGTTATATATTTCAAAAAAAATTCAAAATTTGGTAAGGTAGCTCTACCCAATTCCGACCACTGACCCAATTCCGACCACTGACCCAATTCCACCCAAATGAAAAGCTTTCATTGATTCCAGAATACAAATCTGTGACTGTTGTACATGCCTTAACTTTACAATACATGCAAGTTAAGGCATGTACTACAGTCACAGATTTGTATTCTAGAATCAATGAGGGCTTTTCATTTGGGTGGAATTGGGTCAGAGGTTGGAATTGGGTAGAGCTACCTTACTTGTACTAGAAATGGCAGGTTTGGAGCTTTTTTGGTGAAAACATAGCCAAAGAACTTAAGGGATTCATGACCTAACATTTGATTTTTCATGCCATTGCCCTCAAGGAAGAATGTCCTCTAAGGTAGTAAGGTAGCTCTACCCAATTCCAACCTCTGACCCAATTCCACCCAAATGAAAAGCCCTCATTGATTCTAGAATACAAATCTGTGACTGTAGTACATGCCTTAACTTGCAAGTATTGTAAAGTTAAGACACGTACAACAGTCACAGATTTGTATTCTGGAATCAATGAAGGCTTTTCATTTGGGTGGAATTGGGTCAGTGGTCGGAATTGGGTAGAGCTACCTTCTGCTCTAAAACCGCCCATCTTCTTCAAACCAGCCCTTAAATGGTCGCTTTAAGAGCATATTACGTTAGTGTCAAAAAACCCCACTAAGTGACAACTCCTCGCAAGTCATTTGACAAATGCAAAAACTGAATTTGTGAGGCCAAATCAATAAAAAATGCACAGAATATGCAATTAAAACTTGCATGTGCACATAAATCATATTTCCAGATTTGTATAAAATATGTGCATACACAAACAAGTCAAAAGTCAATCCGCAACTGCTGACCAAAACCTCAAAAACCACAATGTGGTTGCAAGGAATTTGAGGGGTTAAACCAAGCACGATCCAGGGCTCAAAACTTGCAGGCTCAGTCCAAGATGTCAAGATCAGCACTTCAGGAGGACAAACCTCATTTCTATGAAAAACACAGCTCAAATTCCTCTCCACAAGTTCTGGTTCACACCTGTCAGAGCTTGTCATTCTGTGCGTGGCTGCTGCTGCTGCTGAGATTTTCGCTAAAAACTAACTGCTTTCTGGATGAAAACATGACCATGTGCATTTCATAGTACAGATCCATGCACAACTTCTCTTATTACCAATCCATTCACAGAAAGAAGCATGCAGTCGTGATTCCAATGAGAATGTGTATGAATATAAACTTCAGCCTGGTTACCTCAGGAATTCAAAACAAAAGTATCTGTAAACAACAGTGGTGAGAGGCCATCGCATACTGTATCCTTCAGAACACTCCCTGACTGGATTTACAGGGGCCGTACAACTATTTAGATCTTGGATGCGAAGCCTAAGCCAGCAGCAACCAAGTCATCCTTGGAATCCACGGTAGGCTGCTCTCGTGCAACCTTGGCAATCAACTTGTTCTCATCAGGAGAGCCCCCTTCCAGAAATGTGCCCACGACCTTGTTGTCCTTCACCCAATAAACTCCAAACTTTGAGCCAGGGGCTCCAGCCTTCTCACGACCCCAAATGACACTCTCGCCCACATTGTCACCATAAAACTGCCACGACAACTCGAAGGCGCGGGAGTAGAAGAATGGCAGGTAATCATACTCGTCCACAACTTCTCCCTTTTCAGCGGCTTTGATTGCCTGCAAAGGGGATCAGCAAACGATTTTCCTTAGACTCTCGAACCTCGTTATTATTATGACCTTCTCTAAAGTGAGATTCTAGAATATCCTGTACACTTGCCACACTATCATTTACTGTAGCACGCTATCGCATATTCAAACTATGTCAAAGGGAAAAAATTGGGACTCCATCTGGTAAGATTTAGAGGTTTGAGAAAAGAGAATTCCAGACGGGACAAAATTATAGGCGCGTTGACGTGTTACAAAGGGGTGTCTTGGGACGAGGCTCCGGTTCGAATGCGAAAGAAAGACACGGACCTGCGGTCCTGCAAGATATTGCTGGGACCTTACAAAGCAATGCATTACATACCTGAACAGCCTGCATGGCAGACTTCCTTGCATGGTCCACATGCTCCACTCGCCGAGTGTCACCATACATCTTCATTGGAAATGTTGCAACATCACCAATGGCGTATACACCCGGGGCACTTGTCTTGAATGAAGAATCAACCTACAAAGCAAGCAGTAGCAAGTAAGTGGGCTCTCCATGAACATCGCATCTAAGGGATGGAGTGCATTCTCTGCGTTCTAGGCAGGAGAGACCATTAAGGGCTCAGTTGTCATCATAGTAAGGTATCCTTCCCATTCCAGAAATTCTCATGATACTCCCATTTACTTGCAATTCCACTGGATATAGCTACTATGCATATTTGTCCTGGTCCTGCATTGAAGACATACCAAAAAGCCAGCAATTCTGTTTTCAGGTGCAAACTAGCACATAAAAAGAGAGTTCCGGCAGAATAGAATATGTTGACAGGAGCACAAACCTTGAACCCGCCTTTCTCCTCCTCCAGCAAACCCTTGAAAGGTGCCAGTCGTGGCTTCGCACCAACTCCCACCACTACAAGGCTGCTATTCAACGATCTGCCATCTTTCAATACAACTTTCGACACCTGCATCAACCGTCCTCAGGTGTTCAAATTCATAAAACTAAAGAGGGAGAAGGAAACATCAAGTTGATCCTCAGATTGAGACATGCCAATTAGACCATTGTGTAGTCTCACATTCGCCAAAGACTGAATAATGTCCACAGCTACCTCCTGACCAAAACCGACAAAAAATAACATGAAATACTGCAATCCATACATCATGTTAGTGGGAAAGCTTTTCAGAATCTCACGTGGCCATCGTCATCTTTCTCAAAAGCGGACACAACTGTTCCCTTGATGATTTTGACGCCTTTACTCTCATAATAACCCTCGTAAAAGGAGGCGAGTTCAGGTGTAAACAAACGAGGCACTGTGAACAAGAAGAAACATCTATTAGAGTAAGCAAATTGTCTCAATTTACTAGTAATAAACTCTTTCACCTTCCAAGACATTAACTTCTTCAAAGCAAGCGCTTTAAATGCTACTCAAAGGACGTATTCAAGCTACCCAACACTTCGTTAAGAGTCTTACTGACGAAAGGCTCAGGCAACACCATGGTGACTTTAATCCTGTTCATCGTTAGACATGCAGCTAATTCCAATCCAATGTAGCCTCCTCCAACAACCACAGCTTCACCTCCCTTGAAAGCTTTGATAGCTTCAACAAGCTTATCGGCATCATGCACTTCTCTCAGGTAAAATAGTCCTTTGGCATCAGCTCCAGCAGTTTTGAAATCCGCAAGGTTGACAAACTACAAGCATTCAGACCAGTTAAACCATGTAATGCTGAATCACTTTCTTATCCCTTCTTCTAACTCTCAAAATTAACTACGCTCAGACACAGAAAATTTAAACCACACCGTCTCTTGGGAGGGAGAAACTTCAAGCAAGCAAGGACAGCACACCCACCGTAGAACCAGTTGCAATAAGTAGACTCTCATACTTGTAAACATCCCCTTTGTCAGTCGTGACGGTCTTGTTCTCAACATCGGCCTTCACAATCTCAGTCTCCAGTTTTAGTTCGATCCCTGAGCGATTAAGATTACAAGTTCTTGGTGTTAGGCGCGGTCAATAATCTTCAATGCTTTCCCTGTCCACTGGTAGACAACAATTATTCCTAAACTTTAGTGCAGTGGACGAACTGGTATACTTGCCTTTTTCAGCATACCACGTGGGCAGTTGTTTCTCTCCTCCACTTCCTACACAGACATGGAAGCCTGGAAGCCTAGCAGGTGCTGTTACAGAACAAACCCCATTCCCAGTTAGAAGATAGACAAATCGCTAGTAGTACCGTTACAACTCAAACCACCCATAACTGGGCACAGTTCAAACACAATGACACTCCTAACTACAAAACAACCATTTGGAATTGCACTAGGAAACGAACACATAACGTACTGACAAATCAGGCTCATGCAAACACCGATAGTAAAAGATTTCATCTGCTGCGGACTGATACGAGACAGCGAAGAGCCACAATTACAACAATGATAGGCGTAGTGATTTGCTCAGAAAAGAAAGAAAAATTAACAACACAACATGATGGTAGTCTGTAAGATGATGCCTAATAGACTAACATGTGAAGTCAGATGCTTTCACCGATTTCAGAACATGAAGTCGAAGAGACAATGAACCCGATTCTTACATTCAGGGAACAAGTAAGCTTTGCTTAGGGCAGGCCGCTCGTAAGGTGCCGCCTGTCATATGAATCAAATTCAAATTAGCTGCAGAACAACCTAAAAATACACATACTGCACCATATGGCATACCCAGGATCGAACTTCTCACAAGAAAATCAGAAAATATTCTATCTGCCATATGCATAGGCTAAACAGTGATGTATCCACTAATTCAAATACGAAATCACGAACAATAATTTGCACCCTAATCAATAATGTCTTCCGTATGACCCAACCTTTAATTACAAGCTCACGTAATGCATAAGCGGATAGGCCTCTGCAATCAACCAGGACAAGATATGACTAAAGTAGCATGAAACCGACTAATCCAGCCGTTTACTGCTTCTTTAGAGAAAACTACAATCTCCAAGTTACTAGACTGGCCGTTTACCGTATCTTTGGAGAAAATAGTCAGCTCTCCAGGTTGCAATCCTAGCTTTACAAACTCCCGAGCAGCATAGCCCTGTAGATAAAACACCATGATCTCAGGTTTAAAACCCCACGGCTTGTAAATTTCACCTCCTTCTAGATTACCAGCCAGAATAAATGGAGAAACAGCACTGTAAATGCAGAAACTTTGGCAAACGTGTAATGACTGTAATCTCATGAAGTCATATAACGCAGTAGACCTTCCTTCTTCTTTGACCTCACTCATGCAACCACCTAGTACTTAACCTACAGTACCCACCGTGCTACAACTCGCAAACACAAAATCTAGAATAATGATATAATAGACGTCAAAAACACTACAAAACACTCACCCCTGCAACACCTCCTCCCACCACGATATACTTGCGCGATAAAGCTGCCATGATGGCACTTTTCAGAGCTCTGCGCAATAGCCCACTCGAAGAAAAATGGTCAGCTCAAGAAAACGGCAAATAGAGAACCAATGTTATCTATCAAAGCAATATTATCATACTGTGCATAGAACGATTCTAGTTTTAGTCCTAATCCTTCAGTGTCTAGGAAAAAAAAATAGAAATGATAAATCAATCATACTTCACACACTAGAACTCAGCTCAGGAAAAATAGCATACAGAGAAGAAATATTTTTCAGCAACCGTCAACCATCACAGACCGAATTTCGACGGGCAATGGGGACAATAATTCTAGATGCAGCAGATAATCCAGTACAAATGCAAACATTCAAAGCTCTTTACATGAAGATCGAGAAATTAAAGGAGCAAAATCTCCGTCAAATGAAACAATACAATGTGTGAAGTTCTGAAAATGACACTTATATTGTGTCACGCAAAATCACCCTACACATGTAACACGGATAACCAAAAGTTTAATGACCCTCGAACAGCAACTGCTCAAATCAGAAAGTGAACACGGGGCTCCACGAACCCTAAAACCCTCGCGTCCATAGCTTGAGGGCAAAGAACAGTAGTATGTAGCATATGCCAAATGCAGGGCATGCCGGTAAGGCAGAAAATTAACTAGCATCAAATTACATCAGAATGAGCTAAGTCTTATGCGTTCACGATAGTTACTCAGAAAGAACACAGTAGTTTGTAAATCAAGACAGAAAATGGGCAATGAATCCCAAAGGAAAACAAATGACGTTGAGACGGAATTTCAATGACGAATAGACAGGTCGAAACAATTGAGATTACACGAAGCCTCTCCGGAGCCAAACCAAAACCTCCGGTCAAATTTTTGAAGTCAAATCAAAATGGCCATGGCTACCATAACCTGGACAGAAACTCACAAAATTATTTGAAGGCCTAAAAAACCCGCGACTTCACAAAACAAAAGATGCAAACTCCGCTCGAAATCTACCAAGCAAAGTGGCATTCAAGAAATTCAAGACGACCAGCGAACCAACCATGATCTCCACACCAAGGCTTCAAAAACGCACCAAATTGAATACGGAAAATTTCCGCTTCAAAAGAAAATCTGTACGATTGTGTACTCACCTAGCCAGATCTCAATCGAAAACTGAAAAGAAAGTGAAAATTGCGATAAGCAATCGATCCTCAGGACGTCACGGAGTTGCCGTTGCTGAGTGAATGTACAGCCCGAAACGTGGTGCACTGAGGTTTGCTTGCGTAGGGAACATGGGGAGCTGAAGAACATTGGGAACTTCATTTGAGAACGTGACCTTTGGTGGGAAAGTTTCAATTATGTGACATGCCACATGCCACCTAGCAATGTCACATGCCACCTATGTCAATTGACGACGTGGAATGAAGATCAGTTCTGAACCAGCAACCACAAAACCCTACTGGATCTCCGACTCTCTGTCTCACTCAGTTTGATCTTATGCTTGCTCGCTGTTCATTGGCGTGTGGGTTATTGCTTTGGTCAGCTAAACCTAATTTATAAGCTGCTTGTGGGTCGTAGCTGTTGTAATAACTTTGTGTTACACAGACTGACTTTGATTGTGCAAGGAAACCCAAAGACCAAGGAACTGGACACACTTCTTCACACCAGTCCTCTTCAAAGCTCAATGGTGGGTGAGTGTAGTGACGTGCAGCATCCTTTTCTTGAAACATTCACAGGATAGCTTGATGTCAAAATTTCATCGACATATTCTTGTCAACTGATTCAATTTTCACCACCAGAGCTATTCATTAGGTGGAAGCTTGGGTGTTGCATGAAAATCGTTATGGGTTGTAGCAGTTACAGAAACCTGAAGAGCAGTTCAGAGACTACTTGTGAAATTGAGGTACACGCTACTCCAAGCATGAAAATCAGGAGGTTAACATCGATATACAACACAACGATGACATCATTTTTCTTTACCAGAGATGGCAAGAAGTCAAGAAGTTAATAGGTGTTATATTGATTTTATGGTGGAGCCTGCATTTGGGGAACTGAAGGTGGAGAAAGACGCTTGCATTGATGAGATTGAGATACATTATGCGCAAGTTCAACTGCCTATCGACATTAACTGCAGACTGATGAATATTTTCATCCAGTACCATCTGAAGCATAAGGCAATTGAGCTCTAACTTCTTCCATTGATTTTGCGAAGCAGCGTGCTTGTTCAAATAGTAAAGGAGGGGATCGAATGGGGCAGAGGTGGAGCATGATCAAGAATAGATTTCTGGGGGAGTCTGAATCTGGTATGGAACTACTGCTCAGCAGTGTGGCTGCGTTGGACAACCGAGGCTTGTGCTCCACCTGCCTTAATGATATTGAGGTCTGTCGCCCTGGCCTCTCATGCCTCTTACTTTTCTAGCATGCACAATCAGCCAATATCGTAAAAAATTTAAGGTGACGCAATTCTGCCTCCAAAAATTCTGACCGCACCTACTCAATGCTCTAGGGAAGGATGCTTGATCACCGAATTCCTTGTTTTTATTTGTTTGTTTCGTTTTTGACAGTCAAGTGAATATTCAGCTCGTCCATGTAACATATCCAGCAAAATTACCAGTGCACAAGCTAATAATCATTTTCAAGTCCTGATGTCAAGCAAAGCCCTGATATAAACTTGAAGTGATTTTTGTCAGATAGATGATGCAATGTTGGTTGCCTTTCTGGACAGACTATTGAAGTTCAAAATATTTTAAATAGAAACGTGAGTTTCATTTCTGTTAAATAATTAAACAAGTAAGAGTCGATCAGTCCCTTTGCGTAGCTTGCTACAATCCAACAGCAGTTAGTCACCTCAACTCCGAAGTATGGAATTAGCTTCAGCAGAGTCAACTGATATCAATTTGTTGCAATTCTTTCACATAAACGCAGCTATCAAATCTTCAATCAGATGAGGCGACCGTAGACACGAGTAGAGGGACAACACCTACTCTGTCAACGTCCCAGCATGTCTCTTCAGTGACAGGTTCCCTGAAAGATTTCGAAGCCCCAGGCTGCACATTACGGCCCCGGAAACTAGCGTTGGACTACAAGGTGGAGGCGTATAGAGAAGCTTTGCATGGACAATTTGCCATACGAAAACTGGGAGCTAATGCAGGATCTGCAAAATCGATGGATGTGACCAAACATGCTGCTGGCGAAGATGAATTGCTGCTGCTGCATTCTCCCCCAAAGCGGGAAGAAGGTCGTGTGATGGTCGGAAGGAAGAGAAAGCTCCTGCAGTCCACAGTGTCCCAACCGCCATTCTCGCCAGCACAGACGTTGCTGATGTTTCAGTTGGATCCCAAACGGAAAAGGTCGGCGGGGCTACCAAGCTTGGCCTTGGATTACGCGGGCTGTCCTGACACTGACACGAAACAAAAAGCTCGAATACCGCTGGAGAGACCGAGGTCTGCCTTTCTTCTCAAGTCTCAAATTACTTGAAATGTTTTGAAAATGACCAACATTGATAACATTCTTTAATAGCAAGGCGGCGGTGACTTTGATATAACTACAGGAACATGGACAGTACAAGACCCAAGATTAATGGGCAAATTTGAATTCAAGGGTTTTAATTGTGAAAGGAGATGGGAGGGAACGTTGGCCAGTCGTGAAATTCAAAAATGTTATGAATTTGATTGCTCATATTAATATTGAGAATCATAGTTCAGACAGTGTTAAACTTCACATCGTTCACTGTACCCAAATCAAGGAAGGACGTTGCATGCTTTCTGTTCTATGTAAGATAATACTGAACACAAGAAAGTCCCTTCGTGAACAACTCAAAAGTGCTGAAATCCAAAAAAAATAAAAAATTCAGTTGGATCCCTGGATGGCTGGATTGGTTCTTTGTGGGGTTAACCCCGTCGATGACATTGTGAGACCGAGGAGCATTTAAAATGTCAAACACTTCATTTTCACATAATTAATTCTTTACCTCAACTAAAGAAAATATAGCTCTGATAATCTACTTTGCATTCCTCCCATTGAAATCCATAATGGGAAGATACTTTATCAAGAGAAACAATGCAAACTCCAAACCTTACATTCCTAGTGTGCATTCATTGTGAGTACCATTTGTATTTGGGTTTTCAGTAAGAAGGTGAATTATAATTGAAATAATATCTATTCCTTAAACTCAAGTAAATGAATCAAGAGGATCCAAACTCAAACAGTGAAAAAGCACATTAAAGAGTCTTGAAAATAAGTGCCTAGCATTTTTTTAATTAGAATTACCATTTGACAACCAATATTTGTGATTGTGCTTTGGTACAAGACTAAGTGAATTTTTTTTTAAAGTAGAACGGTGTCATATGGAAAACAAGAAATATAGGATTGGTAATAGCCAATGAGATATGAATCTTTGACAACTCAAGAGTCATTATTTCATAAAGCATTCAATAATTTTCAAATTATGAAATATTGCTCTCATGACAGAGGCACAAAGTTGCATCCATGGGTGGGACCAAAACCTCAATATAAGGAGTAGACAATTCAATGGGACTAGCTAGTGCATACATGCATGCCTTGTCATTCCAAAACAATAAGTTGAATAAAAATATTCAAATGCAAGGTAATGTAGAAGAAAAATAATTGAATGAGAGGCCAAACCAAGGATAAAACTTCATGATTTCAAAAGGATTAGTACTCTGATAATAGACTTTTGGGAAATTCTTTAATTTTGTTCAACATAATGCTTTCAATTTCTTACATTCTCTCTGCCTACTGCTAAAGAATGAATACTATATAATCATGTATTGAAGGTCAAATAATGTGGTTGTCAAATTACTTTGTGGGTGCTGCAGCAAAGGGGTTGCAGCTAGAGAAGCAATATTGGATTTGGGTACAGGTGATGCAATGGTAGGCAGGTTTGTGAAGAAAGTGATAAAAGACCAACGCGAGTGTCACATAGGCCATGTTTCCTACTACAACGCTGCACAACGGCTCTATCAGGTGGCTCACGTTTCATGCTCACAATGGCATTTAAAATGCCTAGATGGCAAGCAACAACCATTCAAGATGACAAGTCGCATTGTAAACACTCCCATTTTTTGAGTTTCTATTCTAACACTCAATCTCCTATTCTTCACCATCAAATCCCCACAATTGTCATGTACACATTTAGAATACACCAAGTAACTCAAATCTGGAATCTTATTGTTAAAAATTATAGTGTTTACCGCCTGTGCCGCAAATCGTGTGTTAGTTTCTGCAACCAAATTCTAGATTTTAGCTACATAGCACATTTTGCCTGGAACAAGCAAATCCAAATTTCCTCTGACTAGCTCATAAATATTCTCCGTTCAAAGCATTTGTGAATGAATGGTATCATACACACGGTCACATATGATGACTTAGCACTAGTTTCTTCATATGTGGGTACCGTTGAAATCTTATTATTTTTGAAATGTTTAATACTAATGGAGTTGGTTCCAAGGTACAACAAGAATATCAAGGTTTTGTAAAAAAAATTGTGTCCTTTTTCAATTTGAGTTCACATAGGTTTGTTGCTATTATGAGAGAGCGTCTTTGCCCTTTCACTAGACAGTTCAACATTCCTCTCATGTTTGTATTCACAGGGCAGTTTCTCTTAATATTCACTGTACAATTCAACATTAGGGGTAGTCACACCTTCTTCACTCCGCACTTGGAGAATGGAGAATGGAGATGTGGCGGCTTAAGGTTGGCTTCATGTTGGCCCTCCACGCTAGAATATTCTTAACTAGTTATATCTTCCGCACTCCTAGTCTTCACCTCCGGAGGTGAATAATGGGAGTGGTGAAGACTTGTTCATTTAAGTATATTCTCCATCTTGCGTTGTACACCGTCTTCATGTTCATCCTACGCTCCACGTCAAATGTTGGTCTCCGATTCTCCACTCTCGTTCTCCAAACAACTTTTGGGGGTGTCACACCTTCTTCATCCACCACGGCTCCCCATTGGTTCCTCCAAATCCTCATGAACTTGTCATTCTTCATTCTCCACCTGCCTGGGGAGAAGGTGTGACTACCGCTAGTGTACGGTGAGCTGTCCGTTTTATTGGAAGTGTGCGTTCAGTGGCATTTGTACGATATTGACAGCATGTTGAGTTGGTAACTATGCCACCGCAAAGCAACAATTTTGTCGCAGCTTTATGTGAGCCAGGTTGATAACAAGAATTCCGATGTGTAGAATGTTGCAGATCAAGTATGATGATGGAAAAGAAGAGGACCTGGAGTGGCTCGATCTGGAACCACACCTGCTTGTCAAAGGAACGGCGAGAACGAGACCCAGATACAAAAATGTGGACGAGCTCGTTTATAGAAAACCAAAAAGACCTGGAAGGCAAGGGAGAAGAAGAAGATGACCCAGCTTGGCAAAACCGGCAGTGCTGGGGTAAACCAGTTCCTAGTGTGGATTTTGTATAGGGCAATCAACGAGGTGGAGGGAATTTTAAAAAGGAAAAGAAAAAGAAAAAAGAAAAAAAAGACTAATGAGGAGGATGAAGCTTGATGAGGAATGCTTGTTTCTTCTCAGAATTCCCAACAATGAGGAGATTGCCCAAAGTAAGCGCCTGTCCAAAAACGGGTGAAATATGTGACTAATGAAGGAAAATTTTGTAATCACCAATTATGTAGATTTCACCCGTCAGGAGGAGACTATGGGAAATCATCAACCCGCCTTTTGAACGGGACATTTTCTTGGCAGGGATTTACGTGGAGCATTACAATGAACTTGTTTGGAATTCCCTACAACTAGTTTGGAGGTTCTGTAGTTTGTCCTTGCTAGTTTCTACGAGTTTCTATGTTTCCCGGTGTTCTAATGTCATCGTAGAGGCGATCTGCAAAAAATTCCTACACATAAAGAATTTGTGGGTTTTTTTTGCAAAGATTTTCACAAATTCTCCCAAAATTCCCTGTGTGCAATCCAAATTGGTAGACTTTTAAAAATATTAAACACTCTTACATTTCAATGTTGTTTTCACCTAATATTTTGTAGATTTTACAAGATGCAATTGTCTCATATCAATTGTCAAGGATATTGTGAGGTTGGACACATAAGATTTTCAATTGTAAGTTATCAATCTTGGAGGTAGTGAATTCAATTCAAAGAAATCTAACATTTCTAGAGTCTATTAGAAACCTAAGAAATTTTATAATATTTGAAATTGTAAAATGCTCAAACAAATGATATCTATATAATTCTAACATTTTCAACTAATGAAACCCAAAAAAGGATCAAGATTAAAAAAATTGAAATGTACAAATCAATGAGATTGCAAATTCAAATCTATATACTAGTTAGATTTGAGCATCCAAAATCTACATATCATATTGATAATGCACACTAAAGTCTACATTTAAATTAGATTTTAGAAGCATAAATTTACATTCTAGAATATTGAATTTCATAAACTAAGTTGATTTGGAGGTGGAACATCTTCAACTAACATTGAAAAATGCACAAATTCTCCCTCAATAAAACTCGTCTCACCTTTCCTTATAACAGCCACATTTCTCGTGTTTTGTTAAAAAAAACTAGTGGTTGGAGGAGATTTTTATTACAGTGCCTATATGGGACACTTAAAATGTTCTTGTGCATGAAGTAGTGTGCCCAGTTTATTATCATTATTAGTAGGAATAGTCATTGAGAGAAGTCATTGAACAAGTATTAGTTTATGAATACATTATTTTGGTGTTTAGAAAGCAAATATTGTTTTATGAATACACCCTTTTGGATTTTCATAAAATCTATGAACATGTTGTACTTGATTTATGGATGAACCTACTAGCAATTATTGGCACCGTTTTCAATTGAAAATTGAAAATCAATGTCTCTCTAGTTTTGAGCCAATTAATCTAGTTCCACATCAATAAGACTTTTTTTCTACTTGCAAAGAATCAGACGTTAATCCTTGAAGGATGAAGCTTGTGATGATGTAATCTTTTTGAACATCCTTTGTTTTGTTTGCTCTATATGGCAACTAAATTTGAGTGATAATTATTTTATTTTATTTTTCAGAGATGAAATCACATGTCTTCTACAAGTCATTAAAGTTTCATATTTATTAATAATGATTTCAAATTACCATGATTTTTTGAAAAAAAAGGGAAGAAAATTCATATCTAATTCTAAACAAGATCCCAAAATCTGAAAGTTTTCCCATATGAAAAAATTATAGTAAAGAATGTTATAGATTCACCAAATTTTTTAGGGTCATTCAATAAATTCAATGGACCATAGTAGTAAGTCCACTATTTGAATTGCAATGAAATGTTCAATTTAAGGATGTTTTGAAAGTTTAAATTGGAATAGAAACTAGACTTGGTAAGCTTCATTTCATTAGTTGGTATCAAATTCTAAAGAGCTCATTTACATAGCTCAAATTCAAATCAAGAGCAAGGAGGTAAGATTTGCCAAAATATACTAGAAGGGCATTTTTTGTGATCTATGGTACATACTTCTTCATTTTTAGCAAATCCTTGGACAACCCCACAAGGCCATTTTTTGTATGCTATGAAAAGGAAAATCCTCAATACCAAATCAAAAAATGTGCATGAAAACTTGTTGTATTTCATCCTCCAAGTTTGAATTGTCATCCAAAAGCCACATTTAGGCTTGTCATGTATTTCAAATTAACCCTGAAGAACAAAACTATGGCCATCTTTTCAAACTTCAAAGACCCTCTCTCTATATACTCCCATTCTACAACTATATATGAATGAAATCAAGTATACATAAACAAATAAATTAAACTAATAAAAATAAAAATAATATTATATTATATATATATATATATATATATATATATATATATATATATATATATATATATATATATATATACACACACATACTTTAGAGGTGCAATCACATGTCTTTAATAAGTCGTAAAAAATAAAAATAAAAAATAAAAATAAAAAATTATTAATTTTTTTTGAATAAAAAGTGAAAAAAAATCATATCAAATACAAAATATCAATTTAAAAAATGTGAAAGTTTCTCTATTAGGTTTATATTATAGCATTGAACACCACGGTGCAATCCCATTATTGTCAATATCATTCTAAAATTAGAAAATTAATGCTTTATACTTGTAAGACCAAAGTTCAAATTGCAATAAATTGTTGAATTTTAGAAAACTTTCAAATCAAAGTAAGAACTAGATTTGATAAGTTTCATTTCATTAGTCATGCTCAAATTCGATAAAGATCATCATGCCCAAAACACTAGAGGGTGATTTGATAAATAAAAGATAACCAAAATGTTTGAAGTAAATAGAAAAAGAAGATAATGTCAAAGATTCACTTCATGAACAAAAAATATATAAAGCAAGTAGAGAAAGACAATCGCCCTTGTGTTTCTCATAGTGTTTCAAACTTCATATTCTTAAGACAAGGTGTTGTACATAGCATTAACACTTTGTAAAGTAAACCTCTACTATTTAACCTATATGATGGTACATTAGTTGGTTGGTAAGTGCTAGTTATTTGGATTCGAAAATTCAACGTGAACAATCCCATGGATTTTAGAGTGTTGTTTTGACTTTCAAGTGGGAGTTAAACTAAGTCAATCAATTTTTGGATTTTAGTCACAAATTTAAAATCCAAGATAAACTACATGTGAACAAGAGAAGATCCACTTCAAGACAAATGTAGCTTCCAATTCCTCGTCCACTTAGATGTTATTGATCACCCACTTGCAAAACATGCAACATGCACAAATGAAAATTAATGTAACATGTTGTTGATAATTTCAATGAGCAATTGTACACTTCCAAATTGTTGCTTAATCCACATGTTGGTTCTACCTTTCACCTTTTGTCTTTCATTACATTCCTAGTTGATGCTTGCTCAACCCACCATTGCAAGCTCTCTATTCCATTTTCATAAACGTCTATCTGTCCTTTGTTTCAAACTTTTGTAATATGGACTATAGTGGTACATATTTAAGATAAGGCAAAGCATATATAATAATATTTGATAAGAAATTAGAAGTTCCTAGTGAATGATAAATATATTTTTAGTTGACCCCTAAAGGACCAGCCTGCAGAATTTGGCAACATAAAAAAATTGGGCAGGTACATGTGGCCAGAGATTTACAAGTTTGAGGTTGAAACTTTAATAGAAGTTGTGGACGAGGAGTACCTTTCATTTGAACTAAATTTTATGACATTTGGAAATACGAGTCAAAACTTATGGCCTAATATGTTACTTTTTTTCTCAACTGGGCAGTCCGGGCAGATCAGAAAAAATCACTTTTTTCAGAAACAAAAATTTGAAACTGGTTTTCCAGAGTTATCTATACGTGGAAAGCTTTTAATCATTCCATTTTGACCAATGAGTCAAAAGTTATAAGGAGTTTTAGTTTGCGGGCAGTTTTGGAATCTCTACTCTAAAATAAACTTTGTAGTCTTTTATCTTACTCAATTTTCAATATTTTTTGAAAAAAATAAAATCATAGGATGTAGATTGTTTAATACAACATTTCAACCATTGGGATTGGCATTTTTCAATTTCATACCTAAATTCTTAACAATTTTGTATTTTGAATCATTCTCTACTTCATTCTACTTACTATTTTTTTCCTATATGTTGTACAATTCCAAATGATGTGAAATTTTTCAAGCATGTAGCCAACTTGTTTAGGAAAAAGAATCCAAAGAAGCACCACCATTTTGTACATTTTTTCATAAAAAATTGAGCTTGTGAAGTGCAGCTACCCTGTTTTTTGCAGGGTCAAAAAAACAATTTCAGTGATTTTGAATGCTTATATCTTGCTATCCATGTGGTGGAAATTTGTGAAATTTTTACCACGTGTTCTCAAGTCAGAATACTACAAGATCCTACGGTTACATGAGTCAAAAAAAAGTTTTTTTCAAAAACTTGGTACTTGTACTAAAAATGGCAGTTCTTGAGCGTTTTCAGTGAAAACATAGTCACGGAACTTTAGGGGTTAATGATCTTTAACATTATCATAAAAATTAGAAGGCAACAAGGTGCGCATATAAAAAGAACTTAAGGTTAGAGAGTAGGTATATATATTTATGATTGTTTCAAACCTTTATGTCATTCTTACATGTGCACCAGTGCAACAATATCACTGCAATATGTATATCCTCCAATTCTAGTGCTGAGAACCAATTGCATCCTTCCATTGGGTATAAATTCTTTTATATGACAAAATAATGCATGTTGTTGAGCTTGGCTAGATTTTGCAAATTATCAATTGTTTTCTGGAGTGGAATGGAAAAAATGTGTGACTAGAAGATTTGCTAAGTGCATGTTCTTTGTGGTACTATTGTTTAATTTATTTATTATCTATTTTGACTGGTTTTCATTGTACCTAGATGTTTGTAGATGCTAGCTTGAACCTTGAGTGGTGACTTCATGCAATTCACTTCCAACGTGTTGGACTAAGAGACTTTGGGGATTTAGAAACTTCTGGGGTTTATAGATACATCTTAAGAATTTACTTGATTTGGCTTGATTACTATAGAGCTCTAGATTGATTTTTTTGAAGCTCTTGGATCTCTCTATTTCTGTTAGTTTTTCTAGTTTGGGATGCAATTAGGTTTATGTGAAATTTAGGTTTTGTTGAAGAAAGCTTATTTGTGAGGATTGTTGAGTTCTGATTGTAGATATTGCACTCTTAATTTGAGGATGATTAGGTAGGTGGTATTTTGGATGTAGAATAGTCTCAGTTTTCTATGGATGTTTTGTGAGATACGGTTTGAAAGAAGACGGAACTTTGCATTTTTGTCATGTTTTTTTTCCTACATTCTTGTAAGATTTGAGATTGTTTTTTTGTGGCTAGTACTTTGCCTTAAAAGCGCAATGAATATTCCAAGTCATTGTTGTTGAGTTTGGTTTCAAAAGATCAATTGTTTTTAATTGTAATGTAAATTGAAGTGAGCCTTATGTAGGGGAGTCTATTTAGTCGATGCTTCCTACATTATTCTTATTTTTTATTTTTCTTAATATTCCATGTGTGTCAATTTTGATGGGTATGAGGCTCTATCCTATCATTGTTACTATTGAGTTTTTGTTTAGAAAATTTGAACCCTAGAAGATTGCACTATGATTTTGGAATCCCGTATTTCTTCATGTCATACATAGCAATTTAGTAAAATAATGAGTACAAGCTCAATATAAAGTTGATCAAACATGATGCTCTTCTTTCAAGCTACATTTTGTCACTTTTTCTTACCCAATCAATTTTGGACACAAGAAAATTGATAGTCATCTAGTAAGGACTCCTTAGTTCTTTAGGGTTAAATTTTATAAATATATTGCTCAGAAAGGTATTGATCAACATTATGTTTTTGCATTGTTTTGGAGTAGTATAATGTGTTTTATTTGGATTGATGTAGTGATTAGTAGATGAACCAATAGTCTTTACATTATATAGGTACTTTCCTTTAATATCATCAACAAATCAAACCAATTTTTTCTATATTTGACACATTTTGTATGTAATGGTTTCAGATTCTATTTTGAAGACTTCTTCATCACAACCAAGAGTTAATTGCAAGGGTATTTCATGGCTTCGCGTGATTTGAATCATCTCTATTTTGAAATTGCACATAGTCTTCAAAGCTATCAACTTCAAGCTCGAGTCACTAAGCCATGCATACTTCCACCTTCTCCTCCCAAGATGATCCTTGGCCCCATGGAAGAAATGGATCCCAAGTTGTGGGGCAATCTACAATATCATATTGATATGGAGAAGATTTTTGCCAAGTTGCCATTTCGAGAGTTTTTCCAACTACACCTTGTGTGCAAGGATTTCAATGCAAGGGCTTCTGATGAGAAATTCTTAGAGGCCAATGCAAATCCTCTAAGCAAGAAGCCTTTCTTTTGTTTAGTCCATCCAGATGGCATTTGGCAACTCTTTGTGGAGTATGACCCAGTCTCTAATGAATGGCATCAATTGCCAATTCCTACACCAAATGGAACCAATGATGACTACCCTCCTATGTGGAGTGCTGATGGTTATTTAGTCTTTGATCAAGGTGAATGGCCTGATGATTGGATTTTTACAATTTTTGATCTCCGCACAAGGATGCAACATAAACTACCTCCTCTATGCACAAATAGAACATCATATTCAAGGAATTGGAGTTTAGAAGGCTTGATAGCAAACCAAGTTGACAATACCTTTCGACTAGTTGTCGCGGAAATGGGATCCAAAGAAACACAAACAATACAAACTTATGTTTACGATTCTATTACTAGAGATTGGAATAAAAAAATCCAACTTTTTCTGTTAGGATTCACTGGAAGGGAGGAACCTTCAACTCTCCCACATGGGAGTGTATGTCACAATGGCAATCTATATGTAACAATGCATCAAGTTCCATTCATCATGTCTTATGATTTGGCAACAGGTGTATGGAGTTGTTCCCAGTGTCCCTTTGAGGATTCTTCAGGTGCTGACTTGGGTAGTTGGAATGGACGTCTGTACGCTCTATCATCTATACTTGACGACTGTGGTTGCATTGCTGAATTGTATGTCCATCAACTAATTGAAGGCACCAATGAACGGTGGGATGAAGTTTGTTCTATACCCTTAGATTTGTATGACAAGTTGTTTGAAACCAATGATCCAAGCCCAACACGGAATGAATGCCATTGTTGTTTGGAAGCAAAATACGTGCAGGCCTTGTTTTGTGACAAGTATGTGTTCATCAGCGTTTTTCTCCAAGATTACTTTGTAGTTGATTCAGGGTGTGATGGGTACAAAATATGGTATAGGGGCACCTTGGTGCCAAGAAGGTTTGCCTTGCTCAACCTAGAGACTAAAAAATGGGAGCATCTGGATTTTCCTATCAGTAGGGATCGTCAAAGAATGGAAGTGGGAATTGTGGATTGCGGCTTTGCTTCTTGTGATAGGAAGGTGTTGAAGAAGATGATAAAATTGAAGTTAAAGGGAAGGTAGAACATGTGGAGATGAGGAGGAAGCAAAATAGATAGTTGGGAAAAGAAATGGTTGAAGTTGATCAATGTGATGGAGAAGAAGCTTGAAGTGAATGGAAGTAAAAAAGACATCAACTAATGCTACAACTCTACAAGAAATAGAGGTATGATCGGTATATATATATATATATATATATATATATATATATATATATATATATATATATATATATACAAGCAAGGTTTTTTGGAGTGCAATCAATTTGTAAATGAAGTTATATTATGAAATATGATTGAAGTTATTGTTAATGTTCTTAAAATTTTGTAACTCATGTTTTGCAAAAATGGAAGTTAGTTGGAAATGACTAAACTAGAGTGTGCAAAGCAAAACAAGCACAAACTATTTGGTCTCGCAAGTCCTAACTTGAGGTAGCCGTAGTGCTAGTTATGAGAGCTTGACACCTTCAAGCTTGAAATTGCTACCATGGTATCACTGCATATGTATCAAGTGGCATTTCCAGGGTAATGGAACTACAATACACCCACTTGTAGCATGTTTCTAAAACCGTCCCAGGCTACAAATTCTAGCTTTGAATGTACTGTACAGCCTTCATATACGAGAGTTTAGGGTCAATTTTGTGAACCCCTATTTCCATCACTTTGAAAACTCACAACAGTTACCAAACTCATAAAGTGTCCACAAATTACATACTAAGATAATCTGAAATCCCCATCAGTCTACCAACAAGACCCAACAAAAACTTTAACAATGCAATAATAGAAACTATGCTCCAACCTTCATTCAGAGGATTTTAGATGCTGTTACCTTATTCCTTTACCCAAATTCCAAGCAGCTTTTCTGAAATTGGAGTAACTAAGTGTCAAATTGGGTGCTCTTGCGTACCTTATCTCTAGTGGTGATGCAAGCTTACATACTGTATATCCTGGACTCTCTGAGCCTGGGATATCTACAGTAGAACAGAGACACCCGGTTTCATACAACAATCCCGTGTCTGTGTGTGTGTCCCTGCGGTGCATGAGTTCCAACTGGGGTACCTACAATTCTTCAGTTGGAACGGTTTGAAGTTTAGATACCTGAAGCTTTGATCGGACCAATTAATCACCGAGTGTCCGAGTCTTTATGTAATTGCAAATTAATGTGACTCCAGCCTCCAGGTGGGAGGCCTGGCTATGTGTTATATTTATAAAGAGAAAGATGAAGGATTCTCGAATTTATCGGCGTGGACTCTAGCTGTTTTGAGTAATTCATTTCACAGTATGAACACAGATTTCAACTGCCTTGGAGATCATGGAAGAGTATTGTAAACTGTTTGACACGCATTAATTGCAGGGAAGACACTCACAGTGTAATATTTGGCACTGAACTCGAAATCACTCCCTCGTTAAATCTAGAAGCAGCAAAGGAAATTGATAGACCAACCCTCCACTAGATTGATTGCATCTCAAAGACTGCAATTGCACAATGCACAAGCTATGTATACGTTTATTGATTCTTCTTCTTTTGAAAATGGACTAGGTAATGCAATAGTAGAGCTTGATTATGAGAAATAATATGTCAAGGCACAGGGATGTTACTTCTCATACGAGGCTTTGCTTTTGCATTACCGGATATATAACGCCAATGTTGGATTACTGAATCTTGATCAACCATGCTCAATTAAGGATCTAGAGAGGATTGCCTCGTAATGCTCAAGCAGGCTCACCTTATGAAAGAGAACAGGCCCTTGCTCCTCCTCATCCAATGAGAGAGTGTCATCGATCCTAAAATAGCCTCATGATTGAGGTTATGAAACCAAGTGTATTGAGAGAGAGAAAAAAAGATTTAATCAGTTTGTGTTTTCCTAGGTACGTAGCTGCATTGAATTTGATGATCTGTTTGTATCAATGAAAGTAGCTAAATGAGGGAGACATGAGTAACCTCTAGAACTTAATACCTGCAGTTGCAAATTCAGGACATCACGTAATTAAAGGGTGGTCGATAGCGACATGGACCTTCAAACGGCATATTGGAGGAGTTCAACTATAAATAATATATATCAGGCACTGGGCATGCAACAGCATGACAAATAAAATTAAATAAAAATTAAGCAATAGGATAAGCTTAGTCCAAACCTCGCCAATCCAAGTTCAAACTTTTCGGTTCAGTACACCAATTGGTCTGGCTCATATGTAGAAAAAGCATTCCTCATGCGTGGAGACTGCCGACCACTCACACAGTCACAGTGAGAAGACAAGTAGGGAATCAGGAATTTAGGCCACGTTCTGCAGTCGTCTTTAACTTTTTTTAAATTTCTTTTCAAGTTTTCTACACTAAAATCATCTTGGAGCCTGGTCCCCGGTTCAAACACTCGTTGCCATGCCTAGCACGAGCTATACTACCTAAGACAACACTGCTACAATCTTCCAGAAGTTCATGTGAAGACTGCATACATTATCAACAAAGTGCAATCTAATCAGTCTTCAACAACGTTCCGAGTCTCCACCGTCATTCAAGTTTTGGCATCCTCCGAAACACGTACTTCCTTATTTTGGGGGCGTAGCATTTTGGAACTCAGGAGCACAATTTTGGCAGTTAAGCATACGATCAAGTCATGCTGCGATTCTGTCTAACTAAGGTAAGCTTAACGTCCGTTAACTATGTTAATCAGTTACGATAGGGGTCGCTCGATCATTCATTATATTAATGTGATTTCTTCTTCTTTTTCAATGTATCCGTCGTAAGGAAGAAATCGAAGAGAAGCTCACTCGGAAGTACAGTTCTTGTGCACGTACGACTAGACTGCCCCCATGGAGCTCAGTCAGTAACAGATTGTTCCAGTTGTAAGTTAATTCATCGTGGCTGTGGCAACATGCTTCACGTTGTGGGCCGTCCTTTGTGGCCACCAAGCAATGCAAGAGCTAGTACGTTTTGACTGCCTGTCTAGGGTCACTGGAGACTCACTGAGAGTCAGACAGACAGACAGACAGACAGACAGACACTAAGATAGAACAGTGAAGGATCATAGCCTTGTGCTGCAACAGGCGTGCAGCAGTGGGGTAACGTAACGTACGTTACGCCATGCTCTTTATTCATGGCAGGTCAGTCCTGGTGCACGTGGAGAGGCGGAAGGCATCGATCGGATCCTAATAAATAAAAGATTTCCCTAACATACGCCGGATCCAAAACTGAAGCTAAGTTTATACAGTAGACAATACCTGAACACCTGAATACCTGAATACCCCTGCAGTCTTGTGACTCGGAGCTTCTGTATGTGGTCCAGTGCAGTCCAGCTCCAGAGTAATTTACATGTGACGCATGCAGCAAAGGACAGGCACCCAAAAGCCCCACGTTTTTCTGGTTCTAACGTAGTGGCATCCTTGAACCTACACCTAAAAATCTAACACTTTCCTACAACCGAGGTAGATCTAGAGATTCTTGCCTGAAATGTACCCTCGCTATTTCATGAGAGTCTGTGGGAGCCCCTATTTTTCAAGACTTTGAGAAATTCATATTTTATTGGTTGGGTCCTTTGGAAAGAGACTATGGCATTGACTTCAAGCTTCAAAATCCTATCTCCAACCACATTTACATTCATTTGCGTTGTGTCGTTATGATTTGGTTGGAGTGGATAGAGCTTCACAGTCATACCGTTCTTCTTAACCTCTAAACAACTAGCATGTGTTTGTTGGCAACATAGGTAGGTAGGTGTGACTGGAGATTTGCATATTTTAGGTTGAAATTTTAATAGAAGGTGGGGAAGAGGAATGTCTTTCATATGCAGTAAATTTCATATTGTATGAGTCAAAAGTTATGGCCTGATATGTTACTTTTTTTTTGTAAACGGTTAGTTTGGATAGATTAGAAAAAATCACTTTTTTCATAAACAAAAATTTGAAATTGGTTTTTAGAGCTATAAATGTGTGGAAAGCTTTGAATCATTCCATTTTGATCAATGAGTCAAATGTTATGAGGAGTTTTAGTTTGTGGATAATTATGGATTTTCTACTCTAAAATAACTTTGAAGTCCTTTATTATATTCAATTTTCAATGTGTTTTGAAAAGAATAAAATCGTAGGATGTAGAATGTTTATTACAACATTTCAACCATTGGGATTGGCATTTTTCAATTTTATAACTAAATTCTTAACAATTTTGTATTTTGAATATCAATCTCTACTTTTTTTCTACTTACTATTTTTTTCCAATATGATGTACAGTGGAGTCCCAATCAAAATGGCATTTTTAAAATCGCAGTGAAGGAAATTTCAATGTTGTCGACTTTGGCAGCCTCATGAGAGCTGAAAAATTGATATTTTACCACAACATCATCTTTATGATAATAACACGCGTACCAAATTTCAAGGCCAAAAGATTCACCAAAAAAAAGTTATTCAAAATCTACCAACATAGGTAGCTATGGCGAGAGCTATGGAAAAAATTTCACTGCTGCCAACTTTGACAGCCTCCCAAGGATTGAAATTCTTTTTTTTGCCATGAAATTTTTGAAACAAGAACTATTCTATGTTAATAACATATGTTCTAAATTTCAAGACCAAAAGATCAATACAGCAAAAAAAGATATTCACAATCTACCAACATGTGTTGTTTTGAGAAACACTTGTGGAAACCATTTCACTACTACCAACTTTGATACCCTCCCAAGGGCTGAGAAATTGTCTATTTATCATGAAATTATTGCCACACAATCCTTTCTATGTTGATAACATGTATGCCATATTTGAAGGACAAAAAAAAAGTCTTCCAAAAAAAGATATTCAAAATCTACTAACATGGGTAGCTTTGAGAAACCATTTCTCTACTACCAATTTTGTCACCCTTCCAAGGGCTGAGATTTTTTTTATTTACCATGAAATTTTTGGGACAAGATCTTCTCTATGTTAATAACATGTGTACTCAATTTGAAGGTCAAAAGATTTATAAATAAAAAGATATACACAGTCTACCAACATGTGTAGTTGTGGAAAACAATGGAGGAAGCCATTTCCACAGCTACCCATGTTGGTAGATTTTGAATAACTCTTTTTGGTGAATCTTTTGGCCTTGAAATTTGATACACATGTTATTATCATAAAGATAATGCTATGGTAAAATATCAAATTTTTAGCTCTCGGGAGGCTGGCAAAGTCGGCAGCATTGAAATTTCTTTTAATGCGATTTCAAAAACGCCATTTTGACTAGGACCCCACTGTATAATTCCAAATGACCTAAAACTTTTCAAGCATATAGCCAACTTGCCTTGAAAAATGAATCCAAAGAAGCACCATCATTTTGGACATTTTTTCATACAAATGTGATATTGTGAAGTGAAGCTAACCATTGTTTCACAAGGCCAAGAAAAGGGGGTTTGTCACTTCAATTGCTAATATCTTATAATCTACGCAGTGGAAATTTCTGAAATTTTTCCATGCATTCTCAAGTCATCATACTATTGACAAGATCTTATGGTTACATGTGTCCAAATTTTTTTTTTTCCAAAATTTGGTACTTGTACAAGAAATGGCAGTTTGGGAGCTTTTTTGGTGAATTAGGTTGGAATCCACAATGGGCTCCTTGCTTTTACCTTATTATTCCCAGCTTTCAAGCTTTCCCCTTGATCAAGGCACACCTCGACATCTATAATTATATCACCTTCTTTAGTATCACATCCTCTATTCTCTTAGAGCATCTATAATGCACACGGGACACCATACAATATTGGCACTATGTCGGGCCGACAAGCCCATACTTATTTCTAATTAAAATTATGCTCTAGTGTAACCGTTATTGGGAACTCCAATTCCACGGCCTCGGTATGCGACGACCCGGGACCGGCTAAAATTTGCAACACTTGAAGGGCTTGCAAGTTGGCCCTTTGTAAGAATAATCATTATTGTCAACGCTTTTGAAGCATTGATATTTATATATGTGCTAATCAATGCAACTTTCCCTTGTTCCAAGAGAAAGTTTTTTTATTTTTATTTTTAATGTAAGTCCTTTCTATTCTTTCTTTTTATAATATAAAAAAAGTTCAATTGACGTTGGGATTGCTGGCTTTGTGTTGGATCAATTTTTCCAAAGAATAAATCAGCACTTTCCACGGACTCCTGGAATGGCCCACCATTTGCCATTAGTGGGCTTGTATGCTGAGTATGCATTGCGGATGCTCTTACCATCAGCAGATGGGAATGACACAACGAGTTCCTCCTAATATCACCTGCATCAGTTTGAGTGCCAATGGTGTGACTTTAGAGAGGTCTGTCTGCCTGCCTGTATGCAGTTTTATGGACAGATCAAGGTCGGAGTTCAAGCATGCGTCTCCCTGTTGGCCGCCCTTGGCAGCAAGCACTTCAATCGGCTGAGTTCATGACTCATGCGGTGGGTACCTTCCGTAGGTTGTAATAAGATTATGCTGAATTCCTCAGAGAGGAGAATGTGTGTGGCATGCTCTTTTGCTTCAGAAAAAAAAAATGGCAGCACTTCAGTGAGGAACAACTAAGGTAGTCTGCTCTAAAAGCACTCATCTTTTTCAAACTGCTCCTACAATAAGCTCTGGAATGGACATGAGGTGATCCTTAAATGGACCTCTTTAGCCATTGAGTGGATTGAGGACAAAGAATTAGTTATTACAAGAGCCAATCAATCTCCTTGGTTTCCCAACATTTCTTTACAAGTTGCAAGGGAACCGATTTTGAGAGACCTACGGTCATAAATAGGTGCCTACAACAATAATCTTCGAAAATTCCTAACTTATTCTAGTAATGTCCGAAAAATATGAAACGACTTGGGTTGGATGCCAATTCCACCATTCTTCCTATGAAAATTTACTGAAAATTGGTTTGAGGACTTTAGTTTCCCCAAAATGGTCGATCAGCTCTTAAATGGTTGCTTTAAGAGCAGAATACAAGTAACCCACCGACCAATTGATGACGCAAATCCCAGGCTCATAAGGTAGACCAGCCCAATTCCGTCCCTTTTTTTGGCCCCTAAACCATTTAGACGATATAGCCAAATTTGTCTAGAAAAATATCCAAGTCTGATCAAGATTCTGAAAAAAAAAATCAGGACATTAATGTTAATCCATAAAGGACTGAGCCTATTATCTGTCAAAAACCACTCAAAACTACCACTTCTGCTATGTTCCATCAAGAAAACCAAAAAGTAAAAAAAATTGGGAATCTAACTATGGGATCTTTTACTTAACTTATTTGAGACCATGCTGTAAAAATTTCATCAAATTTGAGTGTATGTATTGGAAGATACTAGCATTCAAAGTTGGACAAAAAGTTTTTTTCTCAAGAAGATGTTTAGATTGCCCAAAAAATAAGATTGCCCATAACTTTCTCATCCCTAGTCCAAATAGAATGATTCAAAGTTTCACATGTAGACAAAAATATTAGATTTTAGGAATTAAAAATAATAATAATTGATTTGACATTTTGTGTTTTTTTGGTGTTACCTGCCATTCCGCCAACCTTTACTTTTGGTTTATTGTGCCATAACTTTTGCTCCCATGCACCAATTGAAATGAAAATTATATATCCATGAAGCTCTCACAAAATTGCACGTCCTCAAAATAATTCAAAAAAAATCATTGAAAATTAAGGTCATAGGAACCTACCCAGACCCAAATTGTCCCCCAATGGAACAATTGTGCCTTCAGGGGTTAATAAGGGTAACATGTTAGTCCTTTATTGGTGAATATTCAAGTACTATTAGATACATGGAAAGGCAGTTATGCATTGTTAATCCCTAAATGCCCAAGGCCTTTTCTGAGCTTCTCCGAACTTGTTTACAGAAAGGTAACATTTTTATCAATTTTATCAATTTTTCTTGAGTTGTAACCAAACAAATTCAAACTACAAATGTTAGAGATTCCACAGAAAAAGATTACACAATAATATCACTTATGGATTAAAAGATTATAAGGTTTGATCATGTGGATGCTTGTTAAAATTGTGAAAGTGATTTGAAGTCTTTCAATCTTCTTTTTACATAGAAAATTTAAAATTGAGGTCACCAAAAAATATGAAGTCAAAAGACATAACTACTCTATAATTCTTTTAAGTGAATTTCTAATGTGATTTTTCTTCTAGGATCTAGTGTGAGCTAGGCTCATTTCCAAGAGCCCTCGACACTAGAAAATCAAGATTTGCAATGGAGACCCTTGCATAAAATCTTGAATTTAAAGAACATAATCATTCATTTACAAAATTAGATTTTAGATGCTAAAATCAATCTTCAAAAAGTTAAAAAAAAAATACAAATTATTAAAATTAATACTTTGGTAAGGCTTTATTTAACTTCAAAATTTTGTCGACACTAAAATTTGGTGCTTCAAGCATTTTGGAATTAATAGGACATTTGTAACTCCATTTTACAAGTGGTTTTGTAATTTCAAGGGAGACCACTTCAAAAAATTCACATAAATTACAATTTTAATAAGAAAATTATAATTCCACTTGATTTTGATATGTGAAATAAGCGTACACCTCTGAAAAATACATGACCCTTTTAGGATTGGCCCCAAGACATTCAAATTCCAAATCAAGGTGGTAATGGGCTTGTCTACTATAATATGCCTGTAGCAAAACTTCACTAACTTACTATGAAGAAGGAGGTCCAAAAAGCACCCATTTAAGAGCTAATAATTAATTTTGAGAGGGTAGATTTCTTGAAAAAAAATTTCAGTCGATTTTTCTTGAAAGACAAATGGAATTGGCATCTAACCCAAATCAATTCATTGTTATTAGAGTTTTGTTGAATTATTTTATGAAATTTTGAAGGTGAAACGCAGTAATCACTAAAAGCATCCACCTCTTGAAATTTACACTATTTGTATGTTGCCGATGCAATGACGAGAGCAAAACATTTAGGGTTGGTACATTATCAATTGAATTAATTAATTATTTAGGAATTGACCCTATTAGAGGACACTTAGACTATGTTCTGTGATTACAAAATCTTCCTATTACCCCCTACCCCCTACCCCTTGCAAAAAATGAGAGCCATTGATCCCCTCGTTGAGAAAATTCCCTCCTCTTATGATCTACCGTTGATTTGGGAAAATAATAAATATGAATACAGATATGGGATACGGGATACGGGATACAATCAAATAGACATATCCCATATTGCTTGAAACTGTGAAGTACTCCTTCAAATTGAAATAGGAGGAGGGGGGTGGGAGGATGATTAAAAAAAAATTAAGCACAAAATGGGAGAGAGGGGAGATAATAAAAAAAAATTGTTTAAAGTTTTAATTACAAAAATGGGAAAAGGGGGATAATAATTTTTTTTTTAATGTGGTCGTTTGAGTGGATGGAGGGGGTGCATTAATTGAAATGCACCTCACCCTCACTATCCACTCAAAAGACAGCCTACCATCTAGTTTACCTACAGTAGGGTGCCTGCTCAGAGTCTGCCATCACGTTTTCATCCCTCGGATGTATGAATACTGTTCTGTTATTAAAAAACCGGACTCGTACTCCGTTAAGTAAATGTCTAAAATACAAGATAGTCGACAGAGTGGAGGCAACATTCTGTATTCTGTATTTCAGTTGACCGCGACGGCATGATGTTCTAGAATCGTAGATTCTAGCCGTCCAGCAAGCAGGGGACACATGTTCGTTGCGTGTGCGGCGGGAGCATGCGAGATGGGGCTTTACTGCAGGACAGCTTGTCAGCCGGGTGCGCGTTATCACGTGCACTGCCCGTGAATCCTGCCCGGCTCCCTTCTGATTGGTTCCCTTTGGGTTTTCGTTCAGTCATTAGTAACCTCCAAAATGCGGTCAGGGGCTCAGGGGCTCAGGGCTACGCTTAGACCTCATCAGCTCCTTCTGGCCATCGTGGAATTTTCATCCGGAGGGAGATACAAGAAATTTTTCTTGGTTTATCCCAGATGGGAAAATTTGGAAAATTTGGAGATTCATATTTGGAAGCAGAGATCCTGAATTGAAACCAGAGCAAGACGCTAAATCCGTCACAATAAGGTGGGTACACCCAAAACCGCCACTTTTTGCTACTGAGCCTAGTTACTACTATTAGACTGGTCAAATTTTCATATATTCTTGTTGGCAAGTGAAAGGAGGTTCCAACGCACCAGAGAACGTGGCATTTGGACACCATATGCAAAAGTTATTAAGGGTCAAAGTTTGTTTTTGAAGCGCTCCATCCAAATAGGTACATAACTGATTTTTAAAATGTACACAACCTGTAGATGGCACTTTAAGGTCAGGTGCCATTTTGGGGGTGCCTACCTTAATTGGGACCAGCGGGTGAAAATGCAAGTTTTCAGGGATAAAAGTACAATCTTGCCCCCTACGGTAGGTACACCCAAATGGGCCGCTGACCTTAAACCGCCATCTATACCATGCGTACATCTCCAAAATCAATTCTGTACTTACGTGGAAGAAATGCTTTTAGAACCAAACTTTGTTCCTTGATAACTTTTGCATACAGTATCCAAATGCCATGTTTTCTGGTGCGTTGGAACCTCCTTTCACTTGCCTACAAGAACATATGAAAAATTGACCAGTCTAAAAATAATAACTAGGCTCAGTAGCAAAAAGTGGCGGTTTTGAATGTACCTATCTTATTTTGTATCATGTTTAGGGTATGTTCTAGACCCTACTATCTAATTTGGGGTATGTAATTGCAAACATGACTTCAAATTTTGCAAATTTTTTCATATGTGAAAAATAAATAAATAAATAAATAAAAAACATATATTTCACGAAATAAAACTTTTGCGTTTTCATCCAATTGGTCCCATTTTGTTCAGGTGATTTATTGTCCTATGAAACAAAGCCAACCAATATCATGAAATTCACAATTATGATAGAAGTATCTATTTCTAGTAACTTAAGCATTTCAGCCTGTTGGATATGAGAAATTAAGCTCAATGTATGCAAATATAAGGATGAGGAAGAATGCAAAAAATAAAAAATAAAAAAATCCTAAATGATGAATACTTTATTCAATATAAATGTGGATTTTTCATTCAGATCCATTCCGGTCTCATAGACTCACCTATTAATGTTAGCTTTGGCACTTCTCCCTATGGAAGGAGGGAAGAGAGATGAGTGGAATAAAATTTACAAATAATTTTATTTTTTTAACAAGCAGTATATTCCATAGTTGTCTATGACAGGTCACTTTACACATCCATCAAGGGGGGGCTATCCAAAATAGATACTTCTATCTTAATTGCTCTACTGTGGTAGACATATTTTTATATTTACTCACTTTATAAGATTTAAAGATTTCTTGCATATTGGATACAAGAAGACCAAATGTGGTTCAACCGTGAATACAACCAAACCCTAGTTGAAAATTGCAAGCAATATTGACGACATTTATAAAAAAAATTGAGCTCTAAGTAAAATATGGATAAGTATACAATTTCAATGGAGGATTTCAAAGATAAATGGAGCACATCCATATGGCGCAGGAGAATTGACCCCTCCTATTGCTCATACATGGATGGGGATGAATTGACCTTCCCAATGAATGTTTTGCAAATGAATTGTTTCATATTTTTGTTTTTTGCATTTTTATATATTGTCTTGAATTTTTGTTTTTCCACTTGAATGTTCTTCTTATTAGCTCACAAAGTTGGGTCTTTTCTATGTTCTATTCTACTTGCATGTATTGATTAGAAAAAATTCACTACATATTCATAATGACTAAAAATTAGATTTTAAGGTTTAGAAGAAGATTTTAGATTAAAAATTGTACAACATCCTTATCTTTAGACAGGTTGAGGGTTGAAGACATACATTGAGGACTTATGGTTTAAATCACAATTATAAACTTTTGTAGAGAGTGATATCTATGCACACATGCATTGTACCTTAAAAAAACAATTAGACAATGAAACTAATTTCTTTTGAAATTCTAATTGATGGTATAGAAACGCACCACATTGGGGGGAAGATTAATTTTTATCCCCATTTTGAGTCCAAATCAAGAGGTATACAACCCAAATTATTTTTGACAAGGTGAACAATTTTAACAATTAGTTCTTAAAGTTTCTTCTACTTCTAAAATTTGGTGAATACATATATATAACTAACATTATATAGTTTGCAACAAATGATTTATAGGATACAAAACAAGTGTATAATTGTAGAAATCTCATTATTAAGGATCAATGTTTGTTAATCCCTTCAAACATGCCAATAATTTATTTTTCTTCTAATTTCAAAAGCTAAAATTTTGCTATATATGGGGTCCAAGCTTATGAAAATTCTCCATACATTTAAAGTATTTGAATAATTTAGAACAACTTTATATGTTTGAATTTGATTTTAATTTTAATTTTAATTTTTTCTGTTTTTACTTAGTGCATTAGAAAATGACGATATTAATTTTAATTTTTAACTTAAATTATTTTACAATTTCCAATCTATCTATATATGTTTTTCGAATTCTTCAATATCAATTAAGACCTTGAACATCAAGGCTTATATGAATGTAATTTTTCATGTTTGATCATTGATGCATTTAGAGCATGCCTATCCATCCTCTAAAACAGATGATTTGTCCAAGTTGGACTTGCAAAATGGATGAACTTCTAGAGAGGTCGGCTTGAAAACCCTGCTTGGCTTGTAAAACATGGTTGTTTTGCAAGTTTGAGCCCAGCCTTCAAATTGGCTTGCAAACAATATACTACCAAAATCTTTTGCAACATCATCGCGACATATTACACAAATTGACTATTGTAAGTGGCATTGAAACCACAAATCTTGATAGGAAACAAAGCCATAGATCTCAATGGGATTGAAAGAAGGCTTATTGGGATTGAAAGAGGGTTGAAAGAGGACCACACATCTCTCCAAAGAATAATCGGCATGCAACTCTAAATGGCCTCTTAACATGCTATCGGGTGGGGTTGTCCACTTTTTTGCAGCTTTTTAAAGTGGATGGCTCCTCCATTTTGCAAGCCACAAACCACCTGTCTTACTAGATAGATGGTGATGTTGTCAGAAAAGTTTGTTAATTTTTATTCAATCATTAGATGCACCAATGGCAAAGTGGACAATACTATTATATTATACAGGTTTAACAATACAAGGTTCAAAACTTGGTACATATTAAATTTGATTATTGTATTTTTTCCTATAAATTATTTTACAATGTATTGATTTATAAAATTGTGCATTTTTAATAGATACCTTAAAAAAATTGTGCATCTTTATGAAGATTTAAGGCATACCTATTTTTTTAAACATCATGCAAAAGATTTGTAGAAGTCTGTAATATAATAGGTTAAAGAGCATGAAACTTATTTTTTCTAATTTTGTTTATAGGATAAATTTTCATTAGTATTATAAATTGAATGATTATTGAATTTAATTATTGACTTTCGAACCATTATCAAATATTGATATTTGCTTTTGAATTCAATTTTTTTATAAGCATTCTAAAATAACATTTGATCACATTATAGGTTTTAATATTCATTACAATAATATCTAGAAGACATCCTTAATATAAATGCAACTAATAAAGGAATTTTGGTGTTCATCATTGCCTTTGACCAAATTTTTTTTTGGAGCAACCGTTTTGTTTACTTTTTCATGTTTGTTCCTTCATAAGTAAACTTTTTCTTTTTCCAATCACAAATGCCACAATAGCATCAAGATAAATGTTCATTACAAATTGTTGAAGTTTGTAGGAACAAGTTATAATGATAAGACAACTGAATATTACTTTTGAATCTCAAGGATCACATCTACAATGTCTCATCTTGAATGGCTTTAGAACTTAAAAGTGTATCATTTTTACAACTAATATGTTTGCATGACTTGTTACTAGTAGAATTGATGGCTAGGTAAATTTGAGAAAATTTCTTCCAAAAATCTACTACTAGATGTGATCATCACATGTCTTCTTGTGGGTCTTTCTCTAGTCTATGCACCCAATGTTTCTACATATCAGAAAGGTATCTCATGCAAATGGACTCTTTACCTTTAAGTCAAGTGCAGACAATAGAATCAACACTTCTACTAAATTGGACTTCCATATGAGTAAGTAACCTAGCATATACACAAATAAAGTAGCACCCCCCACCAATGCCGTTAGTCACCCAATTTTGACATTTATTAGACCCTCCTATTTTCATCAATCACCTACCAATCTTAACAACCCTTTAGCATCATGACAATGCAATTTAGTTAGGGAGGAGACACATTAGCATATGATTTAGCATGGTTCTACCCACGCTTCACCAATTTAGTCCCAACAAACTCTGAAAAATCACAAAAAATTCATTCCTTGTCGGAATATCTTGATTCTATTTGTAAATGGCTCTTCTCAACTTTTTTGTCTTTGAAAAATACACAAGTTGACAAATGGCTTCTCCAAGTTACCTAGATAACAAATCTACTTGGTAATAGGCCCCATACCTTTCATGGATAAAAAATTATGTAATATTCCTGCAGAAGACATTTAATAATTGTGGTCCATGGCACAAAACTTTGTTCACAAGATCTGTCCACCAAAATTGAATCGTTTTTTCTAGTAACAAGTCTGATTTTTTTTTTTCTCTCTATATTAACTCTAAATATAAATTTTGTAAAATTTTTCACCGCTTTCTTAAAAAAATTCTCAAAGTGCAACTAGTTATTTTCCCAAATTCACCGGCTAACAAGCAATTCTCCCTGAACACTGATTTGGCATATATCTTGATCTTATTACAAGGAGGAAGATGTAAATATTTAGCCTAGTTACATGGTAGTTCGGTTAGAAAATTTGTTATGAGTTGTCAAGAAAGGGTTAAAGGTACAAAATTAACAAAAATTCAATGCAAAAAATTTCAAAAAATAGGAGCCTTGATTGTTGCCTTAACCAAGACATTGACCTAGTAGTACCTTGCAAAGAATGACACATACTGAAGGAAAGGTTGTTGAGTGTCTAATTAAAAAACATTTTGAAGTGATCGTCTGGTAGCAAACTAAATACAATCACGACTAATATATGCCAAAGCCCAAGTAGTTGTAGAGACTTGGGACTAGCAACAGTCACATGAACTCACGGTTCTTGTAAGGGGTGGTAAATGTGCCATTCATCAATTTAGTAGGTGTAAAGAAGCCCACGCCATTTAAGGGAAAGACCGAAAGACCAATAACTTAACGATGTCTCTTCAAGTACTCTTATAACAAAAAAAAAATCTATAATTTATCCTATAAAATCAGAGATGCTTTTTTAATCAGCCAAACTTTGCAAAAAAGACAAGATGTTATTTGGAATTCCATATGTAAGTGTGCAATATTTGCAAGGAGAGAAATTGGAAGAGTTTGTCTGCAAGATTATAGAGAGCGGCCCACAAAAGAGAGGGGTGGAAGCAAGTTTCCAACTTCCAGAAAACTAATTTTTAACATTGGAATTGAAGTTTTGGGTAGCTTGTAGTTTGACAATAAGATAGAGCTATTCCTAAAATGTAGTTTTTCCCTACCTACATGAAAGTGCAATCATCATGGAAGTTGGCAAAAGCAATTCCCATCCTATAAAACTTGTTTTCCGATTTCAACTCCACATAGACATATAGTCCACACGAATGGTCCTTTACATTCCCAATTGATAATTTCTGAATTTGTCTTTGTTCCTTGCTCATGACCATATTGATGAATTGTGGCTCTAGTTTGAACCTCAAGCATGATTTCTTTTTTGTGATACAAAGTTATTTCTGTGACCATTGTTTGACTCCAGATTTTGGAGGAAAAATTAGACTATGGCCATAGTTAAGGTAGGATCACCCATTCTCAACCAAGATCCATACCCAACCTACAGGGTGTAGTTATTTCCAACCAATGCTAGAACAAATTTCCAACTAAAGCTTGAAAATTTTTTTTTTCCTCATTTTCAAGGTTTGTACTAGTAAGGGCGGTTATGATATATGTTCCAAAATAGTGAGCAAGAAAGTAGTTTTTGAATGATTGGAATTGGAAGAGTCTTTGCTTTGGCTATGGGTTCTCAACACTTTTTGGCTCCCAATATTCATAGGAATTTCAATTACCAAAAAGTGCAGTTTCCATGATTTTTGTATTTCTACATGGTAGAAATTTTCATTGCCTTAAGGTAACTACATCTAAAATTGCACGCTTCTTAAAATCACATACTACAGATTCTTGCCTAAAATGTACTTCCACTATTCATGAGAGTCTCTAATAGCTTTTAGGAACACCTATTTTTAGCACTTTTGAAAATTTGTAGTTTATTCATATGGTGTCCAAAAAATGCATTTAAAGAGAATCTAGAATCTTGTTTTTACTATCAACGAGCCCCCATGAAATTTTTTCCAATACATTAACGTAGAACCACCTATGATTGATCAAATAAGCAACTATAGATATGATCTGGAGTAGTACAAGGCAAAACAAATATTTTCAGAAGTGCATCAATAGAAACGACAGGGATTGCAAAAAACTTGAAATTTTTATTGCTTGAATTGAAATTACTATAAATTTTGGGAGGCAAAAAGTACACTAGACCCATAGCCAATGTCTAGACTCTTCCAATTCCGATCATTCAAGAACTAATTTTTTACTCATTATTTCTTACTTCCTTTTCCACTATTTTGGGACATGTGTCATGAATCTATTAGTTCCAACCTTGATTAGTTAAAAAAAAAACATTCCAAGCTTTAAAAAATGTAATCAGAAATAATTGCACCTATAGGTTGGAATGGGTCACTGATCAAGAATGGGTGACTCTACCTTACTGGGAACCATGCTGAATTTCTTATTTGTGTAGTTTTAGATGTAATTACCTTGTATTGCTTTAGAACATGCACATAATCCTTAATTGATTGGCTATGGGTGCCTCCACTGTAAGTTAATGTTGTGCACTACAAAAAAGAAACACTGTCCCTACTCTAGGTCACTCTGCAGTGAAGCCCCTTCACGTGTTTCACAAAATCAAATATAAAATACAAAACCAATCCAGAGAGGCAGAGACAACTACCAAGAGAGAGAAAACAAGTGAATTGCATTAATATAAGGGCCTCGCTCCATTGCCCTCTTGGACCTCCAAGCGCTGGAGGCCCGAGGGTCCAGGTCGGAGGGGGCTCCAAGCCTCCATGCGTTCTTCATTGCGCTTGGAGGGCGGGCCCTAGAGCACCCTTTCCACTCCTTTGGGCTTCAAATAATTACCCTATTGCTATCAAGTTACCTTTTACATACTTCAAGACTCTTTGAAGGAGTGGCATGTAAATGCTTCGTTGATGAAAAATTGTGTGCAAAAGCTTGAGATCTTAGAATCCAATTAAATTAAAACATTTTAAAGAAAAAAATTAGTGTTTTTGGATGTAAGTATATTTTGGACAAATACATTAAATTTTTTTTATTAATTATATTCATAAAAAAGGTACATATTGAAACCTACTCCAAACAATTGAAAGCATCAAATTTGAAATAATGAGGTAAAAGTTATGAAGAGTTTTGTTTTTCATTCGTACTTGGAACATCACAAAACATATGAAATCTTTTGCCATCGATTCATCAAATTTTCAAATAAACATAAAATTACAGGATTTTATTTTTGTACTAGAACACTCTTACCATTATTTAGGTTAAACAATTTAGAAATTCTTCAAAACGGTTTTAGTATATTAGGCATATCTTTCATTCAATAACACCTTCCGACCACTTCATGCCATTTTGCTCATAAATAAATATGAAAGTTTTATTGGTTTTATTTTTTAACCCTAAAGGTCAGAGACTATGTTTTCACCAAAAACGCTCCCAACCTGCCATTTCTAATACAAGTACCAACTTCTAGAAGAAAAATATTTTTGGACAAATGTAACCATAGGATCTTGTAGTACGCTAGTTTGAGAAGGTGCGGAAAAAATTTCAGAAATTTCTACCTTGTAGATTGCAAGATATTAGCATTGTTTATTGCATTGAAATTTGATTGGGGGTGTGTGTGTCTATTTTTTGCCTCACTACGTGTAGGCCAACACAAATGGGTACATATTTAGTAAAGGAAATAAATCAAAAATTTCATGTTGCATTTCGAAACTGCACAAAAGAAAATCCTTAACCTCTTTAATACATGGAGCTCTTTTTTTGTGCCATTTTGTGGCGTTTGAAAATACGAACTTGGAATTATGAATTATGAAATTTTACAAAATTTTCTTTTATTTATGAAAAGCAACAACTTTCACATAAAAGCATGTCCAAATGCCACAACACAAACCATTTGCACTCCTTTTAGCCTAAAACTTTCTATATTACACAAAGAACGCAACTTTTCACAATACTTTGTGAAACTTATTCAATTCCAAAGTTACAATGAAATAAAAAATTACTAAAATTACTTTTAGTTTGTAACAATACTATAGTATTAGAGTCTTCATTCTTATAAGACATAAATTAACAAGCTAGTTGGTTGACAGTGAATAGGCACCACCCAAAAAAATAAATATGGCACAATAAAAAGAAAAGAACAAAGAGGCAATGAAGAATAATGAATATAACAATCGAAATGGAATGGGGTTGTAAACCGGAATGTTATTACCTCTCCAAATAAATGACCTCAATGTCCGTAACTTTGCATGGATAGACTTCCATGTCTTTTCCAAAAAAAAGGGCATCTTGGCCGGGGTCCGGCCCCTCCAAGTCTGCGATTGCCGTGCTCGCAACCTGGAGGCTGGACCTCCGGCTGGGGGCAAAGAGCTATGGAGCCCTCTCGGTCCTCCAGCGCCTGGAGGTCCAGGAGGGCAATGGAGCGAGGCCCTAAAGCCGCAGCCAAGTTCATGAATGCTGACGAGATGGTTTGGCGGTCCGTCCCAGGCAGAGAGAATCATTTGGAGGACCAACATGTGACGCATGGTGGTCCCGAATCCTAGGGGCGAGTGCCACATTATGCCAATCAGAAGCGCCTAGTCTTCCGTTTCCTACAAATCCGCACTCGACACCTGGCGTTGACTCGGCTGCCTCTTACCATAACATTGCTAAGCACCTCAGAGCATCCCCACCCGGCTTGCAAAATGCAGGTGGGATTTGGCTGGCATAATGCCCAGCCATCCAGTTTGCAAGCCGGGCTGGGGGGAGGAGACCCACTCGTCTAGAGGTTCGCTCATTAACATGCCACCGAACATAATAACCAGATGCGAGGAGGTGCCAAGCGATTGGCATGTAGAAACGCCGTGTTTGCCGATGTGTTTGTTGTTTCCTGTTTTGCAGGCTGGATCGTGGTTGGCAAAACGACCCCCATTTTCAAGCCGAAGGCGCTTAAGAGGCCGTCCCGCTTAACCAACCATTTGGTTTGCTAAGCAGGTGGGGCAGTTTTGCTATCCATGATGTACAAGTCATCTGTTTTGGCAGCCGAGTGGGGATGCTCTTAGGGCCCGTCCCCTTTGAACCTTAATTATTCCCCTCGAGCTTTTTTTGTGGGGGGGAGGAAACGGGGCCTACTCGTGGACTAGGAAATCCACTCCCTGCCCGGGCTGCTACTCCCTTCCTTGGTTTTGTATGAATGCAAGCTATTCAGTATTTGCTTCATCATTTTATTTTTTTTCTTATGCATTTTGTAATGTTACAAAATACAAAAAACACACACAATAGTAATTTGAATTTCCAAGGTAAAAGAAAGCTATATATATATATATATGGGGTGGTAGGAGGTAGAACAACCATGTGGGATAAATAAATTAGAATTTGTAGTTTTTCAAGCACTCATAGTTAAGTCAAAAGTAGGAATTGTGTTCAAGGTGAAATTTCAGACCTCATTTAGGCATATTAGAATAATTTTCTCAAAAAAGTTGGTAAATGAAGATAAGTTTCACCTCCAGAAATCCATTTGGTATTTTGAATCTCCAGTCAAAAGTTATGGACAAACTTCAAAGATAAGTTGATGGAGTACTAGTTGGGAATGAAGATATTTTGTGTCAAGTTGGAGGATTTGTGTGTTAGTGAGGGATGTGAAAGTTAGTTTGAACATTGAAGAGTTGAATGACTGAACATAGCAAATTGTAAATTTGTAAAACAGTGATTTGTTCACCATGGTAGTTAATCAAATAAAAAATTATACAATCAATTTGATGTTGTGTGTGCAAATTTATGTATACGTGTATATGCTTATTTGAATGATTTAATGGTCAAATACAAGTGGTTTGTTGTGAGTCATTTCGAAGCAAATTCAAGAGCTGTAAGTGAGACATGAGTCCGAGATGGTTGCCTAAATGAACAATGAAAATAGTTGTGTATGAGTGTTTAATTTGGTGAAGGAAAGCTTAAATTTGTATTTAGTGAATGATGATAAATGATGTGAGTGATGAGGTTATGAATTTGGTCACTTTGAGAAGGAATGGAAGTTTAGAGAATTTGAATCGATTTATAATCAGTATATTATGTGAATAATTGTACAAATTGGATTTTTTGTGATTATTGGAGTCAAATTGGGGATTGAATTGTCATGTATGTCAATCTATGTGTATGTGGTGGTTTGGAGTCAAATTCAAATTGATAATGATGATGATATGTGAGAATGTTAAGAAAATAAGTGAGTCAGTTTAAAGGAGAGATGGCGATGAATATTTATAGATTAAGTTGATAAAACCAAATTGGTGCTAAGAGTGCTGATTATAGTGAGACGTTCAATTAGGAGATAAAGTCTGAATGTGATCTGTTGACTTATTTCAAGTTGTCTATGTGAGTATGTGCATGATGTCTGCCAAATAGTAATTTGCCAAGCATATAAAAGGTACTTTGAAAAAATTAGTGAGAAAAATATAAGCTATAAGTAGTGGAATTTTTTAGAATAAGAGTTGCAATCTCAAGTTAGTGAAGACAAATGTTGGTTTCTAATGTTGGTGACAAAAGCAAAGCTAACAAGTGACTTGGATAAAGTTGGAAGTTCAAGGGCCTTATCTTAGCAATAGAGTTGATCATCAAAACACCAAATTCGAGTAAAGATTAAAGTAGCCAAGCCGTTAAAGATTAAGTAAAAAAAAGATTAATTGGGAGATTAACCTTCACTCTTGTGGCCTTTAAGAGTGGAGTGGCAAAATCCAGTAATTAGCATATCATGTGAATACATATGTCTTGTGGGTGAAGGAATATTTTTTTAATTTTTAAGTTGCAATGGCCAATTAGGAAAATAAATTAGAAGCATCCCTATTTAATTGCCTCCCCGGAACAAACTTATTCTATAGCTTGGATTTATTAATTTCAATCCAAGTCCTTCTACAAAGAATAATCAAGGATGTTTTTAAAGACCCTAAATTCATCCACATCAAACGATGTAGTCTTATTTTGAATAATCAAAGTTTTAAAATATATTCAAATTTTTATTTCAAATTTTATTGAAAAATATTGGTTAGAGTAGTAGTGGATCTAATTGCATAAATATGATCTATGGATCATATTTTACAACTTTTGTTTGAAATACCTCATTAAATTTCTCATTGTAAAAATTCTCAAAAGTAAAAATTCTCAATAGTCTTATAAATTTGAATTATCCCATGGTCCTTAAAGGAGTAAGATTCAACATCCTTGAAGACAATTATAAAAAATATCTTATAAAGGCTTTAGAAAATTTAACAAGCAATGGATGCCATTGTTATGAAAAAACTCATAGACTATATGAGTAAATTACAAAATTTTGAAAGTTGACATTATAGAAACATACACTACCCTTACTTGGACATCCTAGAAATACAAAATGCTTCAAGTCTCATTGTTTGCTTCAAGGTATTCTTCAACTTGAACTTTTTAAAACTTGTGTTGAGTTTGAAAAAACACTCTATGGATTTTTCACTTTAGCCTTATTTTTATTATGAACTTGGTGTATAAAATATTTGTAATTGATTTTTGTTCATGTCTTGTTTTTATTCTTCATCAATCATTATATTCTCAGAGTTTCATTTATTTCGTATTTTTCTTTGTTGATGATTTCATAATCACCACTTTTTATTTATTTTTATCTTTACTTTAAATAATTTGATTATTATTATTTTTTTTTCCTACTTCTTCAAGAGTCAATAAGGCATCAAATATTGTCTTTGAAATACCTATACAATAGCTTTCATTTGTGCTCATTTGATTGAGTTTCAAAATTCAAATTATAAAATGCATCACTTTTTTCTTGAAACCTTATTGACATAGAATGACCTACAAATATAATCAAACTTGCATGTAATAAACATATGCAATATTCTACTTTGGATGAAAAAATCTTTAAAAATGTGAAAAAAAAATGTATTCAACATATATTAAAATATAAAAGGAATCATTTGTCTCATAGTCTATTTGATTTGTACATTTCAAAAGCATTAGGACATTCAATTCAGTATGTAATACAAAAATCATTTTCCAATCATTTAAATATTATTAATCAACAATTAGAATACATTACATTTGCCAAACTGTTAATTGAAATTTAACAGAAACTGAACTTTAAAAAAAATTCATTTAGTAAGACTTTAGAAGAATTAATTTCTCTATAAGTTTACTATCTTTTGAAAAGAGACAGGCAACCCCTCCTTAGAACCCCTTCTTCCTTTGAAAAATTAACAACCATACGATAAAAATAAAACAATACCCCCCCTTCCAAAAAATCAATAAGGACATTGTTGGAGAAGAACATTACATGACAATGAATGTTTAGAATTCTTGACATGATGCTTCTTGTTTGGGTATCCAAATTCTACGACTTATATAATTAAACTAATTCATCACTTACACTACCAATGTTTGAAATAAATTCTTGGAGATAAGTTAGTTAACCTCTAAAGGTCAGAGACTATGTTTATCAAAAACGCTCCCAAACTATCATTTGTAGTATAAGTACCAAAAATTTTAAAAGAGAATTTCTTGGACACATGCAACCATAGGATCTTGTAGTACGATCGTTTGAGAGCATAAAAATGTGCAAAATGGTGGATACTCTTTGGATTCATTCTTCAAGGCAAGTTGGCTACATGCTTGAAATTTTTTAGATCATTTAGAACTGTATAACATATAGAAAAAAAATAGTAAGTACAAAGAAGTAGAGAATGGTTCAAAATCCTAACCTATTAACCATTAATTTATGGAATTGAAAAATGCCAATGGCTGTATCACTACAAGGGAAACAGTGTCCTATTTGACAGTAAATTTGATAGAATTCTGTCAACTTTGCTGTAGATTAGGAGTACTTGATTCAGACATTGAATTGATAGAATTCTGTCAATTCGGCTGTCATTTCGGACAAAGATACACGTCATCAAATACACGTCATCATGCTTTTTCACCCAAAAAAATGTAATAATTTGAATTTTTGCCACGTAGGAAGGACTGCCAGTTTTTTCACATTCGCAACAAAAACATTTTTACATAAAAAATGAATTAAAGTTTCAAAAGTACATTATGCATTTTAGAATTTGACTTCCATAACTTTAAACTCTACTTTCAAGATTACTTTGTTAAATTAGCACTTCAACTTTGAATGCACCTCACCTAGAAGTTAGAAACGGTAAGAAGACAAGTTCTTTATATAAGTGGGTTGGTAAGAGGTAAGACAACCCATATGGGATATGTAAATGAGGGTTAGGAGCTCCACCGCTCATAGTTTAGGAATAATGATTAAAGTGGAATTTCAGACCTAATTTAAGCATAGTAGAATACAAAATTTTACAAAACTTTGAACTAAAAAAATGTTTTATGTCAAACCAAATTTTATGTTCAAAAATTCGTTTGATATTTGAATCTTCCAATCAAAAGTTATAGACAAATTTTAGTGAGGATGTTTGAAATTGTAAAAGCAAATGTCCCTTCCAATCCCTCACTGAAATTTGTCTATAACTTTTGATTGGAAGCTTTAAATCTCAAACGGATTTTTGGACATAAAATATGGTTTTAAATAACACATTTTCTTATTTCAAGTTTTTCTAAAATTTTGTATCCTACTATGCTTAAATTAGGTCTGAAATTCCACTTTAACCATTATTCCTACTTAATTTTCACTAAACTATGAGCGGTGGAGCTTCCACTAGATATCCCACATGGTTTGTCTTACCTCCCTACCACCCCACTTGTATAAACCACTTGTCTTTTCATCTCTAGAAACATCATGGTGAACACAAAAATTGACCGAGATATTGACAAGATTTTGAAAGAGGTTCCAATATGAACCATGTTGACAGAGTGCCAAGTTCCCAAAGTTATGGTTGTCATTTTTGACACTTTTCTGTCAAAAATACAGTCAATTCGGGCCCATTTCCCTTGTAGTGTATGTTGTAATAAACAATGTACACCTTTTTTTCTCTGTTTTTTTTCAAAAATAGTTAAAAAATAGTTAAATAAAGGACTTCAAAGTGTATTTTAGTATAGAGATTTCATAAGTACCCTTAAACTACCACAACTAAAACTCCTCATAACTTTTATCTCATTAGTCAAAATGGAATGATTCAAAGCTTTCAATGTATATAGAATCTAAAGAATCAATTTCAATTTTTTTTTTTTTAAATAAGTGATTTTTAAAGAATTTTTTTTGCTGCCTGGATTGCCCACTGAGCAATGAAAACTATGTATCATACAATAACTTTTTGACCATGTAGTCAAAATTTATGAAAAATGGTAGGCCTTAAAGCTATTCTTTAGGCACATGTTGTGTGAAAATTTCAAAGAAAAAAAATAAAAATTCTATTTGTAGTAAGCTGCCCAAAATTGCTATACTGCCAAAAAAAAAACTTTGGTCCTTTAGAAGTTAATGACAATTGATTGAAACGTCAATAAGGAGTTGCTTTAATTAATTTTCCTATCTATGAACATTAAATTAATAGCAACATGTGCAAACTGAGGGCTTCACATTTGAAAGTTCTAAGATCACAACACAAGTATCCAAATTGATGCAGATTCTATCAAACACTGTTTTCTACTGTGCAGAATTCTCAACAAGTGGAATGCTTGCCTAGGTGCACAATCAAAAGTTGTTGCAATTTTAAAACTGAACATCAACTAAATTCTTTATGAAATTCCCCATGGATATAGTTTGATACTTGACAGATAGACAAAGACACTTGCATTTGAAAACACAAAGAAATATGATTAATAACTTGCATTTAAAAAACAACACTTGCACTTTGAAGATGAAAATGTTGGCTACATGTTTATTGGGCTTTTATTGAAGTAGTGTAGTAGGGTGTCTGAAGTAGTGATTGCGGGACTATAAAGAGTAAATTATAGTCTCTCATTAGATTGTTGTTGTTGTTGTGTTTTTTGTGGAATTGAAATTTTTAATGTAATTTAGGGTTGGTTGCAAGAAGAAAGAAATTGAGGAAGAAGAAAGTAAATTTGGAGATTGAGTGTTTCAATGTAGGAAATTGGAAATGATTTTTGTCCAAATGAATGGCTACATGCTACGTGTACAAAAATTATTCCATGTCTATCCTACTATTAGGCTTGTATATAGTTTTATACTATCTCTTGAAAAGAGTCAAGCAGACTCGCCCTGAAACCCTCCCCCCTTTTGAAAAATCAACAGCCATCCAATTTGAAAAGAAAACAATACCCTCCCCCTTTGAAAAATCAACATTTGTGCGACTAAAAAACAACCCAATACCCCCCTTCGAAAAATCATCAGCCATGCAATTTGAAAAAAACACATTCCCCCCTTTTGAAAAATCAATAGTCATGTGATCCAAAAAGAAAACGATAATACCCCTCTTAGAAATCAACAGCCATACAATTTGAAAAGAAAGCAATACCCCATGAGCCATATGATTTGACTTGAGAAAAAATTGTTAGTACCTGCTCGTATCTGGATGTTATATTGGATGCAATTATTGACAAAAGAAAATACAAGTGTTTTTTTTTGACATCACCTAAAATTCGTCTGAAAAAATTACAAAATGCCACCTAAGACATGGGTTTCTTATAGTGGTTGCTAATATGTTGCTTTAATCAAGGTCTTGAATAATAGTAGGTTATTTGCGTTGCATACATCCTTGGGCAATTTCATCTCATGTATTTTAAAGCTCTAGTATCTGCATGTCAAGTTGAAAGAGATTCTTGGTCAACATGTAGAAGTCTTAATTTTCAATTCAAGTAGATGTAATGAAGTAATGCAATCATTATTGTTGGCATTCTGTATTATTCTCTACTGCATTTTTTGACCTTGACATCTTCAAATCATATGGTACTACATCAAGCAATCTTTACCAAATCATATGATATTGCATCAAGTAGGTACTGCCTAGTACATTTTGATCTTTTGCACTTCGTCTAGATGTCAATTCTAAATGTGAGTTACCAATTAATGTCCAATTTGTTGTTGTGAAAGTATTACAAGACTAAGGTTATCACTGGAGCATATAAGCGTGTTCAAATTTTCAGTAAAAATCCATGCTTCTATTCTTGGTGCAGATTGGTCAGGATGTGAGTCATGAACTTGGTTTGTTGTTTGTTTCTCTACGACACTGGTCTCTCCTGCCAGTTATTGTGAGAAATGGGACCACCCATGTTGCAAATCATGAAGGCAACAATCCGGAAAGGTAGGTATTTGGATGCAGAGACAGCATCAGAGTCCCAAGGAAAAGTAGATGCCATTGCTATAAAAAAGACTACAAACAACAAAAGAGCAATTACCAAAAAGAAAACAAGAAAAAGATTAGCAAAGAGTGCTGGTGAGGATGGTGTAGGAAATCTTGCAGGAAATGCATGTGCTTTTATGTATATTTCGGTGGTTTTTGGTGATCAAGATGTGCTCAATAGTCTTCTAATGTAATTATGATGATGGAAACACTTCTCGTGTTTCATGTAATATGTTCAATGCAATATAATAAAATAAAAATCATTTTGGCCAATGACGGTGTACCATGTGTGAAAAATTTATTGTCTAACTACCCTACTATTGCATTTGTACATGGTTTTATACTAACACCTCAAAAGAATTTACTATTCCTTGAAAAGAGGCAAGCATGACTTGTTTCCTAATATTTCTCCTACAATTTCTTCCCCCTTCCTTTTAGAAAAATTCAAAGCCATTGATGTGCTTAAAAAAGAAGCAATCCCATTTTACAAGTCATTGATCTAAATTCCAGAAAAAGAAAAATTTGAATGAAATGTAAATATTGAAGGAGGTCAAGCAAAAGAAAGAAGGAAACTTGTCTAGGTGAATGTGAAACGTTGGTGGTAGATTGGCTCATTGTACAATGACACCTATGAGCTTGCTGACAAAATAATTGTCACGAGAGGAAGCTTCCTTCCCAATCTTTTGACTTCCTTGTGTATCTTCCCTAAGTAAGCATTCTTGGATACTTTATCTTTCTATGGAAGCAATATTTGACGTTTTTTGTTTTTGAATGTCATTTTTAATGCAATATGTTGAGTCCTATGATTTGTTTTTTTTCTTGTTGTGCAGCTTGACTAAGCTATTTATAAAAGATGACAAAAAAAATACAAAATGTGGGCCAAAGATGAAACAAAGTGCCTCAAAGCTTCTTGTAAGTCTTCAACTATTATTTGCTTCTATATTGTTTTGTATTTCGCTTGAAATTCAATCATTTTAATATTATTCTTAAAGATATCCAATTGGCTTGATGCATGTAGAGGAAGATTTGGCAATACAATGTTTGATTAGTCAGTTTGCACCGCTATGAAATGCATATTGAAGTTGAAGGTGAATTAATAGAGTTAGGATTTGGCAATTTGTATCTTGATTTTTGAGGGTGTTGATGCTTTGGATTGCATCAGAATGGGATGCTCATGAATTTTGAATAAGGATTTTAATATTAAAGTGTGCTTTAGATTTTGAATGCTCAAATTTTATGATAGATGTATAATTCTTATTTGGTGGTCTTTGTTATTTGTGTATTTCTGAATGCATTTCTTTCTTCATCTCTAGACAATTTCAAGAGCCAGAAGGGGATAAAAAAAGAGAAGGAGATATGAGATTGAAGATTCTTTTTTTGAAGAGATTAGGGTTTAGGATTGAATATAAAAGTTTTACATTAAATAAAAAATGCATAATTGAATTTTAAAATGTGATTTAGGATTTGTTGTGTGAAAAAAGGAACTGAGAAGGAGGGAAAGTAAATTTGGAGATTAAATGCTTCAATGTAGGAAATTGAAACTAAATTTTGCCCAATGCCACATGTACAAAAATGATTTCATAACTACCCTTCTATTGGGTTTGCATATACTTTTACACTATCATCTCTATCATCTCAAAAGAGGTTGTAACGACTTCTATTGTAAATATTTACTAATTGCATCATCTTATATCCAATTTTTATTTATTTATTAACAACTAGCAAATTTTTCAATGAAGAAGTTATATTATATTGAATATATATATATATATGCAAAATATAAATTACATTTAATATAGATTATTTTATTTTAAAAATCTACTATTTAGGAATATAGCATTTTACTATATTATACACAATTTAATTTTAATTTTTTAAATATTAAAATATAAAATACTATTTAAATTTATAGCTTTTTATATTATTTAAATTTTACTATTATTTTGTAATTAGAATTTTTTGAAGAAAAATTAAATATATTAATTAAATATATTAAAATTTTAATATTTATTATTTTAATATATTTTATTTAAGATAAACTATTTATAAGAATGGATAATCTAATTAAAGAGTCAAAATAATAATGAACATCAAAAAAAAATTATTTATATTGAAATACCAGAATTATTTTATTTTTATTTTATTATAGAAGAATGAAGGTAAAAATAAGAATAATATATAAGAACAATGAAAACTTACATTAGATTACATTATATATATTTAAATAGTACTTTAGTTGCACCAAGTCATAGAACAATCTCTACAGAGATTTAATTACAATCTATATAGAATTCATACTCTAATTTATAGATTATATACAAGAATATTATCAATTCTTACTTATTTTATTACATGTGGATTCTAAAATGAAATGAATGATATATCAATTTTATATGTTTTGGACTTGAAATTTTTTTATCCTGTAGTTTGTTTTTTCTGAAACTGTAAATTTGCAAGGTTTTATTATATAAGAATATAATTAAAATTAAAATTAGAATAATGATATGAATACAATGATAGTATGACCTTATTCATATGATTGTATAAATGCATTTAACAAAGATGAGCTAGCAATAGAATCAATAAACATGTCCAAAATATTGTACACTAAATAGGGGTATTAAGGGGGCCAAAAAATTAAAGGGACCTACTGTGAAAAAATGTAGATGTTTAAAACATGATGTATAGCCCCCAACCCCTCAAGTATCTATTGACGTACAATAAAGGTAGATATTTATATAGTATATAATGTCAATTAAGTAGTATGGATCCCCTCAAAATCCCTATTTAATATAGAGGCTTTAGGATTTTTAAAAGCAATAGAAAGGAATAAAATATCTGGGTTTTTTTAATAAAATAAAATTATTTAGAAAGAAAAAAATTACATGTAAATACATACAAACTTCTATAACATTGTAACTAAAGATTACAAAAATATGTTCTAAACTAAAGAGTTAATGATAAATATGCAATAGTAAATTATACTATTACTCATTTTGTGTGAAGAGATGAAAGTAGAGTGGATATAGAAAAAGGCAAAATGTACAAAGTCACTGCATTAATCTTCAAAATTGAATAAAAATTTTAGGGACATAAATGTTTCTTCATTGGAATATTTATTTTAGTTCAAAGACAAAGCGAAAGTAGTTTATTTAGCTTTTTAAAGTTAATTTTATAAAATTTGGCTTTCAATTGATTTATTTGAAGCTAAATCTATTTGTAGCTAAATACAAGGGATGAAGTGATTCTTTTCACTCAAAATGCTCGAAAACTTATTGCAGAGCCTTTGCCTAATTTTATCTAGATCTTTGTATTCAGAGACACACTAGTCTTATAGCCTTATTAGTTAATTTGCATTGAAGTTGTGCTTGGCAACATGGATTTTGTCGCTTTGTTCTTTCTACTTTGTTTGTCCTTGGTTTAAATTTTTTGCATAAATACATGTTCTCCTAAGTATCCCATCAAGATTGAATTTTATGCACATGTGCCAATTCTACTATCTACTTTTTTTTTCATTTGTTCTAAAGTTTTTCTCACAATTATATATATATATATATATATATATATATACACCTCTTTTGCAAACATTCTTCTATTTGTGACCACTTCGTCTAACAGTTTTTTTACATTGAATGCATATTCTATTTAAAATCCCTCAAATATCATAGACTTGTACTTCAAAAAGATGAATGAATAGGATTTGTGATGAGATGTTTGTTAAGATTGAATATCATTTTTTTTAAAACATTATATTAAGCTTTGGTTGTTATAAATATTTATTCCCTGTCTATTTTGTTTTCTTATGGTTGTACATACAACTTTGTTTGTTGGCAAATTTATGTTTCTTATAATGGTGAATAACAAACTCATAGCAAACTCATGACAAACTCATGAAAAAATCATGGTTCGGAATGATAAAGTGTTGCAATTGGTAAAGACTCTACACTTCCATATCTAAAAAATCTTTTTTTCATTTTTAAATTCATGATTTTTAATTGCTAGTACTACAAAACATTATTTTTAGAAAAAAGTGCCTTCAACTATGCCAAATTGCTTATTTAATAGTTGTGGGGTGCTTCTATAGTATACCAATACTTGAAAAATATCTTAATTTTTTTAGAATAGAAAAATATAGATTACATGTAATTGAACAATAATAAAACTAATTAGATGGATCATGAAATATCCATCCATGATGGAGATATTGTAGATTATATGTTGAAATCTTTTTGTATTTTGTGTCAAATTAAAAAAATTATTCTTTGAAATGTCAAAGTTTATTTTTATACTTAAATTAACATTTGGCACCAAAGTGTCAAAGTTACTATTTGCCTATGGTAATTAATTATGTGATATTTTTTTGTTAAATATAATTTTTATTATGTATTGAATATATATTATTCAATTTTGATATTTACTAACTTCAAAGACATTGTTACTTTAAATTGTATATTTAAATATGTGAAGCATTAAATTTATATAAAAAATATGAAATTTATGTTGGTACAAATATAAGGCTTATGCCATCGAGACAAATATTCAATTTGCAATCAATTTTAGCACTAATTTTGCAAGTCATCATTAAATTATAATTATAAACTGCATATTATAAATACATCAAGATATATATTATCCGTTCAAGATTAAGAAATTAAATAAAACTTAATCTTTTAAAATAAGTAATGATTGCTTTGAAGTTTCTATATAATAGAAGTAGGAAGTGTATAATAATTTTTTATTAGCTCAAATCTTCAAACATATAGGGTCATAAACTTGATGTACATGTTATTCCATGGAATTAAAAAATGATACTTAGACAATTTTGAAAAATTAAAATGTATAAAAATTGAGTTATAGATTGTTTATTGCCTATAATTGTAAATAATTGAATTGTAGATTTCTATAATAATTGCTTATTAAGATCATTTTTAAAAGATGGATTTTTGTGACTTAATAAATGTTGAACGCATGAAAAATGCCTTTAAACACTAGTTTTGGCCAATAGAATATTTGAACATAATATATTTGCTATGTAAAACAACGTAATCAAATATATGACTGCAAATATTTTTATATTACAATGAACATCATATACATATATTACAAACTAACCAACATAATAAATTAAAACTACACAAATTTTTTAAATGACACAACCTCTAAATGTCGACCTAACTTGAAGAGGACTTTCTTGAAAGTAGATGAATCGGTTTTAAAACTTTAATTTTTTTACATAATTTTATTTCAACCTTTGGTGTAAATAGTAGGATAGTGTTATGAAATTTGCTCCTCTTTTTGCAATGCACAAGAAATTCACTTCAAGTAGGACTTGCTACTGAATATTCATGAATAGTGTATTAATTAACTACATCTAAAAGTGTCAAAATAAACATATAATTAAAGATTTTTTTGTTTAATAATCATATTTTTTTATTGAATTTTGTTGGCAATTGTAAGAATATTTAAGTAGTCACAATGCACATGTTCTTGGGACACTATATGAATGAACTATAGATTTAAAAGAACTTAGGGCTACTTCATACTACGGCACAAGATTGAGAGTCTGTCAATTTCAACCAATCAAATTTCAGAAGTCCAAGAATTTCGCCTCTTAACCCTTTACATTAGGAGGTACAGTCCAAAGGCCGTCAACCTCAAAACTAACAAATTGTCAAAAAAATGCATACATGGTGACGGACTCTCGTTGTGTGTTTGGATTGAGCAAAAATGGAAATCCAAACTTTGGTTGAGAGGTTGTTGAATTTTGAAAAAATAAAAAACTGACAAGATCTCAACCATTAGATTTTAACAAATTGTTTTTGCAAGGCAACAAATATGATGTGCCTTCTTCTTCTTTTCTCTCTCTTGTGCATCTTGATAGAAATCGCTCAAATTTTTTGCAGCTCTTTGTTGTTTGTTAGTTCTTTCATTCTTTTGTAAGTAGAAAAGATGGATAATTTCTCTCGAAATCCTTTTTTTTGTAGCCAGTTGCCTTTGATGGGGGCACAATTTTTTTTATTCCAATTCCTTATGGAGCATTTCAACCTATTTTCAACTTAAATTAGAGAGAAGAGAGTAGAAGAGAGTTAAGAGACAAATGTTGAAATGATAGAAGAGAGGGTTGTCAAGGGAGGCAATTGTGAGATTATAGGATCCTTCAAAAAGAGAGATGCTCCTAAGCAAAAGGTTATTCTAAAGAAAAAAAAACTCCAAATTTATTTTTTTAAACAATGAAAATTGAAAGAGAAGTCGAAGGAAAAGAGGTAAATTGAATGTGGGAGGGCTTGGAGGTGCTTCAATTGATTGCATTGAAGGGAGAAATGGAACCTGAATTTGTCAGAAACGGCAAAAAACAAGGTATGAATTTCCTACCCTATTTTAGATTTTTTTACAAAAAATTTGGATTTGCCCTAGACCCCCCTTTTTTCCCATTGTATGTACAAGTACAATGTCGCCGGTGGGATTTGAGACCTAGTCTCCACCATTATTATGCAAGAGACTTTGCATAATATGAATAAACCCTCCACTACTTTCCTTCCTTGATGAATGTTGCCTTCTTTTTTCATTTATATCCTATATAGTCCTTGTTTCACAGTGAGAGTATATATTGTAATTGTTATTCCAATAGTTTTTGACTCCTTCATCTTTTTTGAATCTTTTGCTTGTAGGAATTGATACTTGGGTGAGGATTCATACTTGAATGCTTGTCATGCTACTTAAATTCAACCACATTGTTGTGGCATGCTGTAAAAAATTCAAGGTCATTTTTTATTCTTACAAAGAAGGCGAAATGGCTAATGACAATTCTGGCAATAACCGGCAAGAGAGCAAATTCTACAATGCTCTAGATGATTGGTATGACCAAGTCGGACAAATCATAAAGCATGTCTCAGCTACAACCACAAATAATGTACAAAATCAGACCAATTCAGTCCTAGATGTAGAGAATGCACCAACTTCAACAACCATTTCTACACCACCATCAAAAGGTAAACAAAACTTTCATGGTAGAGACATTGTTATTTTTGAGAAAATGGTAGAAACGAGCACATGTATGTTTGATGAAAAACTTTGAAAGAACAAATGAGTTGCTAGAAATAATAGACTTACTAATTTGATCGTTTGATCAATAAGCTCTAGAATATGCTAATCCTCATCTAAGCTACAATCCTCATCATCGTACGTACAATTTTCAAATTGAATGTCTGAATTTCTAGCCAAATGATTTTTATAAAAAGTCTCGGCTAGCAATGATGAATTTGAATTGAATCAGTCAATATGTTCTTCATTTTCTCTTGTCATTTTGTCCTTGTTCCTTCTCATGCATGATTTTACTCATTCTCGATTTCTTCTTCTTCTTCCAATTCTATGAATTGAGGGTTTTTTTAACTTTTGGATTTTTTTTGGAGTTCTTTCATTTTCCACAATTATGATTCCAAATAATGAAACATATTAGTTTCTTGCAGTTTTTCTAATGACATATTGGCTTCAACTTGCAGCTCTTTTCTACTTTTTTAGCCCAATCCATGGAGAATTCATCATTCTCTTGAATGCACAGATTGTAAAGACATAGAGTTGTTGTAATAATGTCAGGCAAATTTCAAAGTGGCATGTCAATATTTTTCAATAATATGCACCATCTCCCTTTCAAAATTCCAAATGTTCTTTCCATAGTCATACAAATGCTCGATTGGATAAAATTATAATGTTTTTTTTTTCTAGGCAATCTTTTTCTTTCTCCCTTGAATGGTGAGTAAAACCAAGGTCTCATAGGATATGCAACATCACCAATGAATTTGTAAGATAAAAATGCACCTCTTGTAGTCTTCTTCTACGTTTCTAATTTCTGAAATAAGGCCCAAACAAGGATATGTTCAACCCATCCAAAATCATAGTCCTAGAATTTGCAATCGGCATCTACAACTCCTTATAGTAAATATGAATAATATCTCTTTTGATAATAATATGCAACAAGGTCACAAGATGGTGCTATAATAGGGATGTGCTACCATCTATTGCCCCTAGAATAAGTGGAATATCATGTAGAACTTCAAAATTCTTTGTTATTTCTTTCATCCAAGCAAGATTTGTTTTTCTTAAAAACAATGGTTTCAAATGAATCGTAATAGCTTCACAACAATCCCTTACAATGATAGAAGTTGTACTCAATCCTACACCAAATAAATCACCAACCATTTGCAATGAATTACCTATAGCTAATCAAGAAAGAGTTATTGCAATCCTCTGCTCCGCACTAATGCTTTCTCTGAGATTTGTATCCTTCTTCAAAATAGGCCCTAAAAGAGTGCAAAGATATTGAAATGTAGATTGATTTACCTTCATCCACTTCTGAAAATCACCATCTAAAATGATCCCATAAGTGTATGTTCCAAAAAACTCCATATCTTGGAATTTGCTAGCATTTCTTTTGAAAATTCCCCCTACATCTTTGGGCAATATAAACTACCATCATCATCATTTGGGCGTTTTGTTCAAAAATTGCAAGTTTTTGCAATGCCAAAATGCCCACAATGACATATTTTATGACCATGAAAATCAAAAGTAGAACAAGAATGCGTTCCTTTCTAGAATCTATGGTTAAAGAAGGTGAGACACAAATCTCAGAAATTGGATGGATTATTCATATAAAAAAAGGTGGACAAAAGCCAAACAAATGGTATGGGTTTGGACTTTGGAGGCTTCACACTATCGCCGTCCAAGTTGAGAGGCCGAGGGAATCCATAGCCTAGGGCTTGGACTTTGGGCTTGGCCTTTGGAGGCTTCACAATATGGCCAATCAAAAGCTCCAAATTCCATCAGTTATTGCCTGTTTTTTTGGACTCTCACCAAAAGTTTGGCCACTCAATCCCATGAGCTCTCAACTTGGTCGGCAGTAGTGTGAAGCGGCCCTCAGTGTAGGTATATCCAAAATAGAATGTAGGTTGCCATTTTCATAGGTGCATATTTTCTAGTAAGATTAAATAGGGATTTTATTTTACAAAGTGGTCACAATTAAAATCAACCTATACATTTTTCTCTTCTTAAGCATGTTTTGCAAAAACCTTTACGATATCTTGCTTCTAACAAAATTTATTTCAACCTTCCAATTTTGAAATCCAAAGTTTATTTAGTCTATTTTTAGTCTTTGCTTGATATTTTTAGTCTTTGCTTGCACCTTAATGATATTATTCTCAAATTTTAAGTCCTCATCGATAAAATATTAATATTATATTTGAAGGGTTGTTCTTTTGTATGAATTAAGGATGTTCTAGATAGAACTACTGCCAACATGTTCCATTTAGTCATGATCATCCATCAATTTGATGTTATTCTTCATTTTTTTATGTGCAAGATTAAAAAAAAAGTACAAATCGTTTATAGGCACGGAAGAATTGGTCCATATTAATTTCTCACATGGGCATGTAAAAATTTAAAAATGCATCCTCTCTTTTGTATTTAATTAATTTTTGATACTTTGTGACTTTTCCTATTTATATTGAGGTCTTAGTCTCAATACAAATTTAAAGTATGTAGTTTTGATCATTAATGGTAAATAATGAGTTTCAACAAATTTTTCAAGGTGAGAAATTTAGACAAGTGAATTTGTAGATCCAATTCCAAGTTTCTCCTATAGCAAACAAACACAAACTTACTATTTGTTATAGATGATAACTAATAGTTTGGAAAATTTGCATTCATATTAGAATTAAAGATCATAGATTAATTGAAAAAAGGATAAGGAAATATAAAATCTATGAACCCCTAAAAGTACTTAATAAAGAGGGATATGTTGACATGCAACGGTTGTAGGCAAGATAAAATCATTTATTTCATTTAGCTCTCATGAGAAGCTTCTATAACCATTCCTAAAATCTTTGAGATTAAGTACAAAATAAGGACAAGTTTCTTGGATCATTGCATTAATGAACTTTGACAAGGAATAGAACCATTTGAAGGCATAATTTGCAAAAGATAAATTCAATTTGTCTTGCATTTTTATCCATCTTTCAATGCCTTAGTTCTATTATTGTCTAGTTGAGTTGCCCCTTGCTTTGTTTACTAATATTGACATTTTGTGTAACCACACTAATTGATTTGGAGATGCTATAAATTTTTTATTTTGATGAAGATTTATACTAAGAGCACAAATATTTGTACTATTCAAAGAGGGAGATGTTTGTAAACATAATCAATAAAAAAAAACATCAAAAATAAAAAATGCTATAAGTTTATACTCAATTAGTATGGCTCATACTAAATATCATTATTAGTGTAGCATTCTATACTAGTTCTTTTTTGCCATTGAAATAACATAACATTGTATAGCCAGACAATGGTCCTCTCCATACTATGAAGGTATTATGCTTTGCTAAATACATTCATGAGAAGGACTTATTAGTTAAATCAAGGATTGGAGTTTGTTGAGGAATTATACAAGACGATTTTGTTTACTATAGAGATCCCCTTATTAACCCCTAACGGACGAAGACCTTATTCTGCAAAAAAACCCTCAAAATTGTCATTTCTATAGCAAAGAGTTAAAAAATATGAATTTTTTTTTGCACATCTCACCATAGGATCTTACATCTAATTAGTATGAGAATGTGTGGAAAAAATTTCAAATTTTTTGACCACATAGATTGCAAGATCTCAAATTATTAATATCTCTAAAATGAAATTAAAATGCACTAATCCAAATGGTGAGATTGTTTGAGGAAGCAAACTAAATCATGTGGAATTTTTTTTTTTAATTATAAAAATTGCATTAAAAAATGAATCCAATAAGTTATTTTTTCAAAAAGATGCTCTAATTGCCCAAAAAACAAGATTGTCCATAACTTTCTCATAACAAATGCAAATAGAATGAATAAAAACTTTCTATGTAGACAAAAAATATAATATATGAAAAAAAAAATTTAATTCATATTTTTGAATTTGTTTATATCCCTTCTCCCCCCCCCCCCCCCCCCCCCTTTCTATTGTTTTGAGCATAACTTTTGTTCCCGGGCATTGATTGAAAAATGTTTATATTACCACAAAGCCAATCAATATTTATATCTTCAAAAAAAAATTTTAAAAATCAGGACAAAAACTAAGACTGTAGGTACCTACTCGAAATCCCACTTGTCCTCTAAAGGGATAAATGGGCCTTTAGTGGGTTAAAGATGAAAAAGAACCCCCCTCATTGATAAACAATGTTATGCAAATACAAGTTTTAAGGCAGTGACTATCTCTTTTGAGCTCATTGTCATTGTCATTGTGACAAATTGTCACAACCAACTCAAAATAAATTTGCATTTAACCTCTAAAGATCCAAATATCACTTTTTGGCAACATAGCATTTTGGATAGCTCACTATAGACAAAAAAAATCTTTTTTTTCCTTTGAAGTTTTCACACAACATGTGCCTAAGGAGTAACTTTAGAACCCAATAATTTTCATAACTTTTGACTATATGATAAAAAAGTTATGAAGAATTTAGTTAGCAAGTATGTGGAACTAAACTTGTCATCTGAAGTAGGCCCTTCAGAGTGAGTTTTGTGTTTTGTAGAATAATTGTAAAAAAAAGCCCCCTCTTTTGTGCTATATTAATGTTGTGTTCTTCACTTCTACAAGTAAATTTCATTAGTGCCTCTAATTACAAATATGAATTCAAAATTTGCAAATTTTAACATATGTGGCAAACACAAAATTCATGTAGTAAATTCACTTTGTAGAGCCCACTTTGAATGACAGGTTAGTGTCTTGCTCAGAGGGTTTTTTTTTCACGATTTGGCAGTCATTTGCACCAAAGTATTTGGCCTTGCACCACATCTTTGGAATACAGTGAGTATTGAACGGACGGCAAATCGCCAAAAAACTTCAATTAAAAAAAAATCTTGGATGAAATTGTCAGATTGAGGATGAAAATAGAATTATGGATACACCGGGAACTACCCCCCTACTCTCTTAATATTGTTGCAATATTGTTTCAGTGGTTTTGCAATTCAGTATTGAAAGTGTTTTATTTGAGTACAAAAGCAATACTGCAGCAGTGTAGTTTCAGTGGGAACAATGCATTCCCATTGAAACTACATTGTGACGGTATGGTTTTTGTACAATAACAATATAATTTCAATATTGGACTGTGAAACCATTGAAACAATATTGTTCCAATGGGGGATACTTTCTTGATGTATGTGATATTTTCTATCTAGTATGTGGATGAATGCTGAAATTTGGAGCACCACTATAACATTTAATACCGTCACTTTTGCACTTCATTAAAAAAATAAAATTTAAGTGCTCCTGCTGTGAAAAATGTGAAGTTTGACCACCCTGGGATCAGAAGGCCAGATGCCGTGTGCTCAAGCTCTGGCCCTCCCTCCCTGACCCATTTAATGCGGGTCAAATTTTTTTTAAATTAATATAAAAAATTTGATTTGCATGAGGTCACCCTCGGTCGGTGCCGTGGTGGTGGGGGTGTCCCGCGGTAGGTGGAATCTGGCAGCGCTTGTGACTTAAAGTTGTGCGCTATTGCTTTTTCGTGATAAAGGAAAAGTAACTGAAGTGGGGACTCGGGAGCAGGCGTGCATGAGGCCAGCACGGAGGGAGGAATTGCACGGGCGTGGAAGACCGGTGGCCCGGGACCCGGGGAACGCATGACCCGGTCCAGGCACCCCCCCACGTGCCGGTCTGCCTCCGACGCGCCCGGTGCTGCCACGTCGAAACGCCTGTTCTGCTGCTGCTGCGGCCGCTGCCTGCCGCATTGCCGCCTCCATAAGGTCCACATTCACGCTTCCCTTGAGGTGCCGCCTGTCAGGAGTGTCAGGTCTTCCCTTAATTAGTGTGGCCCTGGATGTCGCGCTGCTCCCTGGGCTGGCCATTCCGGGCTCTTGCCTGACTCCTTCCTCCACACCTCCCGACTGGCTTCCCGTCATGATGGCACCCCGCCCGCCCGCCCGCCCGCCCGCCGCTCCCCGTGATCGCTCCCGGCTGTTTGCCCAGTTCCCGGAACAGCCATTTTGTGCTTTCTCCACTTTCTCTCATACTCTTATTTTTTTATTTTTTTGAAACAAATGAAACAGGATTTTTTTCTTCTTGAAACACATGGACCTGTCCGTTGATAAAGGAAACAATACAAAGAACCAAAGAAATCAATCCTGGGGCGACAATATTTTCATTTTCAACAACAATGAATCATAACCATTTTACCTTCCTCTTTTAATCCCTAAAGGATCAAGATCATTTTTTGTCAAAAAATACTCAAAACTGCCATTTCTGTTGCGTTCATCTCTCTCTCTATATATATAGTTTTAGGATCTAACAATAGGATCTTATACTTTACTTGTCTAAGATCATTTGGTAAAAATTTCATGGAGTTTAACGATACAGATTGGAAGTCAAAGTTGTAAAAAAAAGTTTTTTTGAACACTATCAATCAATTTCAAATGACTTTGACCGCTCTCTGTGAATTTTTTTTGCATTACGGACTTTAAATTTATAATTTTTTATATTGAAGAATTGAGTTTAAAGTTTAGGAAAAACATCTTAAGAAAAAAATGTTTGTTTTTCATTCTTTAAAAAATTGTCAAGTAGAAGTAGGTCCAAGATTGAAAGAAAAACTAAATCATTAATAGCTCTAAGATGGGATTGAAACACAATAATCCCGATGGTGAGATTGTTCTAGAAATCAAACTTAACCTTGTCAAGAAAAAAAAATTGAAAATTTTGAAAAATTACATTCAGAAATGATTCCAATAAGTTATTTTCTCAAGAAGATGCCTAAATTGCCCGAAAAATAAGATTGTTCATAACTTTCACATCACTAAACCAAATGGAATGAATCAAAGCTTCACATGTAGACAAAAATATGATCTATAAAGAAAAAATAATTTCATTTCATTTCATATTTTTGGAGATTTTCTTTTTGCTGGTGAAGTGAAAATTATGTTTTAGATGGCATAACTTTTGCTCCAAGTCACCAATTGAAATAAAAATTATATTCCCACAAAGCTAAGAAGTTGTCTATCTTATGAAAAAGTTTCATTAAAAATTGAGTTCATAGGAACCTACTCAAAATCCATTTTGTCCCCCGAGGGGACAATGGTCCTTTAGGGGTTAAAAAAACAACCCAATGGCAAGAAAGACTGGCACAAGACACCTGGTCAACAAGGAACATAATGACACAAGGGACCAACCCAAAGAGGGCTAGCAAGGAATAGTTCCAGAGAGACAAGAACCATATGCCAATAGAACCTTAACCCTTAAAGGACGGGACCATGTCCATTGATTTCAAGCTTCAATGCCGATCACTTAGTTTGCTGCCATTTTGCAACTAGATATGAACGAAAAATTTTGTATTTATTTTTTAGAGATGAAATAACATGTTTTCTTTACTTCAAAAAATTTGGATTTTTTTTGTAGAAAATTGTTTTTTTTGAGAATTCTTGAAGAAAAAGTGAAGAATAATCATAACAAACAGAAAAATGTTTCAAAAAATAGAAAAATTTAACCATGTGCGTATATTATACTGATGAACATCATGGTGTAAATTGAATTTCCGTGTCATTCTACAATTAAAATTCAATAGACATTGAAAATACATCCAAATTGCAAATTGCAATAAAATATTTAATATTAGGAATTTTTTTAAAGTTCAAATTGTAGTAGAAATTAGAGTAAATGACCTTGTTTTTTTTAGTTGGATTCAAACTAAAAAAATATCATTTTAGTGGGGAAATTTTAGATTTAAAGTAAGGAGCAACAACTTTCAAAATACACTAAAATTAGCATCTTTTGTGATCTGTTTCTTTCACTAACTTCTCATTTATGTGAAGACAAACACTTGCAAGACTACAAAATCAATTGGATATCTTCATAATCTACCATGAAAGGTCAATAAGAAATAAGTGGATAAGAAAATGCTTTTAATCTTTGTACAAACCAGCTCATTGTCATCCAAAAGCCACAAAATGCCTATGGCGGCGTTACTAGGTTAACTCCTAAAGTTCCTTGACCATGTTATCACCAAAAACGCTCAAAACTGTCATTTATAGTATAAGTACCAAATTTTGAAAATATCATTTTTAAACACATGTAACTATGGGATATGGTAGTATGCTAAATTGAGAAGATGTGGAAAAAAATTCAGAAGTTTATACTGTGTAGATTGCAAGATATTTGCATTTGAAGTGACAAACCCCTCTTTATTTTGTCCCTGCAAAAAAATAGGCAGCTCCACTTCTCATGGTCACATTCATATGAAAAAATGTCCAAAATGGTGGTGCTTCTTCAAGGCAAATTGGCTGCATGCTTGAAAATTTTCAGATCATTTGGAATTGTACAAAATATAGGAAAAAAATAATAAGTAGAAAGATGTAGAGAATGGTTCAAAATACAAAATTGTTAACAATTTATTTATGGAATTGAAAAATGCCAATTCCAATGGTTGCAGTGTTATAATAAACAATCTACATCCTATATTTTTATTTTATTCTCAAAAATATTAAAAATAAAAGAAAATAAAAGACTTTAAAGTTTGTTTTAATTAGAGAATCCATAATTACCCGCAAACTAAAACACCTCATAACTTTTGGTTCATTGATCAAAATGGAATGATTCAAAGCTTTCTATGTATATGTAAGTCTAAAAAATCAATTTTAAATTTTTATTTTTGAAAAAAGTGATTTTTTCAGATCTGCCCAGATTGTCCAGGTTGAGAAATAAACCACATATTAGGCCATAACTTTTGACTCATATTTCCAAATGTCCTGAAATCTAGTGCACATGAAAGATATTCCATGTCCAAACCTTCTAGTAAAATTTGGTCCAAAAATATGAAAATCTCTAGTCACATATACCTACCCAAAATTCCCATGGTGCCAAAAAATGCAACTTGGTCCTTTAGAGGTTAAACAAAGGCCCTCATCTTCGAAAGACACAATTTTCAAGTCATTTGAAGATGAGGAATGAAACATGATTTAATTGCCCATGGTACATAACATTGTTAATGGGGGCACTAAATACCTCTGAGGTGAAGGAATAATTCCCCTAAAGATACCTCGAGGAAATTTAATTATAGTATGAGGATCCTTATTGGATGGTTTAAAGACTTGTTAATGCAAGAGATAATTTCATTGGATGGCCCATTGTAACTCATCCCCTCCCCTCCACCTGGAATTGCAACAGTGCCGGGGGCTCAACTTTCTACAGGAGCAAAAGGGCTCCCCCACGCTTGTTTAACAATGTTATGTAATTTTTCTCACACTTTGAAACTGACTTAGGTCAGAGTGAATTTTTGGGCCAAGGAAAATTGACGTCCTCATTGGGTCAGAGGCCCCAAATTAGGTAGGAGAGGTGAAAAATTATCAAAAAATGCGGCACAAAGTAGGGGTGCAATTTTTTGAAATTACCCTTGGTTGGGTCAGTGAGGGGGTCAATTCTCCCTAGCCATCTTTGAGCCCATCTTCTCCCTCCACATTGATTCCCATAGAAGATTTAGAAACTTTCAATATAGGAAGGCTTCCTCTTTTTGTGGAAGCAAAAAGACCCCCACCCCATGCTTGGTTTACAATGTTGTGGAAGGTCTCAATATTGGATGTAGGCGTGGGCTAGCTCTTCATGGTGGTGATTTCTATTGCATTTGCTAGTCTCCATTGCACCTGTAAGAGAATTTAGAGCTCTCTTAAAGAATGGATTAAGCACTACAAAATCATGGAAGGCTTGATTAAGCATATTTTTGACCCTCAGAGTGAAATTTGTTTTGTTTTTCCCTTGGAATAGGGGCCTCCAATTAACCCTCCGGGCCTCTAGGTCTCTAATTTCCAATCATGTGGGCCGGAGGCTGGAGGGCCAGCCAACCGTATAATAACTGATATTTTTTTTTATAGCAAAGATCGCCTAGAGGGTCCGTAAATGGACCTCCAAACAGGTAATGGTAGGTAATCCTAAGATAAAGACACTAATTTGTACTATTTTAAAACCATATTTTTATATTTGTGTTTTTTGGTTTAGAATAATAAGAAAAATTTGGAAAATCCAAGCCCTCACTTGGATGGATTTGGCAAAATGTTCTTTACCTTACCCAAATTCCTATATTCTTGCTGCACAGGCTTCAGGGATGTCGTTATATTGTGATAGATGAACAAAAATAAATATTTTGTTGTGTGGGAGAAATTAGGCTAGGGCATTACTAATTTCTAAGTAGCATACTAATTTATAAAGCGATGTTGAATTAGTGCATGTTGTAATATTGTTGTAGTGAAGCAATTTCCACAAAAAATGAAATTTTGTGTTGAGACCTTATTTTCAGGTCAATGCTCATTTCTCCCCATCACTTATAGGATAAATCAATGTAGTCTTGTTGTACCCAGTGTGCAAAAAACACCAATTATTTTCCAATCAATTATGTATTTATTTCTTTTGAAGCAGTTAATCCCTAAAGTTCCATGACTATGTTTCCACCAAAAATGCTCAAGAACTACCAATTTTAGTACAAGTACTAGTGTTTTTTCCTTAAATTTTTTTCTGACAAATGTAGTCGTAGGATCTTGTAGTATGCTTACTTGAGAGCATGTTGTAAAAATTTCAGAAATTTCCACCGCGTGGATTGCAAGATATAAGCATTCAAAATCACTGAAATTGAAATTGTTTTTTTTACCTTGCAAAAAACTGGGCAGCTGCACTTTAGAAGCTCACTTTTCTATAATTTTTTTTTCAAAATGGTGGTTCTTCTTTGGATTCTTTTTCCTATACAAGTTGACAATATGCTTTAAAAATTTCACATCATTTGGAATTGTACAACATATAGGAAAAAAATAGTAAGTAGAACGAAGTTGAGAATGATTCAAAATACAAAATTGTTAAGAATTTAGATATGGAATTGAAAAATGTCAATCCCAATGGTCAAAATGTTGTAATAAACAATCTACATCCTATGATTATATATTTTTTTCAAGAAATCTTGAAAAATGATCCCAATTTTTTCTTCTTCTTCCAGTTACTGGCTTGTATGCTGCATTACTTACTAGCTTAAATGTGCCCATGCCATGAGTGCTGCTGTAACCAAGCAGAGACTCTGGAAAACGGTGTTTGTGGTGTCTTTTTCTCTCCCATTCACTCAGGGCAGAGTATAATTAACTTTTATGTTTTACGTTTATATTTTTTTACGTTTGTGGACATAAGTTGTTGCAAGTTTTCAGCTGCTGTAACTTACTCGGGCGATAGGGGTTTGGCAAAAAAGAAGTCCAAAATACTCTGCCACTGGGTATAGTACTGAATACCAAAGGGAGGTTAACTTATTTTGTGGGCTGTCCCAAGTACCCCCACAGGACCAACCACCTTGCAGAGCGCTAGATTGTCATTGGTGGATTTTCAGCACGTTTTCGCGGAGACTGGCCTCTGCATGTCCCAGACTCCCGGACTCCAGCAGGACATCGTCGTACAGGGGGACCCGCCTTCAACTCCCATGGGTACCATGGCGCCCCTATGGCATGTGCAAGAGGGGGCATGTTTCATGTGAGATCCATAATTTTACTGACTTTTTGTTTGCAGGGGTCTGAACCATCCCCTGGCATGGCCAAATTCTGAGCTCCTCAGTAGTAATAATAAATTTTTGTAAAAAGCAATTGAAAACTCCGGCCGAGGCGAGCAACAGAACAATGGGGAAAAAATTTCAGCCAAGACAGGGACTGGTCAGTTGTTGTTCTTGCCTCCATCCTGCTTCATAAAATTGATAGGGACTCCATGCCCACATGAAAAAAATGTTTGCATGACCTGGTCACGCACATTTTCCATTCGAGAGTAGGACTGGGAGGTACTGACCAGTGGAAAGTGGTCCATCCATTTGAGAAAAAAGTGGTCCAGGTTCCTTGGTTGGTTGGTTCGATGGACAGCCCTAGGATTTGTCATGTGCTGTAAAGTGCGGATGAAGATGCCGTCCCTCGCCAATGCAAGGAGTCCGAACACCCAAAGAACTGAAAGCCAGATAGGAAGGGTACTGGATTGGTGGATTGAAAGCCCTCGTTTCACCATGCACAGTGTACCGGGAGTCAAAATGACAAGCCACTACCTTACGGCAATGATGTCAGGCATAGCCTTTTGCAAATTGACTTCAGGACGGAGTGAGAAGAGCATCCAGATTGCTTTCAAGATTTTACCAATCATTTCAGTGGATTACTACAGTCAAATTTACTGCAGTTTTTTTGATTAATTCCATGAATTGGTCAACCTTCGACGTTTTTTTAGTCATGGATGAATCACTAAAAACTGCTGCTAAAATTAATTTGCTACAACCCCTGGTTGATTTCTGTGGAAATGGGGCTCTTCTTGCAAGTTTAGGAATGGATGTTTGTTTCTGTGAATGAATTAAAATTTTTTCAAAGTTGATCATTTGTGATAAATCCCTGTAGTTTTTAATTCATTCAACACATGTGGCACATGGACTTTCTTGTGGGAGTCCTATGCACAGGGTATAAACTTGGAGTTTTGCTTACGTTTTTTCACCTTGCGGAAAATTGCAAGAAAAAAATATTTTGAATATTTGAATTCATATTTGAAATCAGAGATCCTCAATTCAGTTTCTGCATGTACAAAGTGATCATGCAATACAAAATTATCGGTTCTAAACAGCGGACAAGTTTTGCACCTATCCCACGATTGGATTTTTTTTATTTTTATTTTTCTCACCCCCACCCCCCCGAAACCGGTTTAACTTTCCTATTACGTAATCCGAGTGACACCGAGCCGGCGCATGGACAGACGGCGCGACCGTGGCGGCCAAGGGTTGTGCGGAGACCGAGCATCAAGGCGGAGCCAAAGGCGGCATCCCCCGTCACGCCCCCATAAAAGAAACCCCATTGAAAAAAGAAAAAGAACCAGGGCCCCTCGCCCTCTCTCCTGAGTCACGATTGGCAGCTCTCGCACACACGGCGAAGCCCCAGCACGCCCTGGCGCCGCCCTCCCCGGCTCCCGCGGGACCCGGCCGCACTGCCGCCGTGCTTTCCGAGCCGTGGCGACCGTCACGCCCGCTCCGCGGCCTCCTGCTCCTCCTGCTGCTGGAAGTGCTGGCAGCTGACGCACGCGGGGGGAGGCAACCTGGTTCCGCGATGTCATCAATTCGCATCACGGGCCTCGCCATGCCTGCCCGCTTGTCAGCCCCGTCGTCAGGGGAGCCAGGGAAAGCCAAGGCCACCCCGTCAGGAAGTCAAGCCCACCCCGTCAGGGAGCCAAGCCCACCCGTCAGGAACCCAACCCACCCGTCAGGAGAGACCCCGACCCACCCGTCAGGAACCCCAACCCACCCGTCAGGTAGCCACGCCCACCCGTCAGGTAACCGTCCGGAAGCCAACCCCACCCGTCGCCCAATCAGGCCCCGTCCCTCTTGCCAGCCCCCTTCCCTTTCGCCCCTTCCTGTCACAACTCGTGACCAACGCTTCACCACGCTAGCGTTATTTTTTAATGTGTTTCGCTCGTTTTCCGGGCATTCGTTTCCTCGGTCTTTGCGCCCCCCCCTGCGCTACAGTAGCTCATCATGCGTGGGTGGCGCTCGCTGGTTGAGTCTCAGGTTGAGTATCACCAAGTTCCTTGATGCTAGCAGGCGCAGTTGGCGTTGTAGTGATGGTGATGATGAGTACAATAGCGTTTTGTGAAGGCAAGGTAAGGTAAAGCGCGAGTGGAGGCGCCCGAGGCTTGGGAGCAGGAGCCCTGGAGCAGGTGCGTGAGTTCATTCCTGGCGTCCACCCCAGCTGCCCCCCGCGTGATTCCCTGGGATTGCGCCTGGTTGTCCGTGCATGCGCATGTTGTGGACACGACGGACACGTGAATGCGTTCGGGGTCCCCACCAGGGGCACCACGCCTGCTGGGGCCACGCTGCTGGTGCAGCAGCACTCCAGGAGCTGGGGTGGCGCTCACAGGGGCTGGCAGCTATGATGATGATGAGCAGATGAGGACGACGACGACGACGACGAGGAGGAGGAGGAGCAAGAGCAGCAGCAGGAACAGGACGCATGCTCGATGTTGACGTCTCCAACTGGGCGGGCGGGGCTCTTCTTCGTGCGCACGACGAGTGTGGTGGTCGGAGGAGGAGGACCAAGCTTACTGACGCCAGAGGATATGATATAGAGCTAGCTTGTCCGTGGCGATTCAACCAGCTTTAGAGGATAATACCACGGATCAAACCTTCGTTTCCAGGGGAGGAATTTCGAGTGGCGCTTGTAGATTTAGGATAGGAACAACTTGGAGTTTTGGTCAGGAGATTATCTGACGACATTCGCGTGCTTAGAGTAATCTCACAAGCGGAGCTGTGATTGTGGGTGTGGTCCCTAAACCTCGGCTACGAATTATTCGAGGTTTTGAGGCGGAGATTTGGTGCAAGCACTTGGGAATTGGTTGGTTACAAGCATCCGTGGAAACCAGTGTAGGTGTAGGTGTTGTGGTCGTGGTGTGAGTTAGATGGCGTTTGTGGCCACGGGGGGGCAGAAACAGCAGCAGGGGCCTGAGAGATCGTCCTCGTTCACTGCAAGCTTTGGAGATTCCGCCGCACAGCAGCAGCAGCAACAACGCGAGTTTCAAGTGGTGCATAGATACAACGCGGCTATGGCGCAGCAGCAGCAACAACAACAGGCTGAGAGGTCGCCCCACCATTTTGCTGTCAACGAAGGTCCGCATTTCCTTCCATCTGGGTTGATTTCAGGAAGCTCCTTATGTTCTTATTCAATGCTGGTGCTCAATTCTCCTCGTACTTAGGGGGACCCAAGATCCCTTCTGAAAAATGCTCCTGGTGCTTGGACGGATGCGCTTCATAGCACTAGTGGATTTTAGTAACGGCGAATTGATTGTGAGGCATTCCTCGTTTTGTTTGCAGACACTAAACCTTCCACCCACGACTTTCTCTCGCTCTATGACAAACCATCCCAGCAAGTGGAAAACGGGTCCGGCGCAGGTAAGATTCACGTTTTCACATCCTTCCGTTTACCGTAATTGTGCCGAATTCTAGAATTGGGGCGCTCTCAAGTAATCTTCGAAGTTCACGTTTCTAAACTAGATCCTCCGCGTCAGTCATGTTTGATACATGAGTAGCAAATTCGTTTCCTACGCATTGAAAACTCTAGAAATAGGATAGCTCTGACCTTGAAGGTTTTATTTCTGGTATCCAGGCTTATCCTCGGCGCTCACTACACATGATTTTCTGCAACCACTGGAACGGAATGGCGTGCGATCAACGTACAGAGACGCGCCCACGCCGCGAGAGAAACCTGCTAATACAATCCCAGCGGTACAATCCCGTCATTCCACTCCTGGTCCTGGTGAGCGGATGCACTCTGGAGCGTTGCCGAATTACGCCAGCATTCAAGTTCCTTATGCGGTGCCGCCAAACTCGATGATTCGGATGGTGAGCGAGGCGGAGGCCTTGCGTCAAAGTCGGGGGTACCCCGTGGCCACGCTTTCGTCGCGGGAGGATCACAGTGGGCCTCAGGAGTCTTTGAGAGGCGTGGAGGTCGCCGTGGATCCTGAAGCTGCTAATGGCCGAGGTTAGCGTCCCAGATAAGACCTTGTTTAGTTTCTGATTTGAGGTTATACACCTGAAGATTTGAGCTTCGTATTGAAAATTTGATTATTGCTTGTATTCGACTGGCATAGTATTGCACTCAATCCTCTTCAATCTTACGACCTGGGAGCCCAAGTTTTTGAGTCTGACATGGTTTGAATGTGTGAGAAATGTGCTAATGATAGTGCAGGATGTTCTAGAGTGCCGTTGTAGAGAAGCTCATTATAACGAGGGTTGAGTGTACTTGTTCAGAGTCACAAGGACTTGCAAACTTGTGTTTTCTGGCCTGTTTTCTGGTTCATGGCTGTTGTGAGATTTCGTATATGTTTTACATTTCGTGTATGACTGAACTGAACGCCTTCTCTCTTTGTAATTGACAGAAAATCTCGCGTATTGGCCAGGAGTCCGGTTCAAATTTGGTATGCCATCAGATCTGACGTTTCCAGCAGGTATTCCAGCAGTCAAAACTGCAGTTGAGAATGGACATCAGTCTATACCAGCTATGGCTAAGTAAGCTTCAATTTCAAACTCTTCTATAAGTTTGTTTTCTCCACCCTTATAATGGCGCTTCATGGTTGGTGTTCTAGATTCTTGTACATGTGGAACCCATGTTGAATTTGGGACTGTGTTGGGATTTGCAGGCAGTGGGCACAAGCGGCTCAAGGTATGCTGGAGGTTCCAAAACGCCCTGCACGACCGCTATCGGAGGATGACGATGATGAAGACGAAGACTCGTCTGAGCGAATGAAAGGAAGTCGGAAAGAGTCAATGTCACAAAAAGGTAGGTTTTGTGTTTCACAGGAGGCTTGGATGATGGGTGTCCCTTTTTGTTTTCATTGAAGAAACCTATGCTCAACGTTTTGTTATTCCTGCCATTCACAGGGGATACTGCACAGAGAGTGGATTCCAAGAATGGCGATTTGAGGGCGTGTACGCCAAGGTCCAAGCATTCAGCCACGGAGCAGCGGAGGCGGAGTAAAATTAATGACAGGTTTCAAATGTTGCGAGACTTAGTTCCTCACAGTGATCAGAAGCGAGATAAAGCGTCCTTTTTACTTGAGGTAATTCATGAACTCACGATCACTGTCTGTAGTTTCTAATCCTTGTTACGTGGGATTTTATGAGAGGTCTTTTTTCCTGCCGTCTATGTAAAATAGAATATCCAATTACAATATCCTAAATCTATACCAACACGATGCCGTCATGACTGAGTTTTCAGGCTCGTTCTGATTACAAGTGCCAGTTCGCACATCCACCAGAAGTCCAAAGATTTCTCTCACCGTATATGAAGTCTCCTTAACAAATTGTATCTGCTTGCAGGTTATTGAGTACATTCAAGTACTTCAGGATAAGGTCCGCAAGTTTGAAAATGTGGAGCAAGGACGGCATCAGGAAAGGCTCAAGTCCATGGTGTGGGATCTCTGCAAGGTGAGCGAATTGTTCAAACCATCATTTTTTCTTAACCTCGAAAGGCCCAAATTAGGTCCTCATTATTTTCACTATCAATGCCTCATATTAAAGGTACGCATGATGTACTCTATTTTGCAGCGAGGCGCGACAGGCTCAGGCGAAGAGATCTCACAGATCAATGCACTAGTATTCGCCAAGGACTTCGGTTCAGGAGTGAGTCCCGTAGACATTAAGCCTGCGACGGAAGTGAACAACGCAGCTCCCCGTTCCACCGAACAACAAGCAGGAGCCCCGGCGTCGGAAGCTCGGTCGACTGTCGGCGTGAACGCGCAGCAAGGCTCCAGCCGTCCTGCTTGCAGCATTCACAGTTGCGTTTCTTCATTAGAAGGGGAGAAAGAGAATGTGACTGCATTGACCGCACAACCGTTGCCAGTGGGAGTGCAGTCTCTGCAGCAAGCCATTCCGTTGCCCTATGCCTTGCCCATTGTGCCCTCGAAGGTACACGCCACAGCAGAAGCCTGGCCTTTCGTGATGTTGAGTTTTATTTTAAGTTAGTGTTGGTGTAATGCTAATGCTGTTAGCCTAACCCTTTGTGAGGAAGAATTTCATTCATGATTTTAATTGACCACTCTGATGTTCTGCAAAATTGACATTAATTAGTTTGTGATTCCTAATGGGGGCTCTTTTGTGATGCAGGATTACGGTCGAGGAGCACCTGCTTCCAACTCTCCAGCGAAAGAGAAGTTGAGTGATCCAGACACTGTGAGCTCCCTTGAAAACGGGTACAACCCGGGCTATGGTCGAGCCGCCACTCCAGATCACCAGTTTGAAGTGAGGCCGCGATTCTCGCTTGCTAGCCAAGCTGACCAAGTGACTGCTCAGCAATCCAAGGCTGAGCCTCAGAGATCCGCTGCAACGTTTGCGGGTAGAATAGATGGAGCCCAAGCTCCAAGTGCTAGTGCTCCTAGACAATCACCGCTCTCGCAAGAGAAACAAGCGAGGCATCCTCAGTCGCAACAAAATGAACATGGAACCCCTGGAGATGGATCTGCTGCTTCACCTGCGCAAGCTTTGCCTCGGATCCAAGGAGGGGTCATCAATGTGTCTTCTGTGTACTCCCAAGGGTAAGGCTAAAAATCCTAAACCTTAAAACCCTAATCCCGTGTCAAGACTTGAAACTGATTGCAAGTGTGTTGAACATCTGAAGGACCGAGGAGTCATGGTTAAGAATCTACTACCAATTTGGTTGTTTATATTGTGAGTAACGTAATTCAGTGGGGTTCAAATTTTGTCTTTAGACTCAATGCAGAACATTGTGTGTGCTGGTTCAAAAGATATGTAAATTTGGACAAAAAGAAAGTTTTCATATGACTCGCTGAAAATTGCTACAGGTTAAGATGAGGTCCAATATATGAGGCTTCTTGGTCCTTTGGAGTTAAATGTCCTTGATTTTTTTTTCTTGACTGTGATATCTGTCAATGGCTTGGTATTGTTTTGGTGGTTGTTGGTTTCGACCACCGCATTCAAAGAGTAGAATTCTATGCTTGTGCTGAGACCGTCTATTTTTCTTAAATTGGCAGGTTACTGGACACTTTGACACGAGCGTTGCAGAGCTCTGGAGTGGACCTGAGTAAAGCAAATATTTCTGTCCAAATTGATCTTGGTCAGAATGCCACAGTCGCTGCTGCTGACACTTCGGTCAAGGTAAACAGTCATTCTTTTCTCTACTCCCAATTCTAAAAGTCTTCTGGATTCAATTGCGGCAGTTGACCCACAATTTTGCCCAAATAGTCAAATGTGGCTGCTTCCATAGCTTCAGGAGTTGAAATAAATCAATTAGGAAATTTTAAAGTAACAAAACGTAGCAATGAAAAGAAGTAATCAATCACACCCTGCATTTTGGAACAAGAGGATCACGTTTTCAATTTATTATATTTGGCAATTAGCTTTTAATGCATATTTCTGTTTTCAGCTTGAGCAACTTCGGGTTTAGTCCTGGTGTACCTCGCATATTCGTGAATTAAAAACTTGGTACATACACTCGTTTTCTTAGCAATATTCTGTGTCACATTTCAATGGAGCACATGTTTGGTGTCTAATGGTTGCCTTCTCTTTCTTTTTTTTTAATTGATATCAGGTTGCTACAACACCCGAGTCTTCTGCCCAGAGTCATCAATCACAAGGAAGGACACGGCCATCACCTGCAGAGCCTGAACCGACTCTGAAAAGACCCAAGCTAGAGGCTCACTAGTAGCTCAGCTCAGCTCGGGGTTTGAAAATTGAGTGTGATTTGTGTGTTTCAGAAAATTGTACCATACATGGTTTTGATTCACGTCTCAGTATCTTGAGGCGTCTGGTAAAATTTTCTGCGCAAAAAGTGTGGATTTTTGCGTCTGCAGGATTGTAGATGAGGTTTAATTTTCATGGGGGTATTATAGGATGGGGTGTGTGTCGACACTCGACACCCATCTGCAGGTCGTTTTACTAAAAACACAGCATTGTAGCCATCTTCTTCAACAATCATGAAGCATGTCCACCGATGGGAGTGGGTGTGGATGCGAAGACGTTGACGAAGAAGAAGACGAAGAAGAAGAGAGGGCTACTCCTTTATAGGATTGTAAGCTTTGTGCCATGGCGGTTGTGGCGTGCGCAGGTTTAGTTTCCCTGCCAATGTGTACAGTAGTTTTAGTTTCGCCAGACGATGGGTTTTCCAAAGACGAGTAGGGGCAGTTCTGTGTATTGTTCTCAGAAATGGTAGTTCTTTTTTTTAAACCTCGGGTGTTGGATTGTTCTTTGGTATTGGACTGTGTGTTTTGGTGTAATGGTGGTCAAACTGTGTGAGTGTGCCTCAAACTGTCTTGCAATTCTCTCTTTCATTTCCCAACATTTCGATGAAGGCTCTGATATCTTGCAGCTATACGGAAATACTACATGCTACTTGAAGTGTGCCTCACCCATAAACAACTCTGCGGCCGGGGTTTTTGCAGATGAATGACAAGGAATCTTGCTATATGGGATAGAAGTGCATCTATTCATCCTCCAAATTTTGTGTGAAAAGGAGTTTAATTTTCAATTAGTACTTTGGGATTTTTTTATACCAATGATTCACACAATACCCAAATGGATGATTTTCATAGTCACTAGTTTGTTCTTTAACTCATAAAAGGTGTAGAGGGCGTTTTTCAACCAATGAATGCCAAAGAATCTTTCTATGCAGGACATAAGTGCAACTAGGTCTTCTATAGTAGCTTGACTTCCAATGAGCATTTTTACATTTTTTTAAACTAACAATTCATCCAAAACATTAAAGGGTTTGGCTCATCATTTAAGGGTTAACCCTTTAGTGACCGTGGTTGATTTGGGGGGTGGGCGTAGTTTTTCAAGAAAGTGAACTTTGTGGCCACTCTAAAGATGTAGTCTTAGATCAAACCGTATAAGGTGTTTCCATAAGGGAGATTCTTCAACCTACCAAAAAATCAAACTCATCCAACGGTACAAATCTCTATAAATAAGGTAGAAGTCCATAAATTAACCTTTGAAGGGCTAAAATTGAATTTTGGGGAGGTGAAACATCTTTTAATATTTTTCAGTAAATTTTCCACAAAAGACAAGTAGAATAGACATCTAACCCAAGTCGTTTCATATTTTTTCAAGCTTTGTGAAATTAGTTACAAATTTTTGAAGTTCACAAAAAATGGTCATCTGTGGTTATCAATGCGAATACCCTTCTAAAATGTGCAGATTTGGTACATTGAAGAAAGTTTAATATACCTCTACATCATGTTTGCTTCTAGAGCCTTGTTGGAGTTTGAGTTGCTTTCCTTAATTCTCAAAAATCAATGATTTGAATGACCCTTTTGAATTTGCGCTACATAAATACCAATGCATAAATTTACTTTGGGCATTCATGAGATTACAAAGAAACAATTATGCCTTGTCCAGACATCAAGTTACAAAAAAATCTCACAATTTGGTTGACATTTTTTTGTATTTTTGTTGAACACTTTCCATTTGAAGGTCCAAGCCATTTGAGTTTGCAACCTCATAGCTAATTTATCAATGCTCCAACTCCCTTAAAATTGGTTTTGTTTGAAGCGCATGAAGACACTCTAATTGCGTTACTCTTTAAGTTTTTTGTGATCAAATGTATTTTGAATAGCATCAGACCAAGAGTCCCAAAATCGACCATAAAGTGGTCGACCGGTCACTAAAGGGTTAAGGGCTAAAGTTGTTCAATTAACTATGAAAGGACAAGGCCTATTACTAAGGTATATTGCCAAAAATGATATGACTTATGGACAAATAGGTGCATTCTTCAACTCTTTAGTAATTTGGAAAATTATCCATTGATCATTATTGGGTGGTTGTGGCATTACAAGGTTAAGCTCTACATAATATGCAATCCAAAGGTGAAGGGCTGAAATTTGTGAAGTTTTTTATTGGTTGAGATTGAGAGCTCCTTAGAAAATAGGTTTACACCATGAAGAAAGGTCATGGACAACATTTTTTAATTTAGGTGATACATAGCATTCTTGTCAAGACATTTCAACCTATTTACTTATCTCTTCCCAAATATTCCCTAAAGTTGAGAGGACAGAGAGCTCTATTGTTCCAAATAAAAAATGTTAGTCACAAGGATCCAAGAAGATTCAATTATGTGGAAAGTATTTTTTTCCTATATTGTAGAAAAATCTTCAAATCTTAAGCCCTCGGAATTGTAGCTAGACCTACCTCAAAGAGGTAGTGAGTCCAATTGAAATTTTAGGGGACCTCATTGAAAATCTCTATTTAAAAAAAATTTAATTTAAATTTTTTTTTTTTTGTCACTTCATACCTTTGTGGCAGTTTATACCAATCCACAAGTCATGATCACTACATGAGGACTTCTCAATGGCAAATGAGGGAGTATGTAGAGGGAGACATTTCAATTTTTTGTCCCCTCCATTTTGGGTATAAACATTGATGAAGCATTTGAGCATGGTTTCCTTTATTGATGGGCCTAATTGAAAAGCTAGGCCCATAACTACTTTTCAAACTTCAAAGTGCTTCTCCTACATGTTCCTATTTTGAAACTATGTATGATTGAAATTATTTGTAATATTATTCAGAGATGTAATCACATGTCTTCTATAAGCCATGAAAATTTCAACAAACAAACTCTCCACTTCATTTCACTTAAAATATATTTCTACAATTCCCCTCTCACAGATTTGGATGAAATTTTTTTTTCTATTTAATATGCCTCTTTGAAATCATCTCAAGAACAAAAAATGAAATCATCTTTGTTGCTTCAAGGTTAATTGTCTTAGATTATGTTAGGTCTTATTGGTAGTATTCATATTTTTGATTAATATATCTTTATAATTATATATATTATTTACCTCAATTTCATCAAATTCTATAGAACTTGCATTTTTAAGAGTCAAGCATTGGTATGGATGAATGAGAAGTTGTGTGCTAAAAAAAATTGACGAAACTGAAGCCCTTGGAACCTCTCTATTCATTGTCCATATTTTGGATGTTGGAGCACTGCTGAGGCTTGAATTGAGCCTTGGAGCAAACCATGTGATTTTGACCTAAAATACTGTTTAAGGTAGACATACCTATAACCGACCATTTAAGCAACTGAGATAGGCTCCTGTAGTTAGAATGACATGGTTTTATTTTTGTCTAGTTAGCATTTGTAAGTAGATTCTAGCTCACAGATTTCTAGAGTGGGATTCAAACACACAGTGTAGTTATGCATTTTTAAACTTTGAGGTATAGGTCTATCCGTTCCCGTCCATAGGTCTTCCTCTTCAAATGGGATACATCCTTGCTTTCAAAATCTACAAAGTAGCCAAGAATCTAGGATGAACGGAATTGAGTACATGGTCGGTTATGGGTTCGTCTACCTTAACATGGTTTACAAAGTGTCATGTTTCTCTGTAGATGGAGCATCTGCTTTCTTCCCTGCCATGGAGGTCAGGTAGATGGTCCAGATGAACGAGCAGCAATTGTTGAAAAACACCTACACGTGACACAATTTCAACCCTATCATCTTAGCAATGTTGCTGGCAGAGCATGACTTGCCTTCAAACTTAGGCCATAGATATTATTTATCATCATCAATAAATCTGAGATAGAGAGGCACAACCTGAAGATGAATAGGAACGTAACGAAATGTGACAAAATCAAGAGGGGGCCAGTATATGGCTCCACTTTTCCACGTTGGCCACAAGTCACGCTTGATTTTTTCAATGGCTTGATCTACACTTTCTCCTGTAATGAACCCACCATTCCATACCCAACTTATTCAACTAATTCAACTAAGATTGAAGAGACTTTCACAATTTCAAACGGTTACGTGCAAATAAAAAAGAATGTATCTTCAATCTACACTATAAGAACCCTATGTTTTAGGTGCCAGATTTTAGGTGACATTCAATGTAACAACCTATGTTTTTATGTTATATTGGACATCAAGATGTTACATTAAATGCCACTATTGACATCTTGATGTCCAATGTAACATAAAAACACGAGTTTGTTACATTGAATGACACCTAAAATCTGGTACCTAAAACATAGTTTTTTTATATGGTGTTGTGATATCAAATTACATGCGTAGCAAGATGTTTGGACGGGTCCCATGATTGAGGCTCAGACAGCTGCATATGGTTTGAGATCGAATTGCAAACCTTGAAGGAAAGAGTTGACTGCAAAGAAAGCACTGTTGACAACCGGAGATGCCACGATTTGTCCAGCCAGGACTTTCTTGACGGAACTGGCAATGTCGGTGTTGGGCAGTATCTTCTGCATGAGGTTGAACCACATGTGAAGGATGGGTGCAGTGAAAAACGCGCCAATCCCCAGCATCCGGAGCGTCCGCATCTTGTCCCAATCTTGCTTCGACTCACCTTCTTTCAATGTCATGTTGGCAAGATACTGCAAGATCCAAGTTTTCGTATGCGTCAGCTTCAATTCCATCAAAAATCAAACTTAGGTATTTGCCTTATACGAAAAAAATTCAATTACAATCAACAGTGGAATTTGGTTTTTGCGAATTGCATCAAAAGCCGACTGACTTAGATATCTGCAACTTCCGATGTATCAAAAATCGACTTCAGGTATTCGTTAATATGCAACTTCAGTCCCACATGTGCAATTGTTGCATTGGCTTTCCCTTGTTCCAATGATACAAAAATCTGAACAAATACTAAAATTTAAAACCAAGGAGATAACCTGGATCCTTGAACTGAAAATCACCTGAACCTTGGAAGAAGACTCTCAATAGATGCTCAGAGGAACCTAGGAATTTAACCTCTACACTTCATATGGTAGCGTCCATATCTAAAGGAGTTGCAGCAGATCATTTCAGATGCTTCAATGAAAGCAACAGAATGCACCAAGAGAAAGAAGAAATCATGCCCTACATTTTATAACAGAACAATATTTTGTAACGTTAAAAGAAAATCTGCTTATTTTTTAAGAGTAGTGCCGTTTTAATTATTCGTTCAGGCCCGCAGGGGTTACCACCATCGCTTAGAGCAACGTACTTGGGCTGTCATGTCTGCAAACGCAAGAATATTGGCAGCCGTGACGCTCTTAGTGGGAAGCGGATATTTGTCGAGCATCCGCAAGTACCACGCTACGAATCCCGAGGGGGGTGTTCCTGAGGCAGCGGCAGTAGCCAAGCCTCTCAAACCTCCCAACGAGCGCGTCGCCAATGGAACTCTCTGGAAATTCTTTCTGATAGAAGGCGTGCTCGGTTGGGGAAGCCGGACGTGGTGATGCCATTGCGGCAATGCAGGGATGTTATTGTTCTTGCCGTGGAATACAATCTTTGCAGAATTATAATACTGGCAGAGATGAAGATGATGACCGCCACTGACTGATCCTCTGAGATTGGTCACCAATCTGAGCATGCTGAGGGGCCGGTTTTCTGCAGCAAGTTCATCTCCAGCAGTGGTTGCAAATTATGACACAATTTCACGCACACTTTTAAAAAGGATGGGATGTCTGTCTGTGTGTACGCACCGTTGCAGAATTTTGTGTGTTTGGGGGAAGACGAAGAGTATGTCGATGACTGAGCTTCAATGGAGGTGCAGCGCATGCAAGCAATGTCAGTGGAAACAACAGAAACTGTTCTTTGTGCTGTTTGTAATTGAAGCTTAGTCTTGCTAACTAACCTGCCTTTTAGAGCAAAACCTAACTTAACCACCTACCACATACACTAATCAGGGTTCAACAGAGTTACCGTGCACTCAATTCATCACACACGGTGGTAGGTAGGTCTAAGAAATTATTTAGTGGCAAGCTCCACGTACTCACATCTGTATCAGTGGCAGTTGTAGAAAGAGAAAGTGCTTGCAATTCTTGCAATATCACCATCAAGATTAGGGCCAATTTCCAAGTGGGTACATCGGTCTGCAAGAAAGGAAACAAAGTGAAATGAAGTTCCCACGAGGAAACAGAAGTTCTAAGCAGCATAATTTTGTAGTCCTGCATTATATAGTCTTTTAAAATCACAAGAGCAAATAATTGCAAGGTCAAATTGCTTTGTTTGGTCCATGTCACCTCTTGGTGCCAAAAGTGTACATCCTTATGGAGTGGCTGGAGTGGACTGATCTAGAAAGAGCATTGCATACGATGTATTATGAATTATATTTGTCGAGTACAAAGCAAATGAGCTTGTGCAACTTACACTCGAACAGTGGATATGCTTTATAACTAGAGTTTTGATTTGGGGCAGTAGTATCTGAGCAGTTCTACAAAGCCCTATCTAAAGCATAGTGACCCTGATTCATTTATAACTACGGGTCAGTGACACTTTTTTCCAACATTATCTGAAACTCTACTTCGTAGTATTTATTATTTATTTGGGTCTTTGAGGAGCATCCTTGAGTCAAAATTGGAGGTCTTCATCTGTGAAGGTCTTCAAACATAAGGCTTGAACTAAGAGTGCTGGAATGAGTGGCACAACAGAAGCCTCGTTTTCTAAGAAAGAAGGTGATCAGGCCAAAGTTCCTACACGGGCTCTTCTAATGTCGCAAAGAGGCCCGCAAAGAGTAGACGATGCGGGATTGTTGTGCAGATTGCGGACTTCAGACAAACTGACAAAACTCTGCTTGCGATCGACAAACTGATCAACCATTTGTAAATTAGGGTTCAGGTTCCCAGACTTCACACGTCACCGTCGTCCACCATAGTCCAGTCGGACTCCTGCGAGCTGGATTCCGAGAGTTCAACATCGGACCAGCTTTCCTCGCTAAGAACGGATCCCCACCTTCTAGCGATGTGAGTCTCAGAGAAGTCTGAACCTTCCACGGCATTCTCATAGATCCCGAACTCTCTGTGGAATGCCTCTTCAATGACAGGAATGACATCTGCGCCATCGCCAGTCACAATTGTGCCACTCGCAAGCTCGAATGCCATGGCCGTCGTCTCCTCCATCTCCCGACTAAACCCTACACCTCCGTGCATTCTCGAAAAGGCAGCGTCGATCACGCCGTTCACAGTGGCAACGTAAATACTCACGTCGGCATGACGAACTGGCTCATCAATTTCATGACCCATTATGTCATGAAGAGAAGAAATGCGAAATTTTTTCAGCGACGGCTGGAGGTGGAATTCCGCGAGAGAAGGGTTGTTGTGCACGTCGACTGCGAGGCGCTTGTACCTGCCCATGCGCTTGGAGCGCGACTTCTCGACGGGGTGGTCGCGGCAGCTGCGGCATCGCGTCTTTCCCGACCTGCAACGCCCAGTGACGCGGCTGTTGCTGGTGGGCTTTCCTCGCACGTGACCCTCCCGCCTCATGGCGATGGCTTGCGCTTCTCTACTTGCTCTGCAGCTCTCAAATTACCAAATTACGCAAGCTTACGACCACTTCAATCTTCGAACCCACAAGCGAGAACACGACCACTTCAATCTTTCTAATCCACAAGCGAGAATGCAAACCTTCAATCTTATAAACAGCAAGCTAAAATATGAGCACTTCAATCTTCTCCTTCAACAAGCGAGGATGCGAACACTTCAATCTTCAAATCAACAATCGAGAATTTGAACTAAGTATTGATGAAGTCACTCCGAGAACGCGGGCTAAGTATATGACCAAGTTAAGAGAATGCTTCAAGTCTATCTAGGGCTACTTTCCTACGGACTCTGATTTCGATGGAAATTGTGTGTGTGTGTGTGTGGGGGGGGGGGATTTATAGTGACTTGCAAATGACGTTTGCTTGGGCAGCAAGATTGGAGCTTGTGAGTGACGTTGTGTCCGACTTCCTGTGACCGGAGTGGCAGATCACCGGGCTGGATTCCGGGAGACGGGAGTAAATGTCATTACAGTCTGTATCTGAGTCATTTGAGAATTTGGAAATGTTACCGACACACAGTGGCCGGCTGTGAGGATTGTGAAGGTGAAGACCGGTCAAAAGGTTTGAGTGGTCCTTCACTCGAAATGTGCCAGGCGACCGTGTCAGAGCTAATCGTAGCCTAGCTTCTTGTCGTGTGACTCGTGTCACTGTGGAAACGATTCTAATTCAGTGGCTACAATTTAGGGTGTCCATTGCAACAACAAGTCTCCAAATTATCACTAGTCGCAAACTAGTTGCAAGTGTCTTATGCAACTGAAAATCTAGTTGCATAGTGTAGTTGCAAAAATCCTCATTTTTTTCTAGTGAATTAATACAAGGCTCTGCCAAGCTCTCATGTTCTCATTGTAAAAATCCTCAGATCCTCTGTCTTCAATATCTAAATTTTAGTGTCATTTTTTGATTCAAATGTTGGTGTCACATTTTGGCACATTCCTTAATTTGTTCTATGATCCTCTCCTAAATTTTTCATTGCCACATGGCACAATGTGGTTGGAAAGATGAAGTATGGTTAATATTATTACTCCACTCTCTTCACAATCTTTGAGAGAGTTGTAGATTTCCAAGATTTGAAGGTCTTGATCTAGTTTGAAGGAGATGATTACATCCAATATCTAACTCCTACTATAATGTCAATGTAGGAGAGTTTTGCCATTGTGTCATGTTTTGATTAGTTAAGGAGAGGATAATTGATAACACTAACTGCTTGCCTTGTGCAAATTTTCAACATGGTGGGTATGAAGTAGAAATTTTATTGGTATGGCAGTGAGAGAAATCTCTACTTTTACCAACGGGTATTAACTTAGTGAGTGTGGATCCACCAAATATAATCTAAATGCACAAGAACTTTGTGGTTGTGGCATGTTTTGATTGGTTAAGCAATCAAAGAAGTCAAACAGCTCAACTCTCCTACATTGACATTGTGGCTGATAATTGCAAAGTAGACCAAGTCATCAAGAATAATTGTTAGTCAGTACCAACCTCGCCGCCCGTCGCTTGGTAGGTCCTAACCGGCAATTATTCTTGATAACTTGACCTACTTTGCAATTACCTAGTCTGTAACAGCCAACCCTTGTCTGGTTATCTAGTACAGTACATACTCTTTGTGGAATAATGCTGGCTCACCAGAACATCAATTAGAGAAATGTGAGGAGAAGCAAATTTGATGAATGATCCAAGCCGGTTAGACAGTGCCTCCAGTGGCATGTCCCTTGAATTTTAATTATCAGTAGCCAAGGTTTAGCAAGCTCTAATTAACTCTCTGATGACTTTCTCATGGTTACGGTTCGGTCCTAGTACAGAATGTACAATTCAGATTTTGTTTACCATACCGACCTGCTTCTATTTCTCCAACTGAGTTCTTGAGGAGTTTTGAATTCACACATTGCAATCTGTATCATTCTTTACCTACAGTGAGTTCAGTTTACAGTGAATGGTAACGGTGGCTAAAACCCTCAACGGAATCTGCTGCGCAATATACCGCATTCTACTCAGGACACTGGCCTTTGCGGACACCAGAGCGGGTGATTTATTAAATTTATTTACAAATGTTTTTTTTGCACTAATGGGTTTTTCCCTCATATATTCTCTCACTACTCTGTACAGATCACCCTAGGCAATCATATGGTAATTATTATTCTTGCAGTCTAGACTGTTTGGCAAATGCCATGTCTGCGCATGAACGTGCTTAGAACCTCATGAGACGGCCGAATGGAGTGGATTGCGTTGCTGACATTCAAGACTGGTTCTGAAAGCTTTGATTGCTGCAAATGAGTCACGTCCGAAGATATGGCGCTGATTGAAGCTATGCTTCAGCAGACTTTAATCCTTCGCTGGACTAGTCGCAAGAATTGAATCGAAGGTCCAGTCGTGGACTGATCGAGAAAGGGATGGCCTCTCCCTCTGAATCTTTGGTTATTGCAAAGCTCGCTGAAATAGCACCACGAGCGAATTCCAGCTGTTCCGTTATTGTGCAGATGACATACTCCAGGTCACTGGCTTTCAAGAGCTCCGTCGGTGGAGGAATGCTGCAACAATTTAAAGTCTCACTGCAAATGCATGAGTGATTTGATCTTGCGAACCACCAATTCACACGTCGTCTTCTCCATCAACTACCATACACCAGTCGTCGTCCTCGGAGTTCTCCAGCTCTGATTCCACGAATTCAACATCCGACCAACTTTCCTGGCTGAGAACGGATCCCCACCTTCTCGCGAAGTGAGTCTCAGAGAAGTTTGAACCTTCCACGGCATTCTCATAGATCCCGAACTCTCTGTGGAATGCCTCTTCAATGGCAGGAATCATATCTGCGCCATCGCCCGCCAGAATTGCGCCACTCGCAAGCTCAAATGCGGGGCAAGCCATGGCCGTCGTCTCCCCCATGTCCCCATCATCTCCACAGGCGTCGTCCACTCTCGCCATAGCCGCTTCAATCACGTTATTCACAGTCGCTTTCTTCACTTGCACAGCGTCCGCATCTGCACGATCAACGCCGGCACTCCACCGCTCATCAAGTGCTTGATTCCCCAAACCACGGTGAGACATTTTCAGCGATGACTGGAGGTAAAATTCAGCACAAGCAGGGTTAATCTGCACGGCGTCGGCGGCGAATTCCTTCCACCTGTCGCGGCGCTTACGCCCCGTCACTCTGCTCTTGTAATTGTTGCTGCGCTTTCCTCGCACTCGACCCTCCCGCCTCATGTCTATGGCTTGCGCTTCCCTAATTGCTCTGTAAGGCCTCAAATCACTCCAATACGCAAGCTTACAAACACTTCGATCCCCTACCCAATATACGACAATGCGAACTGAGGTATTTGATCAAGGCAAAGAGATTGCTTCAAGCAGCTACTTCTCGACGCGTGGACGCTAATGTATGATTCCAAACGACATGGCGGCCGGTCAGTTTATACTGAAGGAGAAATGCTGCAAGTGGTACGTGTTGCTTGGGCAGTAATTCTTGGGCCGGTCTGCAGCAGAAGAGATTGGAGGAGAGCATTTAATATGCAAAAGCTTGGGGGTCAAGTTTGGCGTCCGTCGTTGCAGACAAGTTTTGCCGAAGATAGCTCGTGGACGCGGGGGTGGAGTTTGGTACAGTAGCAAAACGTCACTGCAGTAATTACGCGTCAGGCTTGGGAGCACACTCACTGCGCGGCGGATGGGGCGATTTGGTACTTGCATGTGAAGCAAAATCTATCTGTCCCTCGATGTCCAACTTGCAGCAACGTTTGGGAAACACGTGTGGTTTTAAAACCCTTAACCCAGAAAGGCCTTCTCCTGTGTAGGACAGAAATACAACAATTCATTCTTGGAATGAGTTTTGGAAAGTAGAGATCTTCTACAGTATTTTGACTTCAAACGAGTTATTATGGTTTTTAAAAATCAATTATTCCCACAGTTTCAGAAATGATGATTTCCATAGGATCCCCGTGTCCTTTCAAGGTTACAGGACTAGGGGTGACCTTGGAAATCATCCCTTTTCATTATTGTGTGAGTCATTGGTTTAAAAAATAGCAAAAGCACTCATTGGAAGTCAAAATACTACAAAAGACCTCCCCTTTTTCACAACCAAATTCTAAAGATGAATAGTTATACTTTTGTTCTACTACAATGATTCCCTATCATCCATCGGACGTTTTGGCTTTAGTGTCAATGTTCAAGGTTTTAATACAAAGGAAGCTGGTGGAAATGGGAAAAATAATTGGTTGGATTCTGAAAGTGCATAATAAAAACATGGTCAAATTTTTATAAGAAACTCTAATTATAAAGTGGAAGCACCCAAAATTGTCAATATAAGCATTTCAGCATAGTTGAAGGCACCATTTTTTAGAAAAAAATATTTTTGAGGTATTGGCAAGTAAAAATCATTAATTTAAAAAAAAAAACTAGAATTTTTTGGATATGACTTGCATTTTTAATACATTTTCAAAGTTGAAGGTCCCTAGACCACTGAAACCGTCACATTGGTGGATCTTATTAAAACGAATTCAAGACAAATAAGCAATCAACCAATCACCATTAAGTATGGGGACAGTTTAAGGACACTTTGGGGAGTCATTTTAATGGAAATCTACTTTGCAGAATTAGGCACAATGACAGTTTTGGGTGCTTTCACTATAGCGTAAATAGAAGCAACAAGTGGTGTAGGAATTTGTAAAAAGAGTTAACTAAGGGAAATAAAAAACACTGATACTCCGGATTAGATAGTTAAATATAAAAAATTCCTAGAATGCCATAGCTTTCTTAACCAACTCTAAGGGATCCCTTCTGCTTTTACAGAAAGTGGAAGCTTCAACACGACAATTTCTAGCGAGTCAATGACTTTCTTGCAACTTTCTACTTAGACAATGACATTAGTGTTGCAACTTCGTCACCACTCAATGAGTCTTTACATATTATAACTAAAGTCATTCCCATGCATGTAGGGAGGCATTATTCTTGCTCCAAGGGAAGATGGTTTAGACTAGTTAACAATGTTATGGCTATTTTGAACTTCTAGTTTGAGATTTTTTTGGATGTAGTGTATGTGGATGCACAAATAAGGACACAATTCGGACATTGTGTAAATGAGGTAAAAGTTATTGGCATCTCAAAATTTTTTTAGTTGATTTCTCTTACAAGAAAGGCTATTGAGATATGAGGTTTCTAGTCTCATATCATAATGTTCTTAAATTATAATGTACAATTCATATTCATTTATTCATTTATATTTTTAGCCATTCTTTCCTAGCAATTTAACTCTTCCAACGAGCACCTTCTTTGCTAATTATCTTCATTTCTCTAATTACTTTACAAAAAATAACATTTTTTTGTCTAAATTTATGTTTAAATTTTTTGTGGCACTAACATATTGATTTGTTCTAATAGTGAGGGTGCAAAATTAGTGTCACCTGCAAAATTACATTTTTGTAGAAATTGGTACTATACAATAATATACTCACATTATATTAATTTAATTATTAAAATAAAAAATTGCAACACTGATAAATTAATATCATGCACAACAATAATACATAGTACAATTGAATTTAGCAATAGTGAGGGCAAAAGATGGATATTTTGATTTACTTCTATATACTTTCATATTTTTGTGGACGTAAACTCTTATAAAAAAATTTCCAATGTATTTTCCGAGTGCATTACAAAGCATAAGTGGGTTTTTAATTTGCATTATAAAGTTTTTTATACAAAAATTTAGGCATTATGCAATTTTCATCCAAATTCCATTTTTGTTCATCTTATTTTGGTAGGGGCATTTCATTGCACCGTTTTAACCCCTAAACGTTGGAGACTATGTTTTCACCAAAATCAGTCCAAAACTGCCATTTCTGATACAAGCACCAAATTTTAGATAAAAAAACATTTTTGGACAAAGTAACCGTAGGATCTTGTAGTAAACTAGTTTGGAAATATGTGGAAAAAATTTCAGAATTTTTCACCATGTAGATTGCAAGATTTTAACGTTTGAAGTGACAAAACTCATTTTTTTAGCCCTGTAAAAATACGGGCAGCTGCACTTCACAAGGTCACATTTGTATAAAAAAATCTCCCAAATGATTGTGCTTCTTTGGATTCATTCTTCAAGGCAATTTGGCTACATGCTTAAAAAATTTTAGATCATTTGGAATTGTACAACATATAGAAAAAGTATAGCAAGTAGAAAGAAGTAGAGAATGATTCAAAACACTAAATTGTTAAGAATTTAATTATAAAATTGAAAAAATCTAATCCCAATGGTGGTAATATAGTAATAAACAATTTACATTATATGTTGGGGTTTTTTTCAAAAAATATTAAAAATTGAGTTAAATTAAGGACTCCAAAGTTTATTTTTGAGTAGGGAATCCATAACTACCCGCAAACTAGAGCACCTCATAACTTTCAACTCATAAATCAAAAAGGAATGATTCAAAGCTTTCCAAGTATATATAAATCTAAAGAGCCAATTTAAAAATTTTATTTTTGAAAAAAGTTTTTTTTTAGATTTTTTAGAATTTTTTTTGGGCTGCCCGTCAAGCATTGAAAATTACAGATCATGCAATAACTTTTGAACAATGAAGTCAAAAGTTATGAAAATTGTTGGGCCTTAATGATAAACCTCGTCCCCATATTGTGTGAAAATAAAAAGTCCATACGCAATGAGCTGCCCAAAATCGCTATGTTGCCAAAAAAGGCAGTTTGGACGTTTAGGGGTTAAAGACAATCTTTGATAAAGAAAATTTTCAACAAAGCTTTATGCCAAGGCATTCTACCAAAAAAAGATTACGTTGGGAAATAACCTCGTTGTTGGACTTTCCCCCCTTCATCAAGACCTTTTTCTTGTGGATCCCCTATACAATAATCTATGCTAAACCTCTTTTTTACTATCCTTGGCTCGTAAAAAAATTTGTATGCAAACCCAGACATAAATTCCTCCAAAAGGATGGCCTTCCCTTTCCAATCAACTTATGATTGCTCGAAATTGTCTCTACTTGGACCCATGTCAAATTATCCAGTTGGCAGACACACGTCTCGATGAGCACCAATATGAGAATTCCGAAACTCTTCACAGAAAACCACTCGTCTCTCCCAAAATCCTGCTTCTCGAACTTCAGTTGGCCTTTTAACTCAAGTGCCGTGAGACCTGTGACCTCTGCGTCAACGCTCGTGCTGTTCTCGGCGCCACTCCACCAAGGATGGCAGGACAGCCGGCGCTTGCTCGAGCTCCCTCCAAAGTACTTTACACCCACTTGGCAAATTCCCATTCCTCTTCCATTTCAGAACCATTTTCTCCACGGGAGATTTTTCTCTGGCTTCCCCGGCATGCAGTCTTGCTGCATTTTGACCAGGCATGAATCTGAGGTTTGGTGAAACCAGCTTTAACTGGAAACGGGACTTTGGATCCGGCTCACGCGCCGCAGTGTTGCGGAGCTTTTGAGCTTCGAAGTTCTTCGATTGCTTGCTAGATGAATAGTGAGACTATTTCTAGGTGATGTATGCGATCGCAAGCTATTCGACAAGACCTACAGGTTGTTCCATCAATGGCGGTAATTCGCAGATACGTGTTGTTGCAGTTGTTGTGGACTATAGCCTCTGCAACTAATATTGTATCTGCGAATTATACTAATTGGTATCGCGACGCTTCTTGTAAGTGTCAGTGGATTATGATGTGCGATCTGAGATTGTGACTTCGGGTTGCCAACCTTTAGCTGTCTGTGTTGAGAGGATGATCGAAGAAGTGTAATTTTTCTTAAGCGGAATTTCTTGGATCTCATTCTGGACTGCTACTCTAACAGAAACTCGTGGTGAAATGTCATTTTGAAGCGGTCGGACATGTTTGTAGCTTTTTGACTAGTCCTTTGCATGCGAGGAAGTCGATTAGGATGTGCGTCATGAGATTGTGACTTAGCTTGGTTGCCAATCATAGCTTTCTGTATTGAGAGTCTGATTGGAGAAGTACAGTTTCGTTTAGGTAGAAATTTCTTTTAATCTCTATCTAGATCACTTTAGAAACTCGCATAGAAATGGTATTGTGATGCTTCTTTGACATGTTTGATGGTGTGATGGATGGTGGTAGTGGACGCCTTGCATAGTCTTCAAGCAGCGTGGAACAACACACCTGATCCGGGATGGAATTTGAGATACTGGAATGCCTCCAGTAGGTATCCGTGCTGGACGGAAGGGTCGTCAACGTTTGCACCGTGGAGAGGTGTGCAATGCCTTCGAACGGAGTTTCCCAACACTTCCGACGAATCCAATGGCACAAATTACCAGATAGACATTGTTGGCTTGTAAGACCCTTCGATCTGAACTGGCAAGCTTGAGAAGTTGAAATTTTCATGAGATCTATAGACAATGGAAAGCAATTTGGAGAGGGTAACACCTGGAGTCTTTTCTGACTTGTTTCAATTAATGTGTATTGGCTGCAGGAACCTTCCTGACGCATTGTTAACTGGTGGCTTACCCACAGCAATAGGGGATCTTAAACCCCTCGCCACTCTGTATGCTTCTAACATCTCCGTCGCGACTTGATAAATAAATCTGCTTACGTAGTAGATCGGTGTGTGTGTGTGTGTGTGTGTGTGTGTGTGTGCGCTTTTCTGATGACGCTTGCGTCTGGTCTTGTGCAGGACCTTGACTGGAAATCCTAATTTGGCGGGTCCTATTCCGGGGGAGCTTGCGAAGTTGAACAATTCCCTAAATATATTGTAAGCACCTTTGGCGAAGAATCACAACCAGTTCAATAATTTGGACATGTAGTAGTAGATCGTGTTGGAAATACAAACTTGCCATGGAATTTGTTCAAACGTACTGCCATTGACGTTGTTTTTGTCATATGATAGGGACCTTTCCAACAATGCATTCAATGGAACGGTTCCTGTGGACCTTACCGTAATTGATATTCTTCGGTACATGTGAGTAATGATTCTTGTGATAGGTAGATCAATTCTAGGGCTTAGCATTTTGAATCTTGGTGAGTTAGAAGCTTCTCAAACGAATTGTTTAGGGTTTCTTGAATCTTTGCAGAGACTTAAGCGACAATCAGCTTACTGGAGTATTTCCGGATTGGACCAGCATGAGTGTACTACAAACGATCAAATTCGCCCGCAATCATCTAACAGGAACCGTGTCCCATTTAAATTTTAGCCGATTGACCGAGCTACAAGAACTGTAAGGCCCAGTGTATCCATAAGCACTCTTTCTTTGCTGCTATTGATCATCATCAGGATGAATTTCAAGTTTATACCGTTTCCATAGATTAGCATTAATTAGATTAGCGAGTAATTACTGGAGTTATTGGTGTTTACTGGAGTTGATGCGTGTGTAATTTATTGGTTGCTCTATTGGCAGGGACTTGTCTGAGAACAAGTTCAGTGGACCATTTCCGGATTTGTCATCACTCCCGGCAATAAATCGTGTGTCAGTTCATGAGTTTATTAACTCTTGCTCTGTATTTTTCTAATCTCTGAATTTGTGAAACAATTCCAAACTGATATTGAGCATGTATTGTGTCGTTGTGAATTGATCTTTATGCTAACCATTTTATCCTTGTCTCAGCAACTTGAGTTATAATAACTTTAATACAACCGGGATAAAGTTCTCGTCAATCGTCAATTGCGCCATTTCACATTCTCTTCAATTTTTGGACCTGTCTGGAAATGGATTCCCTGATCCTATTCCAAGCTTCAATCGCACGGTGCTCGACTCTCTGAACGAAATGTGAGTGTCCAGTGTCAACAGAAAAGACTGCGTCCACATCCAGTTTGTTTTCAGTCAAATCATCTTTTTTCCACCTGAAATTGCTGAAAGAGTTGGGGCTGAGAATGATTGAGTCTGAAATATACTTTGAATGCATTGAAGATTCTTCCAATTGATCAATTTTTTTTTTTTTTAAACTTGTGCAGGTATCTTGACAACAATTCCTTCAGTGGAACTCTGAATATAACCGCCATCTCTCAGAGCTTGACATCGGGTACAGACTCAACAGGCGTGAAAGTGGACACTGCCACAGGCGTGACAAATATGAAAGTCATCAGCTTGAAGAATAATAACATTGTCGAAGTTATCTTCAGTCCTTCAGATATCAACTCTAATGCCATTCAATTCCGGTTAGCTTCTTTAGACCTACGCTCATTTGTAACTTATCTTACTCATCTCCAATTCATACTTAGAATCTATTTTCTAACTGATGGGCTTGTGGACTCATGGTCCACTGCAGACTGGAAGGAAATCCGTATTGCTCGAACGCTGAAGAAAACGATGCCACAAGATGCTTTTGTCTTCAAATGTGCTTCCTTATGCCAGGTGAGTGCGAATTCAACAACATGCGAAAATAAACATCACTCAGTTGGGGAAACAGTTTCACCATCTCAAAGGTTTACTCAACTCGGCTAGTAATCTGAAACCAGAAAAATGATTGAAGAACAGCTTGTGAAGTCCGCCGATCATATTCTTCAGTCACTGTAATTGAGGATGTGTTTATGACGGACGCAGATAAAACGGACGCCATGCGAAAGCGAGTCCTTACCATAACTCTATCAGCAATTTTGCCTCCCGTATTTCTGGTGTTTCTTCTGGGAGCTCTGTTTCACCGCAGGAGCACTCGCAAACAACGATACCTTTTGAGTGAAGTGAGGCATAGTAAGTTTCATATTTCTTGCCATATTTTCATCAAATAATGATATTTTCACTTCTAGTGCAATTGAAAGATCATTAGGCTGAAAGAAATGATGAATCAACGTTGTGCAGAATGTGACGAGTACGATGTAAAGCCCACCATATACAGCTACAGGGAGCTTCAAAATGCTACCGGAAATTTCGACCAAAGCATGAAGTTGGGTCAAGGAGGCTACGGAGCTGTGTATAAGGTGAGAACATTAATTTTAGTTAGTGGTGGTATCAGATAGCAATGGCAAGGTGCTGAAGATCAAGAGAACTGTGGTGAATGATCCAAGTTTTCATAATGAATATGAACATATCAACATGTGTGCCTATTTGCTTCCTGAAATGAAAGAGAACTATTCAATTGTAGGTTAGCACGGATTTGAAATGAAGCTTCGGGATTCTATTGCAAGTTATTGTCCAAGTTCAGATTGAAGGTATTCATAGATTTGATGAACTTAGCATTTCTATATAATGATGGTTTGAATATAATTTCTGCAGGGTGTTCTACCCAACAACACTCCTGTGGCTGTGAAACAGCTTTATATGAGCAAGAGCAACCACGGCATGGATGAGTTCCTCAATGAAATGGTGCTGATAACTGGAATGAGGCATCGGAACCTCATTAAACTCAAAGGCTGCTGTGTGAAAGGGAAAGAGAGGTTTCTGGTTTACGACTATGCTGACAACCATGACCTTGACTGGGTTCTTCTTGGTCAGTTGATCCAAAATCTCCTCGCCCACCTTGGCCGTGAGCCTACAGTACATGCTCGTGATGATTTTTCTCTCGAAATTGCTCCTATTGCAAATCTTCTCTTTTTTAATTTTCTAACTAGTTCGATCATTTCTGTACATTGAGCAGAAGGAAAAGGTGGTCATGTCAGTTGGCCGAAGCGAATGAATATCTGCTTAGGAGTTGCTCATGGCCTGCACTACCTTCACGCCTTGGCGGATCCAAACATCATCCACCGAGACATAAAAGCAAGCAACATTTTATTGGACAAAAATATAGACCCAAAAATCGCTGACTTTGGATTTGCCCTAATGTTTCCCGAAGAACAGAGTCATATCCTCACTGAGCATGTTGCTGGGACAAGGTTAGGATTTTTCGAGCATCCATTACGTTTTTCATTTGACGTGAATGCGAATATGATGGATTTCAAATTTATATTTCACTCAGGAAGATTCGGACTTTCGACAAACTAGAAAACATCTATGCTCACTTAGTTCCTGCCAGTATTAGTTCTAACATGTTGTCCTTAACCTAATTGGTGTGTAGCAGATTGAATTAAGGAGTCTTATGTTCTTTCTAACTAATTATCTTTACTTGCAGAGGTTACCTGGCACCTGAATATGCAACATTAGGTCAGCTGAGTGAAAAAGCTGATGTCTACAGCTTTGGGGTGCTGTGTCTCGAGATAGTCGCTGGAAGAAAAAACATAAATATTGGGGCACCACCTCCTGAAGAATATCTCACGAGTTGGGTAAGTTTCTTGTGATATCCTTGGCTGCATTTGATTTTAGAGGGGTATTTCACTACTCCAGAATTCAATTTCCAACATGATCCTAACACACAAACTACTTGCAAAATGAAATTCTGCGTCATATTATTTCAAACAAATAAGTAGCTAAGTAGTTGAAAGTCGTCCTGCTATAAGTAGTCTAGCTGAAATTGTAGCTGGAAATCGTGTCTTAGAACATACTCCGTAAATTATGCTTTGCTATAGCGTTGATATTGGCTATATAGCTATGTTCGATCTACAAACCCTAGTTGGATCTCATTTTCTCTCACAATTGTAATTGTATAAACCATCTTCACGTAGATAGCATTGTCAAGCAGAAATTGATGGCCACAAAAATATTTTCTTGTGTAAAACATGTGCAGGTTCACAACTTGAACCAACAGGGCAAGCTCATGGATCTTGTGGACCCAAAACTCAAGTTGCGTGGCAATGAAATTGCAGAAGCGCAGAGAGTGATACACACAGCTCTCCTTTGCTTGCAATATTCAGACGAGATGCGACCCCTCATGTCCCGAGTTGTGAATCTCCTGCAAGGGGATGCCAGTTCAGAATCGGACATCAGTGCAGATCAACAACCTAGACCACCAACTGGCCGTGGAATTCATACCGTGGGTATACTCGGTTTTGATATCGTACCAGCATCTGGATCGACGGATGGGTCCGGAGTTTCTCAGAGTACATGGCACAGGGGACTTCCATCAGATTCAGGGGGGAGTCAAGTTACCAGTGCAAGTGATGTGAATCTAATCAGGTAGAGTAGAACAGCCCCATTGCGGTCAGAATTGGGAGTTTGCCGTCGTGCCATTGCTGAATTTTTTTTGACTTCATTCCCACCTAAAAGACAAGTGTGAGAAACGGCAAGAGCAATTGAAATTATTATTTTTTTGGACAAAATATGAATTTGTCATGAATTTTTGAAGTGTGCTACCCAAAAGAGTCTCTAGACTATCCCAAAGCCAACAAAAAGTGTATCCATAATGTTCATCTTACTCACCTAAAGCAGTTACAATATTTTATAACATGACTTTCATTAGGAAAAATTTGAACCCTGCAAAGGGCCTTTTTTTATTTTCATTTTCGGCACCCCTACAATGCAAATACAATTTATTTTTTTATATAGATATTTTATTTGAAAAAAAAAATTAATTATTTTATTTTTATTTTTAAATTGCCAACTTGACATGGCACTAGTAGTGCCATGTCAATGTTTATTTTTAAATCCTTTTCTGGAACACCTTCTTTTCAAAAGCATCATTCTGATTCAATCTCATCTTATGCCATATCATTTCTTAAGCCCGCTTTTTTACCCATTAAGCTAAAGCCAAACCATTAGACATTTTAATAAAATTATAGCAAAGAAAAGTTGGATTATACAATAATAGCCAACTTGTATAATAAGGTAAAATATTACCACCAATGATATGTTCAAAAAAAGTCTATTGTAACAAAATGAACAAATAGACATATATCTAGGAGTACATGAATCCTAAGAAAATATGTACCAAGGCTCATCGATGTGATATAGGGGCAATTCCTAAAAAAGTCCTTGAATTTTTTAGACAAATATCAACACCAACCTACACAATCTTTTTTTCTAAATAGAACTTGTTAGAGTATAGGAAACCATCCATGTTTGTGTATTCTAAAAAGCTCCATGAGGACAAGGGCCTCACTTACACCCATGCACCACAACAAACCATTAGTGTGTTATGGAATGTATGCAAGGTGCTTTAACCCTTAAACGACGGGCTTATAGCCATGGAGATCATATGTTTTGTCACCATGTGAATTGTTGGATTAAAATAATGCAAAAGCACTCATTGGAAGACAACATTAGATGGTTTTGGAGGGGGCTAGAGGGCCGTTTCAGGCCTGTTCCCGGCGCAGTTCCCCCGGCAGCAAAAGAATGGCCGCTGTCAGAAAAAAAAAATTCAAAAAATTCAAAAAAAAAAAATCCTTAAAATCTTAAAATGAAAAAGCAAGATGAACAAATTTTAATTTTTTAAAATTTTTTTTTTTGTATGACGTGGTAGTCGCTGTGCCATGTCACACAGCTGCTGCTGCGCAGTTCCAGATAGCTTCAGACTCTGGGAACCCTGGGGAATTCGCAGCCCTCCAAGGGGCTGAAAAACATGTAATGACTACTGTAGATGACCTTCCCTTTTCACACAAAATTGGGAGGATGAATAATTGCACTTCTGTCCTACAGGGAGAGATTCTTTGTCATTCATCGGCCAGAAAACATCCTCGGTGACGTTTATGGGTTAAACCTTTGATCAACTTGTCATCGTTTTTGCACAAAACATTCTATAACAAAACAACCCTGCAAAGTCAGACCAAATACCAAAGACGAAATAGAAACCAAAGCAAAACTTGCAAATTTGATGTAGACTGAGTGCAAGTCATCTTTGACAAAACTGATTTGTCTTTGGTCAAATTTTTGAGGAACAGAGATGCTTGTGGATTCAGCTAGCCTACGCTACTAATTGTAAACTCCAGCAAAGAGGAAAGAATTCTTGTAGCATGTGCTTCAGAGTATAGTAAATAAGCTAGCATAAAACTATCATCAACTCCTTCTAATCAACCCTTGGACACTCCACAGGCCAAAATATGGCCTCTCCATTTTTGAAAGATGTCCTTGTATGATTCTTATAATCTTTTCAATGGTACGGTCAAAGGATGCGTCATTTTTCCTGTATCTACGGACATGTCTCTACTACACATCGGTACGGCCAAATAGTGTGGATCTTTTCTTAGATGATAGTTTAATTGGAATGAGTATAGAAGGGTTTGGATTCCTATAAACATGGGTTGGGGTTAACAGGGACCTTTATGAAAACACCAGTGTACAAAGTGATTAGGGCAAATGGTATAAGTTATGTGGTTCAAGAAATAAGCTAAGAACATCCGCAATGGATACTTGGCACACAAGCCTTGTAACGGCAAATGGCGGGCCATTCTATGAGACCGTGGAATTGCCAGTTTATTCTTTGAAAAAATTGACCCAATGCAAAGCTGGCAATCCCAACGTCAAGAGAATTTTTTTGCATTATAAAAAGAAAGAAAAATAATAATCTACATTAAAAAAAAACTTTTCATTGAAACAAGGGAAGGTTAAATTAATTGGCACACATAACAATGCGAAAAAGGATTGACAATAATGATTATTTCTATCGTGAGCCAACTTGCGAGCCTTTTACATCTTGCAAATTTGCCGATCTTGGGGGGGGTGCATACTGATGCCGTGAAAGTAAAGTTCCCAATAATGGGTGCATTGAAGCACTATTTTAATTGGAAATTAGCCCAGGCCTAACACAGTGCTGATACTATTTGGATTCCCGGGGGCATTGAAAATGCTCTAAGATCAACATACCATCCAAAGGCTAGCATGATGTGAAGTAGCATTTGGGAAGATTTTAGAGCTCTATTGGTAGATATCCTCCTTCCACAAGAATGGTCTGTGTTTTTTTCTAGAGGTTATCAGTTTCATCCTTTTAATTCTGAAATTTTCCGGGGTTTTGCCCCCCATATCAGTTTGTGACTGGCCTATATCCTTCAAATTGAAAATTTCAAAAGTTAGAATCCTCTAATGTCAAAAAATTGCCGGTTTACAATCACTAGAAGAACCCCATGTTTTTTTTTACATGCCCAGTATTTTTATGACGGATTTTTTTGGACATCTATTCTGACATCTAGCTGTTTTTATGTCAGCAATAACATCCAATGAACATCATAAACAACATAAAAATAGCTAGATGTCAAAATAGATGTCCAAAAAAATCCATCATAAAAATACTAGGCATGTCAAAAAAAACATGGGTTTCTTCTAGTGAATCTAAAATAAAAATTAGATTCTTGGCAAGAATTGAACCCGACATAGCCTTTCACCAACTCAAAGCCAAGAATCCTCCCAAACATGCAATATGGAGTTAAGGATGGTCATGAAAAGGTTGCAAAAATCAAAGTTTACGGTTCAAAATTTCCACCTTCAAAAGAATCCTTTGTTGCCTTTGTGAAATATTTCTTAGGATTGGTAAATAAATATCTAAACTTTCTAGACTCTAAATCCTAAAGACCCAATAGGTGGGCTAAGCTAGCTTGCCACGGCTTGGCCCAATGGGCAAGCTGGGCTATAGTTGGCCTAGCCCGACCCGATGGCTAGAAGCTATTGGGAGGCCTTGACCGCCTGGAATGTTGGGTACTTGGGCGGGAGCTGCATTTTTCAACTATATGCACTCTGCACCAGCTGCCCTTCTTTATCCGAATACCTGACCGTCACTACCCGAGTATATGTCACATAGAAAATATATATAGTAGTTGAAATCTTCCCTTTGCAAAGGAAACTAGTTAAAATCCGCCTTATTGTAATTCAAGGGAGATAAATTTTTTCCTAAATTTTTACTTGCACTGGTTGATTTTCTATCTTATCATTTTCCTCTCTAATTTTTTATCCTTTACTTTTGAAACCCAACCAGTTATTTGGCCATTTTCATTGGCTAACTTTGTATTAGCTGCTAGTTCTTCCCCAACATTGAAGCAATGGCTTAATTACGTGCCAACCAAGGCAATTAACTCATATGGCCTCCAAATCAAATAATAATTGGAGCCAAAATCAATGTTAATTAATAATTAATGTGGTTATAAGCTAGACGATCCTCAACTAGTGATTGAAGGCTAATAAGGGTGTCCATTTGGGTAGTTTAGTAGTCACCATCTATAGCCCCCTTTTTTAATATGCTAGTAGTGCATAATAATTCTAACTAAATACCATAAGAGGTAGTTTAGTAGGGCTTAAAGATTTTAGGATTAATCATATGCTAATTATTTTCAATAAAGAATTACTCATAGTAAAAGAAAATAGGATCTGTGTCCTTAGCAATAAATCCCAAGCAAAGTAATTGTTTTAGTCTACATGAGTTATGGTTTTACATATTTTGATTCCAATTCATCTTAGAAATTATGAGTTGCAATTGGTATTTTAGAAATATTTTTTCAAGCCTATTTCACATAGAGATGCTTGAATTTGAAATCTAGGAAAAAAAAAAAAAAAAAATCCCCCTCCCTTCTTTATAATTGTATGGTTGCCATGAAATCTTGCGGTCTTCTACGAGGCCAAATTTTTTTCTAGTGCTACAATGAATTTAGATTGAAAAGATGGGAGTTCTTAAGGAATTTGTTAATCACTCCATTACTATCATCTAAGACATTGATTGTGGCCCAAATTTCATTTATTGAAAAAAACTTATAATGGGATTATGCTCTAGATGTTTGTTGTAGGTCTTTTGACTTCAGTGTGTTGTTCTACCTTATTTCTTTGGAAAGGGAATTGGTCTTATTCCCTAAAGATCTAAACATCCCCAAAGTGAATGTGCCTTGGTCAACCTTAATTGTAACTCTCAAAATAATTGAAAAAATAAAGTTTGATAAATTATGGTCTATGGATGACTTTGAGAAGGTCTATTGGAAAGGAAAAAACATATATTGTCATCAAAGTTTTATAGAATTTGTTGCATACCTAATTGTAGTATTTGGTGTTGGAAATTTTCTCATTGTGGTGTTTTTAATTTTAGTTATACAAATAATATTTTTTGAATTTGAGTCCAACTAATATAATGATGCTTTTTCATATCTAGTTTCTATTCTAGTTGGAAAAAATACATATAATATTCTATTTTTACACCATTTTTGTTGTACATAAAATAGCATGGTGTTGGGTATAATTTTGAGCTCGTAACAACCTTATAATGATGCTTATTTCTACAAGGTGATATTAGAGGATGTTTAGATGCTCCTAATAGTAGTCCTAAACCTAGTTTCTTATATCAAAATGGGCTACAATCAAGACATTTGATCACTTTAGATGATCAATGTAATAGTCTCTTCAAGTACCTCATACCAACTTATATATAATATTTGATGCAAAATATTATGAACCCATGTTAAAGATGTCATTGGATGTTATATTAGGCCTAGTATTTTTATTTTTGCTTACAAAAATCAAGAGTCATGATGCCTATACTTTTGTTGTCAAAGGTCCTTGTCTATAGCAAACATAATGTCTTTAATAGCAAACATAATTGTTTGTATGTTAGTTTTATGAACACCATGTGTCTAATGAATCAATTAGTATTTATTACTACGGGAGGGATAAAGATAGAAAAGGGATATATGGCCTGTTTCCTATATTGACTTTCTTCAATTGCAATAGATGTATTGTTGAAAATCTCAACACTTGAGTTGCCCCTTAAGCTATATGATTTTAATTTTAAAAATACATGTTGACTTCAAGAGGTTGTTGGTCCCATCTTCAATACTATTATTAGTGTTACCAACACTAAATGTCAACATGAACACTATTTGTTAACTATTGTAATTTTTAGTAGTATTCACATTGACATGTCGTACACTAAATGTCAAGAATACCACTAATATTACCAATATTGAATACCAATTTGAACACTATTTGTCAACTGAATGAAAATTTGAGTGAGTCAGATAATAGGATAAGCAACACTAAATGTATCACAACACAAAATATCATTATTAATGTAGTGGTTTGCGCTAGCGTGACAAAATACTGTACCCCACGCTACACTGTATCCCACGCTATACTGTACCCCACGCTATGCTGTATCCCACGCTAGCGTATTCAACATACTAATAAAAAGACTGTAACGTAAAGTCCACAGTGAACCCCGGCACTTTTCATACGAGGAGCATCTGCCCTCCGAGCTTGCTTCAAGCAACTTCCTTCTCCCGCTTCGCGAGGTTTACGAGCTTGGGAATTGAATGCTTGGGAGCCATGATCACCTTGTTTTCTAGAGCTTCCAAGTTTTCACTATACCTGGGTTCAGTAGATTGTTGAGTGAAGCGTGAAGGCCTGGGGTTTTGAGTATACTCGGCATAGACATGGCGGGTCATGGCTGCTCTGTTTCAGTGCGAATGTTTCTGTCAATTTTAGGTTTGGCGCTCTGTTTGGCGACCTTTTCGGGGCGTGTTGGAGCTTGGGGAGCTGATGGGCACCATGCTACTTGCCTGCTTGCAGAGGTGAATGCTTAAAATTGTCTTTGATCTGGAATTTCACCTCGGACCTGCATTTGTTTTTGATGATCAAGAGGGTCGAACCACGTGTGTTTGAGCTAAGCATTTGGTGATGTGAATACGTGAAAATTGCGTTAAGTCCGAGGTAGAATCTGAGTACTTTGAATGGTGGGATTGGGGTTGGGAATTTAGCCTCTAATGGGCCAGTTGGGGCTTATGTTTTCTGGCAGTATGGATTACGTCACATGGGGTTTTGCTTTTCGGCCAATTTTATCTAGTTTTTATCAACAGATGATTCGAATTCTAATGATGTTAAATTTGACCCCATGTGAAGCATGTTCTTCACCACATGATCAATTGAACGGGCCTTCTTTAGACGATGAATCCTTGGTCCTGCTAGGGGTTAGCGGTTAGGGATTGCTTTACTCTATTAGCGTTTTGATGCTGAACTCCTCCTGCAGCCTTTGCTGGAACCTGGAACGTGGAAAGCGGTGAGATCTTTGCTTCCAGAGCGTGCGAATGGGAGCCTGTCTAGCCTGTGCACTTGGCCAGACGACATCAAGTGGATGCAAAAGTATCACTGGACAGCTCCTCTTCATTACATTGACACACCTGACTTTCTCTGCCGTTACAACTACGACCGTAAAGTTTTTAACCTTTAAATCTCCACGTTTCTTATTTTTTTGTTCGGAGAATGCCCCCCCTCTGAATCTCTGTGCTTACGGCTTGTCGTTCTTAATGGCGCAGGTGACTGTTATGACGAGCATGGTAACAAGGGCTATTGTGCATCGGGAGCTATTAATAATTTCACATCTCAGCTGACGCAGTTCCATCTTCAGCAACAGAGCCGACCTCTTTTGACAAAAGTCAGGGGAACAGAGTGTGAGTGCCAGTGTTTTCTTACATCTACATTTGGCTTGTTTACAACAGATAGAGACGATCAGCAAAAGCAATTACCGGATGCTGTTTCAGGGCTCATGAGCAATCTCTGCAGACACTAGTTTTTCAGATTGTTAGCCTTGTGTGTGAAGAGGATTCAAAGATAACTGGCCTTACTATTGGTGCCTCTGGTATGATCAAACTTTCCAAATAAATTCTGACTTGTTGGTTATGGGGGTTGTCAGATAACTTGACGGAGGCTCTTCTCTTTCTAGCACACATTGTAGGTGACATCCATCAGGTATTGGCACTCCTATCTGCATTCTAATATCTTCGGTTGTCCACCGTCTTACGTGCCATCTGGACTCTGTTTCGTGGTTGCAATTTCTAACATCGTTGCAATCATCCTGTCTCAGCCTTTGCATGTAGGTTTTACTTCAGATGCAGGCGGGAACACTATCCTATTGCGGTGGTACCGACGCAAAGCAAATCTTCATCATGTACGTTTGCGTCCTTTCACTGTACCTGATCAATCTCCTCTTTTAGTTTGGTTCTTGGTGAAATAATACCTCCAAATTCTCATTCTGTCACTCCCGGAGGTACAGTTTTTTGTTTTCTTCAGGTGTTAGCACATCCCTCACACATACTTCCAGCTTTGAAATGGTGCCAACCCTGCACATATTCTTAGTTCAATGCACTTTTGAGTGATAAAACAGGTTTGGGACAATGAAATACTCGACAGGGCTAAGGATTTGTACTACAACAAGAGTCTTCCCACCATGGTGGATGCGATCATGAAAAACATTACCGTATGTTCTATACCTTACAAGCACCTTTCTTTGCCTTGGTGTTCTGTACTAGACTCAAACTTCTGATGGTATTCATCCCCTTTGTCACGAGCTATAACATGAAGTTTTGTGGTTCTATTACTGACTCGCATCTATCTCCATATTTGCGCAGAATAACTGGGTTGGACAAGCGCAACTTTGGAGTGAATGCGAAAATGGAGAAATCTCGTGCCCTGATATGTAAGCATAGTCGCAGCTGCTACATTCTATTGATCGTGCTTGAAAAGAAGAAAATGGATTTAAACAATTTTCTATGTCTTTAATAATCCGACTGTCCAATTTGTCCAAAGTTGAGGTTTTCTGGTTCTGGGTGTGCAGATACGCAACGGAGGGCATCCGTTTAGCTTGCCAGTACGCATACCGAAACGCCACTCCTGGATCGACACTAGCAGGTAACATAATCCTGCTTGCCGAAGTTTAGAGTACGAAGGGTACCTGTAAATGGATTTGTAAATGGATTTGCATCACAATCCTTCCCATAACTGATAGCTTGCCGAAATGTCCTTGCCATGCAGATGAGTATTTCCTCTCTCGGTTGCCGATTGTGGAGACAAGATTAGCTCAAGGAGGCGTCAGGCTTGCTGCCATTCTTAACCGCTTGTTTGGTGCCAATAGCTCCTCCCTAGCATCCTCGTGATTCCACCCTGTAGATTACACTTCACTCGCACCGTTGCTCATCCTTTTAAGGACATGAAGTCGTCCTATTGCTGTTCCTTCACTGTCTCTGGCATGGTTATCTGCTGCGCTTGTTCATGATGTACTCATTGGCCTCAGTGTCAGTGACATCGCCAAGAACCTGTGGTAGTGCAGGTCAGTGCTGAAATGGAAGAATTTTAAATTTTAAAATAAAGAAATCATGTCAGTTGTGCTGCAACTTTTCACACCGAAATATGTCTCCACCTTTCTTGCTGGAGAACTGTAGCTTCATCATGATCTAGAATCTTTTGCAAATTCCAATCTGCAATGAAAAGATGATCTGCTTATAAGTTCTTAAAGGTATACCTGAAAAGCTCTAACAATCGCTTGCAAAACTCAGCAGAGCATGGATTGCAGCAGTGATTCATCCTAAAACCTAAGCCCTAAAAAAAGAAAAAAAAAGAAAAAAAGTCTCTTCCAGTTATCCCATTGTAGCAAACCAGTCACAGGGTCTCAGCGAATTCTGTAGTCCAAGAAACAAGAAACCAAATAAACGGGTCTGATTCACACCGATCGCAGCAGACGGAGATAATCTCACATTGCGATAGCTATGTAATCCGGCGTTTATAGGAGCCATGGACGCAAAACAGTGATCTCGTCCGAAATCGCCACTGAAAGCACCAAGGAGAAAGGCAACGGAGACGACGAGGAGGGACGGAGAGAGAACGGACGTCGGAAGTAATATATAGGCGCAGGGCCTACCAGCCATAACAAAATCCAAGGTGAGTCACTATTAAGCGACGCCGTTGGACATTAGGGTTTGTATCGCTCGATAGCCACTTGCTGCTTTAACTCCATCTCTATCGGACATCGTCCCTTGGTTCTCACTCGTCTCTGCCGCTCCTCTCTCCTCTTTAGAACAGTTAGGACAGCGGAAATTCAGTGGAGTGGAAGGGAAACGGGGAAACAGGGAGTGAGGGAGGAGGTTTGAGCGATGACAGGGAAGGCGAAGCCGAAGAAACACACGGCCAAGGAGATTCAAGCGAAGATTGATGCGGCGACGACGAACCGAGGCGGCGGTAAGGCAGGAGTCGTGGACCGCAAGGGCTTGGACAAAGGAGGTCATGCGAAGCTCGCGTGCCCTGTATGCAAGGCGACGGCCCCTGATGTCAAGAGCATGTTCATCCACCACGAAGCGAAGCATCCGAAGCTGCCGTGGGAGGAGGACAAGCTCATCAACTTGCACGGCTCGTCGTCCTCCTCCTCCTCCACCGCTCCTGCGTCTGATGACAAGCCCAAACCTGGCGTGCGAGGGAGCTTGAAGAAGTGAGGGCGCGATCGACAGAGGATACTGCGATGACTTGCTTTTGTTCAAATCCTAGCGCTGATGCTGTTTTTTACAACCATGTATAGCTAAACACAGGGAAACAGAGACAGATGAGAACGACGCTGGTGATGCACGGGGTTTGGTTGGGAAGGGACCTGGTGTAGACGAAACGCAAGCCCGCACTCATGCTTCTCATCAATTTCTTGATGCTGCGATTCTCATAGTTTTGCTGCTCCACTTGAGGTCTAGCAACGTCATCTTTAAAACTACATGGATTTGGTGTCTAGAAGTTTACACCGATGAGATTGACGAACAGGTGTTGAGCCGAGTTGTGGCGTCTCTTTATGAATGGAAGGCCACCGGATTGATCGCATTCATTGTTATTCGTGTTTTTGTGTCAAGGATGTCGGTTATGCTTTAGGATCTTTCGTCATTTGTGGAGATTGTTGGCGTCCTTTGCTCAAGAGAGCAGTATTTCTTTTCTGCAATTGTGGACGCTTCATGCAGAGAGCATTTTTTTTGTTGAGGGCGATCTTGACGCGTTGTCCGTCTCTTCGTGTAACCTTGCAGTGCTGGCCGCTCTCGTTGAACTCTATTCCATTCTCGTTCGTTCCTAGTGCTGCACTCACGAGAAATGAAGTACACTACTTTGGCTTCGTCTTCAGCGAACAAATCTATCAGCTCCAGCAATTGACATTGTTTAATGGAGAGAAGCACTGCATTAATAAGACCGATTCATTCTTCAGTGCGATGTGCTCTGGAAATGCAATTCTTGATGGTAATACACGCTTCACTTCGAGAGTTCTATTTATGAGTGTAACTTAGAGGCAGACTTTTCATCTTCCTGTGCATGAGCGGGAAGCTTAAAATCAGAGTCCAGTGACCAACCATGGTGTTGCAAACGATTCTGTACTACATTGTCTACAAACAGGGTCAATCCATACAGGTTCGTGCATTGTGGAGTCGAACACGTTATCATATGATCCGCCTGAAAAAGTAGTGACTGGAGCCCTCCTAAGTGCATATGAGTTACGTACCGCCACACGTAAGCGATGGTTTTTGAAATCCTACCAACGGCGGTGCTCTGAGGACTCACTGAACCTAAAATAGGACGAAATGCTACGACAAGCTGAGCTGTGGGGATTTGCAATATAAAATTTGTATTCAAGTTCCTCTCGAGGAAATTATGCACATCTTTCGTACTTAGTTTACAATACAAATGCATCAAATCTTTTTATTGCATAAACTGCTTCTCGCCCTGGAGCATGTCTATTTAGTGCAGACCAACAATTGAAAATCCAAATTAATAAATTTCAGCAGATTTGCTAGGTCAAATGGTTGCCTTTCTACTATACAATTCCTGCAAATCTGACATGCCAATCTTTGTCAATCCAATGTTTTGAACGCTAATTTACAAACGCAGAACCACTGCCACGCCATGAATCGGAACTTCAAGCCATAGGCCGCACTCCACGTGCGAGCTGTGCAAGCTCCAGGAGCTGACTAGGAACCTGCAAAATGTTAAGCACCACATTTTGAGTGTACTAACTCTAATTTTTTTGAAACAAGCCACAAGAAGTGGAGTAACTAGAATGAATTCGGGACAGAGTAGACATTGAAGAAGACAAGACCTGCTGCAGGAGCAGATCAACTTTGCTGCGAGCGAGCTTAAGCGATTTGAGCGATCCTTCCACATTGACTCTGGAGATCGATGAGTTTTCGATCAACCCGGATGACACCATGCTCTGGGCACACATATCCTCCTCCACCAACGCTAGCCCTTGCAGAAGCTGTCAACATCATACCGTGGTGTTGAGTGAGATAAATGACAATTAAACACAGAAGAATATCCTTAGCAATAGATCACTTCCATCCGTCAACAGAGAAAGCAGAAGAATCTTGTCGCAGCAAGCACAAGCCAGTGAGCGTACCTGCTCCGAAAATTCTTCATTAATCTCGAGCTCTTGGACCAGTCTTGGTAAATTAATCTTCAGGCGATTGTACAAGAGCGTCAACGCCCTGAAAAGCAGAAAGTTGTGAATCGGAGCTCTAAAAATTTGACACCAACGACTATAACTAAACTTGCAAGATGCTTTTCCCGTCAAATCGCAGGGGAGGGAGTACTGTAATTATACTTGTGACGAGATTTGCATTCGATGGATGGTCCGAACTTCGACTTGGCTTGCAGAAAGAAGGTGGAGAGAGAAGGAATCATGTCGCGAGCGTCCAGAACCGCCACCACGGCCATTTCAACGGGATCCTCCGTTAAGTCAGCTTGTCCTCCCTACATACACAATCATCCTTCGCCGATTAGGGCCAAAGAAGAAGTAAAACATCATCACCCTCCGGTCCGATGAGGAAAGCATTTTAGGTCAAACTATTCTCACAAGCATCCTATTGAACATTTAAAAATCAACAGGGGAAAGCCGATTCGTACCAGAGCCACGGAATGCTTGATGAGCAAGGGCCACGCCAAGACAGTCAACACGCGTCTCCGCCCGCAATTCACCTCTCTTCGCTTTAGTCGAGCCTCCGCATCGTGTTCTGTACCAAACCTCCGTGGACTCCACTTCTCGCTAACGGCTTCTTCTCCATCTTTCGGCGCTCGAGTTGAGCACCTTACCCTGAAAGTGAACTCGACGAATTTGTGTGAAGGTTTGGAAATGAAGGAAGTTGCGTGCCGCAACTGCAAGGTACTAGGGCTAATGCGGTCCATTGTCTTCTATTTCAAACCTCCAGAACAAAATCAATACAGCAAGGCCTCCGACGTCTTTCAGGTTTCTCTGCCATTACCACTCGGGCGCTACGATACGCTCATATCGAAGATGCGAAACCAATACCAAAACCAAAAAACAAGAAAATAAAATTGAGCTCCAGGGACAATTGAATCTGCGAAAAATGTGAGATATACACCGAGCCTGCGGTTTCAAGAAAGAGGACAATGGCTGCGAAATTCTAAACAAGGAGCACTAAACAAGGAGCGCCGAATCTCGCCGAATCAGGGTGACAAGGGCGAGATTCGGCAGTTGCATGAATCGCAACTTGCAACAGCAGGGACAGGTGGGCGGCTATGGCAGGACGAGAGAGCCAAGGAAGAGCAAATGTGGCGAATACATGATTTGCAAGGAAAATTGGGGTGGCGGGCACGCCGTTTTGGAACCAGAGCTTTTTTTCTGGCCACAGGCAAGAGCCTTTTCTTGTTGCGTGGCGTAAAAGGATTAATTTCTGTCGACGATCACGATCACTTCCACATTGAAATCAAAGCATTGCGGAGCCACGCCAAGCTACGGCGTGGATCTTCTTCACGTTCCTTTGTCGCCATCACCCTCTGGACGTCGCAGATTCACAATTACGTGCTTAACGTTGGGAGTTTCCGATCCCCAAATGGACAGTCTCACGTAACCTGGGACAATTCCATTGTCATTGAAATGTACTAGGTAACCCAAATCTGGAGTATGGTTGTGCAAAATTGTACGGAGTACATGATAAGCCTTGGAATTGGTAAAGGGTTGCACTTTTCCTACAATTAGGGTGAACACAAAATAGTGAAATTGGGTTGCCTTAACAATTAGGTTGCCTTACCCAGAAAAGTTACCTTATGACTCACTGCTTGTCCACATGGAGGCGCATGGGACTCTATAAACCTGGGCCATGAACCAATGTACCAACCCATGCAACACACATGGATTCGGCATTATTGCATCCTTCTACAATAAGGGTACATATTCATATAGTATAGAATGTTGAGAAATTAGTGAAGGGGCAACATAATTTCACTATTTTGGGTAGGTTTGAATTTCCTCGGTTAATCTCAATTAGGACGCTATAATCTTGAGTGATAGGATATCTTGGATGAAGATTGTAGATTTGGGGAAATTGGGTCTGATAGTGAAAAACTAGAAAGCTGTGGTGATTTTTCACAAGAACCTAATCTAGTGTTTCTGATTTCTCACTGCAAGATTTCCATATCGTGGTGATGGTTTCCTTTTATAATCAATCAAATTTTCAAACTATTGATTTTACTGTTTCGGTAAAATCATACGAACCATGAAAGAAGGAAGAACTTGAAGCTCACTAGGCAAATTGCAGTTTTTGGACCTGCTTGCTACTTTCAAGTTACAAGATCTCATATTATGAAATAACTGCCATAGACTAGGGAGCCCGCTGTTATCATGCAGGGGACTCTTTATATAAAGTTCCTTGCAGAATATCTCCGAGAGGAACATTCCATCTATGCGTGTACAGTTTGGAGTAAAACTGGTTGATATTGTTTAACCGCGCTGGCGAGCTGGTTGATTATGTTAAGTGCTTCAGATCTATTTTTGCTACATGGTTTCTGAGCTGGAATGGTTATTTCTATACGGTAGTTGCTTCCACAACAAGGTTTTCGACTGCACGATGCATAAGCAAATGCTTTCGTGTGGGCCTTTACAAGGTTTTCATTCTCTCCTACCCCTGCTGCGCATGGACGTGACGTGACGTTATTTTCATAAAACATCGCAAATCCAAGGCCAACAGGGAAGAGAAATGTTCCTGTTTTCAAGGATCAAGTAACATTGGCACAGCCAGGAAACTGTGCCTCAAACTGAAGAATATTAATGCCAGTGGCCATTTCAGAAGAAGCAACCGCGTCAACGGAATGTCAATGCGCTTCGTTGACGAAGCGCCAATAGGCACATGAGACATCTAAAACTAATAGAAAGAGATTTACTGACTAGCTGGACTAAGTACTATATTACAACAGAGGCCGAGCTCTACATAATTCTATTTCTCACTTAAGAGCGAAACTGAGTTCAGAAAGTGGAGGATACTTTCACCATTAGGGCCCGGTCCCGAGAAATATGTCGACGGTCCGGAGAATTTCTGTATTAGTATGGAAAGTTGAAACGAGTCTGCTAGAAACTCGCTGGAAATGGACAGACTGAGGAAGCTCCAGTTAAACTCAAGACGTTTAATTCAAGTCGGACACTCATTTCATGAGCAATCGCCTGGCAGCTGGCGGTGTTGGAACCACAATATCCTTGTTGTCTGGATGAACGAGCTGGAAAGATCAAGGAACCACGATGGAATCAGAATATCAAGCTGAAGAGTTAACATCTGACAACAGCTTCAAAACTAACATAAGGGATTATGTAGTAATACATGGGATTAAGTAGTAAAATTGTATTCGATAAATGAAACAAATACTCTTCCATTTTCTGAAAAGTGACTACACAGTCGGCCGTTAGAAAGCCCTGACAGATTCTAATACCTGCGTACAAAAGTGTGCGATGTAATGTCTCTTAAGTCGAAGTGGGAAATTACCTTGACAATGATGAAAGCGATGATACCCACAACGATGAGAAACAGAAAGAACAAAATGCATTTGTCTGTTGCAACCTGCAGTGCACATAAAATGGAAATCAGTGTCTCAAGTTAGAAAATTAGCTGAGTTGCTGAAGTCGAGGTTCTCTTTTACTTTCCAGAAGTCGAGGTTCTCTATTTTGTCAGCCCGATATTCAACTTGCCTCTTCGATTCCGAACGAAGATTTATACTTTCGAACTGCTTACGTAGATGTCATCTATTACAAAACATTCTGCTGAAAGGGTTTGAATGTTTGCCGAACCTGTCGAACAGTATGATTGATGAGCTTGGACGCTTTTCTAAGTGAGAGCCGGCGAGTATTTGACCCGCCTGGTTGCTCTGCCTGCAGGATTCAAAATAATCCTACTTAGCAATAGAATCCACAGAATACATTGACCTTGACGCTACGTAAAGATCGATCTTGGTTTCCCACCCACTACACTCAGAAGCTTGCTGACACTCTTCACGGTCTGCAGAGAGCTGCCCCAGTAGTCTAAATACAAAGGACATTTTGGAATAAAGGACAAGGTTAGCAAAGGGTAGTCTGACATACCTGTCCTTTCAAAGTTGTAGCGGTTTCTGCCCCAAGACTGGTAGTGTCTTCCACGGCCTGTGCGATAAAATCAATGAGACGACGAATCTTAGATAATAAGATTTTTTTCACTTCTGAACGGACCATGATCAGGTAACAAATTCACATAATTCTTTATTTACAGAAGGGCATACAGCTTAGATTGATGAAGTGAGGACGGTTCTAGACAATTTACCGACCTTTCTAGGCATTTCAATTGATTCATGATCTTTTTCACCCGTCTGTTTGGTTGCAGTTTCAACGACTTCCGAATTCGACAGGGCTGCAGGTGGAAGGCAAATCAACGGTCGTCAATCAAATTGCATCAGTTCCTCGAACAACGCAGCAACTGTAACGCTTAGGAAAAAAAACGTGAAGCGATAGAATGACAAGAAATAGCTTCTTTAGACACAAATTTGGATTTTCATGCATTTTCTGAGTGGGGGTCGTCCATGAACTTCCCTGCAGGGCTACAAGTTCAGATCTTTTCCACACGAATAAAGAAAGAGAAATCTACTCTCGAACCTTCTTCTGAAAAGCGAGACACAAAGACCACAGCTCCAAGGGAGAATACTAACTTGAGGCAACGCGAACATCCACGTCACGCGCTGGATCGGCAAAAGAACCTCCATCGAGAAGTTCTTGCTTGTTCCCGAACGAGCTTGTATACGTCTTCCTCAGTGCAACGTAAGAGTTAAGCTCCTTGATCTGCGAATTTTATTAATAAGTCAGAGAATAATCCTATTACAAATTTTTAAGCATTCGCTCAATGGAATCGATACCATGAACTTAGCGCATAAGCCAAATGAACTGACTGCAAGTGAGGTCAATAATTAGCTCTCTCACAAGAGCGGAATGCTTACTAGTGATTGCTTTTTTTCGGTCAGCAACTTGGTTGTTTCCGGAGGTGCTCTGCCTTCATCCTCCTTGATCTCTCTATCAAACTCTTTTATCATCCTGCGAGACATTTCATCACATTTTACAATTCAGATTACCATTCAGACGAGAGAATTGCGGCCATTCAAGACTGCTTTCAAAAGAGAGAATGGCTGCAACCTCTCTTGGATAGAAAAATCTCAAATCATTAATTGCTGTGCTCATTACATCACAGCGAGCAATTCTTCAATCCAAATCCATAGCTAAATCTGAATCATTACACATCGAACTGCAAATGAGATACAACAACACAGGTGACAACACAAAAAATGATAGAACGGGTGAAGAGAAAGTGGGATAGCCAGTCTTTTGAACTAAACGACGCATTACTAAGAGATTACAATGGTCCCTGTGCACAGAAATTAGCTTTCGAGCAAACGAAGTAAGGCAAACCTCTTGGCCTCGCGCATCTTAGCAGTCAGCTCTTCCAGCTGCTTGCTTTGCCTTCCCGCATCTTTGGTCTTATCTAATCGTTGAAAACCAGTCCTGCCACACCACAAATCACCGACTTGAGGAAAACATTCGAATATCCGGTCACGATGAACAATCCTTGCTGCAAATAAATCCAATAATCGCGAGTCCCGAAGCACCGTGTACTTCCTTTCTTACATTTATCGTTAACCCTTAAAATCTAAGAAAAATTTAAGTTCCGTGTAAATTTTCTTTCAATGCTCAGAATGTCGAAAACCAGACCTTCTTGATTTACGAAAATTTGAGCTGACGCAGGGAACAGCGCTACACCCATTGTCAATTCCAGCTGCAAGAAGATCAGACTCTATCTAGTCCCGTAGTGTGAAACAGTAACCCCATGGACCGCCATGAGCGAGGCTTCAATCAAGGAAATGCAAGCGACTATTGCATTCTCAGCTAATCCTACCAGACGGGAACCGATCGGTGGCGGTTGACTCTATACAGATACGCAATCCTGTGAAAAACTATTAAGAAGTTGCACACATTCAAAGAGTTTAGAGAAGGACAGGCAGCAAGAACTAATGTCACATCTATTCTACACCAGAGCAAAAGAAGAAATGGTGTCGCAAGAACACTCACGAGAGAAGCTTGAAGATATCCTGAACTTCTTTCTCAAGGCTTGCCAGCTGAGGCGGCACTGTCGACGAAGCCATAGCTGCGACCTCCTCTGCAATTCAGTCGAAACACGGACAGTCGACACACCCGGCCCTAAACCGTTCCCTAAAATTCCACTGCGGATCTCAAGTTCCAATTCTCATAGGCATTGCATCCACTTTAAGATCGAATTGAGTTCCTCCGCTCGGCACTCCAAAGCAAAAGCTCAAGAGAATCTCCACAGCAAGCGATCGCTCCAACTCTGCCACACCTCACGCTCTCTCACACACAATGTCAGTACTTCTCAATGTCACGGAAGGAAGCTAGCGGCAACGACCTAATGCAACCAAGTGACACAATTCACGAGAAGACATCCGTTGGGAAGAGGAAGCTGCAAGGAGAGCGGCATTGATCATAGCGCCGTCCTGACATGGAGAAGGATGTGCCAAACGACATCGCCAAACACTCGAAGACGTCGACGACCGACGACGAGAGCTCCGCAGAAAGGGTGGCCCCAGTCTTCTGTCAGGCCTTTCCTCTGACGTCGGATGAACGTTGAGAATGGGATGAATCTCATCCATGAGGAACGAATGGCGTCGTTCGGGGTTGCTTCGGACGGCGGGATTACCGAGGCAGAGGAGAAATTTCAAACTTTCAAATTTGGGCTCCGAGACTCCCGCGAACTGCTTGGACACCACCTTAAGCGGAGCCTACTTTCGATCTTGTATCGGATTCATCAATAAGAAGTCTCTTTGCTCTAGTTTATGCAACCTAACGTTATGTTCACAGCTTGCACAACAGCTAAGTTATGTATTAGATAACCGATGAGCTGCGCTAGCGGCGAATACGTTATCTTACATTTCCGGTTGTACATTTTTCAATCACAACCTTTGATCTTCATGATCCAAGGTGTAGGAAGCAAGTTGAAAGGAAAGAAGGTTATGAGTTGCAACTTGTAATGGCAATGGTGACGGTTTGCCAATGGGAAGGTGCCACGTTAGCATTGAAAAGTCAACAACCGAATATGGCAGGAGTTTGTTTGCTGTAGAAGAGGATTGTCTTCTGCAGATGCGTACTTGGGAGGTGTGTGCAAGTGTGCAAGGGTTGTGATTGGTCCTATAATTCCAAGGCCTTCTTAACGTCCATTATAGGGGCACCTTTTGCACTACTTACCTATGCAATTTGCAACTACATTTCCCTAAAAAGAAATTCCATAGTCATTTGACCATACTAGCTCTTAGTTCCTTGTTGTTACTATTGTGAGGGACCCATTTAAGGGTGAGACTTTATTGAGAAAAAAACCCAAGGCAGGAATAGAACCTAAATCTACAAAGTTTTCTTTGTGCACCTTTCAATGTCAATGTTTCATTGTACCCAATGGTCAAGGTCAGCAAAAAAAAAAAAAATTTAAACAAATGCCAGAATTGTTGTGATATTATTTGTTTAAAAAAAAATTGTATCGGAGAAAAATGATTTTTTTCTATTTTTAGACATTTGTTGAATTACATTCGCCAACTTTAATTAATTACTCGGTAGAGAATGGCAACCCTGACCACCACATATGGTAGTTCAAGTCCTATTTGTTTGTTGACTTTGTGGGCATTTTTTTTTTATAAATTTGTAGGCATGTTTACAATACATACAACTCTCTAGCTGGTGGACATGTGACAATTTCAAAAGTATACAAGAGCAAAGGAGGTGCAACTAATGCGCATCATTCTCCTTGGACAGGAAGTGGTTCACACAAGAGCGTGTCTGAGTGGTGGTTTTCATTCTGAAGTAGGAAACTTTTCAGCAATGAAAGTTATGCAGCTTGATGAAATTTAGGCGTGGTATGTCCAATGCACAAATTATTTTGCGGTAAGATGCATCGCACACTGCAAGCAGAATTATGGTATAAATCTAGAGCACAATGACAATATGTCAACAGCCTCTGATCCATAGCTACCTCTGAAAGTTCAAATTGACACCACTATGATGTGTGGATGCATATGTAGTTACGGTCTGTGAGATGACATCATTTTGTTATTTGTAAGCTTAAATCAAATGAATTTTCACAAGTTTCTGCAACGATCTGGAATGACAGACTCAAACATTCTGCAGAGATACAGAATTTACTAGTCTGTGATCTAGAGGGAATACTGCGCATGTTTCAACTTGTAGTGGGTGCGGTATGTCACATCGAGTCACAAAGCAACCACATGTGCTCACTACAAGCTTGCACAAAGCTTTAGTGGAAACAAGGGTTGTGTAGACTAGGGAAATAACTACAAGAAGAATGACATGTGCTCACTATAAGCTTGCAAAAGGCATGCAACAATTGGAAACTCAGGTAGGTTACTCTAAAGTCAATTTTGAATGGATGAAGGTGAAATTCTCATCAAAGATGTACATTTTCAATACACTTTCCAAAAATAATAATATATTTTTAAGTCGGGTGCTTGAATCAAAAGTTATGGGGCAACTTGGGCAATGCACTAATAGAGAGGGCAAGTAGTTGGGCAAGCAATTAAGTAAATTATGAACTTTTTTTCATTAACTTTGAACACTTATATTTTGCAATCTATAAAGCCAAATAGGCTAAAATGTTTCCACACATTATCACTTAACTGCATAAAGAAATAATACAAGGTTGAAGATGAATTCAAAAAAAATTCAATTTTCACTCAATGTGCTAAAAATGGCAATTTTAGAACAATCTTAGAACCATTGGCTCAAAGTCTAGTATAAATTTATGAGATTTATTTTATTTTATTTTCAGTTTGCACTTGATTAAGAAAAGGAAAGCTTTGTGTTGATAGTTGGGATTTAGATTCTTTCAAAAAATGAGTTCTCTAGAAAAAAATTGAAATCTTGCCTATGTAATTGCTTTAGTTTGGACATTTTTCATGGAAAGATTTTTTGGGGTATATTAAACACCTCCATTATCTTTGAAAATCGTTGTGCACTTAATTAATATAACTACCTACCTAATGGTCTAAGTTTCCAAATTTGAATAGTGCATCCTTCTCCACAAAATCAAGTCAAACTATGCTAACCTTCTTGGACAGGACACAAAATTTATTTTCTTCTAACTTCAAATGTTATAATCTTACAATCTCTTTGGTCAAAAATGGTCCAAAATATTTTCCACAAATTCCTATAGTAGTCCAATAAAAATTTCTATGATTGAAAAGTTTGAAATATATTTTTATACTTCAATTATTCTCAATGCACTCAAAAGTGACAATTTTGGAACTCTTTGTGAAAAATAGTCAAAGAACTTTAGGGATTAAGTATTGTCACATACAAAAATAGCAGTAAATTCAAAGAAGTGTAAAAAGATTATATTTTTTGAGTACAAAGTGAACAAGGGTGAAACAGATCTTGTCCTAAAAAAGGAAATGGCTATTTAGTATAACCTCAAAGAAAACAATATGATCTTTAGGGATTAGGGTCCAAGATTCATCATAAAATTACATGGAACTATTTTAGAACATTTGTGCAAAAATTTATATTTTCAAATTTATTTTATTATTTATATGTATCCCTCGATCAAATGTTTATTTTTGCTATTATTTGATTTATATAACTATTTGAAAATTGAAATTGGATATTTGAATTTGAATTTTGGATTAGATCTTCTTCTACTAGACTTACATTACCTTGTACTAGATTTACATTACTTTGTACAATAATTTTCTAAAAATTATTCATTCTCCATATTGTAGACATCTACAAAGTAGATTTTCTTGGATATGCAATTTTAGAAGTGGAAAAGTATTTGTGATTTTTTTCTATGCACAACCATCTCATTTTTTAGAAAAATTGTAAATGACAATTTTTGTTGTTATTTTAAAAATTCTTTTATTCCCTCCATCCCCATATAATCCTCCAATTGAACAAAATATTTAGTTTTTTTTTGCTGAAAATAACATTATTCCATTCCATTTCAAGTTGAAAGTAGAATTATGTGCACTTGTATTGATTTGAAACTTTGGATTTCAAAAGTGTAGTATTTAAGCTTATTGCAATAAAATTAAAAGAAACTAGAAGATTATATGGAGATGGAAGGAGTAGTATTTTGAAAACCTTCAAACCTTCATGTATTTCCATGAACCTCTTTCTTTGCATAATTTTTGGAGATAAATATTTCTAGGTTTAAATTTGGAACACATTAGTTTTAGTATTTTAGTGTAAATAATAAATAATTTATATTGAAAAAATCTAGAAAAAATTAACGGCACTCTTAATCCTACCCTTATTTGAAACAAGTGCTTCTTACAACAGCCTTCTAATGGTATAAGGTACAACAACCCATAATCATAGGCAAAATTAGGAGTTTACACTCATGTCATTGCTAAAGTGTTTAATTTTTTCCCACATAAAGACAAGTGTGAGAAACAACAAGAGTAATTGAAACTATGTTTTCTCAACAGAGTATAAATTTGTTATAAATTTTTGAAATGTGTTGTCCATCATGTCACAAAAGAGTCTTGATACTATCTCAAAACCAACAAAAAGTGTATCCATAATGGTCATCTTACTCACCTAAAGCAGTCACAATATTTTCTAACATGACTACAACATAAAGACTTCAAAAACTCACTTCCTTCAATGAATTTACATTCTACAGGTGGAAGTTCCTATTGTACTCACGAATCTCTTCATTACCATTACCTAAGATTTGGGTAGGCTTGTGTGATCTCAATTTTTGTCATGATTTTTTGAATTTTTTTTTAAAATAGGAAATTATATTAGCTTTATGGAAACATAGTTTTTATTTTAATCGGTGCCTGGGAGCAAAAGTTATGCCACCCTAAGTCCCAAAAGCAGTCTGAAGGGTAGCTAAAAAAAATCACAAAAAATTGAATTTTTTTAATCATTGATTTTTTTTCTCAAATATTACATTTTTGTTTATATATGAAACTTTGAATCATTCTATTTGGACTAATGATGAGAAAGTTATTAACAATCTTGTTTTTTAGGCAATCTAAGCATCTTCTTGAAAAAAACTTGATTTCTTCACTTTCAATGCAAATATCTTGCAATTTATATTGTCAACGTTTTTTAAATTTCTTCCATGCATTCTTACACTAGTCTAGTACATGATTATATGGTTAGATATTAAAAACTAAAAAAAATTAAATCTTTTTGCTCTTTACAATAGAAATGGCAATTTTGAGTGGTCTTTGATGGAAAAAAGACCTTGGGACTTCAAGGGTTAAAGAGGAGCTTTAGGAATTAACTTTAGTGGGAGAATTTGACAACAACAAAAGAATGGTTTCATATTGACTTGGGATCTAGTCTTGCACCTCCTCTTTCTTCAATGGTTGCCCACCGCATGCAGATTAAAATTCCTCATTGAAATTATGTTTTGCACTTAGTATAAAGATTACATTGACATCACATAGAACATTGTCAGCCTATAATGTCAATGTAGGAGAGTTTTGTCTTCGTAGCATGTTTCGATTGGTTAAGGAGAGGCAAATGAAGACTGCTAAATAAATGCTCATTATTTGCCTTGTGCAAATTTTCAACATGGTGGGTATCAAGTAGAAGTTTCATTGGCTTCGCACTCAGAGAAATCTGAAAGAAATCTCTATGACTACCAACCGATTTTAACTTAGTAAGTGCAGATCCACCTGACATAATCTAAATGCACGAGACCTTTTGTTGTTGTGGCTTGTTTTGATTGGTTAAGCAATCAAAGAAGTCGAACGGCTCAACTCTCCTACATTGACATTAATATGGCCGATAAATCCAAACCTCACTGTCCATGGCTTGGTAGGTCCTAACCGACAAGTGTTCTTGGAAAACTTGCCCTGTTTTGCAATTACCGAGTCCGTACAAATCCGAATTCAATGCCAACTGATAAGACAATCGAGAGTTTTGACTACGTCCCAATGATTGCATTTTCTCATTTCATAAATATCTGTCGATGATTCTCTAAAGGCGGCCTGCTTTAAAGTGGTCAATCAGCAGTGTCCTTGTCCAGAGTAGGTTGTTACGCCAATTGTGTCTTGAAATCACAGGCAGAGATTGATTCGGAATGCTTGAGAACGGAGCGTACGGCACATTCAAAGTCCGCCTCTCGTCTCGAAACAACAGAAAGCCAGTGTCATTGCATCCACGTCATCGATCTACCAGTCGAGTAAAGAGGCTTTGAAGACCGCAATTCATGATAAGTTAGCGGAAATCTGCAAGGATGGATCGGAGTTTGTGCATGGCTGAAAATTTGAACTTCGCTACAGCAGAATTGAACATACTCAAGTATTAAGAGGTCCCTAAAGCAACCATCTGAGAGTTAGAAACCTGAATGTGGGAAGGTCAAACTTCTTGAAATGTTTTTCAGTAAATTTTACTTGGAAGAAAAGTGGAATTGGCATCTAACCCAACTCATTTCATGTTTTTGGGAGCTTTGTGAAATTAGTTATGAATTTTTGAAGTTGAAATGGCACAAGGGCTCTAAAATTGCCCACCTCCTCAAGTGTACATTGCTAGTGCAACAAAAGAAAAACATGTACAAATAACTTACATTTTGAAGAGGTGGGCAATTTTAGAGCATGAGCGCTTTTAGAACATATTACCTTACTTAGAAGAAAATGTATCCACTAATAGACTAGTACGATCTAAGGGGCCAATTGGAAAGACTTACTCACTTCAATTCAAGCAATTGACAAGTACCGCACCTGTAGGTTAGTTTTGGCACCTTGCTGCCAAAATAGTTTAATTAGTTTTTGTAGTTCGACAATTTAGCAGTTTGATTTGGATTCTTGACTTTGGCACTTTGATTTTTTGATTTTTACACACTCCTAATTTTGAATTTATTTTTTCTATTCATGCTTAAATGTGTTCCTTTTTCTAAATTTTCTCAAGAATAATTTTTGGATATTCAAAATTAGCAACAATGAATTTTTTTCAAATTCTCTAAAATAGTCTTACAATTTTAAACTTTTTAGAAACAATCCGTATTTTTCCTATTTATTTTCGAAATTGACCTACATGTATGCTAAGGCAATTATTGTTAAATAAACAATGGGTCTCCTTGACCGAATGGCAAACAAGGATCATTCCAACGTATTCTAAGGGACATTGTTGTATAGTAAGGTCTACTTCATTTATGAATTGGCGATTTGAGGCATTCAATTTTTTTTTTTTAATAATGTGTAGCATAATTGGTGGATTCTGGTAAGCATAATTATCATTGCATCCTTGCACAATTTCAATCAAGCAGACCAAATTTCAGTTTCAAAAAAGCAAAATTTCATTTTTGGTGAATTTTTGAAGTCAATTCTCATGGTTTTATTGAATTTTATATTGAAAACAATTCACGATGAATTTTTTTAATTGGATTGGATAGATATGTAGGCAACATCCATATGCACATCTTTCCTTCAACAAGCATTTCCAAAAATGTTTCATAATTCTCTCTAGGAAGAATTCAATGTGAGGTGCCATATGACCAAATTTTGTGAAATAGATATCTCTATATTTTAATCAGATTTTGGCAAAATAATTATACCACTATGATCAAATGTACAAATTAGTTACAAATTGAGGGTCAAATACCAAAATCTAATTAAAATATAAAGATATCAATTTCACAAAGTTTAGTTATACAACACCTCACATTGAATTCTTCCTAAAGAGAATCATGAAACATTTTTGGAAATGCTTGTTGAAGGAAAGATGTGCATATGGATGTTCCCTACACATCTATCCAATCCAATTAAAAAAATTCATCATGAATTGTTTTCAATATAATATTCAATAAAACCATGAGAATTGACTTCAAAAATTCACCGAAAATGAAAATTTTGCTTTTTTGAAACTCAAACTTGGTATGCTTGATTGGAATTGTGTTAGAATTGAGTGTCAATTACACAAGACCAAAAATTCCAAATTTTTTTCTATAGTATGCAATAAAATTGGAATGGCTCAAATTGGCAGTTTGTAAACGAAGTAGACCTTACTTTACAACCACCATTTTGTAACTCCAGAATTGACACTTTTTTTTTAGTTGGAATTTTTACACAACGAGCGCCTAGAAATGTGCCACACTGTCCTGCAATCAAAAATGGATTCAAATGATTTGAGCTCGTGCAAGAAATTTGTGAGTGAAGATGGGTGATGGGCCTCAAGTATACGAAGTTTGTACTGAACCAAGTTGCAGAAGAAAAAAGAAGAAATGTTGCATACTTCTAATTTGACGCATTTGCACCGGTTTCCGATCAATACTTGACCGGAAACATCCCTGGCGGCGCTTGTGAGCTTTTGCATGACGGCCACCGCAAGTTGCTCTCTACAGGAGACCAACAAACTCTCCAAGCAAATTATTCTCCCTTTGAGGGTTCGGTGACGGAACTGAAGGAGCCCGTGACAGTTTCCGGGACAGTGAACATCGTGGTGAAGACACTTGGGAAGAAGGTGCAAGTGCCATTGAAGCTATCAGAGCTGGACCCAGTGTTGGAGACTATGGGAGATGTTGTGGGAGATATTGTTCACGTGGTGATGAAGCTGGTGGAGAAGGTGAATATGGTAATCATTGTGGACCCGGTCAAAAAGATTTTGGAGTCAATCACTGGGGTTCTGTGACTGATCGATATTGATTCACAAGGAGATTGTCGATCTCTAGTTCTTGGAGGATCATCCCTGCTTTACGGTTTAGCATTAGGAAAAATTTACTTGTGCCACTTATATTTCTCTGATCGATTCGATTCCTCCTATTACTCGTGCAACTTCTGATATTTTCACAAGGAAACCTAGCTATGATTACCTTACTGTGATTTTGGAGACGCTGGAGTTAGAGCCTAGGGCGTACTTACTATTTTTTTATGGTGTCTTTTTGTTTTGGATATGAGCGAATTGGTGTTGGTAGAAGTCAGATTGTTGTGTTCGATCGATGACATTGTGATGATCAGGACAACATATATTTTTACAAGATGGATTTGAGAACAGGTTCGTGACTATGTAGTTTCATTCTTTTTTGCCACGATGACCATCCTATAATCGGTCCATCTCGTGGTTATTAGATTGCTTACACGAAAGATTGCAAATTTGTAACTTGTGCGACATCTTGGATAATAAAGGGTGATCCATGGATTTATTGCACTACATTCAACCACATTGTACCTCAATATTCCCGCATTTATACATATGTAGCAGTGTTCAAACTTATCATGAGAAACAAGCAATGACCAACAACAATTACTATCAGCAAGGATTGCCTTCCAATGGAACTTTCATATCTTCTTTGTCTTTAATCTCACTAGACTAAATCACGAAATCAAGGTGTGGATTACAGAGTGGTCAAATCTCATTTCTGAGGTATGAACTTTCATACCTTCTTTGTTCATACCATCGATACATTCACTGGACGACTCGTCGCGTCGGGAGCAACCTTTGAACCAATCATGCAAGAGTGGTCAAATCTCATTTTTGAATTTGAATGTGATTATCGTAATTTCATTATAGTCCTGTCAGTGGCGCCATCGTTGCCCTTGCTGCTTGGTTTTGGTACCAATTGAAGAATCAAAGCAATTGAAAGGTCACATCAACACTTCTCGCTTGAAATTTGGGCCGAAAAAATGTGGTCAGGTTTGGTTCCAAAAAACGTCGTGTTAGACGTGCTGGGCCACCAACCGCAAATTTACAAGCTCTCTCAGTCATGGTATCCAAGGCAAATACGAACACAATTTATGTTGTGCAATACACAAGGTTGCTAATATGCAATACAGACACTTTGCCCCCCCACATGTGGCGGAGAAAGCATAACAAAATTACGCAAAAGTACCCTAAAAAATCAATTCCGTCCATGCCATCATTATTGTAGTTCAGTATTTTTTTGTAATACGTTCATTGTTTTGGTGTTCCCAGGGTTGCCAGGGGTTTTGTAGGCCAGGAGAGGTCTTTGCATCGTTTAAGGGTTAAAGCGGTGATCTGCATTTTCAATCCCGATTAAAAAAAACTTGCATAGAAATTCACTCATAATCATAGTGATTACAATTTGATCTCAACAGATTTACTGATTTCCCAATTAATTAACAATCATACCTCCTAGCTAGCTATATACAGAACATCACATATGACAATCTTTTGCTCTTTACTGATTTTTCCCATCTAACAATCACATAATTCTTTTGAAATACTTAATAAATTATATGCATATTGTATCCTCTACCTTATGGCTTTTGTTGTGACAAGGAATGAAACCTATTCGAAGTACTCCCCAACAGAGCTTGAGCTCACCCAATTGCAACAATTAATTACAACTCTCTCCTTCTCCTAAAATCTTAGGTCTAGCTCACCCTCAGAAACGGTCAAGTTTTGATTTTGAGATAAGTAGCTCAAATCTCCTCACTACACAAACTACATTGTTTTTCATTTTGTAGATTTAGACTTCTATTGCTTCTCATTGAACTGAATGATCTAATGTTAGTAGCCAAGTCAGCCTTGCGTTTTTTCCCTTGCGATTTTTTTCACTCACCCCACGTTTTGTTGCTATTTTTGGAAATAAAAACGACAAGGTTTACACTAGTGCCATTATTGGTTACATACTGTCATTCCTTCAAGGTTTGCAACTGCATCAATTTTCAGTGATCGCATTGGTATTAATAACAACTCCAACTAGTAAGCCAAATGTCAAAGATTGTGCAATCTTGTTGTCCAAGTTGAATGGAGTGAAATTGTTGCGGCTGGTTGTCTTCTTGAGAATCTTGCAATAAAAGTGTTCTTTTTCATCTAATGGAACATGCATGTATTTTGTCATGAACCAACGAGTCACTAGATTATAGAGTCTAAAAGATATCAAAAATGGCAATTGCTACCTCATGTTTTTATAGCATAGCTAATAGAGCTACCTTTCAACATATTCTTCATGGTGGTTTCAATAGTGAAGATGAACTTCTACAAAGACAACAATATTAGTGCATTGTTGGCAAATCCATTGCAGATCTGTAGAGATAGCACATCAAGAACATGCATGACAACTTGAAGATGTATAAGGAGTCAATGAAGAGGTAAGACAACTTCAACAAATAGATGCTTGAGTAAAACTAGCAACTAATTTAGAAGTTGTTGGCTCAAGGCAAGGCAAAGCCCATGGCTACAATATCACCTATTTCCGTGATGCCTTTATGATTGCAAACTAGTTGTTAAACAACAGAACATTGAATTGGTCTGAGCCTCCAATATCTGAGACTCTACTCCCTTTTGAGTCAAGTGTTGCAAGTCCTTCATTGTCTCCAACACGGTCAAATGTGGCAGCTTTGGAGGGTATTCATATCGACTCCATGGTGGCGCTCAACACTTCTACCAAAGGCAGTAAAAGTGAAGATCACAACGTAGAGCAAGCTAAGATAGAAACGGACAATGCCATCTTGCCTCTCTTGAGGCACTTGTAGGTTCTACTTTGAAAATCACTTGATGTCATTTATATATTTTAGCTTGACTCAAACAATTTTTTTAATAGTGGTAGTTATAGATGTCCAGCATAGACAATGCACATTTTTGGAGGACAAAACCAAAGATCTCTAGGTTCCAAATTAAGTGTTATAAATTCAAACTTATGACAAGAGGCTGCAATATATGGATTTTTTACATAGCATTTCTTATGCAATATTGATTTGCAGGCCTTGAAAATGTCCCAACTTCATTCTCCAAAATTCTCACATCAAAATCCCAGTTTCTAATGTCTACTAAACATGTGGATGTGAATTACAATGCTCCAAGTTGGACTCTGTCTCAACAACAATAAATCTCTATACCATGATGTCCAAAGAATCTATTGATCCAACAGAAGTTGCAAAGTGTTAAGTAGAACTTTGATATGTTTGATGTAATATTTTTTCATGTGGCACATCTTTTCTATTATGCGTGGCATCATTTGCTTTGGGGAGGCTCTATGTGGGGATTTGTTGTTTTTAATTGATGAATGGTAGGCAAATTAGTTCTATCTCAATTGTAATTGCATGCACATTTGTACATTTTGATAGGAGGAATTTGATTCTCCATGTGGACATGGAAGAACGTCGGAGGACTCTGGACTTCCATCCACATTTAAGTTGAACAAAAAATGGCTCAACGTTATTTTGGACCTAAATTGAATTTTGTGTTAATGTGAAGATTGGAAATATATAGGCACAAGTAGAAAATTTAGGGACCTGTCTAACCAACAAATAGTTTAATGGGTAGGCCATCAAAAACAATTTGGATTACGAAAGATGCTAGGATTTAATCTTAATATTTTGTCGGTCAATCTTCCATTTAGACATGACGTGACACTAAAAACCCTAGATCTAGAAGGATATCCTCTTTCAAAGTACTTAACATAGATAAAGATCTATTCCTAAAGAACTTGCAGACATTGTTCAGTGGAGCCCAAAAGACTAGTTACAATGAAAAATTGAGGAGTAAATTGGACTTATGAACACTTGCATATATTAGGGGTAGTCACACCTTCTTCACTCTGCACTTGGAGAATGGAGAATGGAGATGTGGCGGCTTAAGGTTGGCTTCATGTTGGCCCTCCGCGCTAGAATATTCTTAACTAGTTATATCTTTCACACTTCTAGTCTTCACCTCCGGAGGTGAATAATGGGAGTGGTGAAGACTTGTTCATTTAAGTATATTCTCCATCTTGCGTTGTACACCGTCTTCATGTTCATCCTACGCTCCACGTCAAATGTTGGTCTCCGATTCTCCACTCTCGTTCTCCAAACAACTTTTGGGGGTGTCACACCTTCTTCATCCATCGTGGCTCCCCATTGGTTCCTCCAAATCCTCATGAACTTGTCATTCTCCATTCTCCACCTGCCTGGGGAGAAGGTGTGACTACCGCTATTGTAGAATTGGATTATCTAGATAAATGAATACGTTTTGGACATGTTATACAAAACTCAAGGCAGATTTATACATATTGTTCAATTTTTCAAATGTTTGAATGTGGAACATCAAATACAAATGTTTTTAAAGCCATTTTTCTTTACAAATAGAAATCATATTTAGAGCAAATACTTTGTTTTTGTTTCTAGTTCAAACAATGCTTAACTTTTATGTGCTATTCGTATGGTTATTTTTTTTCAATGTTTTGTAGTTCTAAATGTTGTAAACTAATGAACATTAGGAAAAATATTAAACCTACAAAAGGTCATTTGATTGCATGCAACACTACAATTACAGCCAAAAATTTATTAAAGAAAAAAATTAAGCCCACATGATCACCAATGGCGGTTTAAAAAAAAAAAATCCAATTTTTTTTTTTTAATTTCCTGTGTATTTGCACCTCTGCCAAAAGTCAAATAGCCTTTTACAAGGCTCATATTTTTTGTAATGGTTTGACAGAGCTCATGGACATGTTTTGTTCCTTTTATGTACTATTCATATAGACCTTATTTCTTGTTGATTGGACTTTCTTTCTTCAAGCAATGTTCAAAATTTACAAAGCCCAATTTCAAAGGCTTGTAAATCAAAATCATGTGCTCATATGCTATTCAACTTTTGAGAATATATTAACAAACTTAATGAGAGTATGTATAAAAAAATTTAGCCCAATATGGGTTGTCACATTGGGTGGTTTGGGATCATCGGGCAAGACGGAAGGACAGGCGGTCTAGATGGTCTAGACAGGCGACCAGACAAATTTAAGGATTTAGGATTTAGAGCTTTGAATTTGACTATAATTTAAGGTAAATCCAAGTTATTTAAGGTAAATTAAGATAAACTTCCATGATTTTAAGGTAAATTATCATGATTTAAGATAAGTCAAGTATCATTAAGATAATTCCACGTTTGATTTTTTACCTACATTTCATAGTAAGTCAACTACATGTTGACTACATCAGACGGATGGCACCTCTACTGGATGGGCAAATCGGACAGACAGACAAGCATGCAGTCTGTCCATCCAGTTTGACAATCTTGAGCCCAATTGGTCCTATCTATCATGTCTGCCCAAAATTGCCTGTAACTCAAAAGAAACATATTTTTAATGCATATTTTTTTATCCGTGACTTGGATTGGTTTAAAATTTTATAGAGATTAAGCTAGTAGTAAAACACGGGTTTTTTTAATTTCACAACAAATATTGTACCAAGAAGAGTCTGCCATAAAGTGAAAAATGACCTAAAATCATGCCTTAGGGCTTTAAGGGCTAAGGAATAAATTGGCAATATTCCACTATTTTTGCATTTTGAAGATGCGTAGGCTGAAATGCAATCTACCTCTTTTTTAGATTTTTGAGCTATGTATACATGTGTATTAACTTTGATGCTAGAATTGGACCAATATAATAAATTATTGACTATTTTGTATTAATGTCATGTTTAATTGGGAGAAAATCTTGGTGGTTAAGCATTATAATAGATGATGTTTGTATGGAAGAGATTTTTAGAAATTACCAAGGAAAATCAAAAGTATCCATCATAGAAATGTTATCATATGAATCCACTATAGTAATTGTTAAGGTAGTGTATATTTTGAGTACATTGTGTGAAGAAATGTCAATTTCCAACCAAAATGTTGTGGATTTTCAATAGAGGTCCGTATGGCAACATCCCATTTGTTGTTAATTTTTCCAAAAGAGGTACAAACTGTCATCCAATGATAGACCCACCCGGTCACCCACCACCCAATCAACCTACCACCCACTTAGTCATCCCCCCTTCCCCCCCGCCCTTGTATTTTTGGTAGGCAATTTTGCCACCATTCAATATGGATTATTTCATTTGTACATCTCTGTATCTATAACATAGACGTTGTTTATATTATATATATATATATATATATATATATATATATATATATCATATATTTTGTATCCGTATCTGCAATCATTATACATATATGTATCCGACGGCCAAGACCATTTTCAATCAATAGTGGATGTTTTTTGAAGATCAACGGTATTGGAGAAGGTAAAAAAAAATTCTTGAGAGAGATCAACGGCTCTTGATTTTTTCAGAGAAGGGGGGGAGAAACAAACGTTCACATCTTTTCAATACATTGTGAAGGATCCCCTAATCAATGTCTAGAAATGATGCATTAGTAATAGAATTTGGACGAACAAAGATATGTCATAAAAAAATAAATAGGCCAAGAAGCTCAACTTACCAAACATTTTTAGGAGTTCCAAAGGAACACAAAAACATCTTTTTTTTAAAAACTATAATTTCATTTACAAAGTATTCTTCTTCAAGATGACTAATAGCATCACTATGTTTGAATGTATAGTGAGTCATGTATCAAAGCTTTAATCAACAAATTGGAAGCCAATATCCTTGTCCATATTTTTTTTTTTTTTTTCAAAGTTCAAGAATTAAAATATTGATATCAATTCAAGTTGTTACCAAAAATTATGGAATAATTTGCACCTATATCAAATATGTATATATATATATATATATATATATATATATATACACACACTATAAGGATGATGTAAAATCTAGAGTTTTAATATTGGCTATGAATTCTAACATGTTTTTATCTATATCAATATATGTCCTCCCATGGATCTACATCCATATTTATATACATATTTATATCTATAGTTGTACTTGTATACGACAAATTTACATAATTGGATCCTTCATTTTTATTTTATTTCTCTTCCATTTCAAACAATTTGTGGATGATGTTTTTAAGTGAATAGTTGGATCCTTCTTTATCAATGCATATGAATGAGGTATGTATGACATGTGTCATAATATGACCTCATAATAGCCTGCCTTGGGTGGAAAATAAAAAGTTGGCCAATTCCACTAAGATTTCCCCTTCAATCCAGCATCATCTTCAATTTAAGTTCGGCTATCTAGTTGTGGAAAAAGAGAAATTAGATTAGGCCACTTTATTTATTTATGTCATATATGACATTATCTCTTTTTTTTTTGAATGGTGCAACCTATAAAACCCTAATATCTACCTCATTCTTTTTTGGCAATTTGGAATAGCAATTACCCCCTAAAGTAACACCGTTTTTTGGCAACATAGTGATTTTGGATAGCTCACTATGAACAAAGTTTTAATTTTTTTCTCTGAAAATTTCACACTACATTTTCCCAAGGAGTAGCTTTAAGGCCCAACAATTTTCATAACTTTTGACTAGATGGTCAAAAAGTTATTGCATGATATATAGTTTTTGTTACTTTGCATTAGCCCGGCTGCCTAAGCAACTCAATAAATTTCTTTAAAAATCAATTTTAAAAAAAATAAAAATTTGAAACTGGTTCTAAAGAGTAAAAATTTATTTACACATGAAAAACTTTGAATCATTCCATTTTGATTAATGAGATGAAAGTTACGAGGAATTCTAATTTGTAGGTAGGTATGGAGTTCAAATTTTTATTTCTTTAAAAGTGATTTTACAATGACACCGAGTTGGTGTGCATCTTCAAGGGGATAGTGCCACAAGATTTTATGACCATTATTCTTCTACCTTTTGGTCTTCATTCTACAAATAATAAACATCAAGCCAAAATAGCTTGTAATAGTCAAGTGCTTGAGACACATAAATTTGCTTAATTAAAAGTTGTATCAATTCCTTGCAATGTAACCAAAGTGCAACAATTAGTTTTAGGTTATTTTATGCACAATTGAACATTTTAGCATTCACAAGATTTTTAGGTGTTGATACTTAATGAATGCCTCATCAGTGTGATCACATAGATTAGAGTCTTGTAGGATACTTTCCGAAAGGTTTTAAAAACTTCACTTGCTAAGATTGGAAATTAAAAAACTACTAGAATGTATTTTTATAACTTGTAGTTCCAACAATTTTAATTCATATATAAAATTTTAAAGGACATTCTTCAAAATATAAAGTGAAGATGCTTAACGACATGAATTGTATAATTATTTGCTATGGACATTTGGATATATTGTTAGGATTGGGTGAATTGTATTCAATAAGTAGAAATATTTTAAGTTGGCAAATTGATTCTCACTGATGATTAAATAAAATTGAAGGGCAAATGTAATCCTCATTCATTAAAAATTCAAATATTTTATGATTTTGTCACTTCTAATATTTGAAAGAGGTTCATTACATATTATCTATTTGGAAGGATGTCAAATTTGGCTACTATATTCTAAATTATATATGCTTCTAATTATAATTTTTTGTATAATACAATGCATTTATTATTCTTGAAAAGAGCTACAAAATGAAATCAAGTAGTATTGATGACAAATTATATATTTTTTGAGTTTGATATTATTTGTGTCTTTTTTAAACTTCTTAACAAAGTTTATGGATTTTGTTTTAGATTTTTTTGAAAAGAAAAATTTAAGATAAGCAATATGGTAAATGTCTCTTGGAATTAATTGCAAAAGATTAATATTTTAGTGGATTTTTATCATATAATTTAGGAGTTATTGAAGTATATTTAGGAAGATATTATGGTGTTATTTGACCAAATTGTCCAACAAGGAGGTAGTAGTTTTGCCCAAACAAAAAATAGCTTTCAAAGACAAGAATCTTCAATATCATTTTTAACATGGAATTTATTTCGACTTGCATTATTGTCTGCTTGTATGTTCTTTGCCATTCTCATTTCTACGGTTTATAGCATCAACCGAGCTAGTGGAGCACCATCTACAAGAGGAGGTTGGTTGGAGACCAAGCAATCACCTTTGCACCATATCCTTCTTCAAGACCAAACTTTGTCAGATGAACTAAAGTACAATTTTTACTCAAGAAATACATTTTCAACACTTCAATTTGAAGATGATCCAACTTTATGAATTGTAAAGTATACAAATAAATACAAATGCTTCAAAACTTCAAAACTTCATGATTGTATGTTTTGTATCTACATACAGAAATACAGATTGTGGATTACTTCAAAAGATCAATGAAAAGTCAACTATGGAGTTTAAAACTTTGGTAATTGCTGAAACAGTCGTACCATGTCAAGACAAAGTATTGCTTTCAAAGTATGTCAAGGAGCAATTGGATGCATCAAATGTTATATCAGATCAACAAAAGATAGCTGTAATGACAATGGTGGATATGTCACCCATAGAAGGAAGTATAAACAAAGAAGATAAAGGAGTAGGAGGAAGTTTACAAAATACTGCTGTTATTGCATTACTAAAAACACATCAAAACAACATCCATTTTATGTTGATAGGGTAAGTATATATTATAATGAAAAGTAGAATAGGAAAGTTTTATTTTATTTTATTTACATTGTTTTCCTTGTTTCATATAAATATTCTTGAAATTGAATGATGAACTCATTTGGATTGTAGAGTTTGTGTTGAGCCACGGTTGGGATGGAGGAGAATATCACCAAAAGAGCGCAATGCTTGGAATGATGTTCTATCAAGAATTCTTTACAACAAGGTTCTACTCATCATGTATTATATTTACTATTGTACATTATTTTGTAATGTCATTTAAAAATCATTTGTCATTTGTCAATTGGTTAATGCCATAAGAATGATATTGTAGGTTCGTGGTGAAGCAAAAAACTTTTTGGCGTATGGTACTCCTACTAGGCTTTCAACAGAGTCCTTCAATTTTGAAACCAATCACATCTTATCCAACAATTTTGATTGAATATCAATCTCTACACGTCGTTGTATAATATAAAAAATTGAACAGAATCTCATCTCATTGGTTTACCAATCATTTGGTATAAAAAATTAATTTTTACGTTATTAAACCATTTTTGTTTGCCTTTGATAGCGTAGGCGAGAGTGTAGAAAATGAATTGTTTTTTTAATTAGGATCAAAAGGGCTCTATATTTTGAACAATCTTAACACATTATTAGTATTAGATCAATTGAGGGAAAATTATGTAAGATGTTGATATGGAAGCCCTTGTGATATTGTTTGTATAAAGTCTCCTTATTGTTTTGGTATATGATGGCTCAAATGAAAAATTGTATTGAAAAAATAAAAAAATAATTTCAATAATACCAATATACAAAATAGTTAAGAATATGTTTAAAGAATTAAAGAATTGAAGAAGAAAATATACATGAATTTATTAATAAATATTAAATTAACAATTCATTGAATCACATTTGGCAATAAATATTATTTATTATAGTTGGATATTCATTTTTATTTATTATAATTTAAAAATGATAATGATAATCAATATTTTAATTGAAAAAAAATAAAAAATATAAAAGCAATCCATTGATAATTGTAACAAAAGGTCTCATCTATGTAGAATGAATTATTAAAAATAAACTATATTATAACTATAGCCGTGATAGTATTGTGATTTTATGGCATTTTGGATGTGAAAATTGAAAAAATATACAAAAATCATTATAAAATTATTTTAAAAAAAAATTGAAAACAATGCATATAGAACATTCAAAATGTAGATTAAAAAATGACAACGAAACATTTGTATATATATGAGGTCTACTTTTCAAACTAATTTTCATATGACTTTATGATAGAATTTGTTATGGTATTTATGATGTTTTTGCAACAAATTTTAATATAAAATCACAATCTTTTTTGACAAACTAATTGTCTTGGTCTCGGTCTTGGTGGAAAATGCTATAAATTTATTACAAGAGACATCTTGCAACTTGTGTAGAGTTGCATTAGGATTCTTTAAAGGATTCTCATTCTTGGGAGTAAAGAATTTCATGAAAGCTATACTTACTATATAAAAAATTAAGTGTTTGAGGAATTTGATTAAAATAAATTTGTTTCAAAACTTGATTATTATTTTATAACCTATATAATTATAATGCACGTTGTGCCATTCATAGCACAGCTTATCCAAAATCTTAAGATTTTCAATAGATTGTAGAATTTTTTGAAGTAAAAGAGTAGATCCAATTGCAAACTTCAAGTGAAACACGACCGTCATTGTAGCAAAAATACTATGACTTTTTTATTTTCCTAGACAACGCTACAATGCTCCACCTATGCTATTGTTGAGGTCTTTGGAGACCACACTAAAGCTCATGCAACAACTCAAACCTTTTGACTAAATAAATAATTTTCTTTCATAATATCTTTGATGATATAAAACAAGTTGGATTAGGTTTTATCCAGGGATGAAGCACACATTATATTGCAACTACTTTCTAAGAAGCAGACACTATTGCAATTGGCTTGCAACTTCACAACATAAAGTGGGGAACTGCCCTAATATGTTTGAGGGCCGTTGTGGATGGTGAACCATCACAAAGTCACCTCCGGTGTGAACGCGGTGTGAATGCTCCCTCCGTACAGGCGAACCAAGCGGCCCTGCCTACTCCCCTTCCATAATGGTCTAATCCGAACCAATTTATTTTCCGAAATCAATTGAAATTCGTAGATAACAGACCTCACCGCGTGTGTGGTAGAAAGAAGTCGCCTGAAATGGAAAAATCTACAACAATACGTATTTATCTTTCATGGAGGACTGAAAAACAGATCTACGAAAACGTAGGATCCGGGCGCCGTCCGTGACGGAAGGGAGGGAGAGACAAGCTTTGAACCTTTTTTGTGCCGAAGTGTTTGTTGCTGTGCTTGGAATTTGCGAAGCGAGGAATGGCGCTGGAAGGAAAGCTCTAGAGCATCAGCAAGCTTATTAGTCTCTCACGATACTTTCGATGATGACGGGTGCGACGATGGTGTCTCGGAATCGCGCTTTGGTGTGGACCGTTTTGGTTTTGCTTCTGGCGGCCGATCCGTGCTTGGGGAGGGGCAACCGAGACATCATGCAAGACGAAGCGGATACGCCGAAGCAGCCTGGTTGCGAAAACAGCTTTGTCTTGGTGAGTCTCGGATCTCGGTAGATTGTCGAGAGAATGAAGTAGAGTGGAGTTTGAACGACGTGGTGGAGGATTCAGGCTGAAGAAATGGTATTTACGTGGGGTTAGGGTTTCATGAGGGAACCTCTGTGGTAAAGCGCGCGGAGCGTGACTTGAATTGGAAGAATTTAAATGTTTTGGATGGTTTCATGACGTTGTGGTTTGTGGATTTGAGAGTTCTTTTAAATAGCAAGCCCCGCTCAAACTAGGATGCGCTACTTTACTGTGATGTGCTGTTGTGGTAGCCTTTTCGAAGGGGGATTGTTGAGTAGAATTAGAAGAATTTGAGAGCTAAATTGCTGTTTGGGACGGAACAGGGGAAACATTGATCGACGAACGTCTGTGCTAGTTACCTACTGGAGTTTCTTTTGGTTAGGGTTTCGTGAAATGGCACTACGAAGCTTTTGTGGTGAAGTGCGTGTATAGCCATTCGAATTGGGAGAATCTTGATATTTTGGAGAAGCTTTTGTGTCTTCGTGGTGTCAGGGGATTTGAGAGTTTAGCAATTTCTCACCATGTTAGCATGCGCTATTTTACGATGTTGAGCTGCTGTGGTAGCCGCTTTGTTATTGGACTACTCCTCTGCCCCAAAATAATTTCGTGGTTTGAAAACATTGGTTAAAATTGCACTAGAAAAAACAAGTATACAAATAACAATACTACATGCTGCATGCTGCATGTATACAATACTGTAACACATACTATAAGCACACGGTACCACTTTTTTTGGACAAATTCTGAGGCTTATTGTTCCCAAACCGTGGAATTATTTTGGGGCAGAGGAGTATTGATTATAATTGGAAGAAGTTTTGAGAGATGAATTGCTTTGAGGACAGAATCGTTGCTCGGTGAACATCTTTGCTGGTTATACACTGGATTAGGTCAACGTGAGCTGCAATTAGAGTAACACACTTTCGTGTATTTCAGTGCAATTAGGTGTGGACAGGCCATTCACTGGTAATTACGCATCAACAATGAATGGTTTTAGGTTGGTCGGATCATCTAAATAGTGGTGCCCGTGGGATTTTCTTCCGATTGGGAAATGATCCAATTGTTTAGTAGGAGAGATCAGTACCAGGAGGTGTGATACGTTTTCGCTTCGCAGGTGAAAGTACGGACGTGGATGGATGGCATTGAGGCGACTGAACTAGTGGGCGTAAGCGCTCGTTTTGGGGACACTATTTCACATAACGCTGTGGAAGTTAATGCCCTCTCTTTGGCAGAGCCAAGTCCTGCTAACTCGTGCAACACGTCCCTTTTACCGGTTAGTCACTCAACTCCCTGACATGCTGCACCTTGGCCCTGAGTAATTTGGCGAGCCAAGGAGCATCAGAAGTGACAATATTAATCAATTCATTCTTTGAATTTCTCTTCGTTTATGCTGTTCTTGTTCGTATGTGTTTAGTCTTACATCAGAGATCCTGACTTTACTTTTCGTGACAGCTGACGGGTCGTGCGGCTTTGGTGCGGCGTGGAGATTGTACCTTCACAATGAAGGCACGAATGGCACAAGCAGCGGGTGCTAAGGCCCTCATTGTTATTAACGATAAAGAAGGTACTTGGAGAATTTTCACTTTTTGTCACTCGTAACATTTCAACTAGGTACACGGCCCTTTAGTATTCGGTGGATTAAGTTTGAATTTGGAGCTTTGGACATTCCACACGTATTTTCTTGTTTGAGTGGTTTTAAGCAGAACTCAGGGGTGAATGAGGTCATCTCTAGACTGTTTCTAGTCATTTCCGCAAATGTTTTTTTACTCGTCAGAATAGTAGTTTCGATTACAGACCCCGCCAGCAGAATTGACTAAAGTGTTATATTTATGCTTAAAAGACACTTGTTCAGGTTTGCAAATAGTTGTTTGATATTTTCGTCTATCGTGAACAATTTAATTGTTCGAGTGTATACAAAAGACTCAACACGGCGTATATTCGCTAATGGTCGCATTTAATTTTTGGGTGATGAAGAACTATACAAGATGGTGTGCGAAGATAACGGTACCTTCCTAGACATCCATATCCCGTCAATCATGTTGCCCCAGTCAGCTGGAGATACCCTGGAGGCTGGTTTACTTCGTGATGAAACAGGTGCCTTGTTTGGATACTCTCTTATTTTGATTGCGGATAACTTTTGCTGAAGAAGTATTGGTATCAAACTTTGATCAATGTCTTCATTAGATTCAGACTTGAATTAGTATGTGGTGGATAGACATTGTTGTAGGATCCTTATCATATTTCTCGCTATTGATTGATCTGTATCTTCTCGTTCTACTTTGAGGAAGTATTTAAACTGCTTTTTAAAGACTTTACTTCGATTTCAGTTTCTTCTTTCTGAGTTCTAATCGACTTTAAGGCATATCGAGGAAGCGGGAATGTCTGTATATGTTTGGTCTGTTCTTATATTAAAATAATTCTTGTACATGTATGCAATGACAGATTGCAAGGACACTTTTATCTTGTTCTTGATTGGTTTTCGTTATTACAGTGAAAGTCCTGATGTACTCGCCAAAGCGGCCTGTTGTGGACATATCGGAAATATTCTTGTGGCTGATGGCCGTCGGGACGGTTCTTGGTGCCTCTTTCTGGTCAGCGTGGACCGCTAAAGAAGCAGCCCAAGAACACTACAGAAGCATTAAGGTACGGTTTTTTCAGAAGATTACGCGCATTTTTATCAACTTCACAGACATGCCTGTACTTTTGGGGTGGCTTCTACCAGGGGTTATTAGGAAACGTGGAAATATTGAAATCAAGGCTTTGCATTTGGCTCGGCGAGTTTCACATGGTCAGTAAAGAGGGACCTGTTGCTGCTACCTCTACTTGAATTCTGGACGCTGGTGTATGTGGTTCACGACTGTTTAACCCTTCTACTCAGATATTAGTCGTATGCTTTCGAAGGTGTGACAAGTTTTATGTTTTTACTCAATGCAGGAAGGAGGAGATCCTTATCTCTCCGATGGTGAGCACGATACAAACAAGGATGTTGTGGACATCAATGTTGTATCTGCTTGCCTGTTCATGGTTCTTGCATCAGTATTTTTGCTGGTGCTGTATTACTTTATGTCGCAGTGGTTCCTTATTCTACTGGTCGTCCTTTTCTGTATTGGTGGTTTCGAGGTACTGTTCCTATTTCTCAACCAGAACCTTTGAATTTCTTTCCATATCTGATTCTTGTTAGCCTGTGGCGTTGTCTCTTGGAATATGAAGTACAGTTTTATTTACAATTTTTTGTTTTCTTTCCGTTCTATGTTATTTGTGTTAAAGGAATATAAGGGAAGAATGCGCACCCAAGAATTTATATTGAATTTTTTGTGCACATTTATTTGCAATCGAAATTTGTGTATAATCGTAACAATGTGGGATATTGGTGGTGATGGTGGATTGCGCAGGGTCTGCAAACTTGTATGGTATCCCTTCTCTCCAGGTAATGTTGACATATCTTCTATCATTGTGTGCACTCAAGGCATTATTGTCCTTCGTCTTCTGAAGACGTGATTGGGATGCAGGGTGATAGTAATTTGGAAGTCTTACATACGATTAATATGGTGACGGAGTGATTGTGATGTGGGTGGACTAAATTTGTCTTTTGGGGAAATTTCAGACTGTACTTATATCATTATGTTTTTAACCGTTGGACCTTTCTCTAAGACGGTGTTCTTTCCTATGGGTTGCTTTAGGTGGTTTCCTCAAGCGGCAGGAACTTTCTTCAGTGTGCCAGTTTTGGGATCTATGTCGGTTCTTTCACTTACAGTGGCTCCCTTTGCGCTCTTATTTGCGGTGTTATGGGGGATCTATCGAAATCTTAGTTTTGCCTGGATCGGCCAAGACGTCCTTGTGCGTACTCTCTTTCTATACCTGAAATCGCCTTTCTGGTGTCGAACTCCCAAATTGCATCCTGTATTTTAGTACATATGGTCATGTAGTCGTCTCCTAGTTCATATGTTATTACTTGTCGCTGAGATAAATTGAAACCTCTAAATTGGTTCTGCACTCTTAATAGGTGACATTCGTTTTTGCAGGGGATTTCGTTGATTCTGAGTGTTCTCCAAATCGTGCGCATACCTAATATCAAGGTTGTTTTCTCACCGTTTCTTAGAGCCAGGTCTTGGATTTGACCCTATTAGCAGAATGCTAACAACACATTAGTTTCAGGATAACAGTTATTTACCATTGCGTGTACTGTAATGGATGTAAACAGGTTTCTGCTGTACTGCTGAGTGCTGCCTTTGTGTACGACATATTTTGGGTGTTCATATCCCCGCTTATCTTTGATGAAAGTGTCATGATTGTGGTACGCACACTAATCTGTCGTCCTGATCTGTTTTCTGCAACTCTCTGTCTTTTGCCTATTTTTTAAGCACGTCGACATTAGTTATCTTGTTTATCACTTCAAGGGATACACTTATGGCCCATATAGCATTATGCAATCGTGGTGCAGTTCTTATAGTATGGCTTTGCTTGACCAGGTTGCTCGGGGAGATAAGAGCAATGGAGAGGGTATCCCCATGCTCCTTAAAGTCCCACGCCTGTACGATCCGTGGGGTGGCTACAGTATCATTGGCTTTGGGGATATTTTGCTTCCAGGACTTTTGGTCTCCTTCTGCTTACGGTATTTCCCTGCATGCTGCTTCGTAGATTTTTTTTTCTATCAGCGATAGATTTAAAAGATACTTTTATTAAAGTGCGCATATTTGAACTCTGGAATTTATACCTTGAATGATAATAACGTATGTTCATTGTTTTTTATGTTTCTTGGTAACTAATTAAATTCTGAATATTGACATTAGACTTTTTCCTCCTATATTTCTAACTTACAAGCTCGAATATTTTCCTGAAACAGGATAAGACATGGTGAAGTGAAGAGCTAATTGTGCTGGTTGGTTGTGTTTTTCAGGTATGACTGGGTGGCAAAGAAAAGCCTCTTCAATGGGTACTTTTTGTGGGCGTCGGTGGGTTATGGCCTCGGTAAGCCCTCGTACATTCTTGGAATTGGGTTCTTTGTTGCATTCTGTCGAGAACACCGGTTTATTTGTCATATCTTCTATGAACAATGTGTAACCCCTACAACAGTATTCTCTGGACGTGTCTCATGGTTCTTTCACCTTGGGAAGTCATGAATAGAATTCATATGCAAAAGGAAAATATCTCTACTTGTCAAGTATTTGTTCAATTTGTGATTACAGAGGGTTCGCTGTTAATGTTCAAAATATTAACGTGCTTGAGCTATTGTGTACAGGGTTGTTTTGGACTTACGTAGCCCTCAATTTGATGGTGGGAAGTGGCCAGCCTGCGCTGCTGTACATTGTTCCATGTACTCTAGGTATTGTTCCACCTTTATTCAGATATGCCAGCATTGGTAAATAGAGGATTCCTTTGACAATGAAGTCCTAAGTTATACACTATCTGCTTGGAGAGTACCCTGTTTGTGTTTGTGGTGCAGGTGTAACTCTTGTCAAATATATTACATTGGACTTCTGATGAGAGTGCTCTATGGAGCAATAATTTGGTTGTAATGCATTTGGTGACGTTTTGTTCTCTTCGGACTGAACATTAAATGCACAACTTCTAGAGGAATTTCACGGTATTCTGACTATTGACTTGTCATGTGCTAGGAACTGTACTTATTCTGGGGTGGTGGCGAGGAGAGTTGAAATCTTTATGGACTAAAGGAGAACAGGTTTCTCCAGTTGAGAATTATATGGATTCAACTCGCATTCATGATCATCCAAACACGTAACTGGTGGGTCTAAGTTCAACGTACCGTAGACAGTGAATCAGATTGAGTAGAATTTTACCTTTTATACTTGTGTTGTGTATAATTTTTTCTTTAGGACTGACCTTTTTCTAGTCTTCTTTCGAACTTAGTCTAGCTATGTGTTTTGTGATATGCGAATTCAACTTGGAAATCTTTGTTGAATCGCTCTGTAGAAGTGACATTTTTTAATGAACACTTTTTGTATGTAAGAATTTGTATTACTTGAGACTGTTTATTCTTTCAACCAATTTCGATGACTTTCATTTTCGTATGTTTTTCGACCATATTATGTTTAGGTTTTCATATATATATTCATAATTTTGACCACTAGAAGTTATGTGTGAATTTTTGAAATTGACTACCCTCCATAATTGTAAGAATGTTTCAGGTTTTCTGGATGTCATTTTATTCAGTCGCTTGTGAACCTTCACGGCTCAAATTTGATGATGGTGAACGACAAACTATGTGGAGCGAAGACTGCTTGATCTTCTCATAATGGGAAGTGGTTCCGAAGCAAATATAAACTAGTTTAGGTCATTTGGGATGTCACTCCATTTAGCCACATTCGAGTCTTTCAAGCCCGAAACTCAGGGCCGCGAGACAAAATTTGTGGAGTCAAGAAGTACTTGTGAAATTGGCTATCCCTCTGTACTGTACAATGATGTAGTGCTCATAGGTGTAGGTCTGATATTACTGATTGACTTGATCAATATGGTGTTGGAGTTTTGAATTTCATCCAGGTGCTTCTGGGCATACTCATCACTTAGATGTTCCGCTCAGGGCTTCTACAGTAACTTAACTTTTATCAATCTTTTCGTCATCTGCTTAGGTTGCAAGCATAATAAAGTGAGAGATCTCCCCATGCATTGGAACATGCTTGTCTGGCATTTCTATTGTCAATGTCAATGTCCTACAATGTTGTCTAAAAAAACTTGAAATACTCCAATTTTGTTAAAAAGACTACATTTAGGTTGCAAGCCAATTCATTTGAAAGTGAGAATATCAAAGAGCGATCTGAAAAAATTGGATTAATTCTTGAGCAACCACAGATATTAACCGTTAAGGTAGGAGGCTCATAAGAATACCACTTTTGGGCTCATCAAAAGCATATAATCATGCATGTACAATGAGAATGTGTAGCCAAAAAAGGCTCATCCATTTTGACTATACAGAACACTATTTATGACATTTTTATAGGATCAGTTCAAAATGTCCATTATTTATTCCCGTTTTACAATTGAAGATGAATGAAATTTTTTGCATTTATTTTCTTAGAGAGGTAATTACTAATTATATGTCTTCAACAAGTCAAAAATATTTGAAACTTTTTTGAAAAATTTGAAATCATTGTGATGTTTTTAATAAAAAGTGAAAAAACTCATATCAAATACAATATATGTTTAAAATATTTTTTAAACTCTCCATGAGTTTATTTATAACATATAACATTAAGATTTGAAAATTTTACACGAAGGCAAAATTAATATTATGGCTCATAATCTATTGTTTGCCAATTTTAACATAGTTCAAAGTAGATCTTGTAGACAAACATTCATTTTGAACTCATTGTATATTGGAGTGTACTGAAATGGAAGCTACACTATTTTAGAATTTTACAAATAGGTTAGTGTACAAAATTGATTAAACGGAAGCTACACTATTTTAGAATTTTACAAATAGGTTAGTGTACAAAATTGATTAAACGGAAGCTACACTATTTTAGAATTTTACAAATAGGTTAGTGTACAAAATTGATTAAATGGAAGCTACACTATTTTAGAATTTTACAAATAGGTTATTGTACAAAATTGATTAAACCTACATGTGTTAAAGATCAACTTTAGACTTTACATATACACAAGGCCTTATGGCAAGGGAAATGACTCCAGATTTGCTCTAGAGCTTTTTTGGTAGATGTTCTATATTTTTTTTTCATTCTTTTTTTTTCCATTATATTTTAATTATCATATGTGACTCATCTTTATTTTCCATTTAAAAAGTATTTTTATTTTATCTAGAGAAGTCTTTTAGTAAGGAAATTTGGCTTTGCTATTTAATTTGAATATTATTCTTTAAATAATAAATTTCACTTCATAAACTAAGACATGTATATTTTTGGTTTTAGATTGCTCATCTTGAATTGTGCCAAAATAATGTCCAAATATTGTCAATTAAAATTGGCATTATCTATTCCACTCTTAATTTGGGGAGCTTTGTGTACATGAATTTCATAATTTTTGACTCACAAAACTATGTAAATTGACAATAATTTCTGCTTTAAATTGCAATTCGATATTTCAAAAATATTTTGTCACTAAAAAATATTGAAATTTGTAAAAGAACACTAAAATAAGTAATAATTGAAGGTTCAACTACACTAGCCATAAGCCACACTTAAGATCGCCTCAAGAGTCCAGCGGAGAAGAATCTTGTTCTCTTCTATTTGGCAGTACCAAACTTTTGCTCCCACGTTTTCATTGTTCAAACACAAGAAAGGTAAATTATGAAGTAGCAATTGCTAATCCATATAAAATTAGTGACTGATTCAATTTCTTTGGGTTTGTAGTTGAGCCATGGAGGATGCACTCTATGTGCGGAGAACATATAATGTCAATTTTGTTAAATTGGTGATATTCCACAAAAATTGTGACATGTATCTTCAAAAAGGTCTAGTTTCAAGCTACAAACTAAGATTAGTATAGCTTTCAATTTCAAATCACTTGTCCTAAACTGTGTCAAAGTAATGGAATATCATCAATTCAACAAAATTAATGTTATATATTGCCCCTATGCATTGGAGTTGTGTAGGCCTACCAAATTCCATAGTCAATCACAACTCCTGCATACCATTGCAGAGTGCACCCATAAAAGACAACGTTCAATTTCTCAAATGCACACTAGACAGTAGCTCAATGACAACATCTTTCACCTAGAGATCTTTCACCATGAATGCAAGCTACAAACATGAATGATGCATGAACCTATATGGAAAATTTCATTAAAATGGCATATGAAATCTGCCATTTTTCCGTTCAATTCTTTATTCAGCCCTAAAGTCTAGGACTACTATTGATTTCAGACTGCACGATCTAAACTGAATTTTGCCAAGTTTGTGGCCAATACCGCCATTTTAACCGAACATTGGATCTATTTGGATATTGCATTCCAGTAGTCTTAGAAAGATTCGAAGATGGGAAACTGAGTGAGTTATATTACATTGACCATTCAATTGCCTCTTTACAAATCAAGTCACTTCTACCTCATAATTGAGTTGGGGATATCATTAATTACCAAATGCAAGTTGGATTTTGCCGGAGTGAGGATTCATAATATCAGTCTGCATTATAAATATATGGCTCGTTTCAGAGCTCGAGCGATGTCGTCACTGGTAACTGAGGGATCCAAAATTTCCCGAGCCTGGAATGTCATGTACGTCATCATGGACAAACCACGCAAAGATTAGATATCCATCAAATGAATCATGGAAATTAATGGAACTGAAAATTCAACTACTCAGAATTTTACAGCAGTCATTATTTGTAACTTTTTAGTCGTTTAAATGGCAGATTTTTATTGAAATCGTTGCAGTTTCGGTCTCCCAAATGAAATCTCAGATCTAGACCTATGTCAAACGCCCATTTCGTTCATTTGGCAGTACTCCACTAATTTGGAAATTTTCAGTCCGTGCAGCCTGGAAGGTAAATCTATACAAGTCTAATTTTTTAGAGCTTTGTTGCAGATGTATAATGTATGTCACAATTTGATAAATGTAATCAACCAAGTTGATCTGAGAATAATTTTCTGACAAAACTAGGTCCGGTACAGATCTGAGGTGATTGAAATTAACTGTACCACATCACAGACTGAATCCATCCACCATTTTAAGTAATAACAACATAGTTACGGATCTCATGTACTCACCGCTCTGAGGATTCAGAAAAAGGGGAAAAACAAATTAAAGGAGTACCTGAAGCACAATGGAGCACAGGACGAGCCCACGAGCTCGAGAAACGCTGCACTGCACCACGTCCATCCTTAGTCGCTCCAAAGCTCCGAACACTTGGCTCTGAAAGTGGGCGTGAGACGGACACGTCATCTCTACCACGATCTCCTGCGGCAAGTTGAAATGCACCTCCACTTTTTCAAAGAAGCTCCCTGTCGTCTTTGCGGTCTCACTGGTCGTGCTGATTTTCTTATCGATTTCCAATGGGTGCATTGTGTCCATCATCTTCGGAGCTAGACGAGGATCTGGTAAGGAAAGAGCTCTGGTGGCCTTCGCCAAGTCGGTGCGCTTCTGCTGTAAACCCTTCTTGCGATGATGCAGATTCTTCACGTGCTGGATGGAGTGCTCCACGATGGTAGCCCTGTCTCGCTTTGGAAACACAAAGACCAACGAGAACGACGTACTTAGCTTCATTAATTTACCAATCCCAGGCTTTAATAATATCTTCCTCTGTCTGTCTGATTGGGAATTAGTGATAGATCAGAACTTGATCGATCTACAGTGACGTGTTCATATTGCACAGCTCTGAACTTCTGATCTGACTCTACCAGAACATATTCTAGCTGGAAGCTGACTCGACAAAACACAGGGACCTCATTTTCAATCCCTGGTGTGCAAAATGATCACACAGGGTAGATGGTCCCACGAAGAGAAATATTTCGTTAAAATATAGATATTCCATACGCCATTTTAAAACTTTTCCATTCATTTTCTTCTTTCAACGTCAGTTTCGTGAAATTGGCATATTTCTACCTTTAGACCGTGCCTGAAATCTATACAGTCCTAGACCTTAGAGCTTTGTGCAAATGAATCACAATTTTTGGCACCCGGAATCGTGCCATTTTAACTGAATTGTGCATTTTCAACCTTCCCCTTCCGCGCCAAGTTAATGGAATACCTCCATTTTAACGAAATTTAGGTCCATAACAACTCCGGGAACATCTACGTGCCCTGTGTGAACATTTTGAGCACTGAGGATTCAATGTAAGGTTCCTGTGAAAAGAAGTAATTTCAGTTCAGTGGATGGTCATGCTCAAACTGAGTTACAGCGTACTAGGACTCGCACAGTTTGGAGCAGCCTAACCGACACAGACCGGAGCACTTTGAGTTGTCAAACTAATGGTCCAGAACCTCGAACTGTCCAGATGAACCTCAAATCACTATTTCTCAGAGATTGTAGATCGAATCCTCGGCACTTGAACTCCAAAGTTTTGGCGCTCTGAATTCTAAACATATGACCAGCACGCACGGTCATTAAATCCAAAAGGAAGGAAGCAAAAGTAGGATCAATCAGTTACCTTGGGTCCTGGAGGTAACAACGACTCCAGCATCAGAAACTTGCTCGTCATGTCGTCTCTTCGTAACCGTTCTCTGATGATATGCCCAGCTTGATCAGGTACTCGTTTCGACTTGCCAATACGACGCTCTTGCCCAGAAAGCACGGCCGCCGCCTTCTGAGGCAGACGTGGCTGGGAGCTAAGACTGCTGGCAGGAATATTAGTAGGGGAGCAAGACGAACTTGCACAGGTAGAAAACTCCCAGGAGATAGTACTAGGGATGCGCATGCAAGCTTGACTCTCTGGAGCTCCACCGTAAACGAAGCTCCGTTGAGATGCCAAGGCATCATGTTGCAATTGGAATGAAGCTCTACTACACTGGTCAGTTTGCAACTGGTTCATACTCCAGAGCTGTGGAGGTGGAGGAGCAGAGGCGCCCATTGATGCTGGTACTGGTCTTTCTCCGACAGTAAACTGCTTTGTTTGAACAAGGTTTCGAATGTGTGAGCCGTAATTTTGAATTTGGTGGAGACTATTTCCAGGGAGCCGCCTCGGCTCGAGTTCCACTGAACTGGTGTTGGTGTCTGGTTGGAGAGTAGTTTCACCAGGCAAGAAATGAAAGGGCTGGTAAGGAGCTGGAATTGAGAAGAAACCATCGTGAACAGTACTATGTTGCAGATTCTCGTGAACTCCAGCTTGTTCTCCATCAAATCTTTGAAGAAATTCACAGACTTGGTTTTGCAAGGCGCCTTCTGCCGCTTCTAACACCCCTTCGACGTCCAGTGAAACATTACTGCAACGTACGATCGCGAGCCCGTCGGCTCCAAAGAGGTCATCCTCCATGATCGTTGTGTACGAAGGCATCACATGCACTAAGGATCGACGTCAAGCAATGAGACCAATTGACACTCGATGCAAAATAATTTCAAGACTAGCTCGAGTTCGATTCGCAAGTTAATCTAATTCCGACTTTATCAAGCTCGCAGGCTAGTATGACTTCAGATACGTCAACTCAACAACTCCCAGATTAATTTAAGCGCAAACCAGCCAGCAGAATCAGTTTCTAACCTGAACAAGTACAAGTTGCGTCATCAGAATACCGAACATCCGAAGACTAGAAGCACTTGCAGTGAAGATCGAACACAATACTGCATAATAATATACAAGGGTCCAAACAACCCTCATAACCCAGAAATCTTTGAGAATGAGTGTTTATCGAGGTTACAGTACCTAAGACAATATATCTATCAATGGTGACTGAAGTTTGTACTACTTATAAGCAGGGCTGCGAAGGAGACGAAACCAAGAGTGCACAGACAGAGCTTTAATTTCCAGTTTCGCAAGGACCAGATTGACGGAGGAAGCCTTGAATTGAAGAACGAGTCCACCTGGCAGCAGCACATATATTTATGAATTCACAAAAGTTGTAATTTGGCTCTGAGCGCGACAGCGCACTGTGAGATGCCAAAATAATCTAGAAAAGGGAAAAGAAAGGGTCAAGGCAATCAAATCAATTCCGTCGGGTTGCAGATTGGACCAAATAATTTGAAGTGCTCACAAAAGTTGTACTCTAGCTCTGGGAGGGATTGAATGACTGACACATCGACAGCGCGCTGGGAGTGAGGGACCAAAATAGTGAAGGAAAGGATGTGGCTGGATAGCCGGTAATCAAAAGATCAATTCTTACTGCAAGATTAGACCACCGAGGCACCGAAGAATACAACACCGGCACGTTTGGCAACAAAAATTCAAAGTAAAGTTTATTAATACAAACGAGATTTTTTTAATTCATATTTTGTGCAAATGAAAGGAAAAATTTATTGCAAAAAGAAGAGTACAATCCAGCCAAAGCCCGGAGGGTAAACGAGATTTATCAATGCAGGGTTGGACTACCCACTTTTTGCATTACCGGTTATAACACTATGATCTGATAAACTGATTACTACTGTAGAAGACCTGATTTAGCACAACATGATCCACGTTTTGGAATCGGTTATGCTGTCGAGTTTCTAAAGGGAACCGGAATTGAGGTATGCAGTATGCTTTTGGAGGGTCCGGTTTTGGTTACTGTTATACAACACGGTTACTTTACTATTAAGTTATTGAAAACAGAAAATTAATGTGTTACAACAACAACAACAAAAAAACCCCTGAGAAAACGTGAAAAAACTGGTGATGCTAATTATGTGACCCTTTTGCCCGAGTGAGAAAGGGCTTCAGATCGATCCGGAGCTCCGATCCTGTGCGTGTTGTGTCACTCAGCTGATCGATGAGATCCTTAAGAAAAGGATGCCAGTTTCTAGATTTTTTAGTTTTAAAAAAAATATATATATTTGGGGGTCGCAAATGCAAAGAAAAGTTCCTTGCAATGTTTCTAGATTCAAAAAAGACGGTCGGCATGCCTCAGTTCTGTGTGGTGGGCATCCTGCCAAGTCCAGAATTCCCGACGCCTATGGAGGTTCGCCCGACCTTGTCTTTACTTTGTGGAATATTCCGTTTATACTTATAAGTATGTTCCTTGCTTGGTTTTTATCAAAGGCTTTATTAGTGTTGCAGACAAGGGCTGTCTCCGTGGCAACAGCATCCAATCTGCCAAAAGTGACTTGACATTTCCTTCGGATTCTGCTTCGATTCTCCGCGCTGATCACACTACATACCAAAACTGAAGTAATTTTAATTTTAATTTTAAGGTTTTGTTTTTTTGAGTCAAATGGAATTCCATTGCAGAACAAAAACACGATACAAAGCAGTCAGGCCAAAGGCCGGACAAAGGAAAGAAGAGAAAACGAACCGAAAGTAATTTTAATTAATTTAAAGGCTCTGGCATGCCAGTGCCGAGGGCTCAACAATTAAGGAATAAGGTAAGAGGTCCATAAAGCGACCATCTAAGAACTGAAACCTAAATTCGGGGAGGTGAAACTTCTTTGAAATATTTTTCAGTAAATTTTCCTTCAAACAAAAGTGGAATTGGAATCTAACCCAAGTCGTTTCATATTTTTTGGAGCTTTTTGGAATTAGTTATGAATTTTTGAAGCTGAAATGGCATAGGGCTCTAAAATTGCCCACCTCCTTAAATGTACATTTCTGGTACATTACTGGTACAACAAAAAAAGTAACATGTACAAATAGCTTACATTTGAGGAGGTGGACAATTTTAGAGCCTGAGTGCTTTTAGAACATGTTACCTTAGTAAGAAGAGGAACATGCTCTTCACGTACTACTTGTGAGTGTTCACTTGTAGATTCAATTCACACTTACAATACCTATAGCCCGACTATAATCTTGTTCTGGACCTCTAAAGTCCCAAGTCTTCTTTTCCACCCAAAACCACTTATAACTACCATTTATATTTTTGCATATCTAACCATAGGATCTTGTTCTAGACTAATATAGGAATGTATGGAAGAAATTTCACTAACTCTGATTGTGTAGATTGCAAGATATTTGTGTTTAAAGTGAAAGAAACCAAATTTTTTGCACCTGCTCAACTACATTTTTTGACTTTGAACCTTCATAACTGATATTTTTTTCTCTATTGATTTTGAATTTCTAATTTTATATGATAAAGAATTGGGTTGAAAGTCTAAGAAAAAAAATTCAAAAAAAGTATACTTAGTTTTTACTCGTTAAAGAATTGTTAAGTAGATGTAGGTACAATATTGAAAAAAAATCAACACCTTTAATTGTTTTGCAAGTTCACCCACCATATCAAGAAACAACTTCAAAAAACAAATTAAGAAAAAACAAACTAACTTTGGATATAGTAAGCTTTTATTAAACCATTTCCTCTTCTAATGGAACTTAAAAAGTTTTCAATTTATATCTATATAATGTTATTTAACATTACTAATAAAAATTTAATAACTCAAAGTTTATCAATGTACAGGTTGTTTGTATTGGCGAAAATGTATTATTAGGAGCAAAGGCAAACTTATGTATTAAATGGGTGAAAACAATTTTTTTTTTATTATCATCAACTCAAGTGATTATACTACTCATTACAATGATTTGTTGGATTTTCAACTAGATTTGCAGGATAATCTCCATCCAACATTTGATATATAATCCCAATTTTACTAATTCTGGACTTATCCAGCAATTATGAACAAAACCAGGGATTTTATGTTACATCTCAAAGCCAAAAAACAACAAAAGAAGTGTGGAGTATTGGCGGCCATCGGACATATTTAGCAGGTTGATATTAGAATCATTCTATACATTTCAAAAAGTGACCTTGTAAGCGAAAATTTTACATCCAATTGCATAATATTCAAGTTGTGACAGATTGCCAACACAACTACAAACATAGAATTTTGTTAATGAAAATAATACAGTTGATTATTTATTTTTCATAAGTGAAATGTACAAGCCCAAAGCCACTCTAGGTGCTCTAAATACATGAAGTTTTGATGAACAAAGTATCGGATGGCAACCAACAGCGGAACTTACTAAACCCTAAACCCTAAACCCTAGGCCTTCAAAATCCAGAAAGGCCATTGGCATATTGTTCGTTGGCCAATATCTAATCCATCGCCAGATAAATCTAATACCCTCACCAATGGACAACTATGTTTTGCTTCCTTGGCATGAACCTACTCGTTTGGTAATAGCTGGTAACGAGAGACAACTAATGTATCAGCCGATAGTCGACACATAGGATATATATTGGCTATTGCCTGCTGGCTGACACACAAGTGATGTATCGGCTGGGGGACGACAACTACTGCGTACTTGTCGACTTAATCTTCTCCACCGTCATTAATATCTTGATCGACCATAGCACCAGCAGCTTCCAAGTTTTCAAAAGCTGCAGTAACTGAAGCGCCAGGAATTATATGAATAGCTGGAGGTCCTCTCTTTGCATGAGAAGGCATTTGATGGGAGAACAAGACAATCCTTACCATGGACCATTCGATGGGAGAACAAGACAATCTTCACATGGACAATCTTTACATATTAAACATGAGTGAGAACAACTTCCGTAGCTTGCCAAACATAGAGTTTGATGGTGGGATGTTGCTTCATGTGTACAATGCATTGGGTATTCTTGTAGGATTTGGAGAAAGTTTTGGAGATTGGCCTATATTTGGATGTGCTACAAATCAATTTATTGGAGTACCGTAGTACAGTTTTGAAGCCTTACAGATGGAAGAAGGTGGTGATTCAAAATATTGATACATCTTTTGGTGATATTAGACTTCTTTTCAAACTAGATTTGTACAATGAAAACATAGAACTATGATAAAAGAACTGGCCTTAGTGAAGATGTATGAGGAGTTACCACGAACTTGATTATCAAGATTGATAAATTGTATTGAGTTTAGGCAGTGTGAAGGTTAATATTTAGTGGTAGAAGTTGGAAACATGTTGAGAGCAATTCATGTGATACCTAATTTTACAGCTTCAGATAGGTTCTTTGTCAATGCTTTTAAATTTTAAACTCAATTGATCAATCTCCCTTGTCACGCTTGAAATTTTCTCCTAACAATTCATTCTCACAATTTGTATTGGAATCATGCCTCTCGCATTTCAAAGTTGAGATTACATCTTCATCCTTCAACATTTCAGTACCTCAAGCTTTTTGTGTGTCCTTGAGGTGCCATATGTGACAGAATAGGTGTGTGGCAAGAGTCATCAAATCAAATGACAATTTACAACCATTGCATGTACGTAGCTTTGTGATTTGGATGTTATTTCTAGACTCGTAGCAATTTGTTTTTTGTTTCTTGAAAACTATCTCATTCCGAGATTGTCTCAATGACAGATTGCTTCAATACTTGGAGCGTTAGTCCTACATTCTAACCGTTCTAAGTAACAAAGGTGGGCATGTGTAATGGCGTCATAGAGAAGAGCTTGTTTTGTGGGTGTGGAATCAAACGGGTGATGCTGTTACCACCATTACGAGCAAAGATGAGGCTGAGATTTTTGTGAATAAGAGTGTCATTATGGTCTTTGATTTTGTCTCTAAGTGATTTTGATGGAGGTTATATATGCATGTTGAGGGGCCAGGTTGATGTGTCCGCCTTTTAGAATACTGTTTATTGCATTGCGCAAACAACAATTGGAACACTTCACTACTTTTGGTATGGTTTTGGTTTTGTGCTCTTGGCTATACTGGTACTTATAAACCTAAGATTAGGACATTAATAAATTTCTAGGCTTTTGCAAATGAATAACAATTATTTGGCATTAGAGTTTTATGAATTGACTAAAGTTGCCATTATGTTGCACTTAATGATGCAGGCGGTGGTTTCAACATTGAGGAGATCAAGTCTTTTGTGGAGATCAACAAGCACCATCTTCTTACTATCCTGAATTCCAAGAATGCAAACATGATTTATGCGAGTGCTATGAAGTATGAAATTGCATGTAACTCATTCTTACTTTCTTTTTTTCTAATTCTTGGCTACCAATTGTGTCACATCAAAGAAATGGTTTTGCTTGCATATGGTTGAGTGAAATTTTGACTTTAGGAAGAAGGAAACTGTTGCCTATTTTTCTAATATTTTTTTCCATGGCAGTAGAAATTCTCAAAATTGCCATTTTTTTTGTTGATTATAGTTCCTCTCATTAGACTTGTCTTGCATATTTCTATATATTTTTTGTATTTTTGTATCTTGCGTTGCCATGCGGATGTTGCCAGGCTCTGATTAATCTATTTTTTTCTTTTCTCTCGAATTTGTGGTGTGGCTAGGTTTTGTTGTTTCTTCTGTGAATCTAGATTTTGAATCATTGGGATTCTGAACCATGTAGCATTTTGGGTAGATGGATTTGGGCATGTCCTAGGATGGATGAATTACAAGCGCTTTATGTTTTTAGTCTTGGAGGTAGAAACATCAAGGGTCACTAAGACTTTGAAGAGATTTCCAACCTTCAGCTTGATGACTTGGTCATCAATTACAAGGGTTTCAAAATGGATAAGGCATGCATAATCTCATCAAGTGTAATTGTAATTTGTGTCAACATCACATTGGTCAGGGTCTAATTTGTCCTTGAAACTTCAAGAAATTGACACATAATTTCTTCTGGAACCTCAGACTTGTAACAATCCTAATCTTTTGGGAGCTATGTCCCAAAAGAGAAACAACAGGCTTTTGGAATTGCAAACTGCAAGGCATCAAGACGTCAACAACCCTATATTAGCATACAAAACAACTCAAAATGACTAAAGGCTTATGCAAGTTTAGAAAGAGAAAAACAAAATTGTTCAGCATAAACCAATGATTATTACGCTTTTGGCCAAATTCATTTCATTACAATGACATATTTCAAAGCCCTAAAGACTAGGATTGTTACAAGTAAGGTTAATGGAGAGTAGATTTAAGAAGGTATTCAGAAGCAAAATTATGCTCTTTTGTGCACTAACGGTAAAATAAGGGCATTTGATCTTAAGAGAATTTGATTGACTATAGTAGTAAGTACCCAAAGTGATCTCTACAGAGTGAAATTTTGTATTGATATTCCAATAAAATCACACTTCTAAATATTACTTCAAAATGCTTAAACTCCGTCTGAAATAGGATTTTTTTAGCTCATCATTCCAACCTTCAGTCTTTTCTCACTACATTCACCGTGAGTTCAATTAAACTCCTCCAAAATTTAAATATATTAAAAATTGAAAAAATATAATCAAAATAGCCATTGAAATTGCATAATTACAATTGGGCACTGCAAGGTCTATATACTACAATGAAACATTAGGATTTTGAATTTGAACAATCATAATGATCCTTGAAATGGCATAAAAACAATGGCCATTATTATTACATTGTTTTTATGTTGTATTTGATAGTTGGAACGATAAAAAAACAATGACTTATTGTAACAATGAAAAATCAACATCTTTCCTAATTTGAGATGTAGTCCAAATGTCAATGCAAAGCCTTCTCCTGATATTGCATGATTCCTATATAATGAGATTTGAAATGTTCATTGCTTAAAGTAAAGGAACAATGCACAATCATGTTTTTTCTTGAGCTTGAATTTGCAACTTCACCTCCATTATATTGTGTTGGGAGGTTAAAAGGAAATATGGCAAATAGCTCAAAGTGATTGGCATATTCAACTTCATCTTTTCATTGATCCACGTGCTTCAAATTTTCAATAGGATGCTAGTTGCAAATAAAGGAGTCACAGTTGAGCCCATAAACACCATAGAAGACGTTTTTTGGCCAATGAATGACAAAGAATCTCTCCATGTAGGACAGAAGTGCAACTATTCATCCTCCAGATTTTGTATGAAAAGGGAAGATCTTCTACAGTAGCTTGACTTCCAATGAGTGTTTTTTACATTTTTTTAAGCCAACAATTCACACGATAGCCAAACAAATGATTTCCACAGTGACTAGCCTGTCATTTAAGGGTTAGAATCTCCCTTGTCACTGGAGAAGGGAGCCCCTAAATTGTGAAGTCCCCTATTAACCCAAGAATGTCTCTAACACCATTTTGTGGCATTTGGATGACAATTTTTAATCGTAGATGAAAAAATAAAAGTATTTTTTGTTCAATTTTTAATTAGCAGATGGATAGCCAATTTAGGAACAATGGGAATTGAGAGTGCAGCCTGGAAGCAATTTATCTAAAGCTAATTTTGTTTAGCGTCAACTTGAGCTTCAAAATAAACATTTGAGCTTTTGAGCATTAAAATAAACATGTGAGCTTGAATTAGATTTAATTGCTTATTTTTCAGTTTAAGATTGAGCTATATGCAATGAAGAAGTGTATTATCATTTTTTCATGTCAACTACATATTGCATTTGCTTCTAGTGGCATTTTTTGTTTCATTTGTATCTTCTATTTTGCACATTTAGTGAATCTTGAAACTATAAAATATCATGTCGATCAGTTGTCTTCTTTTTATAAATAGGCTAAACATTGTAGCTCTAATTAAATTCTCTCTGTCTTCCTTTTTAGATGACTCATCTGATGGTGGATTATGTGGCGGCCTTTTTAAAAGGAAGAGGTCAGAAGAGATATGGAGTATAGATGATCAGATACATCTAATAGTCATGTTTATGTACCACAATGTCGTCAAATGCAAGACGCTTCCATAAGCCCTAACGTGCAAATTGAAGTAAACAAGGTCTATATTGAAGAAAATGTTGAAGCCAACCGTATTGTTGCTACCAATCTATCTAGAAATCAACAAGAAATTGTCCAAAATCAAGAAGCAATTGTCCCTACCAATGATGCAGCTCTTAGGATCAAAAATGCTTACCTAGTAAAATTCATTGCCAAGCAAAAAGAACAAATTTATACTCTTACCAAAGAGGTAGAGAAGTACCACGAGGAAGGAAAACTCCCACAGTGCTGCCAAATTCCATATGTGAAGGTGAGTTTGATTTAATGTCAATTAGTGTATGCAATATTTTGAAATTATACCTTCAATTTATGAAATGTCATTAAGTTGTTGATTTCTTGTGCCGCGGAGTTGATTCTCATTTTCAATGTGCATGTTTAACAAACAATGATGACAAATGTTGCGTATAAGCTCCTAATTGGTCATTATTCATTATCAACAATTTATCCTTCTATAATTATTATAATAAATGCCTCTTGGCATCATTTCAAATACCTTCAAATGATGAAGCAACAAGATTAGCCTCTCAAAAGGAGTGAACAATCTACAAGAAAGGAGAAAAGGATATTAGAGCGGTTGTATGTGATGGCATCATACTGCGGAGAGGCAATATGACTCGGGAACTCAAGCATCCCTTTTTTACTCTTTTAGGACTTTCGACACCCCCCCCCCCCCCCCCCTCTTCAAAGTGGTGAAGAAGCAAGAGGAAGAGTGGAAAAGAAGAGTGCAAGAAGTTAAATTTGAAAATGAATGGCGCATTTTGGATGATACAGGAGTTTTGACCCTCATAGTTCCATTGCAGTGCATGGAGCAATATCCTATGTCATGTTAGGAAGATGTTACTCATCTATTGTTCTAGTTCAAATTGCTCTTGAGTAAGCAAGTTGTTTTTTCACGTGGTACGTTTGAAATGACACTAAATATTCTTCCAATTAATGGGTGAATGCAAGAAAGACTAGTACTATTTTTTGTCACATTTGACGTGTCGGACTTGTTATGGGCTATAACTTTTGAAGAATGAATCCAATTAACTTGAATTTTTTTTTGGAGATGGATAACCTGATCTTGTTTAGATCCCTTATTTTTCAAAAAAATTTAAAAATCATTTTATATTTAAATTTCAATTTAGCTAATTTGTCACACTTTCGGCAGTTTAGGGTTTTTTAGTATTGGGGAGTATCCAAAATTAATGATCTAGATCTGAAATTTCTATGGTCTATTCCCATAGTAGGAAGTCATGTTTCTACCAAAGGAAATTTAAAAGTATTTTATTTTATGCCCTCCACATACGTGCAAACAGGGCTCCTTTGCGCGTGTAGTTCTGAACATTCAAAATTGTTTCAAGATCATTTTTTTGGTGAAATGTCTTTCCTATAAAGTCCTCCCAAATGGCCAATTTTTAGTTTCCTTAAAAATTGTTTTTCCTATTTTTTACAGATTAAAATGTGAAAGTACCTATTTTCATGAGATTTTGCACTTTTCCAGTTCTCCTACTTAGAGAATTTTTCTATGCTTTTCCTTCGTAGGGTAACTTCTTCTTAAAGGTGTATACATTGAACAGATTTTTCAGATTTTTTTAAAATTGTTTTTCTAATTATACAGTACTCCCAAAAAAATATAAGTACTGTGGAAAACGCCACGCAAAGTGGACAGTCTTTCTTGCATTCACCCTAATACTTGTTATTTAACTATTATTGTTTGCTTTATTCATTTGGCTTATGTTGTTGATATTGATTTTCTTATTTCTCACTTATAGATGGAGCTCGCATTGAATTTCAAGACATTTTTATTTATTGACTTATGTTATTGATATTTTGTTTTTTGTTTTTCACTTACAAATGGAGCTTGCATTGAATTTTAGGACTCTTTTTGAAAGATGATTGGCTTCTCAAATTTGCCTCATGAAGATGAGAGAAGAAGATATCAAGCAAAACTTGCATTTGATGCTTAGGATTTACATTGTAGAGAAGGAAAGGTTTGATGTGGAGGATGGTGATGTCATTCCAAAAAGTTTACCATAGACGTTTTTTTTAAACAAGTAGAGACACTCACAAAGGTGATAATAGATATCTTTTAAAATTGTAATACATTCTCTCTGTTTCATGTGTCCTTTTTACACAAACTTTGAACATAAATTTTTTTCTTTCAATTCATTTGTGGCTAATTTAGTGTGCATTGAATCTAATAAGTTGAAGGTGAAGGTGTTATTCAATCAACATCTTGCTATAGTATTGCTTTACCTACAAACCTACACTCCTACTTTTGAAGTTTAATATTGTTATAATCCAATTGCAATTAGTCATTGTTCCTTTGTTTTTACAATAAGTCCTTGTTTCAATACAAATATAATAAACAATTATTTTTTAGATGATACAAGAAGCTATTGTTTCAACATTGTTCCTCATTATTTCAATGCTCATTATTTCAATATGACATTGTAACAACATTGTATGGCACTAGGTATTGTTTTTGAATTGTTTCTAGTTTGTTTCAATGACATTCAAAATTTGAGATGAAGGTGTTTTTCAACATTTTGAACTTAAATAAATCAACAATAGAAAAAATTTAAAAACTAAAAATTGGCCAATTATGAGGACTTGATGGAAATGAGATTCACCAAATAATGAATTTGAAACCATCTTCAATATTCAGAAGTGTACGTGCCATGGAACCCCTTTTTTGACCTATTTGTACAAACATGAAGGACATAAATGCCACATTTAACTACTTTTGGACTTTTATGTGAATTCTGGACAAAACATTCATAAATCTCTAGATAATAACATCTGGAGATCTCCAGATGTTTGTACAAATCTTCAAATGTTTGGTATTGATCTCCCAATGTTTTACATAGATCTCCTGATGTTTTGCATTATCTCCAAATGACCATTTTTTTTTTTATTAATTCTGGACCCTTTGAAAGTCCAGAAGTAGTTAAATGTGGCATATAAAATAACGTATTTTTTTATGTCCTTTATATTGAACATGCCCCACTAGTTTGGGAATAGACCACCAAAATTTAACTCTTGTATATTAAATTTGGGTACTCTCCAATACTAAAAAACAAAAAATCTATTTAAAATTTGTTTAAAATTTTTTAATATTTTTTAATATTTTTTACAGTCTTGTTATCTATTCTATTGGTAAAAATATTCATCAAGTAAAAAAAATTATAGCCTTGAATAAATAATTAGTTGGATGACATTGGGCATGATTCTCTATAAACATAATAGCTAAACTTAAGCTCTTTGTTTAGTTTTGATCAAACTCTAAGAATCTTAGAATATCGATTAAATATCTTTATATTTAGCCTACAAATTCCATCTTTTCTTTAAACAAAGTATATTACCTCTTTATGATAATGTTCAATATTTTAGCATGTGTATGCTTAAGCAATGGTAGGGGTTTCTTTGGTTATAGAATAGAAATAATCAAAATTGCACTATTTTTTGCTAATTTTTCATCAAGTTTTGACATTAGTAAAAATTAAAGAAGTATAGATTACACTCCAACTTGTTCTCAATGTATATGCAAACCTATTTCCAAGAAGTGTAAAATTAAAATGTGTTATTGAAAGGTGCCAACAAGTTATTCACACACAAAAGGTGTCAATGTATTATTTGTTATACAACAATGAATTTGCTAAACCATCAATGACGCTAACATGTGAGTCTAGAAATGTGAGCCTATGAGCCTTGAGCCTAGGTATAAATAGGTACTCTACAACTATTAAAGGTGCCTATAACATACATACTTGTAACATAAATATTCTATAAATATAAAAAGTGCTTATAACATAGGTATCTATAACATAGACACCTATAATATAGGTACTTATAACATAAGAGCCTAAGCTCCTAGGCTAAAGGGCTTAAGATTCTAGACTCACATGCCAGCAATAAGCAGTTGTGGCTAAACCATGATGTATTTTTTTAGCAAATTTTTGCTAGCTTAAAAGTGATACAAAATTTTTATAGGAAATATTTGGCAAGATGTTCTTCCTTTTTCAATGGATAAAATGACAAAATGCTAGAAAATTTTGGAATGATATTGTTTTATTTTGGATAAATAAATAATTTTTCATCTATATATATATTGCATATTTCATCCATTTTTGTGGATGTAAATAGCTTGATTATTCCACTAATGATTGCTTTATGCACTACCTAAAATAAATGGAAAAAAAAACTTGTACTAAACCACATTATATTCCCCTCATTAATGAAGATGGATCATCATATATTGCACAAATGGGTCTATTATTGCAAATAGGTGATATACCTTAGTTGACTAAGTTGAGTGATTTTGAATTTGACCCTTAAAAGACATTTCATGTTTGGACTTAGTTAAACTTCATTAGATTTCTAAATACAATTCAAAAATTTGAAATCTAAAATTTAATTTCTTTTTTTCATATTTAAAAACATGAAATTGAATTTTATATGATTTTTAAAGAACATTCTTTGTAAAATCATAGTAATTACAAAAATTCTTGAAATAGAATAATATTTTTAGGAAAAATAGAAATAGTAGTGAAAAACATTATAGTATAATTGATGTACTACTTGAGCTCACACCAACAGAAATTTGATAGAAAAAATTCAAAAGTAGTGTATTTTGAGCTTTCAAGGTGCTATCATCAAAGTGTCACAAAAATAATATTTTTAACAATTTTACAAAAAAAATAAAATGAAATAACAAGTAGATTATTGGAGCTACATTTTATTAGTTAACCTTTAAAACATTTAAGATCACAAACTATGTGAAAATTTTCACTTTTGAAATGCCCATGAGCTTACAATTTCGTTTTGCAGTGTGTGTAAGAGCATCCCCACCCGGTTGCCAAAATGGATGACTTGTTCATCGTGGCTAAGAAAACTGCCGCACCCACCTAGCAATCCAAATGGCTGGTTAATCCCTAAAGGACCAACATCAGTTTTTTGGCAATATAGAAATTTTGGGCAGGTACCTCCGTACCTATGACTGCAAATTTTCATATTTTTGGCTGAAATAGAAGTTGTGCGCGAGGAATATCTTTCATATGCACTAACTTTCATGACATTTGAAAATACGAGTAAAAAATTATGGAGTAATATGTTACTTTTTTTCTCGGCAGTGCAGTTCGGGCAGATCAGAAAAAATCACTTTTTTCTGAAACAAAAATTTGAAATTGGTTTTCTAAAGTTATATATACGTAGAAAGCTTTTAATCATTCCATTTTCACCAATGAGTCCAAAGTTATGAGGAGTTTCGGGTAGTTTTGGAATCTCTACGTTGAAATATACTTTGAAGTCCTTTATCTTATTCAATTTTCAATATTTTTTGAAAAAAATAAAATCATAGGATTCAAATTGTTTATTACAACATTGCAACCATTGGAATTGGCATTTTTCAATTCCATGTCTAAATTCTTAACAATTTTGTATTTTTAATCATTCTCTACTTTGTTCTACTTACTATTTTTTTTCTATATGTTGTACAGTTTCAAATGGTATGATATTTTTTAAACATGTAGCCAACTTGTCTATGAAAAAGAATCCAAAGAAGCACCACCATTTTGGACATTTTTTCATAGAAAAGTGAGCTCCTGAGGTGCAGCTGCCCGGTTTTTGGCAGGGTCAAAAAAATGATTTTGGTGAATTTGAATGCTTATATCTTGCAATCCACGTGGTGGAAATTTCTGAAATTTTTACTACATGTTCTCAATTCAGCATACTACAAGATCATATGGTTACGTGTGTCATAATTTATTTTTTTCAAAAATTTGGTACTGATACAATGAATTTTGGCATCATCCTCAATCTTTCATCCTTTCTCACATTTACGTAGACTCTCCAAACCAACTAGGGAGAACCGTCAGGTGGTTGCCATTCTTGGCACATCATGTGGTTTGCCTTCTTGACCAAGGAGGGGGTTAGCTAGAGGATAGTAGAGGAAGATATAGGAAAAATATGTAGAAGGGCACTCAAGGATATACTTGTGATAACTCTCGATATAAATAAAAGGATATAAAATTATATTATGAGATGTGTGTAAAATTGTGTGTTTTCATCTGGTTCCGTTGCCGAGACACGAGAGAATTTGTCAAAGGGTGAGAGCCGTGCCAATTTAGATAGTAGCATAAAGAAAAGGTGCGTTGTGATTACTTAGGTTGAAGGAGTATATTAGGAGCAGTGTCAACGATGTTATGTACTACACGCATCCTTCCCGAGCAGAGATTTTTAGCGAGGAAGTGGATGAGCTGACGCCAGGCGAAGACAGAAATGTGGGCGAGAATCGATTACCTTTAATTCATAGATTCGTTAATTTAGCTTTAGAACCAGTTGAAGCAGTTGAAGCAGCGCCGCAAGTGACCGAAAGAGTTGAGCAGCCCACCGGTTTTGTAACTCACACGTACGGAATTTTCGACGCGCCAGCGAATTATCTCATTGAGTTGCCGGATTTTGATGAAGTCAATCCACAGTTCTTCGCAGAGGAGGACTCGTTCGCCGAGCCTGTTTTCGTGGAACTCTGATTCGTAATCCGGTTGCAAGCAATGGGAGGACAGGATCTTGACTTTCCACAGGGAGTTCATATCGCGTTCCCGGTGTTAATTCCCGGTGAGTGTCAAAATTCCCACTGAACTTTAAAATTTGACACCTGTAAAAACTTTTCTATTTACAGGTATTTTGGACACATGTTGCAACTACGCAAAATTTTTTACAGGTGTCAAATTTTAAAGTTCAGTGGGAATTTTGACACTCACCGGGAATTAACACCGGGAACGCGATATGAACTCCTTGTACTCGAGGTTGCAGGAACAGTACAAAACCAAAACTGAACGGTAACGATGGCCTGCCATTCTGCTTCTTTTTCGAAATTTTGAGTTCTTGGATTGGACGCTCTCGAACGGGGAGCTCACATTTCGTCCAAAGATTCCACGCGAAGGTGGCGTGGTCCAAGGGGCTCTGCTGCTGTTGGCCAACCTGTTGTGGGTCTTTCCTCGTCAGTTCTTGTTTTCATGGAGACTCGGATGCCGCAGCGAAGATAAGTTTTGCTCCAACCTCAGGTGCCGAGACGGTTAAGCGTTTCAGAAATTTGTCGCTGGAGGCAGACCTGTAACAACGAAATTGATCGCTGAGCTTGATTCTGGTGTTGGCTGAGTGAAGCGGGAGATTGTCGATCTGAGGATGCCACTGTTCACGCCAAAGGGAAGCGACACCAGCTGCAAAAATCGGAGCTTTGGATTGAATCAGAACGCGTTCAACCTCAGCAAGTTCCAGAATCCACCTGCTCCAGAACTGACTTCGGCGTTTCCTCGGAAGATTGCTCGTGCCTCGTGAGAGTTAACGTTTCCCTTCTGAGAACTTTCTGATTATATTAAGTTAAAAAAATTAAGGGAGACTTAGTAAGCGTTTGTGAGGGTATCTTGGAGCCTTGAGTTCTGTCTTCTCCGTTTTTCTGCTGTAGTAGGATCTCAGAGTTGAATCAAACTTCTAGGCTGATCCAGGAGTTATCAGACCAGCGTCCCCTTTATCCATTAAGACTGCGGATAATTTTTAATAATGGTGGCCATACCTGTTTTCACCGGGAAGGAGCGCGAAGATCCAGAGAGATTCTTGCGACAATTTAAGGAAGCGTGCATGGCAAATGGGGATAGAACCGAGACCGCATGGCTTGAACTTTTACCTATACACCTCGATGATATTGTGTTTTTTTGGTTTGACTGACAAAATGAAGCAGTCGCAACATCGTGGGAGGCGTTGACGACCGCGCTAATTTCCGAGTTCCAAGAGAGAGAATCCTATCAGAGTCTCCTTGGGACTTTGAAATTGATCAAACAACAAAATGGTGAAAGTGTCCACCAGTTCAGCGAGCGGATTCGTGAGCTCCAATCTTGTATCCAACAGAGTTTGAACAGCGTACCTACCAACTCAGACAACACTCAAACCCAGAGCCCAGAGAACACAGCCGCGAGTATTAGGAGCATTGAAGCTCTGGCTCTGCGCAGTTTTGTCAGTGGCCTTAAGCCGTCCATCCAAGAGATTGTTGCTTGGAAGGAGTCAGCCACGTTTGAAAGCGCCTTCATGCTAGCTCAAAAGAAGGAGATGAACTTAACGAGTATATTGTAGCCACAACTTGTCACGATGGCGATTACACCTATGGTGTCCCAGCCAGTTCAAATAGCTACCCCAATCACCGAAATCAAAAGAGAAGTAAAAGTTAAAGATCTTGAGATAACTCAACTTATATCAGATATGCATGACCTAAAATTATTTCTACTGCAAGGATAAGTCAGCAACAATCGCTCGAGAAGTCCAGCATCAGAGAATCGACCGAACACACATCATTCGGTGCAATTTGTCACTTGCCATGGTTGTGGGAAGAGAGGGCATTATAAAAGTGACTGCCCAGAAATTCCAAAGACATCCGCTGAAATTCCAAAAGCTCATCTCGCTGAGGTAAACCTGCTCCAGATTGTTGGCGACGGCAGAGTACAAGAAACTGACCCCGAAGTGATGAACACCAAGAGAGGTCGACCTGCTAAAGACAAACCGGAGATATTGAAGAAGAAAGATGACATCGATGTCAGCATAGAGACAAGCACCAACAATTGGAGAAAAGAGAAAGAATGCGGTGAAGGAAAATTGGGATCCATGACCTTCTGTTGAGTCAAGGCCAAAGTGAAATTCAATCTTGCAGGATTTAGGAAAACAATCGGCAAACATCACAGTCGGGTAGCTGGTTGCAAAGTGTCCATCTTTACATCGCGATCTTCGTCAAGGGATCAATATACGTCGACGCAAGTCTACAGTCGAGGTTAACGTTGCGGACAAAGCAAAAGGAGATCTTAAATCACTGCAAGTACAAGCCACCATAAACAGTCATGATGTTGGTGGGTGCCTTCTTGATGGCGGTGTGGCAATGAACATCATCTCGTCATAGTTCATGGAGGACGCTGGTCTGACGCCGAACAAGTCGTCGTCTCTTCGCCTCAAGGTCGCGGATCAAAGGTGCGTCAGGTCGCTGGGTCTCATTAGTCAAGTACCGGTGACAGTGAATGGAGTGACAGTAAAGATAGACTTTCACGTTTTGGACATATCGATGGGCAAGGGAGGATATCCAATGATTCTAGGCTGGCCATGGCTGCGGCAAGTGCGCGCTGTGAATTATTGGGAAAAAGGCAAGATGAAGATTGGCTCGGCACTCAATCCTGTTAGCATCCAAGTCGTACCGGATTCTTACTCCAGCTCGTCAGAAGGAACGTCACAAGATGACGTTATGGACGCCACAGACGAGTCCTCATGGGGCTCAGACTTGTCGAGTAGCGATGAATCAGACGACTCAGAGGCCAAATTGTACGCTTTGGATGTGCTCCCGCAAGTTGTGGGCCACTCCATACAACATCTTGAAGATACTGAAGTCGTGCCCTCAAAAAAGGAAGAGATCTTGAGCAAGCTTAAATTCGGACCCACATTGACCTCGTCGGAACGTACTGAGCTAGAAGCACTAGTTACCGAGTTTTCTGATCTCTTTGTATCTAGACACTGCGACCTTCCAGCGATCACCTTAGAAGAACATAAAATCGAGCTGATACCAGAGGCTAAACCCGTACGGACCAAACAAAAGCGCATGGCACCTGAAGAAATGAATGTGCTAAGAGTAGAGCTGGATCGTTTGTTAAAAGGGGGTTTCATCACGCAAGTGAAGAATACGGAGTGGATCTCACCAGTGGTGATTGTACCCAAGAAGGGAGGAAAGTGGCAAGTGTGCGTGAATTACCGAGCACTAAATAAGTTTACGAAAAAAGACTGCCAGCCCTTGCCTCACATTGATGAGCTTTTGGACGAGGTGGTTGGGCATCAAATGTATACATTTTGCGATGGCTACGCCGGATATCACCAAGTAACGGTACACAAAGACAACATCTTATATACTACTTTTACTACTCTTTGGGGCACTTTTGCTTATTTAAGGATGCCTTTTGGCTTATGCAACGTTAGAGGTACATTCCAAAGAGTGCAGCTGAAGATCTTTGGGCCATATATCGGCAAATTCATTCGTGTCTACCTCGATGATTTTGCTATCTATGGTGACCGTATCAGTCACGTTCAGCAAGTTAGAGCCTCGTTTCAGAGACTACGTGAATATGGATGCTCCTTGTCTCCCGAGAAATGTAGGATTGGTTTTGAGGAAGGCCCGCTTCTGGAACACATAGTTTTTAGTGGGGGTCTACGCGTGGATCCTGACAAAGTAAAGCAAATACTAGAGATGTCCCAGCCCATCTCACGCCAACAGACTACTAAACTCTGGGGAACTACAATATATCACAATCGTTTTATACCAAATTTAGCAGGCATTAGGTGGCCCATAAGTGCGCAGACCAAAAAGACTGTTCCTTTTATCTAGAGCGATCAGTGTGAACGGGCATTTTCCTATATCAAGGAAAGATTGGCAAGTGATCCCATAGTTAGAAGTCCACAATGGGACAAACAGCTCATTATAAATCCGTCCGCCACGGAATGTGCCGTTGTGGTGGTGCTACTCCAAAACGACGAGGCTGGGAGAGCTCATCCTATATACTATGCAAGCAAACTAATGACTTCGTACGAGGTCAAATACGCTCCTCTCGAGAAATTAGGATTAGCGCTATTATTTGCTTGTACAAAATTCAAACATTATTTATTGTCAAGTAATCAGGCAACTTTGGTGCAAAGCGACGTTGAAGGATTAAAACAATTATTGCAACAAAAGGATCTAAAAGGACGATCTGCAAGATTAATGGCTGCTCTACAATCTTATGACCTAGACATCAAAGCAGTAAAAGGGTCCAGAGCAACTCATGCAGGTTTGCTATTGGAGCTGGAACATCCGCCAATGAGTGAATACGGAGAACTTTTGGATGACCCGGAATGTTATCTTCTTACCAACGAACCTGACACAAGCAATGTCTGGTATGAGAATATCATTAATTACCTACAAAATCTTGTTTTACCTATTAATTCAACGTCCCAGCAATGACGAATGATTCGTAGACAAAGTCAAATGTATACGCTAGTAGGTGACGAGCTATACCGTATTGGTAAAGATGGAATTCTCAGAAGAGAAATAAACGCTGAAGAAGCTCGAAGGGCGCTTGAATGTTGCCACAAGGGGGCTTGCGGAGGACACTTTGCCACCAACATCACAGCAAGGAAAATCTTACAGTCAGGGTTGTACTGGCCAACACTCTATGCTGATTGCAATCAATTCTGTTGTAGCTACATACCTTGCCAATTATTCAGCAAGCGAGTCATTACATATTCAGAACTTCATCCTATATATCCCACGAGAGTTTTCAAGAAGTGGGGAGTGGATTTTGTTGGGCCGCTTCCACTCACCGCTAAAAAGAACGAATATTTAATTGTTGCAACAGATTATTTATCCAAGTGGGCAGAAGCAGCACCCGTTCAAAAGTGCAATAAGAAGACGGCAGCTGAGTTCATTTTTAATCAAATAATTTGCAGATACGGATGCTCTTTGGAGATGTTACAGACCAAGGAACTCACTTCGTGAATGATTTGGTAGACGAGTTACTCTCAAAAATGTCAGTAAAGCACAGACGAGCTAGCCTTTACTACCCTCAAGCAAACGGATTGGTAGAGCAAACTAATGGCATACTTGCGGGAATAATAGGCAAAGTGGCCATGGACAAACGCAGAGAGTGGGATTTGCACGTGAGTGAAGCATTGTGGTCATATCGGACCGCTTTCGAAACATCCACTGGTTTTACACCATTTCAGCTAGCTTTTGGTTTTGAAGCTTTACTTCCAATCGAATTGGAGTTGACTTCGTTGCGCACGGCAATTCGGCATGAACTTGGAGATAAGGAGTCAATCCAGGCACGAGTGGATATGCTTGAACAGCTTGACGAATCACGACGTCGTGCGCTCCAGATATATGAATCGGTCCAAAACAGGCAAAAAAGCAAGCATGATGGGTACAAGAAAACAATCAAATTTCAACAAGGAGATTTAGTTATGATGATCGATCATTGGTTGATCAAGCAGCATGGGCAAAAATTCAAACCGAAATGGCAAGGGCCATATGTTGTGCATCGCACCTTTAACAATGGTTCTTACGAGATCAGCACACCTGAAGGGATAATTATGAAGAAGATTTATAATGGATCCAAGCTTAAAGCGTTCATCAAACGAGAGCATCAATTTCAGTCCACTGGCGCTGCGACAGAAACTGGGGAGGAGATGATACAATGAATTTTGGCATCATCCTCAATCTTTCATCCTTTCTCACATTTACGTAGACTCTCCAAACCAACTAGGGAGAACCGCCAGGTGGTTGCTATTCTTGGCACATCATGTGGTTTGCCTTCTTGACCAAGGAGGGGTTAGCTAGAAGATAGTAGAGGAAGACATAGGAAAAATATGTAGGAGGGCACTCAAGGATATACTTGTGATAACTCTCGATATAAATAAAAGGATATAAAATTATATTATGAGATGTGTGTAAAATTGTGTGTTTTCAGTACTTGTATTAGAAATGGCAGTTCTTGAGCGTTTTCAGTGAAAATATAGTCATGAATTTCAGGGGTTAAGTAGGAGAGCCTTTGTGGGCGCCAGATTACCCACCCTCGGTAATCGGGCGAACACCAACCAGGTTCTATGCCTTTATCCACCTTTTGAATATATGGGGGTGTTTGTGAGCGAGGTCCACTGTGCCTTCCAAGGAATGGATCTTTTTGTGCTAACGTTTTCTAAGTGTTGTGGATGGCAACGAATACTATTAGAAATGCATGGATAACCAACAAGTTAACTGCAATGACCAAGGGTGATAGAAAATCCTAACTTTTAACTAACTACCCTCTGTCTAGGGTTGGTTGGGTAGTTGGCGTCATTTCTAACGTCCCTAACTACGTGAAAGGGGAATCCGTGCGTTCCTTCTACGAACCTCTAAGACTACTTCTTTCGGAAGTTCCAATTTTACAAGCTAATCCTGAGCTTGATTTTTACTCGAATCTCTAACCTCTAAATGTAACTATGGATTTTTACTCTTGGATTTGACTCCTAAATTTAACCCTAGCTTTTTACTCCTAAATTTAACCCTAGCTTTTTACTCCTAAATTTAACTCTAGCTTTTTACTTCTAAATTTAACTCTAGAATTTAATATTTAACTCTAAATTTTACTCCTAATTTTAACTCTAAAATTTACTCCTAGTATTTAACTCTAAATTTTACTCCTAAATTTAACTCTAAAATTTACTTCTAAATTTAACTCTAAAATTACTCCTAAAATTTAACTCTAAATTTAACTCCTAAATTTAACTCTAAAATTTACTCCTAATATTTAACTCTAAAATTTACTCCTAAATTTAACTCTAATTGTTAGCTTCTATTTCTAATTTTTAATCTGAACTATCATGGGTTACTTATTCACTTTAAAGGAAAAAAAAACTAATTGAGGAAAAAATCAACGTTAATGAGGGAAAAACACCAGGTGTTGATTCAAGGACTTACCTCGTCACTGCCGGTGTCGGGAATGCGCTCATCCGCATCCGCGCGCCCATTTCTATACTCCATGGTGGTCCTTGAGTCATGGGAATTTTTTCCCAAATTTACCGCTTATGTTATAAAAAATGTGGATCCCGTGTGATCTAAACCTTCTCTTTCCTTTCCCCCTTCCTTCTCTTCTTTCTCTCTTTTTCTTTCCCCTCCTATCTTTCTACACTAGCAATATTCTACCTAAACTTTATGGATGTCTTACAACTATAGATTCAAACCCCAAGGAGGTTTTAATGTCTCTCTACCCTCTTACACTACCTCGTCTTTGTGTCATCCTAATCCACCTCCTAATGGTCACTACGAATTCTCGAGATTTTCCTTCTAATACCTACTTAGCTAACCTTAGGTTACTATTTATCATCTCTCTCACCACCTCTCCTATTTCATTCCATTTCCCCCTAATCCCCCTCCATTCTTGCTAGTTCGAATTGGTGTGGAGAGAGAGATAGTATGCGAGTCTTTTTGTATGCAGGTTCTTTTTAATATCCCTGGACGTGCGGCTTCTCTTCTCCCCCCTTCCCTTGTTTTTCTTGCAATCAAGTTTTTTTCCAATTAAGTTTGACCCCTAGTTTTTGGACTTCTTTACCTAGACCAAGTTACGAGATCACCCAAGGACCCCGATTCCCCAGCTCCCTGCCCGCTCGGAACTCAACTCCATGGACGCTCGAAACCCAACTCACTGAGCCCCCAACCCCGGTGACTGAACCCCCCGTGACTGGACGCCCTTGCGACTGAGCCCCCAACCCCGTGATTGGACGCCCTTACGACTGAGCCCCCAATCCCGTGACTGGACCACCCTTGCGACTGAACCCACCCGGTGACTGGACGACCCTTGTAACTGAACCCACTCGGGACTGGACAACCCTGTGATTGAACCCACATGGGACTGGACGACCCCTGTGACTGAATCCTGCCTTGTGACTGAACGGGGGTTCTGGTTCTGGTTTTTCGGTTTCTAAAGGAAGACTGGATTTTTGGGGGGAGTTAACTAAGGAGCTGGCTTTTGCTAGACTAAGGAAATGGGATTTTTGCTAACTAAAAGGAGTTGGACTTTTACTACACTTTAGGGCAAAGATTTAAAACACTGGGTAACTCAAAACTTGACACACTAAATATTTTGGAAGCTAAACTCTGGACGTTTCCAAAAAGGTCTTGGAAACTAGACTTTGGAACTAAGGCCTGAGGAGGTCCAACGCTTCGCCGTGGAGTTGGGTTTAACACCAACTCTAAGACTTGGTATCACTCCGGGATTCAAAGTTTGCCGTCCGGACCGTTTTAACACAAACTATAGGACTTGACGGTTGTTATTAGTTCGAAGCTTCGCCGTTTCGAGGGGGGGGTCCACCCGACACAAGAGAAGTTAGAAGAAGGTGGGGCAAAAACTTTTAGAAAATACACCTCGCAAGGTCAAAGCTTTGCCGTTCCATAAGGGGGTCCACTCAATGGAAGAAACGTTAGGAGAGGGTAAAGAAGATATACTTAAAGGAACACACAAGTTAGGACAACGTGGAAAACACCAAGCTCACACACTAAAGGCCCCCCAAAGCGGCATCGCCAAGGTACGGTGGGGGGTTGCTCTAGGGTTAGTACAAGACACCAAAGAGACTTCAACACACAAGTTAGTTCCCAAGGATATACCAAAGATAGCAAGACCTTTGAATAACAACGAGAATATACGCAAACACACACACAAAGTGTGTACAAAGCAAGGTAGAAGGACCCCCCAAGGACCTTCAAAGCTTGAAATATAACAACAAAAGGAGCCAAAAAGTGCTCCAAAAACACCGTAGAGGTTTCTTGGCTAAAACGCCAAAAATCCCAACATAAGTTGGACCCACGGACCCAAAACAAGTATTGGAGGTGTTCAAGAGAGAAAAATGGGGACCTTAAATAGGTTTCCAAGGCCCCCCCTCTCCCTCAAGAGCTCTAAAGTAACCTTATCAACTTGGATTTTCATCCTCATCTTCAAAGATTTTCATCATAATCCCTAAAAAACTACTTTTACCTATGTACGCCGGACCAACCTCCTAACTTTTGGAGATTTACTCCAATCGTCAAACGGATTGCGCCATTGGCTCCAGATTGCCGTGTTTAGTCCAAGGCCCCCCTATCCCCCCGCCGTGGGGTCTCACTCTTAGATAGGACAAAGTAGGACAAAAACTTTAAAGGAATGAAAACCGATAGATGGATGATGGTCTGTAACTTCATCTTGTGACTTCATCTGTGACTTCACCTATAACTTCGTCTGGGAGGTCGCAAGGGAGTTCCACTAGCCGCTGCGCCGATCATTCTACTGGATCGTTGTATTTTGGAGGGGATTTCGATTTGCTTGTGTCTGTACGTGCTCTTGCTTGTGATCTTTGCAACATTCTAGATTGTTTTCTCTCACTTCCATGAGAGCGAGAGGGGGCCATGTGTGTGCTCTATGAGCTTTCAAAGTGTACCTGCGAAAATATAGGATCTGCAAAGTTAACGGTAACCCCTGCACAAATTTCAAGTTTTCGTAGCAGCTATCATTGTAGTCTTTGGGATGATCAGTACGAGAATGAAATGCTTGATTAGTAGGTTGTTAAATTGGCTGATTGTTGAATTCATTTCTTCAACAGTTAATTGCTCGGTTGCTGGATCAGTACAAGAATGAAATGCTTGATTAGTAGGTTGTTAAATTGATTTAGGGTTGAATTCCTTTCTTCATCAATTAATTGCTCGGTTGTTGAATCAGTACATTGTTGGATTAGTCGATTAAGCAAATAAATATCTTGATTAGTCAATTTCTCGGTTGCTGAATCAGTTGGTTGTTGGATTAGTCGATTTTGTAAATTAATTTCTCGATTACTGGATCACTAGCTTGTTTGATTAGTTAGTTAACTAAATCAATATCTTCATCAGTTGCTTGGTTGTTGGATCACTAGCTTGTTTGATTAGTCAGTTAACAAAATCAATATCTTCATTAGTTGCTCGATTGCTTATTAGTCAGTTGCTTGATTAGTTGGTTCATGAATTTTCTAAAACCATGGGGTCGTTAAGACTTGGACTTGAAATTTATAGTACAAGTGCAAGCGTTTTCCAGCATCAAGAGCTGGACAACTTTGTTAATCTCTGAGAATGGCAATGTGTGTATCATGTAGTGATCGAAATTATCACCTGTGCAGGAGTTCAAGGAGGTTAATGACATGAATGCAACTGAAGGAGGCAGAAAACAACACATGATCAACAATGTTTTAAGGTTTTGCAATGTACTCCACCGATACACGTCTCGACCACTTCAAGCAGTTGGATTTTAGCTTTGAAGGTAATCTTCTTCAGTTCATTTTTTGGAGATTTGTTGGCCTATTCTAGATTCTGAAAGAAGAAGAATTTGACAATTGGACGGATCAATTGTCAATTAAATGAAACCTGTGTTAATAACGTCTGCTTTTGTGTTGAATGTGCTTCTAAGGTAGGAAGTAGTCAATGTGCTTCTAAGTGTTGAACCACATGTTCCTCAGTTCGGGCATGATGTTTGATGATGTGCAGCTAGATCATGCATAGTAACCTCCCCAGTTAGCAGCAAAGAAGGGATTTTTCACTTCCGCAATGAGGTGTTAGGGTCTCGGTGTCAAGACTGCAAGCCATTCTAAGAAACTCCTCCAAATTTACACTACATGAGTTGAAACTGGAGTATTGCAATTTCTTTGGAAAGATCTCAGATCCATCTCCAGGTATTTGATCTTCTCAAAAACAATGTACAAGGTTCATAGATGGACCATCCAAGGGTTGGAACTGAATTTTGTGAGGTGAAACATCTTCAAATATTTTTCAGTAACTTTCCTTGAAAGACAAGTGGAATTGACATTTAACCCAAGTTGTTTCATATTTTTTGGAGCTTTGTGGAACTAGTTATAACATTTTGAAGTTCAAATGGCATAGGGCTCTAAAATGGCTCACCTCCTAAAATGTACACTATTTGTACAATCCTGAAGGCTATGAAAAAGAAACATGTACAAATATTGTACATTTAAGGAGGTGGACCATTTTAGAGCCTAAGCACTTTTAGAACCTCCTACCTTACATGTTGTGTCGTGGATGTTTTGATAATACTTCTCATATTGTAGACACTTTGAGTTAGTTTTGAAATTGAGCTTTAACTAGTCCCCATTTCCATTAGATATTCCATCCATTATGGTTGCAAAAGTGCTCCACTTAAAGTAACGTAAGCCAAATTCATTCCCACACTCAACAGAAAAACTTTAGGCTTTTGTAGAACTGGTTGGCTATTCAAATCCTAACTACATATATACATCATTTGATTTTGGACCAATTGAAAGACTTGAGGTCACCTCATTGCATAGATTTAGAAGTATGAATTTGTAGTAGTCATTGAGACTTTTGATAGCTAAAGTAATAGGTGAATGATTAATGAGTGTTAAGCTATGGTTGATCTTTTGCAATGTGTTGAAGGGTAAAGTATTCAAATTGCCTAATTCTTTTGGTTATTTCTTTGTCACTTTATTAGATGGTTTAAGTCTATTAGCCATTATGTTAGCCATCTGATTTCAAGTGTTGAATATTTTGGATTGGTTCTTTAAATATTCCCATATATTGGAGAATATTTTGAAATTATAATTGAAATTAGAGTTATATTTGAACTCATTCTAAGAAGGGGTGCTAACTATGCTTTGGTTATAAAAGAGTGAATCATATAAATACTACAATGAATTGTTGTTGCTTTGCTATGTATTGGTAGTTTCATCATGAACCTAAACCATTGTTGACCTTTTAGGATATATTTATTTTAAGATTATGTATGTACAACAAATGGGCTCTATTTGACGTTTTGTTGGCAACTTTGATTTGTATATTCAAATTCTCTATGCTTATAATTTGTTGTAATCATTTGCCATTACTTTATATACACAACATTACTACACTAGAACGATTACTACAAACCAAATATGAACTTCAAGAAAGATTTACATAGTTGTGGCTACTCTTTCTTCTTATCTTCATTAATTCATCAACTTAGTAACATCTTTATTTTACAAAACCAAATGTATAATCCCTATGTTTGTGGTGTTTTTGTAGAACCATTTGCCTTCAGGTTAGCATATTACAATTACATCAATTACTTTGAAGGCCCAATATTATTGCAACTACGATAAATTCATTTATCATTCTATATTTTTTTGAAGAATTCACATACTTGGAGTTTTGAACAAGGTAATATATAGCAATACTATTTTTCAAGGTCATTTGGTTGTTGATACATTTGATTATAAAGATCAATATTGAGAATTCAATAACTTTTTATATTTCAATTATTGATAAGTAGTCAATGATCATTGTTCTCATTTGAAACCAAATTCTTATGTATTGTAGATTTCAAGATGTATGGAATCTCAAAAATTTTGGAGACGGTCCTCAAGTCTTAGAGACTTCGTGAAGAGCTTGTTATTCCTTCAGAGGTGCATTCTGTACCTCCAATATTGCCTCCACAATATTCTTCTCCACTTGAATGTCCTACTTCTATAAAATGTGGTGGATGTGACAAAACTTCTGGTACATTGAATGTGTCCCAATCAACATGGATCAAGACTATTTTGAATCAATTGAAACAAAATGATTATAAAGACATTCCTTTGTGGACTTATCCACCAACACCAAAGTGGAGTATGCGACCAAGCTTAAATGATTATTTATTGAAGCCTTTGAGTATTTGGCATCCAGAACGACAATTTGGCATTTCTATATGCTCACAAAAGTGTCCAACTTGCCAACAACAAGGTTATTTGAGATTCAAAGAATTTTCTTCACCAAGGCATGTTCATGACTTGAAATATGATTGTTATTTTATATCCACAGTTTACATTTGTGCAACCAAAAATGGATGTGGTGCAGCATTTTCTATCATGGATGAAGATGTTGTTTTAAAAAATAACATCATTCCTTATGAGGCATTTTTACAATGTCCTGTACAAGTATTTCATACAACTGCTTGGACTACTTCTTTAGTTCAATCAATGTATGATTTGACAACAAGCCGTGCAGGAATTAATGATTTTATAGCCATGGTGAAAAAAGCTCGAACATCTTACTTTATGTTAAAGTCCTTGGCATGGAAAGGACACATTGATTATTACAATGGGGTAGTACAAGGTCACTCTTACACTACATTAAAAGAGACTTTTCCAGATTTTCCTATATTTTTCCAACATTGCAATGGATTCAATGGAACATCGGGTCCCTCAAAGCAAATTGCAACATCCATATTTGAAGCTATAACAAGTCAACAAAAAAAGATTTTTCAACGGTTTGAAGGTGGTTTAATAGGGTCACATTTGGCAGCGGATCATCATCATAATGTACCTGCTAGAATTCAAATGGATGATCCTACAACAGGTCAAAAATTTGCACCTATAGATGGACTATTTGCTGTTATGAATGAACGACATCAAATTATAGCTCACCGGTGGACTAATTCTACAACTAATGAAGAACGTATAGACCTTGCCAAAGAATTGAAGTTGCGATACTCTGAGCGATCGCAAAATATTGATCCCGTTATGTATTTGGACAAATGTTGTGATGGCTGTCAGTGGTTTCGAGAAGCATTTCCACAAAGTTGTATTTTACTTGATAATTTTCATTTGATTACTCGATATCGAGATAATTCAAATGCAACTGACAAATCTCGACATTCTTTATTCATGAATAATGTGTCCAAGATCATCATTGGAAATGGAAGTCAAATGCAAGAAGGTTCTATCATTTATGCAGAACTTTCAGCTTTTATTGAACATTTTCAAAATTCTGAATCACATTTATCAGCATCTAAACGTATTATTGGGGAGCAATTGATAAGATGTCATGAGACACAGAAAAAACACTTCATGAAGTGTTTGAATCCTCCCGCAGAGCTTCCACATGAGATATTGGATCGTTTTTTCAGACGTTTATTACGGCGTGGCTCTTCGCGGAACAAAAACTTTTGGCGACACCTTCGAGCTTCATTTCCGGAGTCATGTGGGATTTCATTTGGTGATGCACTCACTACCGCATTAGTATGTGGATGGAATTTTCGTGGAGAAGTACAATTTAATGACAAATGGGCATACTTACCTATATCAACAATGCACATTATTTTGACACAAGACTTAGCCCTACGTTCTAGGGCAAATTTGTCTTCTACAGATGGAGTGTGTACCATGTTCTACCCGTTGCCATTATCGCTACATGATTGTGATAATCAGTTTGGCATCACCAATTCCTATTTTGACTCATTGCCAACTTTGCCAACATTGCCACATGTTTTGTCTAACCAAAACACAAATTTTGGTGTTGGCATTACATCATTGGTTGATTATGCTATTTGGGATAGCCACACATTTGATCCAATTGCAGAGCAAGTGGTTAATGCTGCACAACAAGTTCGTGATGGAAATTTAGATTTGAATAGCCATCACATTGCATCAACTGAAGAAGATCATGTTATTCCTAGAACAATTCAAATAAATATTGGCAATCCATTGAAGAGGCAAAGGACTGCAGATGTTCATGTTCATGGATCAACATCAAGCCACAAGAAAAGGTCAGGTTCTCTTAATACACTTGGAAATCACAGATTTAGTGCCTTTGACAGCCTTGCACTGTGGGATTCAGTCATGGGCCTATCGCCTATGTTTAATCCTTTAGAGCGGCGAGTTTTGCGCTTTATTGCTATGCATTGTTTTACAAAAGAACCACTTTCTAATTTGAAAGATTTTCCACTCCAAGGTTTCAATTATAATGCACTCTTTCGAGTTTGGGATGTATGCATTTCTGCCATTCGACAAAGTGATTTTTCTTTCAAGGCCTACTTGCGCCCTAAACCATTGCAAAGTTTGAAACAACAATTACTTGATATGGTTGCAATGGTGCAATTGCAAACTACATTTCAAAGTACAGTACGAACTTCAAGTATTATCAACACCCTTCATACGGCAACTTCATATCTTCGTGAAGAAGCGCAAGCTATGCAAGATATTGGTGCATCATATGTCATTCATGAAGAAGAAAATGTATGCAACCTTGATATTACTAGTATTTCTTCTGTGGCAAATGTTTTACCTCCAACTTCACGATACTCTACATTATCACTAGATGAAGCATTATTGGCTATGGTAAAAGACGAGCAAATTGTGTCTAAGTCAATTCGCTGGAAAGTTTCTATAATGCCCCAATGGAATGCTTTAGCATCCAAGGGTATTTTGGGATTTTATGGATGTTCACATGAACAACTTAGAAGACGGTATAAGTATTTGAAATCTCAACTTTCAATTCTACCATCTTCTAATTCTGATGTTATAGGTGATATTCAGAGAAGTATCACTGAAGAGGTCGAGGTGCAAGCCGAACTTGAAATTGTGGAAGATTTACCAATAATATTACCTTCGATTGATTCAGATTCTTTACAAGTACAAAGATCTGAGTTTATATATCAGCCTCTACTTTGTAATCAACTACCAAGTCTTCAAGATATTTGCTCAGCAATTGTACCAGTTGCAGCAAAAGGCACTCTATATTCTCAGAAAGAGACTCAATTATTTTCATATTTATTGCATCATGAAAATGAAAAGAAACATATCAAACCAAACAATCGTAGTACGGTTGATTGGGAAAAGTTTGCAATACGATGGAAATATTATTGTCAGGTAGAAAAATGCCTTGGAAATTCTAATTTCCTTATCCGAGATCAATTTCAGTTGAAACAAAAAAAGAAAGATGAAGACAAAAGAGGAAAACAAAAATGTAGTAGATATTATATGTACTCATGTTAGAATTTTATGTGTATTTTGTTTCATATATAGATTTATCATACATGTAAAACTATGATAATTTAGAGAATTTAGTTGTCATATTGATGCTTTAAATTTTTTAAGCATTGATTTTTATTTATGTATATTTTTATTTGAACACATGTTTTCTTTTGTAGAAATAAAATGACAAGTTTTATTGCAATCATTTCATAATTTATTTACTTCACTACATGATTTTATTTATTTTCACTTTATTTTAGATGATTTCATTCACTATATAGAATTTATAAATAGTTTGTCATTATTGATTTTTTTCTTCAATATTGCTAAATGATTTCATATTATATTTTAATTTAAAAAATTCTAACAAATAATAATAGTAGTAATAGTAAAATAAAAACATTTATCATTAAATTGAAATATATATAGTGCACTGAACATAGTTTTAGAAATTTTAAATTTTAAATCGTCTTAAAGATTTATTTAATTATTTGTAGAAATCCAAAAGTGATTTATGAACTGAATTTAACACCTTCTTTTCTTCTAAAACAAAGAGTTTTTTTTGTTATTATATATATTTTAATTTAATATAAATGTAATTTTTTAAAGTTTGACTTATAAACAACTTGTGTAGTTTTGTACACTTGTCTAAGTGTTTTCCATGATTTATCTATGTATTCTTTTAATTTTTAGGATAATTTATCCATTATTTTATTTTATTTCTAGAAAAAAATTCAGTTGAAAACCCATAACTTTCACATTTAAAACCAAAAGTACAAAACAATCTTGGTGCATTTCTACTCATTGAGAGCTTTCTGGCAATGCCAAGAATGACATCAAAAAATCCTATATTCTATTTTTTATAATTTATTCCAATTTATGATCTTAAAAATTGCTTATAAATCCATCATATGTCCAAAAGCAATGATACAACTTAAGTATAATCCTTGTCGATTCAAGCTCTCCAATGGCATAAAGATAAAAATTGGTGAGCGCACAATCATAGATATCTCAACATTACATACAAAACAAACTAGAACAAGCTTTACCATTGTATTTTTGTTTTACTTTATTAAACTTTTACTTTACATATATACGTAAATATAAAGGGAACACAGCCTCTACACTCTTGATTAATAATGAATCAAAAGATCAAACTCTCTTTTTAATCCATAAACAACGCGGAGGACATTTTCTGGCCAATGAATGACAAAGAATCTCTTCATCTAGGGTAAAAATGCAACTATTCATCCTTCAAATTTTGTGTAGAAAAGGAAAGATCTTCTAAAGTAGTTTGTCTTCCAATGAGTGTTTTTTCATTTTTCGAAACCAACAATTTACACAATATCAAAAGTCCCAAATAGATGATTTCTATAGTAACCAACTCATCATTGAAGAATCAAGGTATATATATAGAGAGAGAGACATTAAAGTTTTGTTTTTAATTGATTTAACAAATCAATTCTTCTTCTTTTTTTCCTCTTTTTCTTTTTCTTTTTTTCCCCCTCTTCCCCCTCCTTTTCCCCTTTTTCCCTCCCCCTCCCCCTCTTTTTGCCTTTTTATCTAAGAGTAGGTCCCGGCGGTCCCCCCGTACCAAGGACAAAAAACCATCGTAGGCTAATTTAGTTTAAAAACTAAACCGTGGTAAAATCCTAGATCTTGGGGTTTTCCTATTTTGAGAAATGTAAATAGCTTAGGGTCTCCAGTAGGTGTGAGGGAGTTGGAAAAGACTCTTGATTGACTTCGTTTCGCCATCGTATGGTCCCGGGATGCCGGTCAACGCGTTGGGGACCCCGCCACGTGATTAATTCTTGAGGAATCTCGCCGGTTCGGGTACTTGTTGCTATCGGAATGTCGCAAAACTTTACGGAGCGCATTATTAACATAAAAAAAGCTAGTCTAATTTTTAGTGAGATTTTCTGGCAAGCTGGGTAATTTCCATGAAATTCCCGTTGGAGGTTACCAGGGTTGACCACCCACAAAAGGTTCTTCTGCAAGTCAGAAGATGACGGGATTTTTTCACATGACCTCTCATGGGGTCACACGAAATATGTGCAGGTGCGTTTCCGTACCTGGCACAATTGGTCAATGGAGATGAATTGGCCATCTCCTTGAGTTTATCGATGGTGCGGGAATCTTTTGCAGATAGAGGAATCTTGGCGAATCGATTTCGTCATTGGACTCCTGGCATGAAATTTACCCTAGGACACCATCCTTGGGCTGTAGATTCCTCCACGGGCTCGGTCTTGCGTCAGTGGCTCCTGCATGCTAACAATCGGGGTTTGGAGAATTTCTAAACCTAACTCTAGGACCCAACCTAGTGGCCTCGTTGTGGATCCCTCGGACCGACTTAGCCACGAATTGCCACATTCATGATGAGGTTTAGCCCTTTTGGCCTATGTGACTTGAATCCTCCAAATCTAACCGTTTCGCTCTTTCTACCTATTTTTGGGCCCGATTTGGTGGGATTCTAAGTCTAAACACAAATCTAGACCAAATACTATAATGGGTATGTTACAACCCTATTTTGGTTCTACACTCTTTTTATGGCTTTTTGTATATTTTTCTTAACTTTAAATTGCAAATTTCCAAAAAAATAATTCTACAAGTCCCAAGTGACAAATTGGGAGCTCACAGCCTCCCAAGCGCCTCTAGCTTGCAAATGGAGGTTGTTTAGCCAGCTACGACCTGACCTGCAAAACAAAAAGCGACAAACACGGCGTTTCTTCGCGCCAATCACTTGGCACCTCCTTGCATCTAGATTTTTTTTGTTGCCTATTCAATTTCACCTCCCCGCATCCATTTACCACCTCCGGCCCTCTTGCCCGGCAATATGAGGTTTTTGAGGCCCCCAAGGTTAGTTTGCAGACCAAGTCAATTCGTTCATTAGGTTAGTTTAGGATTAATTAGGTGCATTTCTGTGCATTCTATTTTGAAGTGAATATCCAATTAAAATGACAGATTGAGATATTTAATCAATGAAAGTGCAAAACCCTGTTGAAATTAAAAGAGCCAATTTCTCACACTTTTCATTGGGCTTCCACTCAGGTTTCCAAAGCGGCGCATTTGAAAATCGTTCGAGTGTTGTGTTATGTGTCGTGTCTGTGCTTGCTGTTCTGGCCGTCGTGGGCAATCACAAAGAAGCGCATGAAGAATCAACTGGTGCGTGTGTATGGGATGGCAGCCAATGGGATGGTGTTTTATGTCAGAAATCACGACAGAATTTATATTCTTAGTGAAGCAAGAGCATCAAATATGTTTGTCCTAGAAGAACTACAGATATCAACATGTATCCTAACGACAGTTGCTGCAAAGCGTGTAGCAAACAACTCAAACCAAGAGTAGAGTTGAAAGAGCAATGGCATCATGAATATGAAATGCATGAGAGGTAAAAGAGGATGAACTTTGGCTATAGTGACAAGATCCGGTTTAATATTATACTCTCACAAGCAAACATTGTTCCAAGTCTTCCAAATGCACAGATGACCTTGAAATCTAGAGACAACACAAATTCATTAGTAGAGAGCATGTACATTTGTAATCTACAACCAGAAGTTTTACAACGCCCTGTCACTATAATTTTCTAAAGTATTACCTCATCTACTATTAGAAGGATATCATATTTCTTAAGTATCAGATGAACTTGCACCCTAACATGTGTCTAGAAAACATGCATGAGTCAATGAAAACTATTACGAGCTCATGAAAACATCAGTCTGCAATAAAAAAAACTAAATGATATTGATGAACTTTCTGAACTCATGCTCGACCCTATCTCACACTAGATCCTAGCTTGGAATTAACACAACAGAGTTCTTACAAAATTCAAGAAGTTGAGGTAAAAAAAAAGAATAGACTTTGTCCCAATAGGTTGTAGGTGGAGGAATAATGCCACTAGCACCTATGAGAGGCTCTGCAATGAAAGTTGTAATCTGGATATTCACATAGTATCAATAATTAGCATAGCAGTGTATTCAATATGCAGAAGTAATCAAGCATTTATTTTTTCTTTTAATAATAAAAATCGTATTACTTCACAGAAGTATAGAGTGCATTATCAAGTAAAGTAGGAGGCCCATAAACCACTCATCTAAGAGCTAAATCTGAATTTTGGGGAGGTAAAACTTCTTTAAATGTTTTTCAGTAAATTTTCCTTGAAAGGCAAGAGAAATTGGCATCTAACCCAAGTTGTTTCATATTTTTTGAAGCTTTGTAGATTTAGTTATGAATTTCTGAAGTAGCAGAAAAGTGCAATTTTGTGGGCTCTAAAACCGACCACCTCCTCAAATGCACACCACTTGTACATTGGAAAGTGCAAAATGTACTTATAGAACCTAATTGGTTTTAGAACCTGCTCCATTTTAGAACCTGTTACCTTAGTATGAAAAATGATTGCTAGTATTCCAATCTAGGGTGAATTTGCAAGAAATTTGTGGACTCATTCATAGAACATTAGTAGATTGTGGATTTAAGAGAAGATCCAGTTGTGTTAGACTGATTTCTTTTTTCAGTATAACCTGGTTTGAATTATGGTAAAAGCAAGGACTACAATTGTGGTTCCAGAAATTGTAGTTTCAAACTTTAATTTATAGTATTAATTTATTTGTAGCCTCTCTATTGCTGACAACATGAAATGTACTACAACTTTAATATGAAACATGTTGATTGTCGAACCTATTGTACATGATTGAAACGTCAGTTCAGTGGTGAAGATTGCTGAAATGCTGGAGAAACTCATAAAATCAATGAACCTCGATTCTTGTTCACCTTAATCTTTTCTTCTTGAGGACTCTAATGCAAATAGACTATATTAAAATTTTGTAAGAGCGACTAATCTATTTCATTCTTACAAATCAAGAAAGGGATTGTATTGTTCCTTATGGATTATGTACAATAAGTCCCTGTGCATTTTTGGACATTATCCACCCATTCTTGTTTTATTACCTACTTGAGGTATATTATACAAATTGCTATTCATGTAATGGAGTAGATAGAAACAGTTGCTTATAAAAGTTTGTGGATTAAGAAATCAAAAGAAATATGCTAAATGTTCTCAAATGAATGGATGTGGATTACTTCACTAGTTTGAAGCAATGTGCTCTGAACTTACCTCATCTAGGTTTTAGCAATAAAACATGTAGGCTTACAATTGACACTTGCCTCAAGTCCTTGATACTTGCATTACAGAAGCTAATCTTTACAATCAAAACTAAAATGAAAGTAAATATAATTTTATATTTCCTGTTGTTAGTAAGTACTTTGCAATTCAATATCTTTATGCACGAAGGATTGTGGTGTCAGGAATTGCATTCTTGATACAAATAGAAAGCTTTATGCACGAAGGAGTGCAAGGGATTTGTTTATTGACGTTTCATCACATACACATCTCAAACACTTCAAACAATAGACTTGGTGCACATGGAAATAATTAGACATATTCTTTAAAGTAGAGAGTTTTACATTTTCAATAGTGACTCATATATCAATGGACCACCAATCACACTAGATATTAGAAATAAGTGTCCACATAAGTAGTAAGAATTACATGTTCAAATCAACATCCCTTTCATCTCCCTCCCATTCTCTACGTTGTTGAGAATGTTGATAGCAATCAAGATTCTCTTCTGCATGTTTGTTCCCCTCCTCTTCCTCCTCTTCTTCTGCAAGTTCTTCAAGGTTTATTGTAGGCCGACGTTGTGGTGGCAATGTTGTACATAGTTGTTGCGTCCTTTGCCTTTCGGTTCTTTGGAGGGCTCTCTTTTCTTGCACTCGCTCAACCTCTTCTTCCATATGCTCTAGAAAGTATATATCTACTAAAGCTGGATTTCTATTCTTGATTTTTTCGTAAATGATCATAACTGTTTGATCAGCTGTGTATTCAATTTGTTGCACTATAAGTCTATTTCTCTTAGCCATATATAAAGATAACAAAGATGCAGCTTCTGTAGTTTTATATAGAGTATACGCCCTTGTATTTTCATCTGCTTTTAACCTCTTTGCTTGTTTTGAATCCAAAGGCCTAGGAAGAAATGTACCTGAACTAGGACTTGGGATACTTGGACCTGGGATGCTAAGAGGAGCTCTTTCAGCAAATGTAGGAAAGAGGACAACAGCAATAGATGGGACATCATATCCAGAAGATTTCCTTTTTCCTAGTGTCTTGGATGAATCTACTCTACTTGGTTCAAAAAACCTCAAAAGATCTTTAACTATTGTCCAACAGTGCACGAATGCATAGTTTGTTTTTTAATTTTCATGCTGGTTTTTGTACATTTTATAAGCCTTGTCAATTATAAGTGATTCAATTGTCCCTGACTCATCAAGGCATCTAATAGATACTACACATGCATTAAACTTTGCAGTCTCAGCCTTTATAATATTGAACTTTGTTTCAAGTGACTTCATTGATCTCTCAAGGGCACCTAATTAATAACAATATGGATTAGTAATTGACTTTATCTTCTTCACTATTCTTTACATCCGTTTTCAAATAATCAATTTGTAAATGTGATTATGTATTAGATTTTGGATTCAAATAAACATTGGATTACAAATGTTAGATTGCAACTATAGTTTAATGCCAAAGTTAGTGAGCTACAACATATAAAATGAAATGTATAATGCTTTATGCTTACCTTCTTCAAGTCTGGCCATGTAATGGTTCTTAATTCTCTCCCAAAATTTCCTCGCCTTTTGTTGTACCCCTACGATGGGATCCTGGCTGATGTGCATCCAACTCCGACATAGTTGGATTTCGTCACTGTTACTATGGTTCTCGGCCCTCCTTGATGTACCTTCATCTGCCATATTTACAATCCTAGCACTTTTTTAAAATAAGAAATAATTAGAATCATATTATTACAAATGGAATTGCAAAATGCTTTGTAATGTAGGAATCTAATCAATAGAGCATTAAAGTATAATATAATGCAAGAATAAAACATATTTGATGCAAAGAAAAATTTAAAAATCCAAAAAAATATGCAAAAAGTACTCAAATGCAATGCATACCTTGCAAAACAATGTACAAAAACGAGTAGGAAGTGTACTAAATGAAAGCAATAAAAAATAGGATTTAAGATTTCCTATTTTTGTATACCTCAAGGAACTCTACTTATATAATAGTTTGAACTTCAGCTTTTATTTTAAATTATTGGTTTTACTTTGATTTTATACTTTGCATGTAGTAAATAAGTATAAATATGTAGTAAATATGGATTACACTTTAACTTGGAAGTACTACTTTGAACTTAAGCTTCTAATGTAAAGTAGGCCTTTAAATAACTTTGCTTTTATTTTTGAAAATAACTTCTTAACTGTAAGTATTACTTTGAATTGTAAGTATTACTTTAACCTTGAGCTTTTAGTTTGAATTGTATAAATGTAGATTACTTTAAACTGGAAGTCTTACTTTGAACTTGAGATTCTAATTTAATTTGAATTTTTTCCTTCGATATCTACTCAAAAACAAGCTTTTAGCAAGAAATACATATTACTTTAACCTAGAAGTATTATTTTGAGTTGAAGCTTTTAATTTAAATTGAAGCTTTTACTTTTACATCTATTTTTAAATGAAAAATTACATATAAATATACATTGTTTTAAAGTAGAGGTATAAATATGAAAAAACAAATTCACATGCATATGTATTTTGCATTACTTATTCTATTGAAATGAGCATTTGACTAACACTTGTAATTCAACTTTTCACTTTTTTGTCTTTACTAAATTACAATAGTGATCACCATCCTATGGATAACAACAATATAATAGCTACATGGGAACAACAAGAAATGCAAAGAAGGCTTAATGAAGAAGATGCAAATATTTTTGATGTAATTGTAGATATAGTTCATGATCTTCATGAGCAAGTACATGAACTTGGTGAACCATTGCCTCCTCAACGTGGTGGTTCAACTCATGGAAAAGAGCAAACATTGTGAGAGGAAGAGGAGAAGCACATGATCGTTTAACCCCTGAAGGTCAGAGATTATGTTTTCACCAAAAACGCTCCAAAATTGCTATTTCTAATACAAGTACCAAATTTTAGGAAAAAACATTTTTGGAAAAATGTAAAATTTAGGATCTTGTATTACACTAGTTTGAGAATTTGTGGAAAAAATTTCAGAAATTTTCATTGTGTGGATTGCAAGATAATAGCATTTGAATTGACAAAAGTCCTTTTTTTGTCCCTGCGAAAATCCGGGCAGCTACACTTCACAAGGTCACATTTGTATGAAAAAATGTCCAAAATGGTGGTTACTCTTTAAATTCGTTCTTCAAGGCAAGTTGGATATATGCTTGAAAATTTTCAGATCATTTGGAATTGTAAAACATATAGGAAAAAAATAGTAAGTAGAAAGAGGTAGAGCATGTTCAAAACACTAAATTGTTAAGAATTTAAATATGGAATTAAAAAATTTCAATCCCAACAGTTGTGATGTTGTAATAAACAATCTACATCCAATGTTTTTATTTTATTTTCTAAAATATTGAAAAGTGAGTTAAATAAAGGACTTCAAAGTTTATATTAGAGTAGAGATTCCATAACTACCCTCAAACTAAAACTCCTCTTAAATTTCATCTCATTATTCAAAATGGAATGATTAAAAGCATCCCAGATATATATAAACCTAAAGAACCAATTTCAAATTTTTATGTTAAAAAAAGTGTTTTTTGAGAAGTTTTTTAGCTGCCTCACTTGCATGGGTTGCCCGCCAACTAATAAAAATGACATATCACGCAATAACTTTTTAAGCATGTAGTCAAAAGTTATGAAAATTGTTGGGTTTTAAAGCTACTCCTTGGGCACATTTTGCGTGAAGATTTCAAATAAATAAAATAAAAATCCAATTATAGTGAGCTACCCAAAATCACTATGTTGTCAAAAAACGATGTTTCGTATGTCAAGGCACTTGTTCTTGAAATTGGTAGAAGCTATAGAGAATCATGATAGGTATTTCATACAAAAAACAGATGCAACCGGTGCATTGGAATTAAGTATTTTACACCAATGTGCAGCTGTGATGAGGATGTTGGCTTATGGTATTGCATCAGATGCCACTGATGAATATATTTGCATGGCGTCCAATACATCCATGGAGGCCTTAAAATTGTTTGTGAAAGCAATCCGAGCAGTTTATGAGAGCACATACCTAAGACAACCAACCAAATAAGATATTGAAAACCAACTAAGAATTAATGAGGCACGAGGTTGGCCTGGTATGTTTGCGTCATTGGATTGCATGCACTACAAGTGGAAGAACTGTCCTATTGCATGGCAGGGTTCATTTCAAGGTAAAGATGGCAACAACTCTATAATATAGGAAGCAATTGCTAATAAAATTTTGTGGATATGGCATGCCTATTTTGGATTACCTGGATCCAGTAATGAGCTTAATGTTTTACATCGAAGTCCATTGGTTTCAAACTTTTTAAGGGGAGAATCTCAAGTAGATTACAAGTATTATCTCCTAACAATATCCACAAGGTCATCAGTAACCATAGTATTATCTCCTAACAAAACCATCCACGATCCCCAAGGAGAAAAACAACAACACTTTGCAAAGACGCAAGAAGCTACCCACAAAGATGTGGAGCGTTGTTTTGGAGTTCTACAAGCAAGATAGGCTATAGTTCAAAATCTAAGTCGACAATGGGATCTAAGTACCATAAATGATATTTTAATGGCATGTGTCATCATGCATAATATGATAATTGAAGATGAAATAGACGAAGACTTGGAGCCACTTAATCCATTTGTTGACATGCCACCATTAAGACGTGGTCATGTGGTTTAGCATTTGAAGATTTTTTACATCAAACAGAAACAATTCTTGATGAAAATAAGCACTATACACTTAGAAATGACCTCATTGAACATTTGTGGGCATTAAAAGGAAGTTCTTAGGACTTGAGATACATGTTAATGTCATAATAGTGTTAAGGCAAAGTTGCATTGTAATCATCCCATTAATTTGTTGAATAAGAGTACATGATTTTAGTTATGCAAATAATGATGACATTGTTTTAAAAAAACACTTATATGAGTTATACATTTAGTTTCTATGGCATTTGTAAACATTAGTGAATATACTCGTTCAAAACTTGATGAAGACTTAATTTTGTGTTAATCTTGTTTTTTTCACGTTGTCAAAAAATGTTCTTTTAACCCTTAAAGGACTCTGCCTCCAAATAATGGTTGATCTTCATGACTTCAGTGTTCAATGTTGAAACAAAGAATGCACCTACTGGTCCAATATTTGAAACATTTTGGTGACTAACTTGGTTGTGAGGGGCTGCGTCCTTTTCACATCAAACATCTTTTGTATTATAATGTATGACTACTTTGAAAATGATCTTCACTTGCTCGAAATGTTTAGGTTTATTTCTTAGCATTTTTTAAATTATCATAACCTTTGACCTTTTCCAAGTAAATGACCGTATCATCTTCTTGTATTCTAGAATTTCAAAAACTTCAATACTTCCAAAAATTAAATAATTTAATAACCACATCACTTCAGAACCTTGGTAGAAAATTTAGAATAGGGCTTTCTAAAACTCTCATCCCAGCAATCATCAAGTAGTAACCGAGTTACAAGTTGCATTCTTATTATAGTTATTATAGTCATTATAGTCATGCAACTATACATTTTTACTGAAATTTCAACCCTCGCATATGTTTATTACATGTTTGTTGGCATGTTAACGAGCCAGCCTCCAAACGGGTGGGTCTCCTCCCCCTAGCCCGACTTGCAAACTGGATGGCGGGGCATTATGCCATCCAAATCCCACTTGCATTTTGTAAACTGGGTTGGAATGCTCTAACATGGTCAGTTGATCACCAGAATAGGCCAAATGTGGAAACATATTTGTCCACTGAGAAGCACGTGAAGGAGCAAGATTTGAAATCTGGGTCCGAGGATGATAGTTTAGACTTCCGGCTGGCAGTAGGTCTACAATTGTCAGAGCCAAATCCCCCAAAAGTCTCATAATTTAAGTTATGTCAGATTTTTTTTTGGTTGGCTACAACCAAATGCCACGTTGGCTATTTGTGGTAGGAAATTTTCATTTTTTTCAATCAAAATAGCCAAATTAGTATTGTTATTAAAGACCAATAGCCAAATTTTACTCAAGTTTCACCTACTGTCTTTTGATTTGGATATCATCAAGTATTACATGAATATTGATGAAATAGCTAGCTATTCCTCCCAATTGATAATGTAAAAAATGGAATCATTGCATTCAATTCTTAATAGCCATATTATATTTTCAAGTTTGTGAAGAAAATAAAAAATAAAATTCATGAAAGCTACTTCAATTCATTGGCTAGTTATCACTTAGTGTAGGTTTAAATCTTAAAGGACCAAGGGATGCATTTTGGGCTTTTAGAAAACATAGACAAACTCTATTGACTTCATAATTTGGAATTTTTTCATAATTTTTTTGGAATGGATGCTATTCATCATAATCTACATATGAAGCTTTGTTTCATGTCATTCCGCTAAATATTGCCAAAGTTATAAGTTTTTTTAAATTTCAATATCAAACTGGGTAGCAAAAAATATATTCTATAAAAATATTAATTGTTTTTTGGGGATTATATAGATTGATACCTATTCAAAAACATTTGAATCATTAGATTTTGAATAATGAAGTAAGAACTATGAGGAGTTATATTTTGTAGGCAATGAAGGTAGAAAAAACCTCACCTTTTGGAGGAGCTAAAAAAACCGATATTTTGAAGTTTAGGCACATTAAACTTGCAATTGGTGGATACATTTACTCTAAAATTTTGGGACAATGTACTTGAACAAGTTAAATAAAGGTTTCTATAATTAGATTTTTTGAAAATAAATATTAATGCAAATTTTGACCTTTTGGAGGAATGAATATTTTGAAAGAATTTTGGACCTTTAAACGTGAAAGAATTTTAGGGGTTAAGTATTTTAGCTTATTCATTATTTATGAACCTCTAAAATTTTCTAGTAGGGAAGGAAAGCTTTGGGGCAAATTAAAATAAATTATGGATTGCAACAAATGTAGACTTCATATCTTCATTTTGGCATGTTTTCTTTTTCTCCATCAATATATCAACTAGTTATAAAACTTATATAAAAAACCATGAAGCATGAAGTCACCAAGTTGTTCATTCCTAAGTTCCTAAGCCCATTTTTGTGTCAAAAAACACTCAAAATTGCTATTTTTGTTGGGTTCATCTAGGAAAAGAGAAAAAATATATATTTAAAATGTAACCATGTGATCTTGAATTTCATTTGTCTCAAATCATGTGATAAAAACTTCATGAATTTTGACCATGCAAACTAAAAGATATCATCATGCAAAGTTGAATTTTTTAAAATCATATCCTACAATTTTAGATGACTAGTATTTGACCATCATTTGTAGAAAATTTTTGCACTTCAAACTTTGAATTAAATTTTTTTATGTTGACTACTTGATTTGAAAATCTAAGGAAAAAAAATTCAAAAAAAAAACACTTGAATTTTTTCTTATAAAATTATTAAGTAGAAGTAGTTCCAATATTGAAAGAAAAACTAAATTGTTAATAGCTCTAAGAGAGAATTGAAATACACTAATCATTCTCAACGGTGAGATTGTTTTTAAAAAAACAACTTACCTATTTAAACAATTGAAAAATTGTTAGATTTGCATTTAAACATGAACCTTGTAAGTTATTTTCTTAAGAGGATGCAAGGAAAACAAGATTCTCCAAAACTTTTTCATCACTAGTTCAAATAGAACAAATCAAAGTTTCAGATGTAGACAAAAATATAATATTTTAGAAAAAGAAATTATTTTATTTTGACCTTCTGTGATTTTTTGTATTTCTTACCGAGTTCATTTCTAAGCTTATTGTGGTACTCCTAGTATAATATTTGTTTCTAGGCACCAATTGAAATAAAACTTACATTTCCATAAAATTAACAAGTTTTTCTATTTTATGAAAAAAATTCAAAAAGTTTACCAAAAATTAAAGTCATAAGAACCTATTTGAAATCAATTTTGTCCTATGAGGAAACAATGGGCCTTTAGGGGTTAAGTCACTAAAGAATGAAAAATATTGTAATTTCAACATACTTGAATGTAATCCATCCATTCATATTGCTCCGACTGTTAGCTCTTCAAAACATTGATAATCTACTTAGTGGACTTCTAAACGCTTATTAACTTCTAAAGACCCAAGGTGTTTTTCAATGTTTAGGTATTTGTCAATTCACATTTTTCAGTTTTAGTAATTGTTGGTTAGGGAATGTTAAACCTAACTATTAGTTTTGGTATATGAAAGAATTGTGAATGAAAGCCTTTCCATAGCCTCTTAAACAATCAAATTCAAAGTATTTGTTGAGAGGCCTCCTCATTTAACTACCCCTCATGACTATAAAAGCACATGTAAACCAACTAAAAATAGGCAAAAGATCCATCATAAACACTTGAGGAATGACCAATTAAAGTCTTGCATCAACCTATGACACATTTTTATCAATAAATGAGATTTGGATTGCAACATGTTGAGTTAGTGGCCACAATCTGTGTCTTGAATGATGGTGATGAAGTGATTAGTGAGTACACGGGGGGTTGCTATTATGTGAGCCTAGATTCATGAGCCCGTGAGTCTAGAAGTCTAGACACCTATGCTATAGGTATCTATGTTATAGCCACCTTCTATGATTATTGTGTAATTATGTTATAAATATCTATATTAAAAATATTTATATTATAAGCACGTATTAGGGATCTACTTACACCTAGACTTAAGGCTTATATGTTCACACATCATTGGTGGTACAATAGTAACTTATACCTTTAGAGTGCAAATTTTTCAGATGATGTGACTTTTTTAGGCCTTTATGGAGTGGTCAAATTAGGAAATATTATGACTGCTATAGGTGAATGAATTGACCATTATGGATATATATTTTTTTGTTGGTTTTGGGATATTTAAGAGACTCTTTTTGGCTAATTGGATAGCACACTTCAAAATTTATGACAAACTCATACTTTATTAGAAAAATGAAATTTTGATTGTTCTCTCCATTTCTCACATTTGTCTTTAAGTCGAAAAAAATTAAAAATTTTCAACAATGCCAACAAGGCAAACCAATCATTTTGCATGTCATAGGTTGGTCTACTTTAAAAAAGTACATTCTCAAAAACAACCACAACAACTATTCCTCATCTCTAGAATACCTTTACACTTCAACAACAAAATAGACTACCCTTAGTCTGTCTCTATTCTCCTCTTATCTGCAATCTCTTTCAAAATACTTTGAGCTACCTTTAGGGTCACTGCAAGAAAGACCGGTCCTATTTCAAGTCACAATGAGGATATACCTTCTTGTCATCCTCTATAACTTTTGAAGCATGAACCTCAAGAACTTAAAATTTTATTGGACATATCTAACTGGATGGTAAATTAGTAACCAAATTCCTTATTTTTTTAAATTAAAAAAATTCTTTTTATATTTAAAAATCATTTTTGTTAATTTGTCACACTATAAGGTTTAGGATTTTTTACTACATTAAGAATCTCCAATATTAATGGTCTGGAGCTGAAATTTTCATGGTATTTTTTCATATTAAGAAAGCATATTCCTAACAAAGAAAATCTAAAAAAATATTATCTTGTGTCTTCCACATGAGTGCAAATAGCACTCCCATTGCGTGCAATTTCTAAACTATGAAGCTAGTTCTAAGATCAATCTTTTGGTGAAATCTCATCACTATGAACTCTTTCTAAATGGCCAATTTTTAGTTTTAAGAAAAATTCTTTTCCTATTTATAAATAAATAAAATGTGAAACTACAATGACGGTACCTATTTTTATAAGATTTTGCACTTTTCTAGTTCTCCTACTTAGAGAATTCTTCTATGCTTTTCCTTCCTTGGGTACCTTCTTCTTAAAGGTGTATACATTAAACATTTTTTTCACATTTAAAAAAATTATTTTTCTAGTTTTAAAATATCTCCCAAAGAAAAAAATGAGTATTGTGCAAAGCACTATGCTTTTTGAATGGTCATTCTTACAATGACCCTTTAAGCTAGGAGGTCCATAGAGCATTTGGTCTCTAAAAGCATCCACCTCCTAAAATGTATACTATTTTTGTATTTTTCTTTCTCATTGCTTTGGCAATGTACCAACAATGTATATTTTAGGAAGTGGATGCTTTAAATGACTATTGGGTTTCAACTTCAAAAATTCATAAATAATCCCATAAAGCTTCAAAAATATGAAACAACTTGAATTAGATGCCAAATCCATTTGTCTTTCATGAAAATTTACTAAAAAATGTTTCAAGAAGTCTAACCTTCCCAAATCTATTTTCAATTTTTAAATGGGCACTTTATGAACCCGTACCTTAGCCATCCTCCAAATGATTGTAGTCTTCTTGAAATCACTACAGCTAAAGTAGATGCACCATTCCCACCCCTACACCCAATTTTGTCATCATGTACCAATGAAGTACATTCTAGAAGGAAAATGTGCTCAACTTGTACATGAGGAAGGAATTCTTAAAGGGACGGGAATGGGTGTCTCTACCTTATTCTTCTAATTCATAAAACCTCCAGCAGAGCCGTGGTTGCATTATTCTTTTTTGTAGTAAAATGATTTTTTTTAAAAGTAAAAATTGAAACCTGTTAACTTTTTAGTCAGGATCATAAACAATGAACATGTCTACACTTTTCCTAAACTAAATCTCAGGATCCATGTGGATCATATAATCAGATTCAAAATGCATTTGGCAATGGTCGGCTTTGGATACCCCAAAACGTTGTCCCACCTACAATGTCAGTCCATTGCAGTGTGTCAAATGACTTCATCTTTTAAATATAATAAAGTATGATTTCACGAAATGTGGTTTTAGTTGCCTACACTAGTAATGTATCAAGAGAAAAAAAATTCATCACAATAAAAGAATTCTAAGAATTTTTAATGAATTTTTAATTTGTAAAAATAAATATTGTCCCAAACATCTAGAATCCTCAAAAACAAGCATTTGGAATATCAAATAATTTAAAATTAATAACATTTTTGGATGTGACTTACATTTAGTGGTCCAATGCATAAAATAATTAATTTTAGTAATAAAAGTTTAATAAAGTGTGCACTATAATGCTCGCAAATCCCAAAATTCAACGTTTTTTCTCACCTCTATAAAAAGATCCAAAATTTTAATTATAAATAAATAAAAATTCATGAGGAATATACATCTTAATCTCGTTGAGGTGCATGAATTTATTTATTTTAATTTATAGGATCTTCTTAATTGATCAAAATGAACAAATTAGACAAACTTTGGAGGTTTTAAGCAAAAATAACCTAATTAGGGCCACTTCACACTAGGCAGCACAATTGCGAGTCCGTCGGTTTCCACCAATCAAATTTCAGAGATTCAGGAATTCGAACTTTCGGCACTTTACACTAGACGGCACAGTCAAGAGTCCGTCGCCCTCGTGGCACCCTACATGGCAAAAAATGCTTACACGGCAATGGCCTCGAGAAGGACTCTCGACTATAGTTTGGGTCGCCATTTTTAGCTAACCCAAACTATGGTCGAGAGTCCATCGAATTTTTTTCAAAAAAATGTTAGAAATGACAAAATCACGCCCGTTAGATTGTATTTGTAGTATAGTAGTATCGTAGTATTGTAGTATCGTAGTTAAATAGTTAAGTAGTTAAGTAGTTAGTAGTTGCCATTGGGGTTTGAAACCTAGTCTCTACCATTACAATGGAGAGTCTTTGCATTCAATGAACCTAGTTCCCTCAACCTACTTCCTTTCAATGGCCTATGCCACCCTTTTATTCCGTTTATACCCTTCATATTCCTTGTTTGATGATAAGAGGATGTGCTCTGATTTTTTTCCAAGGCCATTTTGGACTCCTTTCTCATGTTTTTTTATCTTTTGCTTGAAAAAAATTAACACACGGGTGAGGTTTGGACTTTGGGCTTGGCCTTTGGAGGCTTCACACTATGGCCAGCCAAAGTCTCCAATTCCTAAATTTGAGGGCCTATTTATTGTCCATTTCTTTGGACTCTCACCAAAGTTTGGACTCTCACTTTCACGGCCTCTCGACTTGGTCGGCCATAGTGTGAAGCGGCCCTTAGTGTGTCCAGAGAGGGCTACCCCAAGGCCGAGGCCAACTATTGCCCACTTCCAGCTCAAGTTTGGTAGACATGAATTTGGGTCTTTTATACAAGACATGAATTTTGAATGTTCATGTGTAAATACTACAAAGTACAGCAACTATATGCAAGGTCAATTTTGTTAAATTTGTTGCCCTTTGTGCAGCCGAATGTCACAATTTTTGGTGTATGGAATTGTGCCAATTTAATGAAATCAACAATACTGTAATACTCTCTGAGGTTTTACCTGTCCTCCTGAAAATTAACTTCATCTGCACATTAGATCATTGATGTAAGTTAGGAGGCTCATAAACCGACCGGGTTGTAAAACCAATCATGGTCCAGAGGTACATTTTGTTTTCTTCCATGTACCAACAGTGTACATTTCAAGGGGTGGTCGCTTTTAGTGACCATTGGATTTCAACTTCAAAAATTCATAACTAATTCCACAAAGGTCCAAAAAATATAAAACGACTTGGGTTAGATGCGAATTCCATTTTCCTTCCTACTAAAATTTACTGAAATTTTTTTCAAGCAGCTTAGCTTCCCCGAAATGGCAAACAGCTCTTAGATGGTCGGTTTATGAGACTCCTACCTTACTGAGTCACTCATCGACAGCTTACGGATGCTTAACTCCAGATCCTCCAACGCCATGCTCGTCTCAGCTCCACATCTACAGGCTCGCAGACTGTCAAACTTCTTGTCACCTTAAATTTTGTAACACAAAAGATAGGATCATCAATTTTGTTGAATTAGCATGGATCCAGCATCAAAACTGTGAACTCAATCCACACAAACCTCTATTAACTAGGACGCACCGGTAAAGAAATTACAATTTTGGCCACCCCCAAAGTGCCAATGTTGTGGAATGCACCAAATTAACAAAATTGACATATATGATCTTGACACCTAGCCCTAATGGCCCTAATGGCCCTAATGGCCATATCTGTAGGAATTTACATCGATTTCATTGAATTGGCAGTCAATTCCAATACTTTGGCACCTTGAACTTGAATTCAGAAACATAAATCCATACCTTCCTAGATTTTAGACCTCCATGTACATCTATGTCACAATTTTTCAGCGCCAGAATTCTGCGAATTTAACGAAACTGACTGCATAATTGAACTAAATCATCCAAGGTAAGAAATTCAAAATGGATTATTACTAACAATGGAGGAATCATGCCGAAACAATAGACCAGCCAGTAGATTATTACCTTGACAATGAAAACACAGATAAGGTAGGCACCCCCCAAATGGCACCTAACCTTAAAGCGTCATCTACAGGTTGTGTACATTTCCAAAATCAGTTATGTACCTGTTTGGATGGAGCGCTTTCAGAAACAAACTTTGACCCTTAATAACTTTTGCATACGATGTTCAAATGCCACGTTCTCAGGTGCGTTGGAACCTCCTTTCACTTGCCAACAAGAATATATGAAAATTTGACCAGTCTAATAGTAGTAACTAAGGCTCAGTAGCAAAAAGTGGCGGTTTTGGGTGTACCCACCTTAGCAGTGGTGCTGCAGGACGCAGTTGCCGTGAAGAAGCTGGAACAAACAATATCTATCATATGGCCTTCAATGGCTCGACTGACTTTTAAAAGCGAAATCCTATGCAGTTGGCAAGTTATGGTCAGCTTGTAAATCTCGTCCTCAACCTTCATAACCGCAACTTCAATCTGCAGAGCAAAACAGGAAGCAAAATTTCAGTTTGTAAGTACCATGTGTGATTAAAACAAAGCAACAGCTTTAATTTTGGATGCTATCTGTAGACCTCTATCTTTGTCTTAACGTGTTATTCCTCAATAAAATATAGGAGAAAAATCCAAAATGGAAATTTGACAGATGTGCTTTCTGTGTCTAAATTCCTGTCTTAGTGTATCCTATTCTATCATCACTGGACATTGACTATGGACTACTTCAAAAATTTTATGCATGAACATTTTGGACCTCTCTTGTAAAGGGCTCTGTTTTCACAATAACGTCAATTTTGTTAAATTGGCGGTATTCCATGACATATATATTCACAAAGGTCTAATTTCAGGCCACAAACTATGACAGGTATAGATTTGGGGTCCAAGACTGTGAGTCCTGAACTATGCCAATGTAATGGAATATCGCCAATTTAACGAAATTGGTGTTCATTATGGCAGTTCATTGTGTAAAAATTTCATTTACTTACAGTTAAGAAGTAAAGGCACGATGAAAACAAAACCGCGGAATAAATGCATAAAAGACAGACAAAGTAACCTCAAAATCAAGGAGTCAAAATGACTTAAACTGCACTATATTCCCCTCCAATCTCAATCCTCCATCGTGGTGTGGTTTATTTTCTCCCTCTCAGGGTTAAGACATTTTCTTGGTTTGGGATCTTCTGATTCTTTGCCAGCTTTGAGTGGGTTCAATTCTATCCCTTTTTCGACCTACAGACTGTCTTCAGGATTCACTGATTTGGATTACATAAATTTGGCCCCCGGTTTGGCCGCACCTGAAGTTTACTTTTGACAATCAAATTAGTCATTTCCAACCACGAATCCTGGGTCTTTCGGAGTTCAGCCACCTTTAAATATCCTCCAGTGCTTCGAACAACCTAATTTGCAGTTGAACTAAGTTAGCTTGTCAAGTCCCTGCCATTCAGTGAAAAATCCCACAAGAAAGCGCCACCACTTGGACTACAAACCTTGGTGATTTTCGGAACCAAGGACCGCAGTTCCAGCAGGCTGCTGTTGAGTTTCTTCCTTCGTTTTGGCTCGGAAGCATAGTTTTTCGATGGCACCCACGCATTCTTTGACGAAGCACGCTTGGAGTGGGCTGAGTGCCGCCTACCGGGAGTTCTCATCCCATGGCCATCAGAGCTTGGATCACGTCCTCCAGGTTGCAGTGGTGTTACAGGCTTCTCAAAATAACTAAAGAGCGACTTGCTGTCCAAGTTAGCGAAAGCTTGTTCATCCTTAAGTAGCTGCGCCATGACTGGACCCTAGCCGGACAAAAACCATGGTGCAGTCCGAGGGCTCAATGCATACCCCCTCATGCAGCTACTTGCTAGCCGACTTGCAATCCAACGTACGGAGTACTTGGTGATAAATTCATAGGCGATCTTGTACCTCGCTGCAAGAGATAGAAATAATTCATGAAAGTCAGTGAGAATGTGCACTGGTAAAGCTCCAGGAAGACGTGATAAAAGCAGCCAGGACGTAGCGTCGAGAAATACGAAATTAAAGAGGAACCCTAGTCATAACGTAACAGAGTTTAATTTGAATCAAATTGGAGTCATTTCTCAAGAATCATTTCTATGGTTCTCAGGATGGTCTCCTTGCTATCAAAGTGATGCGGTGACGTTCATAGATGTATCATTTTGAAACCTCCATATGATCCTTGTGACTCTAGGGAGGTCTACCAATGAACAATAAAACGATTCTCTTAACGATGACGTTTAAAAATCCCTAAAACAGTGGCTAGAAACATAATGTGTTCCAGGTCGACCGTTACATCAAAGAGCTGGCAATGGGATCAGTAAACAATTAGCAATCAAGGGATATTTGCGATTATGAAGCAACCAACCATAAGTTAGTGCTTAAAAAACGAAACTACGCAATGTGGACACATTCGCTTGTGTCTGAGCACTTAAACATACATGTATGTGACGTGCTATGAGATATTTCGAGGTTTTGAAAACCTACAGAGCACTTTATGTCTGGTGAAGGTTGCACTGGGGTTCAGTCTACGTTCCAAGGGTTGAACATACACTGGGTTTCACTTCTCACCACAACAATGTTGGCAATTACTCTAGGGTTGGCCTCATCCTAACGAAATCAGCCTCAGCCTCAGCCTCAGCTACACAGGGGAGAATTCGGTCGTTACAGTTACAGTTACAAGAGGAAAAATGGCACTCCTTAAAACTCCCAAAACAAACTTAGTACGATAGGCAGAAGACGTCTGGTGAAGGCCGAATTGCTACTTCTGTTACAACCCAGCCGCCTTGAACCGGACTACCTTGCACAGGCTCGCCCCAAGCCTATTTGCACGGATTGATTACGCCATCACCTCTTTAATCTCACTGCCTGGGGTCTCATAAAAATGACAGTGACAGAGTTTGTGTGTGTGGCGACAATCAATGATAATGATCAATGATAATTATCCGACAACTCAATGATAATGTGCAACATATTCTGCAATGTCGTTTCAGGGAAGGACAGATAAAGAGGTATATAGGCCTATATGAGTGTATTTCTTGCAATTATCACAGACTCTCTAGTGCCTGGTTTCATTTTGGCCAATTGAAAACAACATTCAGAGTACAAGGAGCTAGGAGTCCGCAACAACGCTTAGATTCGCCGAATATATATATACAAGCACCACAGGGCGCTTATTTCAGTCTTCGGTGTTCAATCCCCGTGAGTCTCACTTTCTTCTGTGTATGCGTGATTGCGACACCTGTAAAAGTTTACAAAAGTTTACTAATTACAGTAATTTTGGACACGTGTTGCAATCACGCATACACAGAAGAAAGTGAGACTCACGGGGGATTGAACACCGAAGACTGAAATAAGCGCCCTGTGCACAAAGCCCGGGGTACATTACAACACAGGAAGCAAGGGCATACAGCACGAGTCCCATACCTACTTCGTCTGAGCCATGGTCACTGACGTCCTTGCTTGCAAGCTTGAGTCCAGAGTCTTGCAATCCAAGTGACGGAGTCCGATCAGACACAACTGCGATACATCGTCTGCTTGTGCAGCTTGAGGCCTGGAAACACAATCTTGCGGGTTCGTTGTCCAATGTCCAGCTGTGAGGCTGCAGTGTTCCGTCTCGCGTTGACTGATTGATGCAAACTACATGTAAAAGGCGGAAACAGCTTTCTCGGAGCTGCCCCGGTAAGTTGCCTCCTCTTTGTAGCCATTTTGTTTTCCAACGGCACTGTTTGCATCCTCTCCTTATCAAACTCTCATTTGACACTTTCTTTCAACTTCAAATTTATAAAGGTTACAAGACAGTTTTGAAACGCAACTCCAAATTTCATTATATCCAGCAAACACAAACAACGGAGCAAGGATTGGCCGCCACGACCAACCCTTGCTCCACCTTATCCAAGCACTTCAATGGCCAACCCTAAAGCAATATCCGCCTTGTCCAAGAACAAACCCACGTCCAACAACTTGGGTATTAGCCTTGGATTCGAAATGGCAAACAGCTAAAAGTTTAGCAAGTTTATGAAAGTGATGGCTACAAATCTACCTTTTGTTTTTAAGATTGGTTGGCTGTAAATGCTACCAATTTTTTGTTTGATTTTGGATCTTCCATTTTCACATTCCAACCGGTTATTTTTACAAAGGCACCAACTAAAAACATCCCCATAAGGAACATTCCCTAGCCCTACCTAGATGAAATTCATTCAGATAGGGGAAAAAATACACCAACTGCTTTCTTCATCCTTAAATATTTAGGGAACTCAAGGCAAAATTCTCAATAAGGAAGGAAATGTAGAAAACTCAAAATCACCTTTCTCGATATGTTTGGGGAAGAGCATTTTCTATCCCCATATTTGTTCTTTCTTCATCCATACTGAGATATAGATGGGAAAGAATTGGAGTGGATGTTTTATAATAATGAATTCCCATAATCAACAATTCTCCCTGAACAATGGTCGAAAACTTGATGAAAAAGGCCAGTGGCTTTTCTTACTTTTTCAGCGTCTCCTGCTCCGGAGGTGGTAGAAGACGACAAACACTAGAGTCAGAGAAAGCGGCCATTAAAATATTCTTTTCACAAACATAAACAACACATGGGGCCATTCGTATGGATTGGATGGACAGTCAAATGGGACGGATACGAGTCTAGGGAACATAGGTTTTTGGAAACGGGAAGTAGGGTAGAATAGGCTAGATTGTATTGCATTAGGAAAAATGTGGCTTGGAAAAGAGGGACAAGGAGACAAGGCATTTGACAGCTTTCTTGGAGTTCATTTAGCAGTTGTTTGTGCTTTGGGATTTTATTCATTGCATTGGGGTTAGCAAGAAGTGTCAAGGGGGCATCTCTATAAGGATTGGTATTAATACAGACCCTCCAAATATAACTTTTTGTTGCTTTATAATTAGAACTTGAAATTTCTATCATTGGAATTGCACCCCAAAGTACTTTGAATACGTTCAAAAAAACCTCAAATTTAGACATTAGACAATGAAAATAATTTTCTCCAAAAGTGCACTAAAAAACAAAAATTATTGAGGAGTTTGCAAATCATGGTTACCAATGCAAATATTGACCACTTGCACAATAATTTGGAATGCATTTAGGCCAATATTTGCACTGGTAACCATAATTTGCAAAAATTTCAATAATTATTGATTTTTAGTGTACTTTTGAAATAGATTATTTTTGTTGTTTAATGTCTTAATGTAGGTTTTATTAGAGATTTGCAAAGGATTGACTTTTCAATGATAAAATTTTTAAGATCTAATTATAAACTAATGAAAAATTAAAAGTTTATTTGGAGAGACAATTAGCGGAGAAAATATATTTAGAGACATTTTGAATGATCCATTGATAATGTTCTTAATTCTAGCATATCAAGCAATGGCCCTTCAAATCACTATTCATCTAAGCTTAGTTGTTTTAATTTGTATTCTATTTGATAATTGGTCACTTGAATATTTTTGGAACACATTTAATAAAGAAGGGTGGGAGACAAGTAGTTTGAAGGCCTTTCCAAAATAGATATAAAAAACTAGAAGAAAATGAGGGATTTTGCAACTACAAAGAACAACTAGTTTTTGGGTTGCATCAGACATTTGCTACTAGTGAGAATTTGGAGACCCGTAGTCGTTGTGGACAAGTCGTATGTAGAATTGTAGTTGCAGGTCACAACAACCTTTTTAGAACTTTGACAATGAATTTCACTAATGTGGTTGCTTATGTGGTATTAATTGTTATGTGAGGTTAGTCACTCAATCAATGAATTGTACAACTTTTTGGCAACTTTTTGGCAACTTATTTGCGACTAATTTATGACTTGTTTGCAACTCATTTGTGACTTTTTTGAGACTTATCTTTAACTTAATTGCGACTCGTCTATCACTTTATTGCGATTCATTTGTGACTTTATTGCAGTTTATATGAGGATCATTTACAACTTGTCTATGACTTCTAGATTTGTAGATTTTGAAATTTTAATCTCAATAATTTGTAGACTTTGAAATTTTAGATCTAGCTTCTTTTTTAGATTTCAAAAATTTGAATATTGATATTTAATAGATTTCACTGATTTAGGAAACTTTACAATTTCTTGGATTTTAAATAATTTTATATTTCTATAGAATCTACAAATTTATTGACAAATTATAAAAATCTACACTCTAGAAATTTATAAAATGTATAAATTTGGAGATTGTAAAAATCTTAGAATTCTATTGGCAAAATTCATTACAATAGAGTACAACAACTTATAAGTCTTATATGTTTAATCTAATTGTACTCTTGACAATTGATATAAGACAATTGAGAAATGAATTTGGAAAGATTGGGAAACAACTAAGAAACAACTAATAAAAGGCTTGAAAACAAGTAGAAATTGACTAGGAAACAACTATTGTCATTTTACAATTGCAATCTTGTTCTAGTCATTTCCTAGTTGTTTTTTGTTACTATAGATAGATAGGATGGATTCTATAGAACATAGACTTGTTTACATTGACAACTATGATGAATATTGGATGCAGAATAGTTCACATTCATTTTAAATTTGAACACTATTACAACTTCCGTAATCCTACACTTCATTCTATGACTGCTTTGCGACTAAAACAATGAATTCACTTCATTCTACAACTACTTTTTAACTAAAACATTGTACTAATGATGTAAAACAATCAAGTTAGAACTTGGTGCAAATAGAGAGGGCTTTAGCTATAGGATAGTTGTATAAGATACGTAGTCACATTTTAGCCAGTTGTAGCAAATATGTTTTTCTTCTAGGAAAAATTTGAGTGTGCCAAGTTTGGCAAGTAACGGTGGAGATGCCCTAAGATTGAACTTGAAACAAAGGAATTCTGATCAAACTATCCATTCTCATTCATTGCTCACATCCAAACAATCAATTTTTTATTTTATTTTTCAAAGAAGTGTTAAGATGACAATCATTTATATTTTGGTAAAGCAAATTGTTATTTAAGCATCCACATTCTAAACATAAAAATAATTTATTAGTTATATTCATGCATCTTTTCATCCAAATTTGACAATTACATCCATATTTTTTGCAAAAATAAAAAAAAGTGACCAAAAAAAGATTTCTCTTGAGTATTCAAAGTAAGATTCTATCTTGAAATGGTGCAATTTGGTCCCATGGTGTTAACACAAAGGTTTGTATATGATGAACGTTGATGAAGTATAGTCTAAGTTTTGCTACTTCTGCAAATACCCAAAGAACTAGTATAGGGGTTCAAAATCTAGGGAATAGTAAAATAGTTTAACGTTTTGTGACTAGGGTCACTTGTATTCAAGATTGGAATGAGATTTACTATGATATTTCACAAACACAAAGGAAACATACATTCACTCTTATACCCATTTGTATAATTTGATTGCCAATCCTTTAAATAATGCTATGGATGCGTGAAATGCAGTCTCAGTCCTGCCTAGTGTTCTAGCAGAGAGTTTCAACAATTTGTTAGGTTTGACCACAATTTGTCATGCGCATGATCTACTACTAGACAAATGCAAATATAATAATTGTATAATATATTTATATAATTGTATACATGTTCCTTAATTATTGGTGATTTGCGTTACCAAGACAATTTGTCCAGTCACTATTTACTAGCCTATTCACTAGTTTAGATGAGTAGAAACCAGTCCCAGTCCTACAACAATTTGTCTCTAACTAATGCAGGGCATGATTGCAATGCATTCACCAAGCTTAGTATACTCTACACAATTGCAACAATTCGTCAAAGTACACAATTCATTTCAAATACAAGAACCAAACCAAAGCAAACTTAATTCTTTTCCCAACCAAGAACTATTTCATACAATTCCCGTTCTAACTGGTAAGACAATTAGTCATACTTAACATTCACCAAATCAGGGCTCATCCCATTTACTTTAATTCACACACGTAACTGAACTACTACTCACTAGTTTAATTTGACTCTTCAAACTCAGTCTTTGACAATTTGTCTAATTGCTCCAAACTTATTGATCAAAGATCAATAGTCAATTTGTTAAATTTTCCAATCGGAAAATAAATTCTTTAACAAATTTAAAGGTCACATTAAAATACTGGATAACGACTCTCCTTCCAAGATCAAACAATTCAATTCATACATATAACAATGACACACATAATTCAAATTTACAAGTTAATTCAATTTATAATGACAATTCGTCTGCAAACCGCCGGTCCTTCTCCGTCTTCAACAAAATCACAACTTAATACAAATATCAAATATGACAATTAGTCTTAATAAATCACAAATAATATATCCTTGAATCACACAATTTCCAATTGGTTTCAACACTTAACAATTTCACATACATGGATTTATCTTTGATTTACAAAAATCTATAGAATTAGTTATTTCACTCCTTGCACAATCAAAATTTCAATCTGATTTTTATCATATCCAATTCATATCAATTACAATGACAATTTGTCTATACTCACCTCTTCTCATTCACTGATTTAAAACAATCTACATTACAGTTGTTCTTACAACGACATGATAAATAATAATTTGATCATATTCAAATGAACAATTTGTCTCTCAAAACTCCTTCCAAGAAGATATCATAATTAATTGATTCATTATCAATCTTCACATGATTTCCTAATTTTGCATTTCAATTTCAATTCAAAGACAACTAATTCAATAATAATAAAATATTGATTATAATTCAAACAATTTGCTTAAGAATTACATACTGGATAAATTGTCCTTGGCTGGTCCTTCACGATCCAGCACTGAACTTGAATTCTGCTTGAAATCCGCAGATGATTCCTTCGTCTAGTTGCTCCAACTCCTCAGTTTACAAATTATTCCAGAGCAAGTATCCAAGTACAACGCTCAATTGACAATTCGTTTTATACAAACATTCATTCACTAAGTTCAAGAATTTATTATGAAAACCACACTGGCAAACTCACAGTTCAATGGACTTAAATTAAATATGCAATTCATATGACAATTAGTCATACAACACAATCAAAGGCATCCAACTAAATTGACCAAACGCAATTACTCATACAATTATGCACTCACAATTTGTCACAATCACATACATAACACACAATGACAGATTTAATTTGACCAATTTAATAATAGAAATTATGCTCAACAACAAAGACCTAATTTTGGAGCCTCTAAAGGACTCATTCATTCTAGTATTTTTGAGTAACATTTCATGTGATAGTCCTCTATGATTGAATGATGAAGATGTTCAATTCTAACATTTTGGTGATCACAAATAAGGCTAAATTTGTTTAAAACTATAGCAACAAAAAGTGCAAAACAAAGTGTTAAATGTTCTAACCTCTAAATGCTTAACCATTTACATGGTGGATGATAAATGTTTTGAAAGATGTACCTTATTTAATTAATATTAATCATTTAAAAAAACCTTTGAAGAAGATTGTATAATATAGCAATGGAAAGAAGAAAAAATGATCCACTCATGAACTAATGATATTGATATTTTGAGTTATTATTATAATTTTTTATGGTTCTAAATTTTGGTCTACTAATTTGCTGAATATAATTAAATTGCTTAGGAATTTACTAAAGTACATTTAGCAAGGTTTATAATAATTCAAGATACTTATTAAAATCACATTTGAAATTTTTGTTGGACTCTATAATATGTAGTAAGTTGTCCTTACTTCAATCCTTCGAGGATGAGGCCCTATAATGATTACATCAAATGTTTGATGAAAATAAAAATATTTGCAGATCTTCTTTTAGAATCTTGTTTCATTTCAACACTAGCTACCTTAATTTGGCACTAAAAATGATTAATAAAATTAATGAAATTGTCAAGTACTTCTCAAATCTATATGTTGTACTTTACATTTTTGATTTTTTTGGTCAATTTGACTATTATTGTGTAATTGGGATTATCAATTTGTCTCATTTCCATTACCGGGTCAATTAGAATTGTAGATACTTCTTAAAAATTGAAGCGGTCGGTTCTTAAATTTTGAAGAGTCAAAGTGATAGGATTTGAAAAGGGTCAAATTGACTTAGTAACTCTCCTTGTGAAGAGTTGTTTCTACATTTTGGAACTATATGTCCAAAGGTCCATTGTTTTTTTTTCAATTCATACATATTGTATAACTCACTATAAACTTCCATGTGCTTTGTTAATATACTTGTCAGCATTTAAAATTGTGAGTTGCTTACTTGTTGTTGCTTGTGTGAGCTTATTGTGTGAAGCTTTGTCTGTCTATTTAGCTGTGGGATATAGCTTTGTGCGTATGAAGTACTTGCTAATTGATTGAGAGTTACTACTTGTGATTGTGGACTAAAAATATTGTCTAATTAATTGTGTGTTATGGTATAAATTGTTGTGTGTAAATTCTGTCAATTTAGAATCATGAGAATGGTGAGCCTTATCAAATTGTGTGGACTATGAACATCAAACTGACCATAAGTATTTCTATACAAATTGTGGAGAAATTTTAATTGTATTTGGTTGTTTTTCAGTTGTTGACTATATGTCAAATTGATAAAATTATTGGAGTAAATAATTGTTGAGTGAGGATCGAGTTGGTCTAGAAATTGCATTGTGGGGTGATCAAATTAACCAAGTTATCCTAGAAAACTTGAAAGGTCAAATTCACTAGAAGAAAATGAGGGGTTTTGCAACTACAAAGAGCAACTGGTTTTGGGTTGTATCAAACATTGGCGACTGGTGAGAATGTGGAGGCTCCCAGTCGTTGTGGACAAGTATTTTAGTCATATTATAGTTGCAAGGCAAAACAATGTTGTTTTCTGAGTAGGCAAATTACTAGGAATTTCATCCATGCATTTTATGACGTGGTTGCTTATGTGGTATTTGCTGCCATGTAAGGAAGATCACTCAATTGGTGAGTTGTACAATTTATTGGCGATTTATTTGCAATTAATCTATGACTTGTTTGCAACTCATTTGAGACTTCATTGCCACTTGTCTGTGACTCATTTGCAACTCATCTTTGACTTGTTTGTGACTTGTCAGTGACTTCATTGCAACTTGTTTGTGACTCATTTGCAATTTATTTGTGGCACATTTGCAACTTGTTTGTGACTTGTAGAATTTGTAGATTTCAGAATCTACAAAATGTAGATACAACTACTTACAAGTCTTATATGTTCAACCTAATGGTACTTTTTACAATTGATATGGAACAAATGATATAAGACAATCAAAAAATGATTTGAAAACAACTAGAAAATGATTACTAAACAACTACAAAACAACTAAGAAATTACGACTAAACAACTAAGAAACAACTATTGTCATTTTATAGTTGCAATTGTTTTTCAATTTCCTAGTCTTTTTTTGCAACTGCATATCGACACGGTGGATATCATATAGTTTGAACTAGTCCACATTGACAACTGTGACAAATATTGGATGGAGAATAACTCACATTCATTCTAAATTTGAATTATGTTACAACTTTCATGATCCTATACTTCATTCTATGACTCCTTTGCGATTGAAACAATGTATCCACTTCATTCTACAACTACTTCACAACTAAATTATTACACTAATGATGTAAAGTAATGACGCAAACAATGACGTAAGAGTTTGGTGCAAATAGAGAAGGCTATAGTCGCAGGATAGTTGTATAGGACATTTAGTTGCATTTTAGTTGGTTGTGACGGACACATTTTTCATCTAGTGATTGTTGAATTCTTATGAGCATCATGTTTGAGTCAATTTGACTATACATGTATGTGTGGGCAAACTAGGAGTCACAGTGTAAGCTTGTTGTGTATGAAAGTTGGTCAATTTGATTATTTATACATGTCTGAGACTTATGTAAAGTGGGTTGTGAAGTTAGGAGAATTATTGAGAGATTTGTGTGCTATAGATTATCTAGAGTTGCATTGGTCGAATTGACTACACCTGATCTTGTTTGTGAGTTGTAAAAGGCCCAGTCCAATTGATTTTCTTTGTAATAGTAGTATGTTTGAATCTGAGTTGGTCATTTAGATCAAGTCAATAGAGTCAAGTTGGAATGAAGTCAATATGCCATATAATTTAATAGAGAAAGGATTAAATCATCATACTTGCAATTACTAAATTGTCCGATCGCAACATGCATACTTGATTTTCAGACCACCATGTACTATAAAAGCATGTGTATATTTTCGTCCATACAAATTAAATTGGCAACTTGTTGTCATCAACACCTAGTGTCAGAATGATGTTGTTTGTTATAAAAGATACATAGTCAAATTGATAAATTGATGCTCGTAACGAGGCTGTATGGACGTAGTGCTACCAGAAACAAAGAACATGGTCATAAACCCCGGTCCAACATTGCATGGTCTTAGGTGATGGCCTTGGCAACTTGACTCTACGTTACTACATTAAAATAATAAAGACTAATTGACATGAAGATGAAGTAAAGTGGGTGGTATATGAAATGAAAAAAATATTAGGAAAGAACCGATCTTTTGTTGTAAACATATATACGGTTGCATTGTGATAGGAATATGGAATAATTGTATAAAAATAAAATTGCCAATAGGCAAGTAGTGTTAATACTAGCTAGACGAGAGAGAACGGAAAGAGGATTAACCTAATGAATTTTATATAAAAGCTTATAGTATTTTATATCAATATATAATATTATACAATATTATTAAGTGGCTAGAGCATGCATCAAGGCAAATTGACAATTCCCTGACAAATTGACATAAGATTTGACATGGGCCATACACTAGACAAGACTGAGACGCCATTCATTGTGTCTTATATATAACATTGGGAATTGGACTGTGACTAATTGACAATAGAAGCATTTCCTTGGATTTCTTTGTCAAAATAAACAAAAAAATGACATAGATAGATATCTATATTACAAAACAAGTGACCTGTCACAAAAACATTATACTTATTGACCTTTTTCACTAGAATTAATCCTTAAATCCCTTGTTTTTGGATTTTGTTGAATAGACAAAATTTATATTACACTATACATTAAATTAATTTTTTTGCCTTGTTTTGTTTGTTACGATGAGATCTCCAAAATTGTTCGTTTTCCAATTGCGTTCATGAAACTATTAGAAAATTCTTTGTGAGGAAGGTGCATAGACTTTGTTTTGTCGTCTTTGGATATAGATTTTTGAGTTATTTTTGGATCTTAAATTATCATTACAAGAAAATGGGGGTATAAATGACTTGTCCACAATGACTGCACCGACTACAATGACTGCAAAATGACTCCAAAATGACTATTTTGTTGTCATTGTTGTTGGTGCAGTCATTGTGGACAAGTCATTTATACCCCCATTTTCTTGTAGTGTATAAATCTTTTGGACCATGTATTAATTGGTCATGTTTTTAATACCATTAGAAAGCTCTCTACTAGGAAGGTTGCACGGACATTGTTTCTTAGCAATCCAACTCTTGACAGAAAAGATATTAAAGCTATTTTTTTTTATAAATTAAATTTAAATTTATTTTTATTTTTTATCATACTATGGAAACAATATACAACACACTAGTAATAAATTCAGTTACATTATAATCAGATGATTTTTTTTCAAGATTAGATGATTTTATAGGTTAATAAACACTTACAGAAGTTTCTATTAATTTAACAAGTGCATGATTCTATAGCAGGTGTCATTCTATCAACAAAAAAAACAAAAAACAAAACATGAAAACTTATATTTATACAATTTTGTTTTTTTTGTTATGTTGAGATCTAGGGGATTGCATGCATCCCCCACACTACAAGAGAAAGAGGTGTTTTAAGTGAGTTTTAAAATAAATTCTTAGACATAAAATTACAAGTAATGACCTTTTCAGAGATTTTCAAATTTTTTTTACTAGAAATGCATGTATTTCTAATAAATGTTTATTAAAAATCTCCTTACATGTCTTCACTTATAATCTTATGTTTAGGACTATACTTAAAAACTCATTTAAAACACCCCTTTTTCTTGTAGTGTTAGTCACGTTCTTAATACTATCGAAAAGTTCTTAGTGAAGTGGGATGCATGGGCTTTATTTTGTAGCATTTGGAGTTTGGCCCTGTAGTGTGAAAGTTATTGAATTTCAAAGTTTTTATGAACTGAAAAATTGAAAAATTATTTTTATTTTTAATTTTGGTTGTAGCAATGACCACTAGTATTACTTATAGTCATAAGGGATTGAAGAAGGACAATTTAGATAGAAACAAAGTAGAAATATTTGATTCTGTCTACCCTTCAAGTTTTGCCAAATAAGAATTTGTTGAATTGCTACTTGTACACACATTAGCTTTAACCCCTAAAGTTCTATGACTATGTTTTCACCAAAAATACTCCAAAACTGCCATTTTTAGTACAAGTACCAAATTTTTGAAAAAAAATCTTTTTTGACACATGTCATCAGGAACTTCAAGGCATGTGAACATGGTGCCACAATGGTGCATTGAAACGCAATTAAGTTAATTTGGTGCCAACCTCTGTACCAACCTAGTATGGATAAAATGACACTAAAATGACTTGTATGCGGCCTTCGGTGTCAAAATGGCACCAAAACAATCTGGCCCAACATTTCTGATGGTAACCGTAGGATCTTATAGTAAACTAGTTTTAGAAGATGTCGAAAAAATTTCAGAATTTTCCACCGAAGATATTAGCATTTGAATTGGCAAAAAAATAATTTTGTCCCTGTGAAAAACAGGGCAGCTGCACTTCACAAGGTCACATTTGTATGAAATAATGTCCAAAATGGTGGTGCATCTTTGAATTCTTTTTCCTAAACAAGTTCTCTACATGCTTAAAAATTTTCAAATCATTTGATATTGTACAACATATACAATAAAAAAATAGTAAGTAGAAAGAAGTAGAGAATGATCCAAAATACTAAATTGTTAAAAATTTAATTATGGAATTGAAAAATGTAAATCCCAATGGTTGTAATGTTGTAATAAACAATCTACATCCTACGGAAAAAAAAATTCAAAAAATATTAAGAATTGAGTTAAATAAACAACTCCAAAGTTTATTTCAGAGTAGAGAATCTATAACTGCCCGCAAACTAAAAATCCTCATAACTTTTGATTCATTGATCGAAATGGAATGGTTCAAAGCTTTCCACGTATATATAACTTTATAAAATCAATTTCAAATTTTTATTTTTGAAAAAGGTGATTTTTTTTTATCTGCCCGAACTGCCCAGTTACAAAAAAAATTAACATATTTGGCCATAACTTTTGACTCCTATTTCCAAATGTCATGAAATTTAGTGCATATGAAAGGTACTCCTCGCGCCCACCTTCTACTAAAATTTAAGCCAAGAAAATGAAAATCTCCAGTCACAAGTACCTGCCCAAATTTTTTATACTGCCAAAAACAGCATGCTGGTCCTTTAGGGGTTAAGTGCTGAGAAATAGTGGGATGATAAACAATCCAACTAGATAGCAACACCTAAAAGAGACATGTCCCGGATTTTTTCCACCTAAAAATGGCCTTAACCCCTAAAACCCTGAGGGTGTTTTCTACCAAAAAACACTCAAAACTACCATTTCTATTGTATTCACTTAAGAAAACCAATTTTTTTGTTTTTTTAGAAATTTAACTGTAGGATCTGTACTTAACTTGTCTGAGATCATGTAGTAAAAATTTCATCAAACTTGATCGTACGGATTGGAAGATATTAGCATTCAAAGTTGAACAAAAAGTTTTTTTTCAAGAAGATGCTTAAATTGCCCCAAAAAATAAGATTGTCCATAACTTTCTCATCTCTAGTTCAAATAGAATGAATCAAAGCTTCACGTATAGGTAATAACATAATCCTTTAGGAAAAAAATTCAAAAAAAATTATTTTGACTTTTTGTAAATTTTTTTGGGTTGCCTGCCAATCTCCATTTCTTGCTCATTGTGCCATAACTTTTTCATCGGGCATCCGATTGAAACAAAAATTATATATCCACAAAGATCTTGCAAAGCTACACAACCTCAAAAAATCTCAAAAAAATTCACTTCAAATTGAAACAATAGGAACCTACTCGGACCCAAATTGTCCTCCAAGGGGACAAGCGGGATTTTAGGGGTTAAATGATTATTTTCAAGACTCTAGCTAAAACACAACAACTTTTCAAAAGACAATAAGTGAAAAGTAAAGTTTTTTTTGAAACAATCAATAAAATTTGAGACATTTTGTGCTTTAATGGTGTTTATTCAAGGTGAGTCCAATGTTAAGTATAGGTTGTTTTATGTTTTTAACTTTGAAAATTTGTTAAATATTACTAAGTATTGAAAAATTGCAAAACCACTTAAATTGCATTTTTCTTTTTTCTAAAAACCTCATCAATTTTTTTGGTCATTTGACCTTTGAGATTCAAAAAAGTGTCTCTATCTCAAGTGTTGCTACCTTTAACTATATAAGGTGGTTGTAAATGTCCGATGGATGACAGAGAAGCCTTCTAAGTAAGAGTATTGCCACCAATTTTACAAAATTGGACCACGGCATGAAGAAGTAGCAAGGCACTTGCTGCCCCGTGAGATGTGGCGGTGCACTCAAGCCCCAATGCTTTGCAACACCCCACCCCCCTTTAAAGTCCTTGCTAAAGCTCTCATATTTCTTCTCACACCTCCATTAGCCTCCATGTCTTCCCTATAAGCCATAGTTAAAGTTCACTAAGTTGACGTGAATATAATAGTGCCCACTACAATGGCCATCGGTTGTCAAACACATGTAGAAGTGACAAATATAATGGCACAAATTTTTAACGTGACGTGGTGCTGGTACAGAGGATTTTTTTTCAAATTGAACATGACAAGTAAAAAAATGGTGTTGCTAAGGCTGACTGGCTATGTTCTAAGCCATAAATATAGATGTTTAACCTTGAAATGTTGTGTGAAAAGGAGACAAAGGTCTTGCACAATAGTTTGACCTCCAATGAGCGCTCTTGGATTTTTTTGTAACCAAATGATTCACACGGTGAACAGCCCCTAAACTTGGGTAGTTTAGAGATCTAGGGAGTTATGTCTACCGTATATGGCCCACCCTTTGGACGTACGACCACAATGCCAGCCCTGCGGAGCCGGCAAAAGATACTGCACCAGCTGTGAGCACGCAAGCTCGAAATATCCTTTACGCTGAATGTGGGCGTTGGCATGGGCGGTATCGTTTGTGAAAGCTTTATCACCTGCAAACGCGCTTGGGCAAAACAGACGGGCCTGCAAGCTTAAGCTCACTGACATTTCAGTTTGTGATGAAGACGGACGCATCATCAAGAATTTAATCTCACTTATCACTTTTGAAAGCAACACCGTATCAAGTTATACAGTAAGTACTCCCATATATCACTGTATAGAAATTTGATACTTCACAGACAAGTTCAGAGTCACTTCGTGAGTAATAAGACTACTAACCGTATCAGCCTTTGCTATAAGTTAAGCTTCGTGTCCAGAGTTGTTGCGCACCAGGGCCATGACAGTCTGTCTCGGCGTGCATCGATTATTTCAGTTGTTGAGCTGGGTGTCGATGTGTCGATGTGTCGATGCACAGGCAGATACTTACTGGCTATCCTGGATTTCCATTCCTGGTTCGTGGTTCCTGGTGTAGAGTTTGTCAACAGGATCAAATTTGGGATAGATTTGATTTTTCCTGTTTGTCGCTTTAATTTTCCCTGATCGATTCATTCCCCCCGTTCAAAATCATCTGCACCATAAACCATCTGATAACTTAAACTTATTCCAGGAAGTTTGGTGTCTTTCTTTGCCCCAGGCCGCTTGCGGCTGGGTGCCTGTATTTTATTCTTGCAATGAAGGGTTCCCCTTTATTTGTGTCAAAAAAAAAAAAAAAAAATTATTCCAGGAAGGGAAACCAGGTGATGGTGCTGATCGATAGGACTATTGGAGTATTGGGGTCATTCAAGTCCGTGGTAACGTCAATAGAAGCTCACTCACTGGCGCTCCGGCCGGACGGGGTGAACTAGCCCCCTCGCCGCTCATCCTGCCAAAGTCCTGCCAAAGTCCATCCAGGGGTGCATATAAAAAAAAGTCCCCTATTTTGTGCCGTGTAAAATCTATTTTCAACAGCCCCCCTAGCTAATTTGGGGCCACTGATTGCAAATATGAATTCAGAATCTGCACAAAAAATTCATGCAAGGAAAATAAAAATATTCAAGGTTTTCCTAGGGAGACGAGCAAGGCGGTCAGTTCACCTTGGCCCTCTGGTCAGGGTGACGGTTGAAATCCTTCGTTCATTTCAGAAAATCTAAAAACCTCCTGTGGGCTGCTCCAGAGTAGCTGAAAGGATCCCACGATTACATTTAACTTTGCTTATGGATTTATTTTTCCCCTATAATTGCTCGCCTAAACTCGCGTTGTCAGATGACTACCAGTGGTCCAAAATACAAATACAAAAAGTTCAATAATCAAGGTTCAGATATTGTAATACACCTCAACCCTGACTATTGCATACCTTGTACTCTAATCGAGTTATGGGAAAAAAAAATGTCGAAAATAGTCCAATGACATCAAGAGTCTACCATCAAAAGACTTTTTATAAGCATTTTGATAGACATAATTCATTGACAACTGGTGAGATTTAAAAGTGAAGAGGTTGCTTTTATAGAGAAATCAGTTATCCATAGTGAGTCCTCAAAGGGTATGGGATATTTAGAAGATAAATCACTCATTATCAAATGCAGAAATTGTATTCAAAGTCAAATTTCAGACCCCATTGAGGCATAGTAGAATGATTTCTTTCAAAAAAAATTGAACTAAACAAAGTTGAATAATTAAGCTAGTTTTTGTTCACAAAAATCCGTTTGAAATTTAGAAGCTCCAATAAAAATTTATGGATAAAATGCTAAAACGGGGTGGAAGGGAAATTTTCTTTGACATTTTCAAACACCCTCTCCTAATTTTATCCATAAATTTTTATTGGAGTCTCTAAACTTTAAACAAATTTTTGGAGATGAAAACTATATCAATTATACAACTTTAAACAGTTCAAATATTTTTGAAAAAAATTTATACTATGCCTAAATGGAGTCTGAAATTCGAATTTGAACACAATTTTTGCTTTTCACTTAACTTTGAGCGGTTGTGCTCCTATTACTCCTAATTGACATAGCCCACATAGATTGTTTTATCTATTACTACCCACTCGTATAAATAACCTTCCTTTTCAACCCCACATATGATAATCTGAGTAGTATATGGATTTAATTAGAAATCATTTGTGTTTCAAATTTTTTTGGCAACTACCTTCAAAAACCACATCATTTGGCTTAATTTGTTTCATATCATTGTGTAATCTGATGCCGTTGATTATTAAACTTATCTTTGCTACTCCCTCTTTTTTGAGTTCCGATGTCCTTCACGAAATTCACACAAGCTGACAATACACTGCAGCTAAATTTGTCAGGCTATCTATTTTCGATTAATAGATTGGTTTGGTCACTTTCTGGCAGCCCTTCTGAGGCCTGATTTTCTCTCTAATGCATTCTTGACTAGCAATTTATCCCTATAGAAAACATTGAATTTTTTATTTGTTTCCCATGATAAAATTTGAAAATATTGAATTCATATTTTAAATCAAATGATGAAATTTGCTACGAAAGATGAAGTTCAAAATTAATCAAGCACAAAGTAGGGGACAATTTTTTACATTTACCCTTGGTTGAGGGAATGAGGGGGTCGATTCACTGTGGCCATTAAGATAAACTACCCCATTACAAACTAAATGGGCTTAGTCTATAATGGGATAGTTTACCTTAGCTCCTCCTGTCCTTTGTCCAAACTCATTTGTTTAAGTACACACCTTGCTATTGTGGCTGCTAGAAAAAAATTACATTACTATTTTAAAAAGTTTTTACTTCTCCGTAAATTGAATGATAAGTACATGCTAATTTGTAACTTCTACACATATTCCTTCCATTGGTTTATCTTTAACTCATGAATCTCTTAACCCTATAAGGCGTTGCTACAGACTCTAAGTGTTCATTTTGATGATTCATCTAAGATTGTAGGATGGAAAAAAAGTTTTCTCATATTTTTTTTGTTGAAGTTGATTGAGTACATTTTCAAAGAATAGTATTGCAAATTTCTTCATTATATTATTATTGATTTTTTTAGAGAAGGAAATGCTTATTCTACATATCACTCTTGTAGTGTATTTTTATCATTTTAAAAATTTACTCTTCATGTGAATTTTAGCCATAGAAATGATATTTTTCTGAGTTTCAATCCAACCAATAAAATGAAGATTCATAAGCTTCATTTTATTAGTTGAACTCAAATTGAAAATCTTGAAAAATTTGTAAATTTTAAATTTTCATAGCAATATGAACTTTGGGCCTATAATGGCATGGTTTGTTGATTGTCTAATTTTAGAATGACACAATAACTTTGGTTTTTACCATAATGTTATACACCATAATATACATCTATGGTGAAAATTTCATAATATTTGACATGAACTTTTGATGTGAATTTTTGAATACCCCTCCAATATTAAAATTTTATGACTTGTACAAGACCTATGACTTTCATGTCCAAAAACTGAGTGTAAAATCTATACTTAAGATAGCTAGGTTGTTTGTTTTGTTTTGTTTTGTTTGATACATTGAGATTTAACAAACCGTGAGGCAACGAGGGGCATTCTTGGTACTGCTCAAAAGCTCTTGGCAAAGAGGGGTGCACACACTTTGTTTCGTGGCATTTGGACAAACAATCTGAAAGTTATTGAATTTCAAAGTTTTTATGAAATTTTTATTTATTTAAATTCTCTGTTATTTTGAAAAAATCATAACTTTTACATTGCATCTCCAAATGCTATAAAACAAAGTTTTTGCACTTGTGTGTGCATAAAGCCTCTTATTTATGCCAATTTTGTGGTGTTTGGACCTATGGTTATAAAATGTTTGAATTTCAAAGGTTTTCTGAGTTAAAGAATTAGAAAATTATTTTTATTTTTATTTTACCAAGTATGCAGTTTGAAAGTTCAAAGTTTTTACATATTATAAATTATAAAATTATTTTACTTTAATTTTGGCTATGGTAACAATACATGGCACACTAAATTCTCTTTTATTTTGCAAAAAATCATAACTTCCATAGACTTTCCATTTGTGTCAATTTTGTGGCATTGGAACTAATGTGTGAAAGTCAAGGATTTTTTCAAATTAAAATTTTGAATTAAGTGATTTTTTATTTATTTTGGAAAAAACACAATTTTCACTTTGTATGTCCAAACACTACAAAACAAAGCCCTTGCACTCCTTCATACACAAAGCTTTTTATTTGGGCCAAGAAATGCAACTTCTCATACCAATTAAAAAAATTAAGTTAAATTATATTTTATTTGAAAAAAAAACACTTTTTTATTGCATGTCCATACACCACAAAACAAAGCCCTTGCACTCCTTTGTTCACTCCTTTGTGCATAAAGCCTTTTATTTGTAGTAGGAATGCAACCTCTTACACTATAGTATAAAAATAATTGAATCTCAAAGTTTTAATGAATTAAAAAATTATATAGTTATTTTTAATTTTTTGGGTTTTGGAAATTACACATGGCAACTACTATATATAAATGATTGAATTTCAATTTTTTTATAAATTAAAAAATTATTTTTAATTTTAACATTTGTTACAAAAAATGGATTTTTTAGATTAAAATAAATAAATAAATAATACTTATTATATTTTATATTTTATTATTATATTGTAGCAATGACACAAGGCACACTAGTCTATGCTTTAAATTAGGTTATTTGTTTTGTTTTGTTTGATACATTGAGATCTAACAAACTATGAGGCGTCCAGTGACGTTCTTGGTACCACTCAAAAGTTCTTGACAAGGAAGGATGCACGGCTTTGTTTTGTGGCGTTTAGACAAATGGTGAGAAAATTATTGAACCTCAAAGTTTTTAATGAATCAAAAATTGATTTAAATTATCTTTTATTTAGCAAAAAATCCTCAAAAAAATCATAACTTTCATGTCACATGTCCAAATGCCTCAAAACAAAGCCCTTCCACTCCTTTATGAATAAAGCTTTCTATTCATGCCAATTTCATGACGTTTGGACCTAAAGTGTGGAAGTTATGAATTTCTAAATAAAAAATTTGAATTAAATTATCATTTATTAGGAAAACCCCCATAATATTGTATTGCATGTCCAAATGCTACAAAACAAAGCCCTTGCACTTTTTTGTGCACAAAGCTTTTTATTCGGGCCAAGAACGCAACCTTCCACAATACAGTGTAAAAATTATTGAATTTCAAAGTTCTAATGAATTAAAAAATTATAGAATTATTTTTAATTTTTTGGCTATGGAAACGGCACAAAGCACATTAGAAACAAAGGACAATTAAAAAACTCTCTATGAGAGGGGAGCATGGGCTTTGTTGTGTAGCATTTGGACCTATCATATAAAAATTGTTGAATTTGAAAGTTTGAATGAATTAAAATATTAAAAAATTATTTTTATTTTTATTTTATTATGTTGTGGCAATGGCAGAGGGCTCACTAGTCTATACTTTAAATTAGGTTGCTTGTTTTATTTTGTTTGATATGCTGAGATCTAACAAATCATGAAGGGTTTGGCAATACTCTTGGTCCCGTTCAAACTTCAAAAGCTCTTTGTAAGGAGGGGTGCACTAACTTTGTTTTGTAGCATTTGGACAAATGGTGTGAAAGTTATGGAATTTCAAAGTTTTTTATGAATCAAAAATAGAATTAAATTATCACTTATTTTGAAAAAATCAAAATTCTAATGTGACATATAAGAACTCCACAAAATAAAGCTCTTGCACTCCTTTGTGCATAAAGGTTTATTTTTGTGCCAATTTCATGGCATTTGGACCTACAATATGAAAGTTTTGATTTAAAAAAAATTAAAAACTAAATTAAATTATCCTTTGTTTTGAAAAAAATGTAACTTTTTCTTAACATGTCCAAATGCCACGAAACAAAGCCCTTGCACTCCTTTTTACTTAAAGCTTTCTATTAGTACCAAGAACGCAACCTCTCCCACAACGGTGGGAAAGTCATTGAATTTCAAAAAGTTTAATGAATTAAAAGATTAGAAAACTATTTTTACTTTTATTTTGGTTGTGGCAACGGCACAGGGCACATTGTTTTTTCATTTATATTTAGGTGCAAAATGGCAGCAAGCAGAGTGCTGGACTGGACGGAAATCATGTGGTCCTGGTCCCGTCCTTCCAGGGTCGAAAGCTGGGTCTGCCGGCAAGTTCGCATCGATTTCTGCAGCAGCTTGTGAAATTCGCATCCGTCCTTCCGATCGGCGGGTCGGTCCTGCCGTTCGTGACAGATCGGGAGGGTCCCCGAACGTCACCAGATTAGGACACCGTTACCATTCGGAACTTTGCGCATGGCTTGGGTGGCCCATTCTAAACTTAAACATCCTCCAGGGCAGAGTTGTCAACCGCGCCTGCAAGGAAGGAAGGATTCCATGCGACCCGGAGGACTTTGGAAGCCGGAGAGGAAGTCTGGCACCGTGCAAGGAAGAAAAGATTCCGTGCCACCCGACCCGGAGGTCTTCGGAGTTCGGAAGCCGGAGAGGTATGCCAGTTTGGCACCACTACTGTAGCTAGCCAGAGAGGATCAAGTCTAGTCATCTGTCCCTCATTAGCCCAAGCCACATTCCCGCTAGTAGCCTAGTACAGTACAGTACTACCCTACCTCCCGTAGATCCACGTTCTCTAGACTCACCGACCTAGGCGTAGACCTCCCATCTGACCGTCCATCCAATCCACACGAACGGCCCCAATCTCTCGTACGTGATGCTCACATCACGACTGATCACGAGTCTTCATGAAGGGAATATTTTAATGCCCGCTCCTGTCGACTGTAGCGTTTGTCGTCTACTACCGGCTTCGAAGCGGGAGACGGCGAAAAAGTTAAGGAAGTCACCCGCCTTTTTCGGCAAGTTTCTGTCTTTTACTTTTCGGTGAGCCTCGGAACCTTGCTTCATTCCATCGGCAACTTGCTGCGCGCTTGCTGCGCGCGGGCACGGTTCACTAGATTGCGGCATTTCCTGATTGACTTCAAGAGCATTTCCTGATACGCTTCCCATCTCCTAGTGCAGTTTGGGATTTACAAGGAAGGCCGGCCAGTGGTGACATGTTTTGCAAGCGGTTTTCGTTGGAGGTGCGTTGCTGTTGCGGTTTTAGTTTCGTAGATTTGGTTTGAGGATACCGAGGTTTGTTTTTTGCTTCCTGCTGTACTAGAGTGTTGTACTGCCTGAGTTCGTGGTCGAAATTGAAAATAGGTATGCGGGCTTCCTGATTTGAGCGTCTCTGGAAAGCTGTTGTAATTTGAGAATCAGAGGATTCAGGTAATCGGATGGATGATCGAATGTATGGGATTTTGCACGAACGAGGGATGTTAGGGTGGACTTAGAATTTGTTTTGGGAATATACTGCATTGTTTGGGAGTTGCGAGCTTGAGGAAGAGATTCCGTTGCTGATCGTGGCTTCTGCGGAGTTAGCGTTGACCACAGCTAGGACCTGGTGCAAAATGCTAACATTTTGTTGAGCCTCATCGTCTTTGAAATGGCAGATTTCAGTGGAATTGGTGCAGTGTCAGTCGCCCAATTGAAACGTTAGGTCTTTGCCAGTCCTAATATTCAGAGATATGGACACTTAGAACGTCACAATTTGGCACTCTGAAACACACCATTTTAACGAATACTCCGTATGATCATTTTCGGGCTAACTCACGCCATTGTAACTGGTATACCCAATTGTCCTAGAAACGCGCCATTTTGGCTAGTGTGACCATATTGTCTTAATTGAAGCCCTTGAAGTTAGAGCCTCTCTCATGAATGTGGGGAGCGGTTGGCGAGATGCTATAACGGTAGGTCTAGTTAGGTCGAATTGAGCTCGTGGTGAAAATTCACTGGGCCTGAACTCCAATTTAGGGTTGAGGGACGACTGGCGTTTCTTATTTTTACCCTAGCTAAATCGTGGGGTCTGGTTTGTTTCTTCTCGTGTTCACATTCTTTTTGTAATCTTCATTTTGTGATTCGATTGGTCTGTGCTGGATCAGAGCGAGAAATGCAGTGGTGTTCAAGTGAACCTTGTTGATTTTTTGCCTCGAATTCATCGATTAGATTATTCGTCTCTGGATATGTCTGGCGATCAGCAATTCAGCATGAGAAAATCATCAACTGACGGTAGCTTCATTAACAGAATTACTGAATCCTCGTTATTATGACGTCTCTACATGACATTCTAGAATATTTTGCACACTCGCCACAGAACACTTGTCACGCATTCGAGCTATGTCATGATAAAAAAGTTGGTGGTATGATGACAGAGGTTTGACTGTGTCTGTAACCACGCCTTACTTAGGTCAATGCTACGTTCTTGGTGGTTTCGGCAGATTTTTCTTTCTTTTCCCGGGTTGTTGATGATGTTAGGGTACAGGATTGCATCTCTTATTGCAAGAATGACAGCATTGTTCCCGCTGTGGCGTTGCTTCAGAGAGCTACTCCAGGAGTTCGAATCTTTCTCGTTATGAATGGTCAATGTATGTAAGAATCTGTTTTAATTTGCATCCCGTTGCCTAACCCTATTCTGGACACAGGTCTTTCTCTTGAAGTAGTGAAGAAGACCATACCCCACACATCCGAATCCTTCCAGAAAATTTGGACCGATGGGGTAGAGACGAGAGGTCTTCCTCAGCTGCTGGCACCATTGACATGTATCGTGGTGGCCCAATGCCGGTAGGTACTACTGAGCCCCCACCAACATCCTCCTCTTCTCCGCAGCAGATGCTTCAGCCACTCCATAGCACGTGCACAACTTCAATGAAGATGCAAGACGCAATTATGTGCCATCCAGCCTTGGGTAGTTACAACACAACTACGAATCCTAGTCTCATGTCCAGACGTAAAGAACTTGGAATTCTGGAGCCTGGGAGACCGAATTTTCATGAAATCCCGAACGTGGAGACGAAGCGGAAATGGACCTCGGGCAGTAGTACTCTTGACCATTCCCAGCTCTGGTTGAGACGAGACCAGGATCTGGTTCCCAAGCTGTCCCCCTCGATTCCTGTGGCTCCTCCCAAAAACACTGATACTCGGAGCAAACAGTTTATATTGTCACGGTTATTTCAGGAGATTTCCCAAGCGGAGTCAAGTCGACAGTGGATAGACGTGCATGACAAGGTTCATCCAGATAGTAATTTGCAAGGAAGGCATGGAGCTGGTTTCAGGCATGATGGAAATGCTTCGGCATCGCCTTCGGATCATGCGATGTCTGAGGATCATGCGCCTGAGTTGGAGCTCAGGCAGGCCAGGTCTCCGGATGTGGATGAGCTCAAGCGGACGGGGTCGATGTCCAGCGAGGATGTGGTGGACGTGGAGTCGGTAAGAAGTGGAAGAGGGAGGTCGCAGTCACGGAATAACAATAACAAGAATTTTACAGTGTCGAAGAATTTAGTTTCGGAGCGGAAGAGGCGGAAGAAATTGAACGATGGACTCTACTCTCTGAGAGCATTGGTGCCCAAAATTAGTAAGGTAAGATCTGTTTTACTCTGCACTGATGACGTTTTAAGCGCTGGAAGCACGGCTTTTGTGATAATCTAAATTTTCATGCTTTGGATATGTGCGTAAGTGGCGTGATGTTTACTGCATTCGTACGACATTGAAATCTTCGTATTGTAAACTGGTCGCCTGGGAGAGCATTTCCCGGGTAATGTACACGCAGATACAATTTTAAGGTGACTGTCCGTTAAGTGTCCTTCTAAGCTCTTATCTGGAATTCAGAGACCTTGCACACTTCACATTAGTATGGTTACTGTAGGCTCAACTTTAAGACCCACACTATTTCGAATTTGACCCAATGTGGGTCTTAATAGCTGAGTTTATGCGGACCATGTCATTATATCTTTTTTCAGTCATTTTTTCTAGAGAAGACAAGTAGAAGGCTAGAAGCCACACCTAATCCTCTTTGAGTCATATTTTCTGGAATCTTCCTGAATTAGTTATGAATTTTTTAAGTTGGAACCTGGGTGTTCTTACAAGGTCTCCTCCCTGAAATATCCATCAATGATATACATTGAAAACTCCAATTTTGTATGTACCCGTGTGTTAGAGGACACTTTTAGAGTGAGGTTGTTTCAGCTCACCCCAACTTGCCCCATGTGCCTAGGAACTTGGAAGGAAAGTCTTGCAAGTAATGGTACATGTGTTTAGTTGTCTCATGAATGCTCTTCTAGGACCAAATAACCTCAACCAATCATTGAAAAGGGTTATATCTCAGTGTTCTCCTTATTTAACATTAACATTATGGTGTGGTTCCTATCCAACCTTGAGGTTATGTTTTGTAACATGAAGTACAACCCTGCCATGAGGAAGGGAATCCTTGCCACTCCCATGACTGGGCATCTTAACCTCATAACAAGGCTCCACTTTCTTGCACGTTGTATGATCCATAATTGGTAGGGTTCACGTGTTTTACAAATCGTTGAATTATTACTCCGAGAGCCAACAAAATATTATTCAATGAGATCCACAGATTACCTGTGGAGTTGAAATATAGGATATAGTAAGCAGATGCCACTTGTTTAAGAAACTTATTCAGGATTAAGAGTTTGCTTGTTGGTTTGTTACAATTTAGTCTTCTAAGGACCTCTTCAACCTTAGATGAGATCAACAATTATCATTTGGCTTGCTTACTAGGCTATTGAGGAAGCAACAAATTTTCAGTAGTGTATTTGAACCATCCCAAGTTACATTAGGTCATCATTTTCTATATTTGCTATAGTGAATTATCATGAATTGAATATGCATATGAATCCAGTTTAAACAAAAAAAGCATTGATGTGAGAGTGTAACTCGCCTCCCAATCCACAGAAGAGAGATGTTGAGAGATATTGAGTCATATGTTCAACTCAACTATATACCTTCACCTTCACTAAGCTGCTTAGTGTACAACTTAACTACATATGTCCAGACTTACTAGGTGTATTGTTTCCTTATTAATAGTGTATCTTACCACTACCTATCTCCTACAATATCATATGTGAAGGTTTGATTTGGTCATGAAATTCAATTTCCACATCAAATTCTTAGGGATCTACATCACCTCACACCAAGCACAAGATGACATGTGGCACTTGTTGAGAACCATGACTTAATTTATGTTGAATTTGACCTTCACTTAGGGCGCACCAACTATTTCAAAGTCCATAGATTGTACGATAATGAAATTACCATAACATAAATGATGTCAATTGCGCTAAATTGGCGATGTTCCCTTGCTTTGGCATTGTTTAGGTCTGAAACCATACGTGTCCTATTTTGTGACATAAAATTAGACCTGTGTAAAGATATATGTCACAATTTTTGGCTTGTGGAATATTGCCAATTCAATGAAATTGATGTTTAATTCATATCAACCCATTTCAGAGTCATAGAGAGGTCCTTGCTTATGGATACACACTGACAGTGCGTATTTAACCATGCCACCGTGCCTCCTCCCTGTGCAGATGGATAAAGCCTCCATCGTGGGGGACGCGATCGAGCACGTGAAGGAGCTCCAGCAGCAGATCGAGGACATTGAGTCGGAGATTGCGGAAATGGAGAGCGAGTGTCCTACGAGTCATGCGAATTTGGCTGTGAAGGAAGAGTCCGGCGCGTCGAGATTCTCAGAATCGGAAGACCACCAGCATGGAGCTGCTTCCGCTGCCATGGTTTGTGAAGGTGGAGAGGGAGCTTGCGGAGACGCGGTGCCCGCCACGGAGAACGTCGCCGCGCTTGCTTCGACGACGGACGATGCGGTCTCGTTAGGGGATGCGCAAAGTTTGTCTGTGGGGGTGGATCAGAAACTGATTCTCAAGGTGAGTGCACCGGGAACCCTAGTGCTCAGGATGCCAAGGAAGGGATACACAGAATCGACACTTGTGTGACAACCCTGCAAAAGGTTTTGATTTGACATTTTAGAGGTAACTCTGCCTAAAACCAACCCTATTAGCTTCATCGTGCTGTGAGCGAGCACAAAAACATCAAAACTTTCTTATCTTATGATCTTACCACTAGTAGTCCCAACTTGTTTGCTATGTCATAGTTTTGTTGTGTAACAAGTTTATTGGAGACAACTATGCAAGATGTTTAGAAATGACATTTTAGAGAAAGTCATAGTAATGTAGCTATACCGAAAGTCAACCCTATTAGTTTTGGGGCATCAAGAGAAAGCATGAGAAAATGGTGAAGAATCAATAAGTATGGTCATATCTAAAAAGTTTGATAAGATAAAGTGTTATATAAATTAAATTTGCATCACTCATAGTTTTTAGGAAAGTATCTTGTATAGAATTAAGTAAAATCTATCAAGTAAGCCTTGGAATTTAGCTTGTCATTTAAAGGCGTAGAAACCTCCCATCTATTAAAACATAGGGAGATTCCTACATCTTTACTTAGTCTCATATAAATGATCCTCACTTAATCAGATTTTGTTTAATTTCACTTGATCATATGATCATAAAGACATAAAGAAACAATGTGTTGTAACTTTCTACAAGTTTCAACTCCATTGTAGATCTAAATTCTATCCCTTTGTATGAGTTTCTTACTCAATTTAAAGCAAGAGGGTGTGGATCACTATAATTGAACCCTCTTTCAATTCAAATCAAATCAAAGATCAATGACTATAGACATGCTTACACTGCTTACTAATAAGTCCAAACAAATGTATGAATTATCAAAGACATTCAGTATTTGAGACCGGATCCAGTCTCTACTGGTTTTAGTGTCGTCAACCTTCGACCTTGTTTTACAAAGCATATGACCCTTTTTATTAATATTGACTTTGGAAGTCTTGCAGACAGAAGTCTCCAAACTGGAAGATCGAACGTATCAGCTTCAAATCTCCTGCCAAAAAGGACCGGGAGTTCTTGTGCAGTTAACGAAAGCCTTGGAATCGATGGACATGGACGTCCTGAATGCTTACCACACATCCTTTCAAGAAAGCATACTCAACACTTTCATCGTTGAGGTACCTGAACAGCTTACAATTCCTTCGTACAATTGTGTGCAACCTCAAAGTCTAAATCTACAAATGTATTGGTGCTGTTACGTCCATTCCGTCATCGCTGGATAGACGGAATGGACGCAATCCATGATGGAAAAAGTGCATCAAATTTCAAGGAAAATTGACTTGGAATTTGTTTGGAAGAAGGCTTCAAAGTTTGTCTGCGGTGATTAGCATGCCTACCTTACGTAATGGCAACAAATTATAAAAAATAACTTGCCGGTTAGTACGGATCGAAGTTAGGAGCTAATTTGCAATTACTTTCGTAACTGTGACCTTGTTTGTCATTGACTGACAACCAAATTCTTGTCCTTCCAAAATTTATTCTTTCTATTCAATTTGTTAAATCCAACGGCAGGATCTTGAAGGTCATGTTTTGTAAATTTGTGCACTTCAAATCCTAGCAGTTCCCTATCGTCCAAGTTGGATTCTTTATTAGGTTGTAAATTCAATGAAGGAGGGCCAGCATTATGGATTCTAATCCTGGTTGTCTCAATCGTCGGGGCTACCAAATTAGTTTCAAAACCCTGCGTAGCCAAGGATTTATCACACTGATCTAGCTCCATGCTCAAAGTTAAAATACAGGAAGACATCTTTCAATTATTGAGGCTGTGATGTCAAATTTAGGTTCCGTTTGAAGTCATTTTTTTGAAATAACCCACATTTGTAAGAATATTAGATAAACTCAAGATGGGTATATGTTGTTTTGCAGATGAGAAACTTGGATATGGGGGAAGCCGAAGATGTGAGAAGTACGTTGTTGGATGTTGTTGCTCAATATGGGCTTGCAGCACAATCTTGACTCGAGTTACGCTTTTTGTTCATTTTTCAGCTCATGCAGTTAGTCATAATTTCATAATTGAGATTGAGATTAACCCTTTCACGCCCAAGCTACTTATCTATGGTTGTTGGAGAGAATCAAATTCAACAGCCCTGGCCGTGAAAGGGTTAATGCAATCGACAGTTTCAGTGCCTTAGCTTGCACGGTATGCACCCCCCATGTGCTTTCTGTGTACTGTACAGTACATATATCAATTTATGATCCATGGTCTTTAAACCCTTAAATTCTTTAACTAACTGAATTGTGGGTTTGGAAGTTTTGATCGATTCTTGTGGTTTGATTTTTGACTTGTTTCTGGACATAAATTGAATTTTTGGATGGGTTTATTAGTTACAAATCAAGGATCTAATTTGTGGGCTTGGGAGAGTTTGGATGCATTTTCTATGAATTATTGAGTGTTGTGGCCTCAAATTGTCCATTTTGTATATATGAATGCCAAATGTTTTTTACATATTCTATAGAAGGTAGAATCAACCTTGTAACATTCCTTTACGAAGTTCCATAAAGAACTTTGGTGAATACTAAGGATTATTATGTTGTTGAAGGAGAAATTGAGAACCTTTTTCAATTAGACGAGGTGAGACATAAGCCATTTTGGCAAAATATTGGAGGACCTTTTTCAATTAAATGAGATGGAGAGATTTTCAAGGTTTCAAGATTTCAACTTTTTCAAGATTTTGGCCAAGAAGGTAGAAGTAGTAGAGAAGGTAGGGAAGGAGGAAAATGAGACACACAAGGCAATTAAGAAACCTCTCATTTGAGCTAGGATAAAGTTAAAGACTAAGAAAGCATTGGAGAAAAGTATGGATGGACAAGAAGGGACTTCTTAAAAGAATGTTCACTCCTATTACATAGGCATGAAGAGGCTTCTTAATAGGAATGAACATTATCAAGAGCACAATTTCAACTCAAGAATGTTATAGAGGGCAAGTGTCTAATGAATGATTTGTAGAGAAATTGTAGAAACAAAGTCTGTAAGTCCCCTCCAACTTTCTTCCTCTTTATGTCTCTTTTACAACTCAATCTCACAATGCCACCTTTGCAAACATTGTCAACTTAACTTGCACTTCAACAACCGTCAATTGTGTAGCGAATTATGCAACTTCAACTAATAAAACAAAATCAACAAAAGTGGGATAATTGGAAATTGAAAAAAGTATTACATCTGGCTTGATGGCAAGGTTAACCCTTAAATGTCAACTAAGACATTTTTTGTCTGATGGATGATAAAGAATCCTTCTAATAGGATTGAAGTGCAACTATTCATCCTTAGAATTTTGTTGTGAAATGGGGAGGTCTCTACAGTAGTTTGACTTCTAATGAATGCTTTTGCATTTTTTTAAGCAAATAATCCACATGGTAGCCAGAGGGATGATTTCCACGGTCACCAGTTCGTCCTTTAAGGATTAACAAATGACAAAGGTTGAGTGTTACTAGTTGATATAGGGAATTTAAACAAGTTGTTGCATTTAAAAGGTATAATTTCCATTTTGGTTATAGGGTGATAAATGCTTTGGATATGTATTTTGGGATCTTTTTTTAAACTTAAAGACTATAGTTTTAAATGAACTATAAGTTAATCTTATAGGTAGTTGAAATTATCTAAATTCAATAAAGATCTTAATGGTTGCTTCACATTAGTAATCAAAGCATTTTCAGCATTGTGATTGGAAGAGAAGAAGGATCTAATCCAATTTCACTTTATATGAGACTTATTATAAAGTGAACTAGGACAGACCTTTCTTTACAATGTTCTAAATGCTTTGGTTATGAACCTTGATATAAAGAGGCCCTGAGTTTCAAACAATTTTATGTTTTAGTTTAAATCACTCTTTTGAAATTCTATAATTTGGTTTCTAATGCTGTTAGTTATTTTCAAAAAAATTAAAAATATTGATAATTGGGAGGTAAGATAAGTGTGTATGTGCAATTTATAACAAGACCTACTTTTGGTTTATAAAAAGGCCTATCTTTGATCACATGCTTGTATCTATTTATATGGTGATATTATCCAAAACATTTGTTTATAATCTTTTGACAATTTTAAGGAATTGAATGGAGAGGTCTTTTCATGATTAATTTACATAATTTAGGATCACTAATAAGACTCATTTTGGATTTTTGCATTCTTTAAAGCACCAATGTACCATGGTTGGAGGACAAGACGACTGGAAAATAATACCACACAAGGTAAATTTCTTTAGAATGAGCAATGTTCATTGCCTTGGAGGGAATGTTGTTTGCTTTGGATATCTATTATATATTAAAGAGTGTGGGTAGATTGACAGACCATCCCCTAGATGGTTCCACTTAGAATCCCCTACCTACACTCTCTAAAAGTTTTTTTTTGTAGATAAATGGATTAAATAAATAAATAAAAAATATCTCAAGAATAGGGTTGGGGGGATTCTTTTGATACATACTTGGAGTGTTGAACAATTTGAATTAAAAGGTCTCTAGAAATTGAATAAGTTGAATATTATGGTAGATGGCAAACTTGACCACCCAACTTATTAACTTTGAAAAGACAATAAGTATCCTTTGGATAGACAAATACACTTTGTGCATATTGAAGACTAGATGATTTTCATCCATTTTTTTTAGTGCAATTTTATTGATAATACGTCCACATCATTGAGTTAAGTTGAAGACATTTTAATTGGTGCCTATTTTAAATGGGATAGTTTATTAAAAAAAAAGGTACACACAATACAATGTATTTCAATGCTTTAAGTTTTTTTCCTTAAAATTTTGATTTTGATATTCAAAATGATTTCTTTTTCTTTTCAACAGACCTAACAAAATTATTATTCTAAAGTTTAGTTTCTACACCACTTGAAAATCTTGAAAAATTCTTTAAAATAAACATTTCACTGAAGTTTGAAGTTTGAAGTTGATGATCTACAAACAAGTTTCTAAACATAGAGTGACACACAAATTTTTTTTATTTCACAATGTTCTACGCTATAATGTACTTCTATTCTAAAAGTTTCAGATTTTTTAAGCATGTTTTGTATTCGATGTGCGTTTTCTTCATTTTTTCTTCAAAAATCTATGGTAATTTCAATTTTTCACAAAAAATTCTGAATTTTTTTTGACATATACTAGACATGTGATTTCATCTCTGAAAAATAAAACCAAAATTTTTTTCTCATAAAGAGTAAAGAAATGGAGGATAAAGAGTAAGAGACTTTCAAATTTGACTACATAGTTATCGACTCAAACCATCCTTTAGGGTTAATTGATAGTGATGAGAGGGAGATACCGAAAGGATAAATTGATGAGTTGAACCTTCTTTTGAAAGAGGCCTTTATGTGGTTGGGACCTCCCTTAACCCCTAAATTCTCAAGAATTCTCCAAAAGTAACTCTTGTAGGTTTATGTAGGTACATATGATCTCAATTTTGGGTAGTATAGGAAAAAACAATTAACATTCTACAAATATATATTCTATTTCAATCAATGTCTATGAATAAAAGTTATGCCGCAATAGGCCCAAAATAGGTGAGGGTTGGCATTAAAAAAGATCCACAAAAAATTGAAATAATTTAATTTTTTTTAACCTCATATAGATTATGCTTTTGTCTAAGTATGTGGAAATATTTGATCCATTCCATTTGGATAGGTGATGTGAAAGTTATGAAGCTTCTTATTTTGCAAGCAATCTCAACAAATTCTTAAGAAAATAATGTATTGTATCTGTTTATGAACTCAGTTTTAACAATTTTTCAAAAAAAAGTTGCACATGATATAGTGTTTTTTTTAGAACAATCTCACCTTTATAATTAATGTGTTTCAATTCCATCTTTTATATCAATCCTACCTTTTATTGATACTATCACTCACATTTTGACACTGTAATTGTACACCCTAATAATAGGATAAATGAGTGTATTGATAAATTTTATAATTCAAAAATGAAAAAAATAGTGAATTAAACAACCAAAGACATCCACAATAAAGAATTCATGTTTAGAAAATTTAGTACTTCATAATTATAGAACATATGCCAAAATATTGTGATTATAAGCACTTTGATCTATGCATAGGATACAAAAGCAAATCTAAAACATAATTTGTATTACTGCTTAATTTTCTTGTATATCTGATATATATTTGGATTGAAGTACTTATAATTATTTATTTTATTATTTTATTATTATTTTTATGTCCTATGTACAGGCTCATTTTCAACTACTACATGCTAGTGTTAGAGACAAATTCAAACTAGTAACTTTATATACGTTGTAAGATATGGACATACAAATGTGGCACCTTCATGACTTTAAACCACCATAAATTTTCAAAAGCAATCAATGACAAGTGAAGGATACTTTAAAAACCCGAAGAGGAATGAAGCATTTTATACTTCAAATATGTGCAATCAAAGTGAGTTTCGCATTGTGTTTAGGGTATCCAATGTTCTCAACTTTAAAAATTTGCAAAATATTACTTGAGCATCTGAGAATTACAAAAACACTTGGATTGCATTTTTCTTGAGTTTGGTTAATCAAAGTTAATCCTTATTGAAAGGACATTTTCTGTCTTGGGCTCGGTCTAACTTCATTAGATTTCTACATTAGAATACATTAATTTCAAATATTTGATATTTTCATATACAATAATACATGTCTAAAATTTCATCTCATTTTTTCATAATTAAAAAATCAAATTGAATCTCAAAGTTTGCAACCTTATAGACCCAATTTAGTTCCTCTTTTAAAAAAGTGCTATTAATAATAATAATAATAATAAAATAAAATAAAATAAAATAAAAAATATTAATAATAATAATTTTTAAACCACAAAATTAATCACATTTTTTAGCATGTCTTTATACATTCTATAACAACTACCTTCATTGAAATTATTGAAAATTAACCTTTATACATTTGAAAATTATGTAGAAATGAAAATTTTATTTGGTACTTGTATAAATGAAATTTGAAGACTTTTGATTGAATCAACGATACATAGTAAGGTAGGTGGCTCAAAAAGCAACTTTCTTCAGAAAGTCTTGTAGGCAGTGTAGGGAACTTTGAAATAGAGAGTAAATGGTTCTAAAATGGACTACCAACCTCTATTAGTGCATGGTGTTGCATAATTAAGGGTTGTCAATGGATGGAATAAAAGCCAAGGAGGGTCTATGTCAAAGTTAGGGTGTGTCCACTTAATTTTTCTAAACGGGAATTGATTGCTCAATTGCCTTCTTACAAATGTTAAAAAAATGTAAGATTCGCTTAAGTTTATTATAGATCGCCTTTAGGAATCTTGTGTATTACTTTTTGAATGATGTATGGTAGCTTCACATTGGCTATTACAAAAGAATGGAAGTTAATATGTAATATGCTAATAAGTAGGTAAAGTGGTTTGTTTCACACTTGTTACTTGACGAAGCAACTTCTCAAAAGACAAGCTATTATGTAGTAGCAATGTGTTCAGACAAACATTGAAATTTAGAGGTAGTCACTGGAGGTTGCCTATAATAGTCAAAAAGAAGATGAACTATTCACACCATAATGTCCACCTTTTTCTTCCACTCATTTTTCTAAAACACTGTTGCTGTAGTCGCCCTTGCTTTGGAGCGCTTTTTGTTTGTATTTCTTCTGGTGGTTTCTGCTATAGCCTTCATTCTTATCATTTTCTTAATCTCTGGAGAGAAATAAATACTTCTTTTGTGGAATTTCTCTTCTGCTTCGTGAATTGACAATGGCGCTTCTTGCAAGCCTCTATATTAGTGTTGGAAGCAGCATTCAGTGCTTGGATTTTGCTACAGTTGCTCCATGCTCGAAACACTGCATTTTTGCCAACTATCTCTCAGGAGGAGGACAAATGCGTGCAAAATTTGACAACCATTACATCATTGTCGGTCGTTCTTATACTAGACTCCAAGTTAGAAATGTCTGCTACCCTGCACAACTTTTGATTGTGGACATCTTTCAATATTTTAAGAGATGATCTTGGATTATGGGTAAAACCACAATCAACTACATGGTTCTTGAGGTTCCTCATTGACCACTATGACGAAAGTTGGTGGGTGAAAATATTTCGTATGAATAAAATTGTTGTATTTGCTCTCACGGATTTGTTGAGACAACATATTTTGAAGAAGAACACGTCGTACTGATTGACGATACTTGTTTGATCCGTGTGGCGTGTACTCTTTGCAAACTTGCTCACACTGCAAATCTTTTGATTTGCAATGAGTTGTTTGCTATTGGAAAGAGTACTATTTATTTGCTCCAACATGACGTTTTTACTATTGTGAATGAGACCTTGTGACATGAGTTGACATAGCCTACTGGTATACAAATGATGGAGACATAGGCTAGATTCTAGCATTTGTGCGGCTTACCTAGTGTTCTTGGTGCCATCGATAGTACACATGGTTCTATTTCCAAATCTAAGCATTTCCCTGTTGATTCAAGTCGAGTGGATACACTTTGAACTGTCAAGCTGTTGTTGGCAATGATAAGTGTTTCTTGGATTTATACTTAGGAATGCTAGGGTCTACAAATGATTCTTGCGTGCTATGACGCTCATGATTCCCACCGTAGTCAAAGACAACTTTTACTAGCAAAGACCTTATTCAATAGACGATTGAAGAGGACTCAATGCATGGTTGAAAATACCTTTGGTATTCTTGAGCAAACCTTCCAGAAGTTGCTTGACAAATCTGATTTGAACGTAGCATTCCTACCGGATGTCATTGTGTGTTGTGCAATATTGCACAACATTCTTCTGGGGAAGAGTCATGAACAAGTAGACCAATTGCTCAAAATTTTGTAGGAAGAAAGATTACATGGGGAGGATGTGGATGAAGTTGCCGATCTTCAAGAACTGGTAGAAGTTCCTTAAGAGCACATGACAACGGCAACTGCACTTCACAAGCGTGAAGCACTTGGCTTGTTCTATAGCACCCTACAGCAACAAGGGCTCTAGGTGATGGTAAAGAATTAAAACTCATGATTTTTCTTCTTTTTCCTAAAGTGATAATGATTTTGGTGTATGAATTTTGCTTGTAAACATCGTAATGTTGTTTCTCTAAACTAGAAGTATTCACTGCTCCATAGAGGCTTGCTTCTGTGTTTGCCCTTTTTTTAAAATATAAATTTGTTGAAGAAGTACTTGCTAGAGATGAAACACATAGATTAGGTCAACAATGTTTACTTTGATAAAGACGTTCTAAATGCTTTCCTGGGTTCTCCACTCGGGGAGGTCACTCTATGCATTTATACAACCCATGTGTGGCGAGGATTTTGGACCCTCTATTTACTTTTTCAAATTTAAAGAAAAAAAAAAGAAAAAAATATGAGTAGATTTTTCTACTTTGAAAGTTTATGTTATGAATTATTGATAATTTTATATGTAAATTATAATTAGATACAAACTTTTGAAGTAAAAAGATACACTATAAAGCTGAAAATAACTTTCACACCTCTATATTAAATAAGAAAAAATTATTTAAAAAATACACAAAAAAATCTCAAAAATGAGTCTCTATTGAAAGTTTATATTTCTTGAATATTGATGCAATGGTTGTCTAAATGTGTTCTCTATAAATACTTGAGTTGAAAAACATGTCATTTTAGTTCATTTTTCAACCTTCTCTAGAAATCATTTCATATATTATTTGGATTGAAGATTTTGGCAATAGAATCTTATAGTCTTGATTAAACAATGTTCAAAATTGTAGGCTAAAATTATAGTTTATTAAAAAGTAAATAGGAGGTCAAAAGATCATTTAGCTGCACGCGGTATACTATAGATACACTAAATGACCTCCCCGGGGTTCTCCAGCTCAAATTGAATCAAATGACCAATTGTATAACAACAGAAAACCTTCAATCTTTGAAGTATTGGAATTTTCAAATTGTCATGATCATTGCAAGTAGAAACACACCATTAGCTATGAATTAGTGACCCTCCTCGTTGTAATTCATCTTCTTCACCTTTTAGGAATAATAAAATTACAAGTTTGTCTTCCTCCTTCCCTTCTAGAAGTGCTAGTAGTCATGTCTTTTAGAATGATGCTATATGTATTATATGTCTCTAACATTTTCAAATACTGTATGAAGTGAATAGATGTATACAAGTTTGAGGAGGACAACTATATCGTGAAATCTTTAATGAAGTATGAATTGCTTTAGAAAATATATATTGCAGTTATTATAATTCATAACATGATCAAACATAAAATTCATTGATGAAATTTGATTGACATGAAGTCTTCATTGCTAGCATCGTTGGGGTTAAATTTGTGAATCAATTGGTTCAAGCAATTTTGTTATTTGTAGCAAAGCCAAAAAAAAGTGCATCCGTCTACATTAGCTGTATTGTTCAAACTCTTTGGACTTCAAAGTCTGGGGAAAGCATGAGTTCTGTACATTTTGTATGAGTCAATGTTTAGAGTATTTGCTAGAATAAGAGGTTCAGTTTTTCCTTTAGCAACTTTTGAAATCCTCTTTTTCAGAGATTACCGCATGACTCTGAGCACTATAAAAAAATAGCCATAAACGTGACTGCAAAACATGACTGCGCTAATTTTGCGACTTCAACTTCACTTCACCTCCCTAATTGCACCAACGGGCAGAGATCCAGAGCGTTGGAGTCATTTTGCAGTCGTGACTGTGACTGCCAGATGAACAGTGAACACATTGTATACTTCATCCACAGCGTTCCGTTCACAGGGGCGACGATGTAATGACGTGGCAAAATGGAATGCGACTGCAGAAGGCAAAGTCACAGTTGAGTCGTGCGGTTCCAATTTTTGCGACTGTAGCTAACTTTGGGGTGATTGTAGCGCCAGAAGGAGTCATTCAATCGGCATTTTCTTTTACTAATGGATAAAGAAAAAGATGGATCCTCGTGGTACAAGAAAGATAGGGTGAGGACAGTTTTGGGTATGTCACTACAGTATGACTGCTATGGGTTCTCTAACAAAATACATAGAGAGGCATGCAATAGAGGCATCTTTTGGAATACTGGGGTTTAGGAATGTCTGAATGAATGCAAGTCAGCTAAGATGTAGTGCTAGGGTACCTCAAATGAATTAATTTTGGGAGTAAAAGTCTGCGAGCCTTATTGTACTTATTTTAGAGATTGAACATTAGTTGGAGAATGAAATAATTGCGTTCATTCTTTTGGGTTGTCGTGACTTGGACACATGCTGTACAGACTCATTTTGAGGAAACCGTGCTATGGATAGCATCATCAGTGTTTAAGACGCTTCCACACCTGCTGTTAGGTTCAAGGTTTGCATTAGAGTATAAGGTGTAGGGAAATGTTTAAAGTTGTTGAGGCCAAAATTTGTGGCAATTCAAAAGAGCGTGAATGAAAAAAAGTGAACATGGCCCTGTGATTACCCAGTAAATGCTAAGACATTCAGGATGGCAAGGGACAAGATGTTGAGGTTGCAATTGCAAACGACATAACTGCACTATAATTGCGGTTTGTTTGTCATGTAACTATACTATGATTAATACATGACTGCACTTCGGAAAGTGATTCGGGTTGCACTACTATCATTCCATCGTTGTCCAATTCGTCGACCTGCCTCACTGCTGCATGCACTTGAGGTTTATGAAAAATGCTTCTGTTGATACAAACACTAGGCAACAAAGTACATGGTCAACATGACAGGGCTTCGTGGTTTAGACAAGAAGTGTGTACCTAGTACGTCTCTTGCGCAAGTAAGTTCTTTTCCATAAATAATTTGATGGCTCCAATTAGATTGGCGGTGGAGCTTCTACTCGGCAGTCGTTGGGGAGCAATGAGCCCTACAACCTCCCCAGTAGTGGTGATGAAGGCATTTGTACGGTCGACAACTTCACGCTTGGAACGGGCTTCTTTACATAAGACCACTTTCCATCCAGATTTGTCAGCTACATCATCCCTGGTATAAGTAGGGTTACTTTGTGTATCTTGTGGCTTCACCCTACTACTTTTTTGTGCTAACAAGGTTTTTTTTACAAACAATTCAATTTCACCCACTAAATTATTGATTCCATCCAAATTAACAATGTTTGAAGAACAATCAACCCTATAGGCTCTAGAGTGGATGGATTTGCACATTTGTTGAACCTTAATTCCTTATGCATGCATACAATTCCATTGTTAAGCCTACCCTTAAGAACCACATTGCAAAAAAAACTAAAACAACATTATTAATAGTGACAGTGACCTTCTACGATTCTAATTCACTAGGGGCCATCTATGACTTCCATGTGACTGCACCTAATCAAGTGGAAGTTGTGTTACAACACTGCAGTCAGATAACAACATGGAAATGACTACATTACGTCTTCTACACTACTAGAATCAAAAAAATGTTAAGAAAATAACCTCTCCAATCTTCTTCTCAAATTTGTCCACAACTTTTGATTTGAGGTTCAAAATCCAAAACAAATTTTTGGAGATGAAAGTAAAATTCATTTTTCAACTTTTATTAGTTCAAAGCTTTTTGAAAACAATTAATCTACTATTCCTAAATGAGATCTAAAATATTACTAATAACACAATTTCTGTGTTTTACATGTCCCACATGGTTTGTCTTGCCTCCTATCACTCCACCTGGATAAAAGGTGATGTATTGTATATGGTATATGATGTATATTTGCAATATTTAAAATGTATTCATATGTGACTGTAGAATGACTACTAACCATGCAATTGTCAATACATTCTTTTTTGCACACATCGCCACAATTCCCAAACCTTAAATTCCAAACCCTAAATCCATCACTTTAAAATGATGCCTACGTAAAAGTCCACGTCAGATTATAGAGGGGTCCCCTGCAACTATAGAATGACTGTGATGTGATTGCGTTCAAGATGCCCACGTCAAATTATAGAGGGGTCCCCTGCAACTGTAGAATGATTGCACTGCAACTGCGTTCCAGATGTCCATGTCAGATTTACAAGGGGTCGGACGCAACTCGAAAATGGCTTGAACGTGACTGCGCGTGAAATGTCCACGTTATGTTTTCGAGGGGTCTCCCGCTGGTCCAACTCGGCCCAAAAAACGCACTTTCTAGATGGCATGTCAAAGCCATCTTTCCTAAGGCTGTCTTTCTTTATCTCACTCTACGAAGCCTCTTCTCATCCAAAGTTACATCCGTTCCCACTTCATCCGGTGATAATAAATCTGTAGTCACGACTTGTAAATGACTTGTCCGAAGTGACTGCAGCGCCAAGAGTCACATTTCTATTTTTTCCATTATGCAACTGCAATACGACTGTTTTGCAGTCATTTGCGTAGTCACATTTTTGTCCGTTTTCTTATAGTGGAGGGTGCGGTTTAGCTTGTCTTGCCATTGTTGCTTGTCATTTTTGGCAGTTCATCTGGTGACCACATATGTGACAAAGAGGCATTGAAGAAAATGAACTTCTAATTTTCTAAAACCCAGTATTAACTTTGAAATGTAGCCATGTAGTGAAAGACAGAACACCTTCCCGATGCATGTCTCTTACCATTCCAGTCTTGTTGTTTGTGGTCATGTTTAGCATGGAAGATTGGTAATATTTTGTTTCGTGTTAGTGTATATGACATAAGCTCATCTTCATTTTTGTAGATTTTCTGGTGAATGCAAAGTGCATGTATTGTCAATATTTTGATGACACATACATCAAGCGGAATATGGAAACTCACAGAAATTCCGCTTGTGGTTCTACGTAGGTGAACATATTGAAGACATGGACGACACTTCCAAGAGTGAAAAAGGAGACCATACATGAAGATTGACATATTATATAGGTATTGTGTTTTTCAAAGTTGAAAGTAAGAGTAGGCTAGCATACTATATAGGTGTTCTAGTTTTCAAAGTCGAAAGTGAAAATAGACTAGTGTAGAGCAGCTATAGTGTTACTCTACTGTCAATGCAGTGGTAGTGGACATGTCATTCGGACCTGGACTGTTTGGTGTTGATTCAATGGTAAAAGACAAGGGTGCAAATGACATGTTTATAGCTATAGAGGGCATGTCTATACTTGCAACTTGTGGCGTTAGCGGCCATGATTGTTTGTTTGTAACAGATAGTCCTTGATGTGAAATGCAAGATAGATGAGCAAGACAACTCACCATCTCCCCTTGCTTCATAATCGACAAGCGGACATTCTCGTTCGCCATTGTTGCATTTTTATACAATCTTCTATCATTTTCTCTCTAGAATTGTATGTGCTTGAAAAAGAGTTTAAGTTAAATATCAATTTTAATTAGATCTTTCTAACTCCAAGGACATTATATTTTGCATCTGTTGTGCCATGATCTTGTCAGTGGCCTTTGTGGTGTCATCACTATCTGCATGCCCGGAAACGTTCTTCTTCCGCACACCAATGTTGTTGACACAACAATTTCCTGCATATTGACTTGGGGCGTCATTCCTGTAGGGATAGCAGTTAAGCCTTTGGCCATAGATATTGGAGTATAATCGGTCGGCATTGCTCCTTGAGTCAGGGTCGAAGAGGGGATTGGAGATGACCTCATAAATGGAACATTGCGGTCTTTTGAGTCTTCAGTGCTCAGTTGCTCACTAAATCCATGACATCATTAGTTTCTGGTTCATTGTCTGCATCGTTGTCTAGCACTAGTGTATTTTGAATCTTTTGATGAGGCTCAAAGTTTCCATCAATTAATAGGAGAAAGCAAATCCCACACATGAGGCGGTTGAATTTGAGGACGACTCCTGTATCATTTGTTGATCAACTCAAATACATCTTGACCAAACAAACGAGGTAGTTCTTCAGCCTTACATTGTAATGCTGACATATTCCAATAATCAGGCGAATTCCTCCCCGTACAATTCATGTAGTCGGAAACTCATTTATAATCTAGCATCAATTGATTCCATTTAGTTTTGCAAGATGGGCCATTGCGCATGCATGGAGAGTGGCCGATCTTTATAATTTCTTGTGAGATGTGAATCATGTGATGTAGCTTAGAAGCATTTAGGACCATCATATTTCGGCCGTCAATAGAGTCCAACTCCTCAAAAAACATGCTCCTCTTCAATAAAATTAAAGCTTTTTGGTACTATGTTTGTTTAAAAAGATATCTCTAATCAAATCCATGCCACACAAGCTTAAGTTTTAAGAAAATTATTAAGCTATTTAATTGTTTGAGATTTTATTTAATACAAGTACAAGAAATTAAAGCTTGTTAGATATAATCTAATGTATTGAGGAAGTTGACAATTTGGGGCACTAGCATCAACGATGCTAGTATGTGGGCCAGAGAATGTAAGCTTGTGAGTATTGAGCTTACAATATAGGTACCTATAATATAGATACTACACACTATAGAAGGTGTATGTATCATAAACACTTATAATATGGATATTTGTAATATACATATCCTATAATTATAGACAATTTGTATAGTATATACACCTATAACATAGGTATGTAGTATTCTAGGTTTATGGGCTCACATTCCTATGCTCACATAATAGCAACCCTACACTAGCATCATTATTGTATGTCAATGGTGGTAAGTGAAAGAATGATTGAAAAAAATGTATTTAACCCCTAAGTCCAATTTTGTGTACATGAGACAAAGTGGATTTTAGGTAGTCTCTTTTTATCTCAATTTTTATTGTGATTTCTTTTTTAAAATGATTTGAAGATAGAAAAACACATTAGCTTTCTGGAAATATAATTTTGATTCAGTGAGTGACTAGAAGAAAAATTTAACATGCCATTCCAAGCTCCAAACAAAGCTTGTCAGGTAGCACCAAAAATCTATTTATAGAAAGTAAAAAAAAATTCAATTTTTTTTCTCATTGAGGTTCTCATAGAAAATATTTCATTTGCATGGAAAAATTTCATTAATTCTATTTGGACCAATGATGAGAAAATTAAGGGCAATCTTATTGTTTAAGCAATTAGAACATCTTCTTGAAAAAACAATTTATAGATTTCACTTTTGAACTCAATTTTCACAATTTTTCAAAAAATGAGTTCCACTAAATTTAGTTTCTTGCTAGAACAATCGCATAGTTATGATTGGTGCATTTCAATTTTATCTTAGAGCTTTTAATGAAATTGTTTTTTCCTTCAATTTTATTTGTACATCTACTAAACAACTTTTTAAAGAATGAAAAAGTTTAAAAAAAATTCTTTAGACTTTCAACTCAATTCTTCGACAAGAATATTTTTATAATTAATATTAACATTGCAAACTTTTTAACCCTTTAACGACCAGGTCGATGACTGATTACTCAAACTGACATATTTTCATCAATAGCAGACTGGCTATTAAGAGCAAGCCCACAGCTGACTCTCCAAACAGGGACGTCAAGTGGGGGCTTGGCTTGTGGTTATGATGGCTGCGACCGGACTCCTCCTCCTCTACCTCACTGCACACACCAAGAGGGGTCATTTGATGAATTACTTATTCAAATCAAATTGTCGATGTATTTTGAAGCTATGCAACTAATGCTAGGAAGATCTGAATGAATTAAATGTAAAATTTAATACATTTAATCTTCTAGCATGGTCTCCTTGCTTAAAAACTCATATGTAAAATTTTACATTTAATCAATGAAAAGTCCAAGAGCTTTAGAAATACGCTTCAAAGATAAACTCAATAGGAGTTGAGTGTCCTAGGAGGGTAGAAAATCTCTCTATATACACATGGGGGTGGTAGGAGGAGGAACAACCCATGTGGGATAAGTCACTTAGAATGAGAAGGAGCTTCACTATTCATTCATGGTGAAGTTCCTTCTCATTCTAAGTGACTTATCCCACATGGGTAGTTCCTCCTCCTACCACCCCCATGTGTATATACAGAGATTCTCTTACCAAAGTAGGCTAGGCAAGTTTGCTATCTTCATCCTCTACAGCCTTGGACACAATAGGAAGATACATTTCAATGCGTTTGAAGTTAAATTTTTTTAACCATGTTAAAGGTTGAGATTTGTTAGAACTTAGCAAATTTTAAAATCACCACAATTTGATTTTAAAACTCAAAGCAATTTCTACTCTGAAGTTGGCCTCACAGGCCCAGTCATCGTCTCTCCGTAGCTTGGGGGGCTTGCTCTAATGAAATTGCATCAGTTTGACACTTTCTCGTAACCTGTCATCGACCTGGTCGTTAAAGGGTTAAACTAAGGAGATTCAAAGTCTTATAATCGAGTCATACAAGGTGCAAAAAAACTTTTTCTTCACTTCAAATGCAAATATTTTGCAATCCACATGGTCAAAGTTTTTGAAATTTCTTCAACACATTTTTATACTATTCCAATGCAAGATCCTATGGTTGGATATGCTCTTAAAATAAAAATTAAATATTTTGCTTTTTGTAATAGAATTGGCAGTTTTGAATGTTTTTTGATGAAAAAAGGCCTTGAAACTTTAGGGACAATATATTATTAGAGGATTTAATATGATATTTATATCAAAAACATTGTATTTTCAATCTAGGGGTGATTGCAAGAAAGACCAGTCCCATTTTGCATCACAATTGGAGTGACAAAGTTGTCATAGGCTAGAACTTTTGGAAAGTGAAGCCAATGTACTTGAAATTTTTACTAAAGATGTCTAACTTGAATTTGTTGAGATTCATTATTTTTCAGGAATTCTGAAAAAAATAATCATAAATAAGTTTCAATTTAGCTCATTTATCACACTTTGCAGTTTAAAGGTTTTTAGTATTGTGGAGTATCCAAAAATAATGATATAGACTTCAAAAATTTTGTGGGCTATTTATAAAATAGATGAGCAAGTGCCTACCAAAGAAAATTAAAAAAACATTATTTTATATCCTCCGCATGCGTACTAATAGGGCTCCCTTGCATACACACTTCTGAACATTGAAGATGGTTTTGAGATCATTATATTGGTGAAATCTCTTCATTATTAAGTTCTTCTAAATGTAAAATTTTTAGTTTCTTTAAAAATTATTTTTCCTATTTTTCACAAATTAAAACATCAAAGTACCTATTTTTTTGAGATTTTGCACTTTTCTAGTTCTCCTATTTGGGTAAAAAAATTCTATGCTTTTTCTTCCTAGGATACCTTCTTCTTAAAGGTGTATACATTGAATGTATTGTTCATATTTCTTAAAATTATTTTTAAAAGTTTAAAATATTTCCAAAACTTATGAGTATTGTGCAAAATGCTTCCAAAAACAGTCAGTCTTTCTTGCAACCACTCCTAGCAATGGATTATAGTCAACTTATAGGTTCTTTAGGATCACCAAAATATCCTATATTCCTATATAGTTGATTCAATCAAAAGTCTTCAAATTCCATTTATACAAGTGTCATTCAAATGCATTTTTTTAATTCTAAATAATTTTTGATAATTTTTGATAATTTCAATGAAGGTAGGTGTCATAGAATGTATAAAGACAATAAGACATGCCAAGGGATGTGACTAGTTTTGTGATATTGAAAAAATAATTTTAAATTTTGTTATAGTGCTTTTAGAAAAGAAGGCCAAAATTGAGTTTGTAGGGTTGCAAACTTTAAGATCCATTAACTTTTTGAATGATGATTCCATTTTGCTTAAATTCTTTTTTAGAAGTGTAAAGTACTTATCTCACATATTGCAACTTTTGCATTCACAATTTAATTTTTTCTTCACTCATTCTTGAGCTATGGCTCTATAAATACAAATGTCCCTACTATTGAATCAATTTAGTGAGTCACTATATATCATCCGCATATTTGCAAAAAATTGATAGTAGTCTAAAAAAATCCTTTTGATCTCAAAAAAAATCCCAATAATCTTAGTCCAGAAAAATTGATCAACTCTAGGTGGTATTTTTGAAAGTATGGAGTGACTTTGTGCTCAAGAACACTCTAGAGCCACTATCTTACATGGCTTCCATACTAACATGAAGAAACTAGATCAATCTCTAGACTCTTTGGATTCCTTTACTAAATTCACAATGAAGTCAATCACACACTTCACCTAGCTCGAATAACATTTTCTAACCTCTTTGGCAGCTCTCAAAGGTTACCTAATCCATTTATTCTTTAATTTCAAGAATCTTGTTGATAACAACCAATATCATTACAAAAAATTTCAGCCCTCGATAAGGCTATTTAGAAAGCTTTTTCGGCACCCCCGCGGTGCAATTATAGAAAAAAAAAAAAAAAAAAAAAAATTTTTTTAAATTAAAAAAAATAAAAAATATTAAAAAAATAAAAAAAAATAAAAAAATTCTCCATTCTGACGTGGCACTAGTAGTGCCACGTCAGATTCCCCCCCAAAAAATTAAAAAAAATTAATTAATTAAATTTTTTTTCCCTAATTGCACCACAGCCCTGCAAAACTCGCTGCCTTTCCGAGGGCTGAAATTTTTTTGTAATGAACATTGAGTAGCCTTTGGAGAGGTTGTCTTTCCTTTTCTATTCCTCATCCACAAAGTTCATTCAAAGTATACCATGAAGAATTAAAATTAGCTATAGTACCAATATGATGGTGGAACATTTATGGTGGTAGAACAAGGATGATAAAAGAACATATTCACCATCTCTTACTTAATACCATGTGTCCCATAGCTACTGATGGGATGTAGAATCAGTATTTCACATCATTTCATTTGGGAGGATGAAATGATCTAGAAATATTCCACATCATTCTATCAAGGGAAGGGTGGCAGAGCCAGACTGTTGAAATGTTATGCAACAGTTGTCCTCTTTGCAAAAAAATTCATCAAGGAAAAAAGCTGTCACGGGCTGTGGTAGCGTGGCATCAAGCACAGTAGCTACCAAGAGTGGCACACTGTCACTCACCAGCATGAGGACTAAGTATCATCCACACACCCTTGAGTTTATGACCTAGTATCATCCATACACACGACGTTCTCACGTGTCCACGCAGCTGCAGTCTCCCTACTACCGTAACTCAGGGTCTCAGAGATCGGCAAGACCGTAAGTCCGTAACTTGCAGCACTCCTAGCTAGATTGCTTGCAGCAGACGTCGTCGGTCGGCAGTACCACAGTACCGCAGTAAGTTAGCTAACTTCATTAGCTGGTACTAGCTATACCCCTTCCACAGCCCCACGCTGTCTGGTGCACAGTTTCTGACAAGTCTGATCCTTGGATCAGGCTCCTCACGTGTCAATCCAGGGCTCTGACCACCTGATCATACAGTTAGCCTTGGATTCCAGCCTCGCCTTGTGCCATGAGGCCCACTAGGCCCATTACCAGTCCAAGGACGGAGATGATAGCAAGAAAGAAAGCCTGATCAAGAAGTATTATAAGTGCTTCAGGAGGATGTATAACGTCGACCACGACGACGCAGTCCTGGTCCACATGAGATGAAGCTCGTTGCCTGCCAGTGATGGCGATGTCTGATGATAGCTGGGAGTACGTAGCTGGCAGTGTACGTTTGGTTTGCAGGCTAGGGGAAGATGAAAGGGACGCCTTAATTCGATCTTCCGTAGGTGGTGACCAGTCGGTGTTGTCTGGCCATTCACTAGCTCGTCCTGATGGAGTTGGACTAGGACTTGGTACGGTTGGACAGGCCGGTAGTTACGTGGATGGCGGAATCGAAGGAAATCAATCTAGAAGACAACGTCGTAGTACTTGTATTGTGTGATGGACAAAGTGGACAGGAATGTGAGTTCTATTGAGGCAGCTAGAGGACGTCATCCACAACACTCGCTAATTTATGGCAGATTTCTGTGAAATTGTCGCTGTTTCATTCCCTCGACATTCATATTCTGAGAACTGAGATCTTTGCCTGTCGTAGTTTCGAAAGCCTTTTGCTTGCTCTTAAAAGTCGTAGTTTGCAAAATAGGGATACTTGAAGGTCGTGATTTGTTTTAGCGTTGTGAAACTTGGAATATAACTTAACGAATACTACCATCGCTGTCTCGAAATCACTGTCAAGAATTCCATGCATCATGATCTGATTCCAGCTTCGAGCTCATGGACGTACCCGAAGGATTGAATTGGAAGAGTGGGGTAGAGTTGTAGGAGGGAGCACTATTAATGTGGAGCTGATCGAGGGAGGATGAAGAATTTACTGGAGTCGGTGTTCTCGGATCCCATGGCATCAGTTTCACCGAGAAAGAAGCTGCGTCGGTTTGAAGGAGATAGCGAATATCCCTTGCCGCAAGAGAAGAGGACTACGAGGATTGCGAAGGAAGTCGGGTCGAGAATGAAGCGAGTATCATCAACAGGAAGCTCCAAGATGCTGGTGCCAATTGCAACTCCTAGCAGGTCGTCGAATTCTAAGAAAACCACGAGTACGCCGCCTCCGAAACGAAAGTTACGTGGATCCGCTTCGTTCTCGGGCACCAGCTATGGAACGAGCTCTGGTCCTCGTCGCAGAAGTGGCGAATTGGCCAGGCGTGGGTCTGTTCCAGTAACAATATCCTCCTCTCGGCGCCGCATTCTTGCACCCCACAACATCGAACTGGATGATGGCGCCGCGATGGGCTGCCAGCAGGTCGATCATAATGTGCAGGTGGGAAGTCGAGATCTAATATCACTAGTACAGAAGGGTGAGATTGCAATAGTTTTTGCAGCGGCTTCGCAATTACCGCCAGAAATTTATTAACAACTTCGCAATGGTTTAAGTACAATACAGTGCAATGCATTTGCAACTATTTGAGATTGCAATAGGTTTTACAACATTTTAGGCATAGATGTGCATTGATTCTATGCCCCCGACTTTTGCAAAAAAAATTGCATCATTTTTGAAATGCTTTGCAGTAGATTATGAAATTAAGGCAAGGTACCGAACTGCTACAGTACCATTGCAAAAAAATTGATGATGTGATGCAACCGCTACTTCCTGATGCAGTGTATCATTACTGTACGTCCTGGCTGGCTAGCTGATCGATCATTACATTGTATAAACCCACAAGTTTTTGGTTGAGTGCACATTCTGTGTGAAAAGAGCTTGCCAATTACAATTGTTTCCTGGCTCGCTCTGTTTCGGAGGCATTGGTGCTCGCGAGCATTGGTGACATGGGAAGGCCATGGATCCAAATTTTGCAAACCTAGTTAATCCATGCGGAGGTTTATCCAGTGAAACCTTGTCTATGAGAATTGCCTTGAAAACGGCTTTTTCGAGATTGGATGCTGAGTGGGGGATGGTTGCGCAATTTGTGTTTAGGTTATCATTCGAGCGCGGCCAGTGAGTGACGCCGAGAATGCGCAGCAAGGGCAATCCGCGAGGTGCGTTTTGCAAGAGAATGCGATCACGGTCGTCTGGCTTGGGCAACCGGAGACGAGGTTCACGTTCGACCATGTGGCTGATGAATTCGTCACGCAGGTGTGGAATACCCCCATAGCCATGCAATTGAATCACCCGCCTGAAGGCTTGGAATAACGTTGTTTGCATTTACTTGCATTCCGACTTGCGTGAAATTGAGAGGGGCAGATCGAATGTGCAGGAGGAGTTGTTTCACGTCGCAGGACAGTCGATGGTGGACAATTGTATGGCGGGTTACAACAGTTGCATGTTTGCATATGGCCAGGTATGATTTCATTTTCTCTCTCTCCAATTTGCAGAGGCGGCTTCGGATACAGCGTAGCTTAAACGTGCACTTGTGGTCATATATACAGACTGGCAGTGGCAAAACGTATACAATGCTCGGCGATCTTGGAGATTATGAGAATCGAGGCATGACGCCACGCGTTTTTGAGTACCTCTTTGCGAAGATTCGAAAGGTGAGAATACAATTGCGTTTTGGAAATAGTACTGCTGACACTTCATTGATGGAATGAAAGAAAGTACTGTAATCTGCAACCCTAAACCGTAAAACCCTGAGCCCTAAAGCCTGACCCTTGGGGTGCCTGCAGGAAGGAGAAGCGCAGAAACAAAGGAAGCTGAAACACAAGTGTCGGTGCTCCTTCTTGGAGATTTACAATGAGCAAATCTTCGACTTGCTGGAGCCATCCTCCAGCAATTTGCAGATGCGGGAGGATGGGAAGAAGGGCGTGTTCGTGGAAGGTTTATTGGAAGTTGAAGTGCAAACTGTCGAGGAGGTCTTGCATCTTCTTCTTCGGGTAAAACACACACACAATGCTCTCCTGGTACGTCCACAATGCAAACGTCTCATTCTTTTGCAAGAGCTTGTGAAATTGAGTATTTTGTGTTTGAGGGTGCAGGGCGCGACAAATAGGAAAGTGGCTGCCACTCATATGAATAGGGAGAGCAGTCGGTCACACAGTGTTTTTACTTGTGTCATTGAAAGTCAGGTTTGCATTACTCTCTGACTAGCCATGGTTGCCATTTCTGCTTCTTCTGAATCTGGAAAAATATACTCCGTAACATTTAACGAGGTTAGGTTGACTGATGCTTGGTAATGGAAGTGCTCTTCTTGTGCTTCATAGAAAGCTGCTATTTGTTACTTGAATAGAGGCACGGTCTGAGGGGGGTAAATGTTTTGGGGGCAGTGGGAGTATAACTCTATGATGAATTTCCGATTTGGGCGACTAAACCTCGTCGACTTGGCTGGCTCAGAAAGGTATGGAAGAAAGAGTAACAATAAAAAAGTCTTTCTGTAATCGTCTCACAAACCTGCATTTGCCTGCTACTTTAATAAGATAGTGGATACTATTTGCGTCTCTTCGAGCATTTCACATATGTAGGAGTATGATTTTGAGAGATCACTGTAGGGTTCAGGGTTGGTTTAGGGTTTTAGGAATTAGGGTTTAGGGAGAGATCAAATTTTCACCACTATGTATGAATATCATATGCAATTCCAAATTGGGAAGTTGTGGACACTAGACAACGTACCCCATTCCATTCAAAGATCAGTGAAACATTTAGTCTATTCATGCTTAGACCGCTTGCTAATAAGGCCAACGAACTTTAGGAATTGATGAGTTCTTGAAAAAACTGGAGACAGTTTCTGGAGGCGGGATCAGATCCCTAACTTTTTTCTTTTCTTTTCTTAGGTCATGTGTAACTGATGAATGACAAAATTTCTCTGCAACAGGCAAAAAGACACTGGTGTTGATGAGGAGCGTTTGCGAGAAGCGGCAAGTATCAACAAGTCTTTGTCTACCCTTGGGTATTAATTAAGCTCGACCTCAATTTCAATTACAAGCTCTGTTCTTAAGGCTCCACAATCTCACAAATACAATACATGTGCAATTAATATTTTCGCATTGGTTTCGCAGGCTGGTCATAATGGTCTTGGTAGACATCGCAAATGGGAAACACCGGCATGTCCCTTATCGAGATTCCAAGCTCACGTTCCTCCTTCAGGTCATTCCCTTCAAAAACCCTTTGCTTTGCGTATCCAACTTCAGTTGAGTACCAGAACTTTGATACTCATTGAATTCAACTGAGGATATAATTTGCATGACTTGTAGCATTTTTAAATATGTAGGAGTGCGATTTGGGGGAGACAATTGTAGAGCTGTGGAGACAAACTCCTTGTGATCAAATTCTTATCACTATTTATGAATTTCTTATGCAAAATCACTCAGAAAGGAAGGTTGTATACCACTATTGAGGGAACTACACAACCCCATTTCCATTCAAAGATCATGGCCATGGACATTAGCCAAGTCATGCTTACACCACTTGCTAATTGAAGGTCAACCAAGAGTATGAGTAAATGAGTTGCTGTTGGTAATATGAGTCAGGATCACGGCCCTAACAGTTTAGGCATTCTCTACATTACCATAACTTGATACAAATTGACTTCCACTATGTCTGAAAACTAACCTAAGTGGGTGGCGCTTTCCAGGATTCCCTTGGAGGCAACTCGAAAACTACAATTATTGCCAATATCAGTCCTTCCAGCTGGTATTACCCCCAACCAACCTAATCAATCCCACCCCCCTCTTTTTTAGTCATTAACACTATAAGAAACCCGTGTCTAAGCAAACAGATTTTGTTGGACATCCAATGTAACATCTTCATGTTGTATTGACCATCACTGTTAACATAAAAATATGGGTTGTTACATTAGATGTCCAACAAAATCCGTCTGCTTAGACATTGAAAAACATTGGTTTCTTATAGTGTAACTTGGGCCTGAGGTAGTCCAGTGTCTTACATATTTTTGACACTTGCAGTGCATCATCGGAGACGCTCAGCACCCTGAAGTTTGCACAACGCGCGAAATTCATCCAAAATAATGTGAGTCGAGTCTGTCCCTTACCAGGAGTATCTCCTCTCCTTCTTTGACAGTAATTGAGAGGCAGGTCCAAATTTCCCTTTAATAATATTTTGTGATCAGGCTGTACTCAACGAAGAAGCCTCTGGAGATGTGAAAGGCTTGCAACAGCAAATTCAACAGCTGAAGGTGAGTAATCAACATTTCTCTGTAGGACTTGAAATAAATCATTTAGGAAGCTTAAACAATGTGACAATAGAAAAGAAATTATGGCCTATATTTTTGAAGAATAGAAACACGCTTTGATATCTACTATGATCAACCATTATTTTCTAAAGTGGCCTATACATTTTTCGCTTGGACACTCAGGTCAAGACATTGTACAGAAGAGTACTTTCTTTCAATTAATTTTTTGATTACTTTTCACCTTTGAAACAGGATGAATTAGCGCATGTTCGGAGACAAAGTATTGGTAAAGCTGCACCGACTTCGACAGCTTTAAATCTCAAGGTGATTATCTTCAAAGTTGATTTCGTATAATCTTTTTGAGAGGAACCCAAATTGACTCTCATTCAAGTTCTTTTACTGGACATGTGTTTTTGGGGGATATGAATTTGATTTTCTCTATCCTTAGGGGAGTCAGATGGAGGCCCTGTTGTTAGGCGTTCTGCGAAGAGAAAAGTTTCTGGTGAAATCTTCAGCTGCCGAAATTGAGCATCTGGCACTCTTGGTGAGAAACCACTGAAGCTTTTGCCTCACTATAAGAATTTCAACATATGCAGGAGTTTGATTTTGGGATTTCAGTATAGAGCTATGAAGAGTCTACTATGGGTACAAGAGATAAATGAGTTTAGATCATATTTATTATCACGAAACATTAATTACATATTAATTTCTTATGCAATTTCAAAGTGGAAGGCTTTAGAACACTTTCAAAGGGACAGTAGACAACCCCATTTCCATTCAAAGATGAGAGGCCCATAGATAATTAAAAACCAACCAGGTGTATGAGTAGACTCGTTTGCTGTTGGTAAAAAGGGTTATTGTAGGATTCGGGATCAGGTCCCCAACGGATTTAGCATCCTCCATTAGTGGCCTAAACCCTAAACCCTGATTTTGAGCTCTTTGTAACAGGTGAAGCAGCGGCAGGACGAAACATACTTTCACAAGTGGATAGTACAATCACGGGAACCGAAAATTCGGTCTCGACCTTGTGATGCAGAAGAGAGTTCAGAATTAGAGCTGATGTGCACTAATCTTGATCAAGTGAAGCTGGATGTGGAGAACGTTGATCTGCAAGGGCGACTCCGTCGGTACTGAGGCACATTCTGTTGTTTACTTTATTTGATCACCCTTCTTTGAGTTTTAGAAGCAAGATATTACTCTTCTCTCATTCATTGTGTGACAACAAGGAGTTACTCTTCATTTGGCAGGTGTCAGGAATATGATGGATTTGAAGAGAGTGAAACCATGGTGCAAGACATCTCAAACTTGCGAAACAAAGTACAGTTTTAATCACTGCAACACAGTCCCCAAATCACTCAACTTCTGCACATAATTTACCAGTTGCATACAGAGGCATGGGTGGTAATTTGTTTGGTGTGTATTTGCAGCTGCTGGATATGTTGGAAACAAACCTTTCCATGGACAATGCTGCAGCTCTTCTCCAGGTGTTCCAGCTTCTCCTACTGTCTTCAAAATTTGTTATTCTTGGAGTGCTTTGAGTAAATACTAGGCTGTTAAAATGTTCTTTTTCCATTGAACTCACACAAATGGGGTTTTACAATAGCAACATGAGGCATGGGCGTCCGAACTTGCTGTTGAGAGGCAAGCAACAGACCAACTTCGGCATGAGGTACGCCTTTCTCAAAAGTCAGGACTGTAACCAAGAATGACCCCTGTTTCCAACAGCAACTGTTCAATTCATGCACTGGGTTGGACTTCAATTACCAAGTGGTGACTTGGCTAAATGTCCACGACCACCGATCTTTGAATGGAAACGTGGTTGTCTGCTGAACATCAATTTTGTTAAATTGGCCGCAATTCAAAGCGATATAATTGTGACATTCCACTCCACAAATCTCTAAAAACTAGGGTCACCGTACATTTACGTTTTAGAGTGCCCGCCATGAAAAGTGTCGAAGTAAAATTGACGTGAATGCTGCCACCTTAGCCTTCTCGAATTTCCCAATTTGAAATTGCATAAGAAATTCATTCTTGGGGATTATAATTAGATCTCAGGAGAGTTTGTCTCTTTTACCCATGTGATCTCTCCACACCTCTACATTTATCTCCCAAAACCTTAAACCTAAACCCTAAACCCCTCTCTTGTGTTGCCCTGACTGGTTCGACGCATATTGTTCCGCATTGTGCACAGGTTGAAGCCTGCCAGAGAGACCTCTCACAATTTCAAATGAAGCTGCAAACCAGTTTGGATTCCAATGAGACAATTGCAAGGTATTGTGACTATTTCAGATCTTAAGTGTACCTCACCATTGAGGTTGGAACTTTTCCTAGATCCTGGCTGATGATATCAACTGGCAGTGAGTTGGATGCAGTGCGAATGGAGCTTGAGAGCTCACGTGAAGAATGCAGTATGCATAAACGAGAGCTTGAAGCAATGCAGGTAACTATCATTTTTTGTAAATACTCTCGACTTTAGAAGACCATAGCTACTGAATCCCCCAAATTTCAAACGGCCAATAGTTTCTACTTCCATATCTGTAGGAGTTGAAATAAACATTTAGGAAGCCTTCGAAGTAGCACAACGTACCAATAGAAAGAAGAAACCGTGCCCTAAAATTTGCAATTGTAAAATCATCGGTATGTTTTGAGCTTCCAAAGTGGGACTTTTCAAATTTTTGTTCAAGCACGACCTGAGAAGTTTTGAGCTACTTTCTAATAAGTTTACATCCGCAGCTGAAGGTTGAGCTTCAGTTGCAAGAGGCAATGCAGGAGTCCGCCAACTTGCAGACAGAACTTCAGGTACCTGAAAACTACTCACTTAAGTCCTCTTCAAACACCAACATTAGTTAGAAGCTGCATTAAAAGTCGATTAATGCAGCCAGGTTTTCTAGAATACGTCTGGGTTTTTTTCTGCTAGTATAATCTACAGTTTCATGAAATTCACCCTGTCACTCTTTTTTGTCAAATCGATACTGACAGTATATTGGTATCTCATAAATAATCATAAAATTGTTGGTTCTAATTTCAGTGGACAAGAGACTCGTTGGAAGAAGCTGAAGCAGTGGTGGAAACGTTCCAGCGAATTGAACCAGTGCTAGAGATTGGAGATCCAGAAGCTGCGTATGAATTCTTCATGGTAGGGCAGTTGCAAGCCGAGATTATCGAGATGAATGCCCGGCTTGAAGAAGAGCGCAGGCACAGGAGAGAATTAGATAACCAAATCAAAGCTAATAACAGTACTTTACACGAGTCCCCTTGCGAAACCAATAATGATCATAAACAGAAGACCAAACCTTTCAAGGAGAAGAGAAAGATCAGGCATCAGGATGCTATTCTGCAGTTACAACTGGAGCTGGACTCTGGCGATGGTGGAGCACTTGATATGGAGACAGTGGAAAGTGCTCTCGCAGAAGAGCCGCAACTTCTCATAGAAGCAAGAGCAACTAGTGATCACCAATTGGAGGAATCAACACCAGCGAAGCTCATGGCAGAAAAGTCGGTGTTGAATTCAACAACAGACAGTGTAGACACCGAAAATGCAGATTTGCAAGACCAGTTCCAGGAAACCCAAGCAGATTCAACCACCTTGAAATCCACCGTTGCAAATCTGCAAAAGGAGCTTCAGGAAAAGAATGCCGAGATCGCTGCCCTTGTTGCACAACTCCATGTGAGCGACCGCCATGTCTTCAAGCTGGAGCGCCAGAGTGTGGAGCTTCGAGATGCAATGCGGCGTCAAGGGGTAGCAGTCAAGGCACTCTACGAGAAGTTCCAGAAGCAGGAAAGCTTGCAATTGCAAGAGACGAGGGCTTGTAGGGAGAACGCCACGCAATTACAATCACGGGTGGAATCGCTACAGCAGGAGCTTGAGAAAATGGAACTCTTACAGAATGAAAAGACTCTGATTCACGAGGAGCTTCATTCCTTGAGAAGCTCGGCAGCCCAAAAAATCGAACAGCTGAGAAGCTTGGTGGAGGATTTGGAAAAGCACCGATGTCAGCTGCAGCAGGAAGTGAAGCGAAAGCAGTTTGCAACTGAAGCTTTGGAAAGACGTCTCCTTGTGGCTCAGCAACACAAACTTCAGTGCCAAGAGGATCTGCGTCTTTGTAAGAAGATGGCCGAAAAGCACAAGATGCGAGCGCAGGAGAAGCAGGTCGAAGTGGAGATTCTGGGGAAGTCTGTGGAGGAACTGGAAAACACAGTTTTTGCATTGGAGTCTCAGGTTCGTTGGAGAAGATTAAAACTTTGTCCCTCGTTTCTACTTCAAGTACCGTAATAACATGAACGAAATAGGGTTTAGGGTTTAGGGTTTAGGGCTTAGAATAATGCTCAAATTTATCCAAGGAACTGAATTGCTGATTTTGGCAATAAGCAGGTGGGGCTTTTGAAAAGAGAGGGAGATCGACAGTGCTTGGTGAGAGAAGATATGGAAAGTGAGCTGCGAGTACTTAAACTTCAAAATACCGTCATAGATGCCACTCCCACCGAAGCAAGCGGTACAAGCGGTACAAGTGGTACAAATGGAGGTGGAGTGAAGAGGGAATCTAATGCAGATTCAAGGTTTGTTTAAATCGAGCAGTCTAATCCCTTGCCATTCCAGTAACTGTTACAAATGCAATGTGTATGCGACATGATCAATATGATTGTTTCTCGTGTCCCACGTTATTTGTGGCATTTTGATCAGTTCAGGAAATCAGATCAGCTCAAGGAAAGGGGGGTTAAGAAGCTGGAGCAATATCAAATGGGGTCAGATGAAAATGATTCTTTTTTCCAGACTAAGAATATCCAGAACGAAAAGGAAAATGCCAAGAGATTACGTATTGGATCAGCATTCAGATGCTTCAACATGAACCACCAAGTTCACTCTCTGAACTCGAGGAGGAAAGGAAATCATATGAACGCCGCATCCTGGAGCTAAAGATGTTCTTGCACTGTAAGAACCCCGTGTTTAAGTTTGACGGATTTTTTTGGACATCCAATGTAACAACCCGTGTTTTTATGTCATCAAAAAAGATTGGTTTCTTATAGTGTTGAGAAGCATCAATATGAGGTAACAAAACCAAGAATTGTAATAATTCCAAGCAAATATTAGGAAACTACTTATGATTAAGAAATTCAGCATAACAACCAATCCTCTCACTCCTGATTGTACTTGACATATTTTTTGTAAGCAGGTTTTTGTGCTAAAGGAAAGACTGGAAGATGCTGAGAGAATAGCTCGCGATGCCCTCCGTTGAAGAGTGGTGTCAAAGTGGACATGGCCATCATTGAGGTGTGGGTTGACCCCAATTTCGGCCACCATGCTTTTGGGCTGTTCTTATTGGGGCTTTCATTTGTACAATTTTTTCTCCACCAGCACATGCAATGTTCTGCATTGCTTTTAGTGAGACAAAAATTTGACCCATATTCAAATATACTGATCACAGCCTGATCAGTCGAATTGGTGGTTTTATTGCCATGAACTCTCGATCCTGTAGAGGTCACAGAAACCGTACGTTTTGAATGAACATGTAACTTCAATTTTTGGTTTTTGTGCAGACTACTTTAGAGGAACAATCCGTGAAGACGCTTCAATTCTCAGTTTAATGCTTTCATTGAGTCAAGGTAAAACACTTGAGCCCCTGATCTTCGTTTGTGAGACATATTGTAGTGTCCCATTCAAATAGTCTTACACTGAAATGTTGTATATATAATTGTTTTAGAAGTGCCTGAATTGTAAACTAAATTTGCTGCAGTTCATTGGAGTTGATTGATTAGCCAAAAGCAGGCTGAGCTGATTGACACCCAAGCAGTCATGGAACCCCGAGAACAGGACTTCGTTGAAAACAAAAAGTTCAAGGTACTTCTCAGTTTCTTCTTGAGTGCTACACTGGCTCGAAGAGTTAACACCAAAAGCAATGTGAAATGTCGAAGGAAGGAAATTGTGCTTGCAGGATAACGTTGTCAGACATTTTATTAAATTGGCCTGAGAAAATTAAATAATGTTGACCACAGCACGAGAATCGAATGCAACCGAAACTGGAACAGAAAAATCGATGCTCCCTCAGAACAACAAATCAAACACTGTTTGAAATCTAAGGCTAATGTATTCAAACTAAGCACAACATTTGAACAGTGCTGATTCAGACATGTCACCTCTGAATATGTATTAATAAAACTTAATCACTAACGATGCCAGTCTCCTGAGGCCCTAGCATGATCAAAGGATACTATTTGCATCATTTAAAAGTATTTTAACATGTATAGGATTGTGATGCTAACATATGTAGAAGATTTATAGAGATAATGGAATGAACACTTTGGGATATACAAGAGCCACAATGCCAAGTCCAGTTTTCAAGGCAGATTTGTCACCATTTCAATGGAGTAGTCAGAAAAGCATTATAACTCATAATGCTTTCTTACACCCTTAGATTTGCGAAAAGTGCAGATATGGATGTCTGTAATGAACTACTCTGTATTACATTTGGCTACAAATATTTGTGATGAAGTATTAAAGTTAGCACTATGTCCCATAATGCTCTCGAGCTTCCCGGCTCTTGAGCATTATCTAGTCAATGAACTATTAGGCTTAGCATTATGTCCCATACTGCCCTCGAGCCTCACCGGCTCTCAAGCATTATCACTACATATGAATTTCTTGTCCAATTTCAAAGTGGGCAATTCTAAATCAGCGTTGATAATAAACAACACCATTTGTAGATCGGCAATCATACATAGACAATTAGTCAAGTCATGCTTACATGGGGAATGCAGTTGCAGGTGCGGACTGTGTTGGGGTGCGCAATGCAGAAGGTGTCCCTATATTGGGTGTTGAGTAGGCTTTGGAATTCCAGGGCCAATCACAATCCCTGCACACTTGCACGCGCCTTCCCAGTATACAACCTCAGTCTGCTCACACCATTTTGGTACTAAACCCAACCAGGCTGTGCTGTGAAGTTATGCTACAATTGCAGTGTAGGAGATGGGATAAGGTCCCTACCAATTTTAGTATCCTCTTTTCTTATTGGCAGGATGAAACCACTCTCAACGCACTGCAATTTTAGAATAACGAGCTGAGTGAGAAGGTGAGGCGTTTAGAGCAAGCCAGTCAACATATGTGTCCTTGAATAATTGGCCAAATATCTTATTGTGCAAGGCAGGCAACACCAGGAGAACATTGAAGAGGAACCGTCTTCATACCAAGTCCACACTAAAAGCTGGCGTCCACCTCTTGAAATGTACACTTTTTTTTGTATTGCTTTGTGCAGTGAGGGAAAAATAAAATGTACCTCTGTTTTTAGACAACACTTTTAGAGCATGAGCGCGTCATGGACCTCATGAAAAGCGTCTTCTTGAAATGTACACTTTTTTGTACATTGTTGGTGCAATGAGAAAACAAAATGTACGTCTGCGTTAGAGGACACATTCAGAGCCTGAGCAGGTAATGAACCTTCCCACACCTTAGACAGTTTTGAGTGTAAGTTAACTCCTAACTGCCCGAGGCACCAGATTCTGGTGTTTCAAAAACTTTGAAGCTAAGTCAAAGCCAACCAAATTGCTATATTTAGTAGTTTATATTTTTGGAGAACTCTTTTGGAAATCTAGTTTTAGGATCAAAAAGTTGATCTTAAAAATGAAGAATTATGATTTTTCTATTCAAGCTTTTGTGCACGGATACCCACTGCAATCTTGACTTCCCGTAGTGTTGAGGGCTCTTGAAAATGAGCCTCAAATACACTAGATCTTGGAGAAAAAATCGTATTAGAAATTCATTTAAAAAAGTTGTAGAATAGATTTTCTTAAATTGTAAATTGATTGGGATTATACATGTTAGGCCCTTTAACATCATATTTTTTTGGTCATCAACTTTTCAGATTTAACTTGTGAAAAGAAGATTGAAAGATTTGTGTAGTTTTAACACCTTCATGGTCAAACATTATAATCTTTCACTTCATAAGTGATATTGTTGTGTTTTTTTTTCCTGTGAGATCTCTAACATGTCTAGTTTGAATTTATACGGTTACAATTCAAAAAAAATTGATACAACTTATCAAAATGTTGGCATTTTGTTCAATTTAGAGCAAATTCCAAGCAGCTCAAAACAAGCCTTGGGCATTTAGGGGTTAACTGTACAATTAATCGAGTTCCCTGATTGTGGGGGTATACAGTGTTTTTCTAGAAACTGGACAGGTGACGTCTTCAGTTTTCCCTGAAATGGAGGATTCCCTCTGCGCAGAAAATAGAAGATGCGCTCCATGTTGCTTCCAGAAATTCTCTTGGATTTGTGTTTCTCTTGTGTTTTGGAATTCCTTTCAGTTTAACCCCTAAAGGACCAAACACCGTTTTTTTGACAACATAGTGATTTTGAGCAGCTCACTATGACCGGAATTTTTCTTTTTTTTCTTTGAAATTTTCACATAAGATGTGCCCGAGGAGTAGCTTTAAGGTCCAACAATTTTCGAAACTTTTGACTACATGGTTAAAAAGTTATTGCATGATATGTCATTTTCATTGTTCGGCGGGCAGCCGAGGCAGCAAAAAAAACTTCTTTAAAAAGCACTTTTAAAAAAAACTAAAATTTAAAATTGGTTCTTTAGATTTATATGTACGTGGGAGGCTTTGAATCATTCCATTCCAATCAATGAATCAAAAGTTATGAGGATTCTTAGTTTGAAGGTAGTTATGGAATCTCTACTCTAAAATAAACTTTGAAGTCCTTTATTTAACTCGATTTTCAATATTTTTGGAAAAAAATAAAAACATTGGGTGTAGATTGTTTATTACAACATTATAATCGTTGGGATTGGCATTTTTCAATTTCATAAATAAATTCTTGACAATTTAGTGTTTTGAATCATTCTCTACCTCTTCCTACTTACTATTTTTTTCCTATATGTTGTACAATTCCAAATGATCTGAAATTTTTCAAGCATGTAGCCAACTTGCCTTGAAGAATAAATCCAAGGAGTAACCATCATTTTGGACAGTTTTTTCATACAAATGTGACCTTGTGAAGGGCAGCTGCCCGTTTTTTCGCAGGGACAAAAAAAGGATTTTTGTCAATTCAAACGCTATTATCTTGCAATCCACTATGTGGAAATTCTGAAATTTTTTCCACATCTTCTTAAACAAGTTGACTACAAGATCCTACGGTTACAAGTGTCCAAAAATGTATTTTTTCTAAACTTTGGCACTGGTATTAGAAATGGCAGTTTTGGAGTGGTTTTGGTGAAAACATAGTCAAAAACCTTTAGGGGTTAACCCCGGAACGCCGAGGACGCCAATTTTTGGCGTTTGGATGATTGTGCAGTCATCTGTACATTGCTTGGAAACTTTTTCATCCATTTCATTTTTGTTCACCCTCCATGGTGGATTACAAAGAGTGTATAGTTGAATTTGTAGTCATGCAAGTGTCTATCTTCACATAAATGAGAAGTTATTAAAAAAACCGGATCACAAAATATGCTATTTTAGTGTATTTTGGGAAGTTGTTGTTCCTTGCTCTAAGTCTGAAATTTCTCCACAAAAATGATATCTTTTGAGTTTGAACCCAATTAACAAAATGAAGTTCATCTAATCTAGTTTCTTCTCCAATTTGAATTTTTTTTAAATTCTTAATATTGCACATTTTATTGCAGTTTGAACTTTGGGTGTATTTTCAATGTCTATTATTTTCTAATTATAGAATGAGACGGAAATTGAGTTTACACCATGATGTTTGTCATTGTAATATACACACATGGTGAAATTTTCAGTTTTTTTGAAATAATTTTCTATTTGATGTGATTTTTCTTCTCTTTTTCTTCAAAAATTCTCAAAAAAATCAATTTTCCACAAAAAAATCTAAATTTTTTGTGAAGTAAATAAAACATGTAATTTCAATGTACTTCAGTATGCATTGTTTAGAAATTGTATGAATAAGTTATGAACTTTTAAAAGTATTGTCTCTAGATGTATCATAATCCAACACTAGATCATCATAAACTCTCATATTTTGATTTTGAACATCTTGTGTAATGAGGATCTAGCTTTTAGTGACCCCTTGGGTTCAAATATAGGTGTCGCATATGGGACTGTAGATAGACTATTTGGATTTAATTATTTACCTTTATGTGGGTATTTTTGAAGTTTTTGTGTGTAATTTGTATTTAGTTGGTGTGTTTGTATGCAATTCAAAGACTGAGTTTGATGATGTCAGTTCTAATTAGGAGTTATGAAGGTAATGCCAACTAAGTCATACAAAGTAAATCCTAATTGGACTGATGTGTCAAATGGATCTAGTTAGTTCCAAACTGAACGATTCATTGCAGTTCCAAGTCGGTTTGGTAACCGCTATTGGATCCCTATTAGGTTGTTTCTGCCGATTTGGAAGGCACACAGTGTTGAAGAGTGTCCACTGTGAGTCCCAGCCAAGTCGGAGCTGCGTATTTGTTTGTTTTTTGTGTGTTATGTTTTTGCTTGTTTCGAGTGTCCAAGTGGGATATTTTGAGTGAGCTAATTGGTGTGCCAAGAAATGTCAATGTGAGCAGAAGCGAAGCAATTCAGTCCAAGTTGGAGTGATCTGGAAGATGAAAGAATTTTAAGAGCTTAACGGAGATGGAAGAAACTTTGAGATCAAGTGAGAGGAAGTTGATAGGAACCAGTTGTAGTGAAAGACTATGGAATTATTAATGTGTAAACGGTGATTTATTCATCAGCTTGGATTAATATGATAGAAATTCATATCCAATTGGTGTTGATGGTTGTGATTGAAATTGTGTGCCTAATTGGATTGCGAGTCAATTTGAAAATGGAGTATGATGGTGTTAGTCAAACTATGTGTGAGTGAATTATATATGCAATGTTGTTGTAGATTGAGTGATTATTGATTTTCCAAATTGGGTCATAGTCTTCTATTTTGGGATTGTATTACCTATTTTTAGGTATTAGTCCCATTAGCATTGATTTCCTACTTGACCGTCTCCCTTGGAACGAACTTATTATACTAATAGGATAATTTCCGATTCGGTCATTATCCTTCTTCAACAGGGACAATGTTGATTATGGATGTACATGCCTTACTTACTAGAATGACCTCTTGCAAAATTTGAAACTTCACTCAATTAATTGCAATACAAAAGTTCAATCATTGGAATTTGAATCCAGGATTCTTTATCTAAAATATGGATGAAAAGGTGACTATGTGTGTGACATGGATGACATAATGACAAAAGTTTGTGATATTGTATATCATTATAATAGAATTGCATTGAATTGTCACAACTTGGTGTCACTCTCTCATCCTTGCATATTTTCATCCCAATTTTGAGAGCACTTTTGAGTTTTAAATTCAATTTTGGCAAACTTAAGAAAATGTGATGTTTATACTAAATTTATATCATGCAAAAGGGTTGATTTTCATATGTTGCAGCAATTGTATCCTTAGTTACAAGAAATTTCTTACTTCTTTGGCTCCCAAGACTTTGAGTTTCTTATGTTCACTTATTGCTCAACCTTTAGAAAACTTTGGTTTCGCATGATGATAGATATACCATACTAGTCAAACTAATATATAAGAACATGGAAAGAAATAGAGAAAATGTGTGCATGATGAATCACAAGATTGCTTGACATACTCTAGATTTTTATCATGAACATCAGATGAAATATTTGAATGATATTTTTGAGGGATGAAATTTTTGTGCATGACGGGATTCATGATACAAGAAGTGTGACACTGTGCACTTAATATAATAGATAACCTAAAAACATGCTACATAAGCACATAGATGGTCAATTACTTGGGCGTTGAATGGAACTCAACAACCTAAGACTAGTGTGTGGTTTTGGTTTTTGGATCAATGGTTATATGGCCTTCCTTTCAAGAAGGTTATTAATTCCTTTGTTTCTTCATTTTGGGGGCTTGAGTTGAAGGAGACCAATTTTGAGTTTGCAATTTTGAATTTGCAATTTTAAATATGTAATTTTTGTATCCAATTTTTGTATGTGTTTTATAAGATCACTGGCATAAAATTGCCTAAAAAAACACTGCTGAAGACTGACCATCTTTGTGAATGACCGTTTTACTGTGGGCAGCAGGTCTGAACTGCTGGACTGCAATATGAACAACGCTGATGATTCATTGTCAGTGGCTTTGAAAGCTCGAAAGCAAATGAAAGACTGGCCTGCAGTCCACCCAACTAACTTTTGCAGCTTGAAGACTTCAAATTAAGGTACAACATTCATGTACATTCATGCAGTGAGCCACTTCAAATCTAATTCGGCTCGCTAACATTAAGGGAAAATTTCAGACCTCAAAAGAGGCCGTGAGCATAACATTCAGCAGTCCCACTGACTACTGCCTCCTCCCTGACAGAATGGTGTCGAATATACCGTACCATTTCATCCAACAGATGAAATGGTACGGTATATTCGACACCATGATCAGTAACTGAAGACAAGTGTCAATCCACACGAGACTTGCTAGCAGTGGGCTTGGTTAGCAAGTTCAACAACGTGGTGTTTACAATTTTATTAGAGTAAATACCTAGGCTTCAAAGTATGTGTATTAAACATTGAGCAAAAAAGTTCTTTGGAAATGATGAATTAACTTCTACTCACTGATTTTGTTAAGTTAATCACTTCTGGTGCACAGAGTGTTGGAGACAAGCTCTTTATATACATATAGGGTGGTAGGAGGTAGAACAAACCATGTGGGATATCTAAATTAGAATTAGTAGGAGCTCAAGTCAAAAGCTGCAATTGTTCTTAAAGTAGAATTTCAGACCTCGTTTAGGCATAGTAGAATAATTTTTTTCAAAAACTTTTAAACTATTTTTTTTTCTAAATTAAGTTAATTTTCATGTTCAAATTTTTTGGGGGGATTTAAGTCTCCAATCAGAAGTTATGGACAAATTTTAGAGAGGGGTTGGAATGGACATTTACTTTGACATTTTAAAAAATCCTCTCTAAATTTTGTCCATAACTTTTGATTGGAGGCTTTAAATCCCAAATACATTTTGGGGATGAAACTTAACTTAATTTACCAACTTTTCATAGTTCAAAGATTTTTGAAAAAAGTTATTCCACTATGCCTAATTGAGGTCTCAATTTCTACTTTAAACACAATTCCTACTTTTGACTTAGTTATGAGTGGTTGAGAAACTACAAATTCTAATTTACTTATCCCACATGAGTTGTTCTACCTCCTACCACCCCATGAGTATATAAATAGCTTCTCTCCTGAAACTAAAATTCAAAGGTGGTGGCAATTGCATTGACACATGTCCTAGAAGCATTATTTGGAGATTCGGCAAACCATCTTTCACCTAAGGTAGGAGGTCCTAAAATGGAGCGGGTTCTAAAACCAATCAGGCTCTAGAGGTACATTTTGCACTTTCCAATGTACAAGAGGTGAGCATTTGAGGAGGTGGTCGGTTTTAGAGCCCACAAAAATGCACTTTTCTGCAACTTCAGAAATTCATAACTAATTCCACAAAGCTTCAAAAAATATGAAACAACTTGGGTTAGATGCCAATTTCTCTTGCCTTTCAAGGAAAATTTACTGGAAAATATTTTAAGAAGTTCTACCTCCCCAAAAGTCAGCTTCAGCTCTTACATGAGCGATTTATGGACCTCCTACCTCATACAATTATTTGTTGATTTGCAAGTATGGTCTTAGAATTAGCAAAAACAAATGAAGTGCACTATAAATGTGTTGCTACTATCCAAGCACTGTGGCTCACATCTATGATGTCAGGATGAATTTTGTGGATGAAGAATTTGGAGAGGAAAAGGCAGCCTCTTTGAAGGCTACTGAATTTAAGGTAGGAGTTTGTAAAAGCGACCTCTAAGATAGAGGTACATTTTACTTTCTTCAATGTACCAAAGTTGTACATTTTAGGAGGGGGGCGCTTTTAGAAACCACTGCGTTTCAACTTCAAAAATTTGTAACTAATTTCACGAAGGTCCAAAAAATATGAAACGACTTGGATTAGATGTCAATTCCATTTTTCTTCCTAGTAAAATTTACTGAATTTTTTTTCAAGGAGTTTAGCTTCCCTGAAAATGCAATCAGCTCTTAAAGGGTTTCTTTAACATCCTCCGACCTTATGAATTTTGGATGGCAGCGATGCAATTGTAGAAAACATAATTTGGAAACTGATGTGACACTACAAGTGTTGTGTCAACGCCATGTAAGATCAGTTATTTAATTTTTAAATTTTTAAATTTTTTCTGTATTTGCACCGCAGGGGTGCCAAAAATGAATAGTTAGCGGTTCTTTGCAGGGTTCAAACTTTTCCTAATGCTAGGGCTTACCGTAGGTTGATAGCAAGTTTGACAAAAAATAATAGAAAAAAAATAAAGTCATAATTTTTTTTAATCAACGAATAAAGGAGTATAAATCTACAAAATTAAAGTTAAGTAACGTTGAAAATTCAACATTTTTGAGTCAAATTTTAATCCGTCATTTGAAAATCTACCACGTAGGAATTTTATATAAAAAAAAATGAAGGAATTACTTCATTCACATTTTGTGGGAGCTAAGGTAGGAGAGGTCATTTTTATAACAAAATCCATTATCCATCACAAATCCTCAAAGGATATGGGATAATTTGAAGACGAGAACTTGACTGCTCATTGGCAAAACACAGGAAGTGTGTTCAAAGTAGAAGTTGAAACCTCATTTTGGCATAGTAGAATGAATTTTTCCAAAAAACTTTGGACAAAGAAAAGTTGGAAAATAAAGCTAATTTTTGTCTCCAAAAAATCATATGTGATTTTGAGTCTTCCAAAAAGGAGTTGTGGACAAAATTTTGAGATGATGTTGAAACTATAAAAAAATGTTCTTTCCAACCCCTCTTTGAACTTTGTCCATAACTTTTGACTAGAGACTCAAAATCTCAAACAATTTTTATGGGATGAACTTTAGCTTAATTCTCCACATTAGTTTTATTTCATTTATTTATTTCAAGTCTAAAATCCTACTTTGAATACAGTTCTTGCTCCTAGTTTGACTATGAATGGTTAAGCTCTTGCAAATCCTAATTTACATATCTGACATGGGTTGTTTTACTTCCTACCACCACGCTTATATAATGATCTTGTCTTCTCATCTCTCTACAAACAGTTAGTGCTTTTTGAAGCTATGAAAGAGACTCATGTGAGTAGTTGAATATAAAACAAATTGAATTCAAAAAGCTATAATTATTGTAAATTTGAAAATATTTGCGGAACCCTTCTTAGCTTTTCCACTTTTTACAATTATACATGACTAGTGCCAAACGTGCTAGGCACTGATGATAATATGACTTTTGATTTAAATTACTCACAAAATATCATTATTTCAAGTTACTCTCTTCACAACTATTTATATGCTTGATTTTTATATCCTCAATTTGGACGTATTTTGATGCATTTCCACAAACAAGACATTAATTAGTGGAGAATATTAGCTACTAATGATGTATTGTAGAGCCAAGGCAATGACAACGCATGCTACTAAATGTTATGAACCCCTAAAACCTTAAAGGGGTAAAACCAAAAATTGCCAAATATTGTGACCTTGTGGAAAAAAAACTTCATGGTGATTTTTTGGAGTGATTTTCAGTTGACTTGACCATAAGATCTCAAAGTTAACTTCAGTTACTACTCCCTGATTTAGGGGGAAGGGAACTCAAGTCCTCACCATTGATGTGAAGGAGGAAAACTTGATATTAGGGCTTTCAAGTTCAGAATAAGTTTTGTCTTGGCTTGTAACTCTTTAGATTATGTTCCACAAGTGCATTGGCAGTAAGGTAGTAGGTCCATAAATCAACCACCTAAGAGCAGTGGAATTGAATTTTGGGGAGGTAAAACTTCTTGAAATATTTTTCAGTAAATTTTCCTTAAAGAGAAGTGAAATTGACATCTAAGTCATTCGTATTTTTCTAGAGCTTTGTGGAATTAGTTATGAAATTTTGAAGTTGAACTAGCATGGGCTCCTAAATTGCCCACCCCTAAAATGTACACTATTTGTATAGTAAGGTCTACTTCATTTACAAATTGCTGATTTGAGGCATTCAAATTTTTTTAATAATGCGTAGCGTAATTGGTAGATTTTGGTAAGCATAATTATCATTTCATCCTTGCACAATTACAATCAAGCATACTAAATTTTAGTTTAGAAAAAGCAAAATTCTTTTTTTGGTAAATTTTTTAAATCAATTTTCATAGCTTTACTTAATATTTTATTGAAAACAATTGGCAGTGAATTTTTAAAATTTGATTGGATACATATGTAGGGAACATCCATATGCACATCTTTCCTTCAACAAGCATCTCCAAAAAAGTTTCGTAATTTCCTCTAGGGAGAATTCAATACGAGGCATCATATGACTAAACTTTGTGAAATAGATGTCTCTATAATTTAACTACGTTTTGGCAAAGTAATTGTATCATTACGATCAAATGTAAAAAATTAGTTACAAAGTGAGTGTCAAACACCAAATCTTCATCCACATCATCTCTTCTTTCACCACTCCAATTTTGTATAAGTGCTATGCAAACCTTGGTCTTCAATTATGATTGTGTCATCAATATGATGGAAATTCGTTCTTGGTGCATGTGCCCAAGGTATAAAATATACATAAAATATACATATTGGCAACAGTGGTGTCAAGTAGAAAAAAAAACTTGGAGTGTCATCACTTGTAGGATTGAATTTGACAAGAGTAAAAAGCGTGTAACTCATTTGCCACATCCATCCCCATCATATGGGTTTGCACAATGCTCCATCTCATCCGAATGAATACAAGAGTGTTGGATTGGCATAGCACGCATTGAAAATAAATAGATTGGCTTCTTCTAAATCCACACACAATAAGTTAACCCCTACAATTCTTTGACTATGTTTTCACCAAAAATGCTCCAAAATTGCCATTTCTAGTACAAGTACCAAATTTTTGAAAAAAAAACTTTTTTGGACACATATAACCATAGGATTTTGTATTATGCTAGATTGAGAAGATGTGGGAAAAAATTCAGAAATTTCCACCATGTAGATTGCAAGATATTACCATTTGAAGTGACAAAAATCCTTTTGGGGGCCTTGCGGAAAATCGAGCAGTTGCACTTCACAAGCTCACATTTGTATGAAAAAATGTACAAAATGGTGGTGCTTCTTTGGATTCATTTTTAAAAGCAAGTTTGCTACATGCTTAAAAAATTTCACATCATTTGGAATTGTACAGCATATCGGAAAAAATAGTAAGTAGAAAGAAGTAGAGAATGATTTAAAATACAAAATTGTTAATAATTTAATTATGAAATTGAAATTGAAAAATTCCAATCCTAGTGGTTGCAATGTTGTAAATAAAAAATCTACATCCCATGATTTTATTTTTTCAAAAAATATTGAAAATAAAAAGACTTCAAAGCTTATTTTAGAGTAGAAAATCCATAATTGCCCGCAAACTAAAATTTTGCGTAAACTTTGATTCATCGATCAAAATGTAATGATTCAAAGCTTTCCAAGTAAGGTAACTCAACCTATGACAAGCAAAATGGAAGACAACCCATCACAAGCATAATTCTTCTAGTGGTGCATATATAACTCTAGAAACCAATTTCAAATTTTTGTTTGTGAAGAAGAGTTTTTTTCTAATCTACCCAACCCGGACTGACTATTTTTGAAAAAAAATACTCCCTCCGTCCCACTAATAACCTCCAAATCAAGCATAATTTTTGTCCCACTAAAAAGCTCCGTTTCTTGATTTTGAACATTGAGTAAGTGTTTGCCATATTGAGCAACCTTGTGGGGGCAAGTGAAACAATCTAAGAGCATTTATTTGGCCTAGCAAGTTTGCTCTTGCTTTTATAAGGCACCTTATACAAATTGTTTCTTTAGATAGTAGCATTGATGATGCATTCAGTGACCACTTCAACACTGTAGAAATTTGTTTGTAAAGTAGGCTAGTTTTTTTTTATTGCACATATTTAGATTGGGAATTTTTTTTTTTTGGAATCCTATTGTTGCCACCACCCTTTAAATCATTTAAAATGACAGAGCTGGTAGCATTTACAAATTATGCTCAAATATTGTACTTTCCACATGAATTTTAGATGCCTAAACAGCAATGCTTGAGCTAGAAATTTTACATAGATCTAAATGATAGCTTACTTGTTCTTGAATACATGTATTGCTAGCACTATGACTAAAAATACAGTTAATCCCTCAAAAAGAAAATTTTTGGAAGATTTTAGTGGGACAGAGGGAGTAATATATTAGGCCATAACTTTTTACTCACATTTTCAAATGTCATCAAATTTAGTGCACATGAAAGATATTTCTTGTCCTCACCTTCTGTTAAAATTTCAGCCTAAAATATGCAAATTTCAATCATAGGTACATCTTCAGCCCAAAATTTTTATGGTGTCAAAAGACGCTACTTCGTTTAATGTACTATAAACTAAAGCTCTTAGACTTGAGCCAAAATATTATTTTGGTGATTGGTGCATTTGTATATTATAATTAATACTACTTTGAACCAAAAGAACTCCTACCAGAATACTTTCTTTTACAGAGAAAATGTAATCATCTTGGTTGGCATCAAATCTATGACAATAAAAAGCCTAAAAAACAAGAATTTTTTAAAGAGAATTGCCAACATATTGTTTTGTTTTCTTCTGAATTACCTCAATTTTTTTTAGGATTATATAATATCTTCAATTGTCTACATGAATATATGTACATACACATGTTTGATGTAAGTGCCATCATCGTATGAATTAAAATAACTATGAATATATTTTTATTTGCCCACTATTTGCCCATCAATTATTTTCTTTGAAATTCTTGTAGCATATTTTCAAAAACCATAAGATATACCAATCTATTGAATAATTTTAAAATCTCTAAAAATCAAACTTCTCAAATGCAAGCATATTAACCCCTAAAGGACCAAACTGCGTTTTTTGGCAACATAGCGATTTTGGGCAGGTACTTAGGAATGGATTTTTATTTTTTTGGTTTGAAATTTTCACACAACATTTTCATGGGGAGTAGCTTTAAAGCCCAAAAATTTTCATAACTTTTGACTACATGGTTCAAAAGTTATTGTATGATATGTAGTTTTCATTGCTCAGCGAGCAATCCAGGCAGCTAAAACACTTCTTCAAAAATCACTTTTTTTTTTAAATACAAATTTGAAATTGGTTATTTAGATTTATATATATAAATATATATGAAAAGCTTTGAATCATTTCATTTTGATTAATGAGATGAAAGTTATGGGAGTTTTAGTTTGTGGGTAGTTTGTAGAAAGTTATGGAATGTCTACTCTAAATAAACTTTGAAGTCCTTTATTTTATTCAATTTTTAATGTCTTTGAAAAATTATAAAAAAATTGGGTGTGGATTGTTTAATTCAACATTAGAAACATTGGGATTGACATTTTTTAATTTCATAAATAAATTGTTAACATAACAATCCTCTAATTCCAAATAATTAAATTCACTGGCTATGAATGAATTGCTATTTCTTTTCATAAAACAAATGGTCACTAAACATATCTTACACCATATCTTATATTGATCATGTTTAGTCACCAGCTTTGCAAAATCTCTATTTGGCCCTAGAAGATCAACTTATTCAAACCAATCCTTGATTACAATGATTTTTTCTACACAACCAAGGGTCTTTCATTGCATTTAGTGCAATGTCATATTGCATGATTTTTTAGGCTTTTTGTGCAATTTCTATTGTAACATTAACAAACTCTAATTGAACCCCTTACAATAACAATCCATTGCTATAATAATGAATCCCTTGTTTATTTTTTTGAATTGAATATTCACAACTAGGATTCATAGATAGCTATATTTTGTCCTTTAGCGATGAAAGATCAATAATTCATCTTGACTCTCCAAGTATCTAAATTTACAAATATAAATATGGTGTCTATTTTATCGTACATGAGTGCACATGTTTGTGGTTTGTTGGAAGTTGATATATTGGAGTTGATTGAGCAAGAGATCTACCTTCATTGCTTCTTTTTCAGTGGAAAATCCAATAATTTATTATTTACTATAGATGATTGAGTTTTGAATTCCTATTTGGAATCATAAAGTCATAAATAACTAGAGGTCATAAAATACAAAAATAACCAACCACAAAGTAGAGGATACGTTTTTACATCAGTTCCTAAAAAAGTGTGTGTGCACAATTGAGTGGACCACTTTTCATGTCACAATGTTTTTTCCAACCAAACCCTTGCATTGCAAGGCACATTGTAGATAATTCACTACACCATTGTAGCTATAAATTTGAACATACATTCTCAACTTGCATGCAAAGGCAACTATGTCGTTATTTAGAAGATCTCTTCTTTAAATAAAAAGCTATGGACTTGTAATCCCTAAAGGACCAAGTGTCCGTTTGACATACGCAAGAAATCTCGGGTAGTTTCCTACGAAGTCATTTTTTATCAAATGTTCATGAAATTTGAAAACTAAGTGCAAATATTTACCTCTGTGGTGAGTTTTTTTTTTCTTCTGATCGGTTGCCCGGATCAAAAGTTATGTAGTCTTAAATTTTTTGGATAGCTTGGGCAATTTGGGAATCTTTTGCAAAAAATATCATCATGTTTTGAAATTTGGCATGTATGTAACTAATCATCAAATCACATTCTAAGAGAAGTCAAACTTTGTTTGCTATATTGAGGTGGTTTCAAAAAATAACATTTTCTTCTAACTTCAAGTCCTATTATCTTGCAATTTATGAAATCAAAATTCTTGAAATTTTTTCCACATATTTCAAATATTTGTCTCTAACTTTTCATTGTTCATATTTAAAATAAAATATTTCCTCATTGCACAAGAAATCATCAAAAAATGATTAGTATACTATCAATTCACTTAACCTCCTTGCATTGCAAGGTGATTTAGAGTAAGCTAGACTTCATATATGCTTCTAAAATTCTTCACAAGTGAACCTAACATTATATATTGATGAATGATCAAAATCCTCATTTCTATGTAGAGCAAAAAATTTACTTCAAGAGGGCCCAAAGTTTGTTGATCTTGTTTTGAAGGAATAAAAAATTAAAAAAATTCTCACTTCAAATGTTACAATCTTTCACTCTGCATGGTCAAATGAGCTGAAATTTTTCCCACACTTTGTTCAAATACTATACTTTAGTTTAGTATGGTTGAAGTTTCAAAAATAGTGATAATAATAATATTTTTTTAATAACATACCAAAAAAATGCAGTTTTTGACAATGTCTCCTTGGAAAAAAAAACTCAGTCCTTTAGGAGTTCAAGTTGCAAATTGGATTTTGAAAACTCCATATAGCATTTTATAAAATATTTTTAATGAAGTTAATTTTATAACTTGTTATTGCATTTTATAACTTGTTATTGTAATAGTGACTTGTTATGTGTTGTAGTGTAGATTGAGGCACTTAGAAATTGTATTGCTTTATTTGATATTGATTTTAAAATAGTAATTATGGGATTTTGAAGGGGCTAAATTGTATCGTATTTTTAGAAGTCTAGCAAATTCCCAATTTTTATTGGAATCCTAAATGTTACTAGAAATTGCAGATGGGCTTCAAATCAATATTGAAAATTAGATAAATATTGAACCATTGACTTTTTCAAGATTTAGGGTATAAGAATGAGTGGATGATGTTACTAGGTATTTTTGGTGGGACACATTGTAGGGTTCTAAAAGGATCCTCTCTAATGCTTATTCTATACTACCATGTGTCTTTTTTCGAATTATTGTGTTCATTTTCCTTACGCAAAGTTTTTCTGGCCAACCTTGAAGTGAGTTATATGGATATAGACTTCCGCCACATTTGGTCCACTCGACCATGCAAACACCTGAAAACTTGGCCGGGGAAATACAAGACAAAATTCCTATAACCACCCAAACTAGAATTCAATGATAGAGTTTAATGTTGTATTTCTTTTATACTATTCTTAGTTAACCCTTAAAGGACCATTGTCCCTTTGGGGGACAAATTGAAGTTTAGGCAAGTACCATGGTCTCAATTTTTGTCATGATTTTTTGAAACTTTTTTTGAAGATCTAGTCCCGCAATGTGCAAAAAATATTGTATTCTTCACTTTTAAAACATGTATCTTGCAATTTGTGCAGGCAATTTTTTTATAATTTATTCCATAAATTTTCATACTAGTCAGGTTTGAGATCCTTTAGTTAGATGTGCAAAAAAAGAATTTCAATTTTTTTTATTCTATGCAATACAAATGACAGTTTTGAGTGTTTTTTGGAAGAGAAAAAAAGGCCTTGGTCCTTTAGGGTTAAACCTTCCCTTGCTGACATCCCTTTCTACAAATTGGAGAGACTTCTCAATTAACTCTAACATGGAGTTCAGTTATGGATCAAGTCTATAGTACTCATTGAGCCTAATGCGGAGGTCCAACCAAGGGTGAATATAAAGAAAAAAGCCCCCCTATTTTGTGCTTGATAAACAATGTACACTTAACCCCTAAAACCCCGAGGCCTTTTCTCCATCAAAACACACTCAAAACTGCCACTTCTATTGCAAAGAGCAAAAAACTATAAAAATTGTTTTTTTTTTCATATCTTATACTAGACTAGTAAGAGAATGTGCGCAAGAAATTTCAGAAACTTTGAACAAATAGATTGCAAGATATTTGCATTCAAAGTGAAGAAAACAAGTTTTTTTGCACCTTGCTTGACTAGATTTTTGGGCTTTGAACCTATTTAACTTAAATTTTTTGTATTGTTGATTTTGATTTTCTAAGTTTATATGTTGAATACTTCAATTGAGAATCTAAGAAAAAAAATTCAAGAAAAAAACACTAAATTTTTACTCATTAAAAAATTGTTAAGTAGAAGTAGGTTCAAGATTGAAGGAATAACTAAATCGTTAATAGCTCTAAGACAAAATTGAAATACCATAATCCCAACGGTGACATTGTTCTAGCAAGCAAATTCAACCTTGTCTAACAATTTTTTTCTGAAAATTGTAAAAATTGCATTCAAAAATGAATCCTAAAAGTTATTTTTTCAAGAAGATGCTTAGATTGCCCAAAAAACTAAGATTGTCCATAACTTTTTCATTATCAGTCCAAATAGAATGAATCAAAGCTTCAAATGTAGACAAAAAGACATAGATTTTGAAAAAAATATTTAAGAAATTTATTTTGACTTTCTGTGATTTTTTTGTGCTGCTCGCCAAACTCTATTTTTGGCATAACTTTTTTTCTCGGGCACCAATTGAAATAAATATTATATATCCACAAAGCTCTCGCAAAACCACACAACCTCAAAAAATCCCAAAAAATTTATCTACAAATTGAGGTCACAGGAACGTACCCGGACCCAAATTGTCCCCCCAGGGGACAAACGGAGTTTTAGGGGTTAAGGAGGTGGGCAATTCTAGAGCCCTATTCCATTTCAACTTCAAAATTTCATAACTAATTCCAAAAAAATATGAAACGACTTGGGTTAGATGCCAGTTCCACTTGTCCTTCAAGGGAAATTTACTGAACATTATTTCAAGAAGCTATTGCCTCCCCAAAATTCAGTTTCAGGGCGATTGCTGGCCCTGTTACCTTGTAGACAGCGCCCTCAGTTCTGCCTGCTCCCTGAACCAGTAAGTGAAACCAGTGGTCGCTTTGCTTTTTTCTGAAGCGATGAAGAAGGAGATGCTCTTTTCGATATCTGTTGAATTTTCGAAATCATAGCAATCAGCTTGCGATTTTCCAATCTTGCAGAGTGTCCACTGCCGGGAATGCCGGGAATGCCGGCAATGCAAGTTGAGCATCGACATCTGCTGCTTTCATCCGTTCAAATGGGAGCCAGGTCCGGCCCTGAGCTGAGGACGGTGCCCGAGAGAGCCCCTGAATCTCCTCCGTCCTCACCATTCATGCGCACTGCACTGCACTGCACTGCACTGCAGTGGTCCCCGAAAGTCTGTAGCCCCAGGGCATTCAACCCTTGCAGGCAGGCAGGCAGGCAGGCAGGCAGCACAGCGCAGTGAGCGCAGCATCCTTGATGAAGCTTGCCTTGCCACCCAGTCCCGCCTCCGTCGCGTCCATCCGTCCGTCCACCAAAGAGGATAAGTTAGAAACTGTTAGATTCCAAAGCCCCCTTCGCCCAGCCTCCAGGGCTCCCCCATGACTTCTCATGAGTGCCCTACGACCCCTCCTCCCCCTTTTTCCCCCTTTTAAAAAACAACCAAATGACCCCCACGGAAACATGCGACAGAGAAGGGCGGAAAGCGTGGGTGGGGAGACCCATCAAAGCTCCCCCTGCCAGGCGCGGGGTGCAGCCGCTTTGGGGGCTTGCTTTTGCTTGCTTGCTTGCCCCCCCCACCCCCACCCAGCCTCCCCCCATCGGCCCGTCAGCGTCAGCTCCGTTCCGTTCCCCCAATTTCAGTTTTTGCCCTTCGCCAGGAAATAGAAAGTAGTAAGTTAACTTAATCAGTTTAATAATAATCTGGAGAAAAAGCAGGAGATCTGGGCAGTGTGCAGACTGCGTAGGGCACAATCCCGTGCCCCCATTAGTGATGACATGACGTGAAGCCGAGGCAAGCGGCTGGGATGAGTGGGGTTTCAAATCAGGGCTTGACTGGACTGGACTGGCTGCTCTCCGCTGGAGAGGCAAGGCGGACCTGCTGCTGCTGCTGCTTTATTATTATCCAAAAGGGGGACGCCCATAACCCAAATCAGCTATCTTTGGGGGGCTGCCTCTTGCGCAATCGCCTTTCGGCCCTCCGTGTCAGGAGCCCGCCTCCTCTTGAGCCGCTATTTCAGTGTACCCTCCATGTGACGGCACCCGCATTAAAATACGACTCGTGGAAAAAGGAAGGAAGCTGCCTGCCTGGCTCTCATTATCCAGGGCCCCTAAAAACAGGAATTCAACTGAAGCCCAATTCGAGCTTGGGGTTAAAAAACAGACACTTTCTTACTGTTACCACTTACCCTAGGATGGATCTACTGCGGTACTACGACTGTACAGTACACGACCTTAATTAAACCTGGCTTCCTCTTCATTGACAAGATGCTCTGGGCGTCACATGTATTCGACTGGCAAGTGCCAGCGTTTCCGTTCAGCATTTAGAGTAACGTCCTTGGCACTCATCACTGGGTTCAGAACCATAATACCCTGCTGCAAACCTTCATTCAATGGAAGACGACTAGTTGGGTTGGGTTTCAGCGAATGATGGAACACACAGATTTCAGACCCATCATCAGCCAGAAACCAAATGGGAAGTAACTTGGGCTCAAGTGCCACCAAGTTACATTACGTTTCATCATGCTCTGTTGCAGCCAGAGAGTCCCACCCAGAAATCATCCCAACTGAAATCTCACGTCGGAAACTCCATCCAACCTGAATTCCCAAGCCTGACCTTAATAGCATTCGTGCAATTAATCGAAGATTAAGTAACTTCCACCCTGTTAAATGATTGAAGATTCAACTATAAAAACAGTTGATCAGCGCACTGCAACTTCCCAGGCCAAATTCAATAACATAACCCTCTCCTACAAAAGCTTTCATTCAATGGAAGAGCAAGCACAACACTCGTTGATGTAAGAAGACACAATGGATCATTGAATTGCAAGTCAGGTTTCCGTCCAGATCGGTAAAATAGGAAAACAGTAAACGCCACTCGAACCGTCCTTTTGCAAAATTTTGTAAATCTCTGGAAAGGAGATCGTGTCATTGTATATGAAAGAATGGAAAATTGTTTTCAAACCCTAACGGTGGTGGTGGCTGTGGTGTTGCAAACTCTAAAAACTCAAGCAGCTGCTGCTTAGAAAAACGACGCAGCGATCCGTGGGCGTGGCTGCTGCATCTGCACTTGCACTGGCTCATCAACACGTGGAGGAAAATTGAGGTCCAATAAAAAGGGCGGACCACCGTTGGTGTTGCTGCTTCGTTGCATCCCAGGATTGCCGGCAGGCTCGCAATTGAGGATGACAGATGAGGACGACGAGTCGCAATCGCTGTTACTGCTCGCCCTCGTGGTCTCCGGCGTGGTAAAGATTGGCGGAACTTCGAGAATTAGGGGTTTCTTGAGATGGTGGTGTCTTTCCATGGTGTCGTGGAAGAGTGCTTGGATCGGGGTAGAAGAAGGCCGTTTGGTGGAGTATGCCACGACGCCATCGGTAAGGCTAATGCAGCTCTGGTGCGGAAACTCGTGCTGCTGCGCCATGGCGGACAAGTTGAGGTCCAAGCACGAGCGCCAGGAAGCCGCGTCCGAGGTGGCGGAGCGAGCCGGATTCTTCGAGTGGTGTTGGTGTTGTTGGGGACGATGCTGATGATGGGGGTGGGGGTAGAGCTGGCTGGGGCTAGGGCTGGACCACGACTCGACTGTGGAGCTTTGGCTGGTGCTCTGGTCGTCGGTGCTGCTCGGGGGAGGAGCAGTGAAGTTCGTCTTGGCTTTCGTCCCTCGCAATGCGCGCGCAGCTGCACATCCAAATTCATCGCAACAGAATGTTAACACTCACTCGTCCACCAAACGATGAATCAGATGGCACAGCAAGCGATAAATCGATCGAACGAATCCACAAAAGAAAGACTCAGAAAACAAGAATCGAAAGGCGATGAGAGGCTTACCACTATCGTAAGCACGGGCGGCTTCCTCAGCAGTATCGAAGGTGCCGAGCCAGACGCGCGTCTTCTTCCACGGATCCCGAATCTCAGCTGCAAAACGACCCCAGGGACGTTTCCTCACACCGCGAAAGTGAACGCCTGCATCGCCGTGGTTCCCTTTCGCGATGATCCCCTTCTCTTCTCTCGCAGCCATAGCCTCTCTCTCTCTCACTCAAACACACACACACTCACCCCTCCCTACACACACAACGAGCTTCCTTTCTACAAAATTGAACCCACCCAACACTACCAACCGCTCCAAAGGAATGTCGTCCAATGAACTCCACCACATTGAGCCTCTGAATTACAAGACCCCGCGATCCAAGAGTCCTCCTACTCCCAGCAGAGCACACAATGGACGCCCAGTAGGCCACGGGCCACCAATATAAGTTGTGGCGTCGTGTGTGCGCATGTGGGGACGTTCGCAAGACACTGACTGACGAGAACCCAATCCAGGAAAAGGGGAGGAGAAGGGCAAGCAAGGGAAACGTCTGGGCTACGACACCACCGCCCTGCCTGGGCAAGACTGAGGTTGTTGTCCTAAGTAAGTTCCTGCGACGACTAACATAACTTACAAGAAGGAGCGCTTCTTCATAGTAGCTTCATCACCTGCAGACGGTCTAGAATGAATACAACAACACTAGTACAATAATCAGGTGTGTAAGAAGTAATAAGGGGTTGCAGGAGCAGCCGGCTTGGCTTGTGTTGATCAGAAGCCTGCAAACCTGGGCTCCTTGCCTGCCTTTCTGCTGCAGCGCTGCCTGCTTTTCTGCTGGGGGGTTGGGGGGTGAGTCGAGGCTAAGCTTAGGTAGGCCAGGCCGCTAGAGGGAGAGGACTACCAGAGGCAGAGGGGTCAAGAAGTCATGGCCTGCCATTGCTGGACGAGGACACGGTGACCCGTGCCCGTGCCCACCAAAAAGTCCACACCTACACTAGGGAGCAAAATCCACATTCTCGGCTGGCTCACGTCACTTCTCATCATGAGCGCGCTCGCCTTGTCGACGGACGACGGACGGACGGACGGACGGAAGGAGGGTGGGGAGGGTGGGGCCCACCGGCTGGATGCTGTTGGATGAGGTCATCCACTCAAGCACCGGCTCGCCTCCGAAGTTGGACCCCCTTTTTGTTTTGTGTTGGAAATCGGATTGGTGTGCAGATTTCAATATTGGAGCTCATTTGTTTTCTTCATGTAACTTAACCCCTTAACGTTTCAATCCTTTTTTGAAATTTTGCACACTTTTGCTTATATCTTTGTACAAAAATATCATTTACTATAATTTCATGAAATTGGTCATTAAGGAAGGTTGTCTTTTCAAAATTCAAGTGTTACATTGAATGAATGAGAAGTTGGTTGGACAAAACAACACCTGCAAACCCTCTGTTCATCGTCTAGAAAATGGACGTCGTAGCGCTTAAGGGTGAACCCTACAAGGATGTCGTGGACACTAAATGTCTGACAAATGACTTCACCTGAGACTGTAGTATGGAAAAGAAAAGTTTTTTCATCCAATAGGCTTTTTAGAAGTTGCATGGGTAAATTTTAAGTGAATGGAATTGCAAAATTCCCTCATTGTAATATTCTTGATTTTTCTAAAGAAGATGCTTCATCTATGAATCATCCTTGAAGTATATTTTAGCCATTTCTTATTATTTATTCTTGATGTGAATTTTAGCCATAAAAATTACTATAGGAGTATATTTTTGAAATTTGAATTCAACTAATGAAATGAAGTTTATCAAGTGCAAATTCTGATCTAATTTTAAAATTTTAAAATCTTTAAAGTTCATTATTTTATAGCAATATGAACTTTAGCCCAAAATCCATGGTTTGTTGATTTTCTAATTTTGGAATGATATAATAACTTTGGTTTATAACATGATATTATACACTATAAATGTAAATCTACGGTGAAAATTTCAAATTTTTTTAGTATATTATGTATTTGATATGAATTCTCTTCATCTTTTTCTTAAGAAAATTATAGTAATTTCAAATCTTTCCCAAAAAAATTTGAAAATTTTAGGAATTTTATTAGACATATTATTTCATCTTTGAAAAATAAATATAATTTTTTTTATTCATATCTTGTTGCACAATGGCAACAAATAGAGTGATGGACATTTAGGTTCAAAATTACTAGTTATAGGCCTATCCTTCTAGGGTTAATCTTTAATCATGAAATGTTGTAGAGGACAAAATGTGTTTGATGAATGATTATTTGAACCCCCTAGGTCAATCACAACACTTGAATGTTGAAATGGTTTAATTTTTGAATTCAAATTATATGAAAATATAATTTTTAAAATTTTAATATGATTAAAAAATCATTTAATTTTGGCATTTCAAAATCCACGAGAGCTTTAAAACTTCAAATAAATTTTCTTTATTTTTTAGATATTATTTTGCAAATTTATCAAACTTTGGACATGCTTGAAATTTTGCTAAAAATATTTACGAAATTGACCCAGACCCAACGTAGAAGAAAAAATATAGAAACAAAGTTTGCAACTTATTCATTGGAAAATCCCATCATGCATTGATAACCCTACAAAACTAGAGACTAGCATCCAAAGTAGTCAACAAAAAAATGACCTAATTACTAGATGAAACAATGCATTTTTCATTTCTATAGAAATTATGAAAGTGACATCTGATACTCTGAGTCCTTTGTGATGTTTTAGGGTTAACTTCTAAATGCTCAATCAGTCATTGGATGGATGATGGGTGTTTAAATGTATACTTAATCCAATTAATAGTCATCGTCAAGAAGTTTCACGGAAAAATGTCAATGGAAAAAAGAAATAATGTTCTACATGAATCAACGATATATATATATATATATATATATATATATATATATATAAAGAATAGTAATGATCTATTGTGATTCTTAAAAATATTTTTATTATTTTAGTTTAGTTACTTAGGGATTAAATTTCCTTATCAACATTTTTGTCCACTTATTTTAGCTTGTACATTTAAGTTATGTATTTTGATACTACTTCATTTGACTACAATATTGTATTTAAATACAATTATATGCTATAGTACATGTATAATATGTATAAATACAAAATTGTATTTCAAAGCAATTTGAGATAATAAATGAAAATTTACATGGTATATATGTGTGCAGTTTTGAAGGGATTTGAAAGGGCTAATTTTAATTTTTGTATAAAACAAAAATATTTATCTCATTTATTAGCTTTGGATCAAAAGAAAATAATTATGTCATTGGCAAACGTTGCATCTTCAATGAATATCCAACGATCATGTGTATATACAACTACAATTATTCTATTCATATGTGTTTAATTTATTTCATTTTAGAATGCAATAGTTTTGTTTATTGAAATGTTATTTTGGTCCAAAATCAAACTTTAAAACCCACAATGTTGAACTTTGAAATTTTAATTATATACAAGCATGACATAGGACATGTAATACATTCATATTTTGTGTTAATTTTATCCTAACAATTAGGTGATTGCTCATATATCTTTCCTTTTAATTCTTTCATTTGTAAAGTTTATAACGTATAAATTTTTATTATTAACAATGATCATTTATATTTTATTTCTAAAAACTTTAATGGTGATTTTGTAACAAAAATGAACCATATTGCAAATGACTTGAAGCAACAAACAAGTCAAAGGAAACGAAAACCAAAAATAACAATTAAATTAAATCATTTGAAATCCAAATATCTTAATCCCTACACCCTAAAAAATAAAAAATAAAATGTTTTCATCATCAACAAGAAAATACAAAAACTTTGATTTCTCTATAACACTCTTGAACCTTTGTGATAAGGGTCACTTTGCTTACCACGAAAGAAAACTCCCTTCAATGTTTGAAAACCTTGAATTGCAATTTGCTTATGAATAGTGTTTCTCTGTACAATAAATTATTTGTAGTACAATGACATTGCAAAAGGACCCCAACCTACCTAATGTTATGTCTTGAAGTCACTACCAATCCCATCAAAACCTAACTAAGTAACTGGACCAATAAAAGTAATGCATTTTGGCAATAAATCTCCCCAACGTAAAACTAAAGTGTAGACTCTTACAAAACTAGCTCCACCACTCAACAATTGAGGTCCTTCTTTGTTGATGTTGGACCATGGATTCAGATGGATCCAATCATCAAACTTGGTCTAAATATGACAAACTACAATTGCATTGGTTAATTTGAAAATAGTTAAGGCAAAATCAATAGAAATAGCGGCAGAAGGTTAGGTCATAGAAGTGATAACAATGAATGAGGGCCTAGTATAGTGGAAAATTTCCACCACCCAAAACCCTCATCAGACCATCTGCAAACCATATGGTGCTCTAAGCTTTTGCTAATTGCTAGGCGTTATCCTATTTGAGCAAATAAAGTAACTACACCTAATTTTAACCCCTTTCTAGAACCCACCTTTTTGTATTTTTTCTAAAATGTACTCTCAATCAGGGTTGTCTTCCCAGACATCGCGACACGCTACGTCATGCGACGTCCAATAGTGCCTATGTGATGTCCAACAAAGTCAAACTGACCGTTGACTTTTCCAAAATAAATCTTTTGTTGCCCAGCCACCTAAATGCTATGTGGTAGCCCTGTGGCACATTCACAGGCGATCGCAGGTAGGGGTGACCACGAGAATGTCATGAACCTGCAGTCTTCCCTTTTTCTTTTTCTTCCAGATTTTGTAGCATGAAATAAAATCTTTGGTCATAAATCACCACACAAAGAGATTAATTTGGTTGCTACATGGATGGCAGTAACAACTCGATCATATGCTTTAACTAACGAATTAGCTCCATTATTAATTCAGTATCCAATAGTGAATAATCTAACTACCTAAGTACAACAAGTTGGGTAGGGGCGACCGTGTCTAGGTGATTGTGGGAACATCGTGAACCTGAAGTTATACCCTTCTTTTTCTTTTTTGCGATTGCCCTCTTCGTAACCCCTAAACCTGAAGTCGCCTTGATCTTTGAACTTGCGGTTGTCCTACTCAGACCCGCATGCGCCCCGAACCAAAGTCGCCCTTAATGACATGGTTCTCTCTTTCCACGTCACTCTTGACAACCAACCACGTAAGACAAATTTAGGCAGCCCAGGGTTAAAAAAGTGAAACCCTAATTTTATATGCAACACCTTATCTCATTTTGTCAAACACTTGTCCTATACAACTCGCGACGTCAGACGTCCAACAAGTCACTAATACCCCGGGACATGTCCGACAAGACAACCCTGCTCTCAATGTTCATGAAAGTATAGGGTCAACTTTAGAAACACTTATTTTCACCCCTTTCAATATTCATAGTTTATTCATATGGTATCCAAAAAATGCATTCCACGAAAATCTAGAATTCCCTTTTTGACTGCAAACAAGAGCCCACCAAAATAAATTTAATATAAGAATGGAACTATGCCGAATTGCTTCTTGGGTTGATTTTAGATGGGGTTACCTCATTTATTTATTTATTTATTTATTTATTTCAGCAAATACTGTTATCTGGGTGGCATGCCAGATTTGTTTCCAAGGGAATATTGGGGTTCTAATTTGACATTGGGTTAAGGTTATGTATAACTGAAGTTAACAGTGAGGAGACCGATTAGAATCAGTCTGTTGGTCAGTGGGATGTCTGACTAACTAATCAAGATTAATACGCTAATGTCATCGTGGACTAAGTTAGACTGGTTTGTTGTGGAGTTCAGTTCAGTTAAATCCAGGACTGAGTCCTCCTCTCTAACTTTAAGCTTAACTTAACTGAGTGAGTCAGCAGTGAGCAGTCCTGCCTTGCTTAATTTTAGGTTAACTGGCTAATTTACAAATTTTTTGCAGAGTTCCAGAGTTCCACTCCAGTCCCTGATTGGTTTTTCACTGCCTGGCCTAGATTTGATGAAATGGCGAGCTATTTCACTGTTGACAGCCAATTGGGTCTCTACATATTTATATATATAATTAATTGCTTAATAAGTTAATAGGGTTCACGAGGGGTGGGCTGGCTGGATCTGTTCAGTTGAGGGAAAGTCAAACTAAGATAGTCTGCTGACTCTGCTCTTAAAGCGACCCTTGAAGAGCTGATTGCCTTTTCGGGGAAGCTAACCTCCTTCAAACTATTTTCAGTAATTTTTTGTAGGAAGAAAAATGGGGTTGGCAATGCACCCAAGTCGTTTCATATTTTTTGGACCTTTATGGAATTAGTTATAGATTTTTGAAGTTGAAATGCAACTGTCTCTAAAAAGCGACCGCCTCCTAAAATGTACATTGTTGGTACATTGAAGAAAGCAAAATGTACCTTTGTGTCATGATCGCTTTTACAACATGAACGCTTTTAAAGCAAACTACCTTAACCCCTAAAGTCCCATTGTCCCCTTAGGTGACAAAATGGATTTCGGGCAGGCTCCTAGGGTCTCAATAATTTTTGTGATTTTTTGAATTTTTTTTTTGTGAAGATAGAAAATCACATTAGCTTTCCGAAAATGTAATATTTATTTCAATCGGTGCGCGGGAGCAAAAGTTATGGCACAAAAAATCCAAATTTTAGTTCGGCGGGCCGAAAAAAATCCTCAAAAAAAATTAAAAAAAATTAATTAATTTTTTCTTCATATAGGTTTTATTTTAATTTACATGGGAAGATTTTTTTCATTCCATTTGGATTTGTTATGCAAAAGTTATGGTCACTCTTATTTTCAGGCAATTAAAGCATCTTTTAAAAAAAATAACTTGTAGGATTCATTTCTGAACTCAATTTTAACAATTAAAAAAAAAAAAAAGTTTCTTGCTAAAACAATCTCACCGTTGAGACTAGTATATTTCAATTCTATCTTAGAGCTATTAATGATTTAGTTTTTCCTTCAATCTTGAACCTACTTCTACTTAACAAATTTTTAATGAGTAAAAACTAAGTTTGTTTGTTTGTTTTTAAATTCCTAGATTCTCAACTCAATTCTTCATCATATAAAATTAGAAATTGAAAATCATTAGAACAAAAAATTTAAGTTAAAAAGGTTCAAAGCCAAAAAATGTAGTTGAGCAAGGTGCAAAAAAACTAGATTCCTTCACTTTAAGTGCAAATATCTTGCAATCTACACAGTCAAAATTTCTGAAATTTCTTCCACACATTCTTACACTAGTCTAGTAGAAGATCATGCAGTTAAATATGCAACAAAAAAAATTCATCAAACTTTTTTTTTGCTCTTTACTCTAGAAATGACAATTTTGAGTGGTTTTTGATGGGGAAATGGTCTTGGGATTTAGGATTAGCTTACAATTTGATGTAACTTAGGGTTCACGTTTAGTTATTGGAGGTTACCCCCTAAAGTGCCATTGTCCCTTTTGGGGATAAAATGGATTTTTGGTAGATTCGTATAGCCTCAGTATTCATCAAATTTTTGTAAATTTTGTCTGAAGATAGAAAAACACACTAGCTTTATGGAAATATAATTTTTATTTCAATCGATGCCAAGAGCAAAAGTTATGGCATAGAAGGTCAATTTTCTCAGGCGGTGGACATAAACCTCCTCACATTTTTTATTTTTTAAAAAATTTTAAAATTTGTTTCTTGTAGATTGTAATTTTATCTATATGGGGAGATTTGATTCATTCCATTTGGATTTGTTATGTTAATGGTTATGGACAATCTTATTTTTTGGGCAAATAGAGCATAATCTTGAAAATATAACTTATAGGATTCATTTATGAATGCAATTTTTACAATTTAGAAAAGAAAAGGAAAATAAAATAAAATTGACAAGGTTATGATTGCTTGCTAAAACAATCTTACCATTGGGATTATAATGTTTCAATTGTAGGCATAATGTTCAATTTTTTTCCATATTGTCTAATTTTTGGAATATTTTAAAAATATAATAGAAATTATTTAGATTGACATTTTAAAGTGTAAAACTCTAGAACAATTATTTAATGATCATCATAAAGTTGAAAAGACAAAAACAACCAAGAAAAAATTGGTAATAAAGAACACATCAATTATAAAAAGACACAATAAAAATTTTAAATTTTAAAAATCACAACAGTGAAAACAAGTAGAGTTGTAGTAGATAAGTGCCAAATTCCTAGAACATGATTTTCACCTTGCCAAAATTGTTTCATACTAAAAAGTAAAGTATTTCAATCCAACCCTAACCCTTACCCGCAATAGATGTTGCAAAATTTGTGCCGCAATTTAAACCTAAAGCTTCAAAAATAGAAATTACAATCTACATGAATCATGATGTGAAGTAAACGACATTTTTTGAAGCTTTGCCAATTAATATGAATTTGATAGTGTTCACATTTTAGAACATTCATCATGCATTGAGTAGATGGTTGAGGACTTAGGGATTAATTACAAGTGATCTTTCATAAAAGTTCCAAAATTATGTTTCATCTCAAAACACTTCAGAGCTACCATTTCTAGCCCTTAAAGGACTAGGAGACTACTTTAGGATTTTGACAGCTTAGGCAAGCCCTATTGACTTCATAAATTGGAATTTATAAATGAAATATTTAGCATGGATGCTAATCATCATAATCTACATATGGAGTTTTGTTTCACATCATTCCAATACATATTGCAAAAATTATAAGATTATTTTTCTATTTCAATATATATTAAAAAAATAAAAACATGTTTTAAAATGACTATTTTAATTTATTTTATAGGTTGATACCTACAAAATCATTTGAACCATCAAATCCTAAATAATAAAATAAAAATTATGAAGATTTTTAATATTATGGATAATGAAGGTAGAATTTTTTCTTAAAAGTTGTTTCTTGAACTCAATTTCCAAAATTTCCAAATAAAAACAAAAACATTGAATGTATGTTGTTTACTAAAACATGTCTACCACCGAGACTTACAATTCTCAATTTCTTGTTAAGTTATTAGCAATTAGTTTTTTCTTTCATCAAGTATTACCTTCTACTTTATATATTTTTTGAAAGTATTTTTATTTTTTTTAAATCGTGTATTTTCAACTTATGATCCAATATATTATCTAAATTTTACAAGTTTGGATATATATAGGTTTTTTCTTATATTAAAAGACAAAAAATTACTTGTGGAAAGGGCTTAAAAAAACTATAGTTTGAAGTTTGTATTCATCAATCTTGCAATGGGTGGAAATTTTCACTTGAAATTTTTGGAAAGATATACTTGAACAAGTTGACTAAAGGATCCTAATGTAGATTTTATTAAAAAATAATAATATAGATCATGAACATTTTAGCTTTGCTTTGAGTACAAGTATTTTGATGCAATTTTAGATCTCAAAACACCGCAATTCTTTAGGGACTAGTGGAGAGAGCTACAAAAAAAATAGAAAACATTTTTTTCATATTCAACTAATTGATCTTGCATTATCCTTTTAAGAAAAGGTGTGGAAAAAATCCAGACCTTTTGACCATTAGATTTTTAAGTTACTAGTGGTTACAATGAAAAATATAGTTATTTGCACCTTGCTTTATGAGTTTTAAAGGCTTTGAATTCCTTAATTTAAAAAAATTCATTTCAAAATTGTGTGGTGTTTTTTTGGAAGAAGAGGTCATTTTATTCTATTGCTCAAATAAAGTCTTCGTACTAATTTAGAGGAATCAAACCTCAGTGAAAAATCAATACAACCTTAATAAAATAAAATAAAAATCAATTGAGCACCCAATTAATTGAAGAACCGTCTTTAGTATCCAAAAGCACTAGTGAGTTTTGAAGTTTAAATCTTTATGGTGAAAATTTGAGTTGAAAATCTAGGGGAAAAAAACAATTATGTTTAAATAATTTTCATTCTTAAAAAAATTATTAGGTAGAAGTAGATTCAAGATGGAAAAAATGAAAATTATTAATGGTCCTAGAATAAAATTGAAACATGGGGAGATTATTGTAACAAATAATGTACACCCTATAGACATTATGATTTTGAAAATTTGCAAAAAATGAATTTAGAAATGAATTGTACATGTTATTTTTTAGAAAAAGGTGAAAATCTTAAATGGGATGAACCAACACTTTCTATGCAAACAATAAATATATTCTTAGAAAAAATATGTTTAAACATATTTAGATATTTTTAGAAGAGGTGAAACTTATAATATAACATGCACTTTGGCTTTTAGGGTGTTTTCACACTACGGTTACTATGATGGCCTTGGAATTAAAACTGCATTATCAATGCACATTGTGCACATAGAGAAATTATTATTAAAAGGATCATTTTGAAACACATTTTGCGATGAACTTTCAAAAAATTAATGACATTAAAATTGGTTTATAGAAACTCTAATGTCGACATAAGCTACACACTTTTTAATTAAAAAAAATTCATTCCAAAGATTTAAAATTTAAAAAAAAACTCTTTTAAAACTCTTTTAACATCATTTAACTTCCAATTAGAGGTTGAAGTGAAATAAATCACAAATAAATAAATAAAAGTTTGTATAATGTGAATTTTTTTATATGGCCCTTATATTATTAAATTGTTTTTAGATCAAATTGTTTGAAACATCTAAGTATAGACTCAAAAAGCCAAAATATTATTTGAATTTTTTTTATGTATAATCATATAGATAAAAAAAATTAGCACTAAATTATGAAAGAAAATTTTGATTTCCTACTACATTTACATAATTTAGTAAGTGTGACAAGCCATAAAAGGACTCTATTTAATAAGTTTTCTAATTCCTAAAACTATCAAACTTGGAAAATATATAAAAGCCAACACCTAAATATAAAATAAAAAATGACTAAATGAAGTTGCAAAAGTTGCAGATTTGCATAATTGTCAAATTTGTGACTGCAATCTTGAAGAATTTATAGTTTAAAAACATCCTTCATTGTTCTTTTGATTTACTCATTGGAAGACTAGTTGTAAACTCTTTTAATTTCTTTAGCTAAGATTTTGTCACATTTGGAGTTAAAAGATAATCGATCAACTTGTCTATATAGAATACTCCTCATAACTTTTATAATAATACTCTTCATAACTTTTGTGAATTAGCCTATATAGAATGATTCAAATCTTTCCATGTAGCCTATCATTCAATTCAATAGAACATAAATGTAATGTTTTTTGTTGGATATTTGTTTAGCTACCAACTTTGCAATTGAGATATTAATCTAATAAAATAAAATTAAGATTTACATGTAATGGAACAAAGAAACTTCATATGTAGATCATGCAGATTAACCCCTAAAGTCCAAATCCCCTTAGAGGGGGACAAAAAGGGATTTTGGTTGGCTCGTGTGATGTTAGTTTTTAACCTAATTTAAAAAAATTTGAAGATAGTTAAACATATTAGTTTTCTATAAGTATAATTTTATATTTCAATTAGTACTTGGGAGTAAAAGTTATGTCAATCTAAATTCAAAATGTAATTTTCCAAGAGAAAAAAAATAAAAAAATGTCAATATAATTTTGTTTCTTACAGAAAATATTTTTGTCTACTTAAAATGATTTGAGTCATTTCATTTGGATAGTAGATGAGAAGGTTACAGAGACTCTTGATTTTTAGACAATCTAAGCATCTTTGTCAAAAATAACCTTTAGGATTTATTTTTTAATTCAATTTCCATAGTTTTTCAAAAAAATTCCACATTGTTTAGTTTATTTGCTAGAACAATCTCATTATTGGAATTAGTGTTTTTCAATTCCATCTTAAGGTTAATAACAATTTAGTTTTCTCTTCTCTATCTTATATCCACTTCTACTCAACAACTTCTTTAAAAATGAAAATCAAGGGTGTGTTTTTTGAATTTTTTTCCAAACTCCTAGCTCAATATTTCAATATGAAAAATTTAAAATTCAGAATGTGCAGTACAAAAAATTTAAGTTAAGAAGATTCAAGGTCTTGTAATCTATCACGCAAGGTGTAAGAAAAACATGTTTTCTACATTGTAATCACAATATCTTGCAATCTACACAATTAAAAGTTCATAATTTTTTTCATATATTCTCGTATAAGGCTAGCATAGATTCCTATAGTTTTGGATATGAAAATAAAACAATTATAAAACAATTTGTTTTTTGAAGTAAAAATGACAATTTTGAATGTTTTTTGATTAAAGAGAAAAAGACCTTCAGACTTTGAGGGTTGATATAGCAAGAAATTTAAGCCATTAGAGTATACTAAAATTTACAAAATGCTGGAAATGAAATCTAAGTTGTTTTTTCTATTACTTTTGGCATATTGCAATAATAATATCAATGGTATAATCAACTTTTCAATAAACTTGATAATTTATAATAGTTTTCAAAAATGTTCTATATATACTCCCTTTGTTCCATAATATTAGTCCTTTTTGGATTTTTTCATTTTTTATAAATTACTTGTTCCCTTTAATTCAAGCCTAATTTTAGGGATGATGATTTATTTTGTTTTTGAATCAACTAATGAAATGAAGTACAAGAAGTTTAGGCTACTATTCACTTTACAAATTAAAAGAACTTTTAATATTTTAATTTTAATATCAATTCAAATTTGATTGAATCAAAGACCAAAAGACATTGAAATTTTTATTGAATCTATTGAATTTGAAGCCATTCTTGTGTGGATCTAAACACATAGAGAAAGTAAGGTAGTTGAAGTGGGGGTCTTTTTCTCTATAAAGTTTATCTTTATTTATGTGCAAAATTTTGTATTTATTGCAATTTTTAATTTTTTTTTATCTTTCTTTGATTGCACTTAACAACCACATCCACTTCTTTTGCAATTGTTTAATCCACATATTCTTATTCCATCTACATACAAATAACCCTAATGAACCAACTCATATGTTTAGAAATAGCCTCAACTCCATTTACCTCATCAGTGCACACATCAAATATCCATTTGGTCAAATAAATCACTTAAACAAAACCATTCTCAATTCCATAATTCAACTATCATAGTCCTTCACATTCCCTCTTATGCTATAGAAAGTTCATGCCCATTTTATATACAAAGAAATGAAAAAATAAATAACCTTGCCATATCAAAAAATTTAAAGGAGCACCATTTACTAGAGCATGACTACACATTAGATGATTTTTGGGGGGTCTAGAGAGCCGTTTCGGGCCTGTTCCCGGCACTGTTCCCCCGGCAGCAAAAGAACGGCCGCTATCAGGAGAAAAAATAAAATAAAAATATAAAAAAAATGAACAATTTTTAATTTTAATTTTTAATAAAAATAAAATTGTATGATGTGGCAGATGTCACGCAGCTGCTGCGGCGCAGTTCCAGACAACTTCAAACTCTGAGAACCCTGGGGAACTCGCAGCCCTCCACAGGGGCTGAAAAACATGTAATGAACATGCCCATACTTCCCTCAACTTCTTCCACAAAGATGATTGGCCTTGTTCACAACATACACCTTATAAAGTTCCAACTTGCTTCTTAATACCTACATCCCCAAACTAGAAATTTCCTCTAATGTATTACTTGCACAACAATTTTTAAACACTAAAAAATGAACAAATAATCCAAACATAGATAATTATTTATTAAACAACTTCTAGATCAATCCCTCGTTTCAAATGCCCAAATCACATTTTTCAAATTTTCATACGGACAATAGATGGATCAAGCCCGCAAACACCTATTCTAGCTAGTGCAATACCCATCCACTATGTGCATACTCTGTAATTTATAACAATTAGACATATGGATATACATTCTTCTATGCTACACCAATCCAAACATTAAAGCCCTTTATATACAATGACATAGCAAAGCTTTACTTGAGCTCTGAAAAATGATACTTTTGCATAAAAAATCTAGATACTTTGTATTTATGAATGCAATAAGTTTTAAGATCCCTCTGCAACTTGAAGCACATTGTCCTACCATGTTTATATCCTTGTCATTGCTCTAACCCATAAATTGTACATGTGACACCCACCTATGCTTTGCTTCCAAACAACAGTTTTTCAAATTGATCCTCTTTTTACCCAATCACAACAATACAAAATTAAACTCTATTGAATTCACATATTGCATGACAAATTCTCCCTAGACTTTGTGGCACATAAACTCAATAATTATAATTCACTCATTATCAACACTTTTAAACCTAGGTTGGAATACACAATCAAATCACTCATTACCAACACTGGATTCAACCTAAGTTGAAATACACCACCACTAATGGTAATTATTGCAAGTCTACTTGGCACAACTTATACACCATCCATACAATTATTTCACCACCATCTCAAAGTCTCAATTTTATTTCTTAAAAAATTCTCTAATATTAATAATATTGTCACTTGAATACTATTATACAAATGAAAGTTAGAAATTAAAACAATCAAACACTTTCCAATATACACAAATTCCCCTAAAACATCACCTCTACCCCACTTCTGCGCTCATTGCACCTCCTTTTACAACTCTAACAAATTATCCAACTCTCAACCTATCGCCGCTCTTTTCTCAATTAAATTAATTAGTAAAATCTCCCTTTTTATGAAGGTAAATGCCTAGTGTGAAACCTTAAATGAATAGACTCTTCATGTAAACCAACTAAATAGAGTAGTCGGAGTTATTTCTCTCTCCATAAGAATTGATGGAAGTGTAATTCTATAACTTTGCATATTGTAAAAAATCTAATTCAATATGCTATTCAATAAAGTCTTACTTCACTCTCACAAATTTCTAATTTCTAATTATAATAACATATTTTATACGTGAAGAATCTTATAAATCACATACAAAAATGAATAATATTAAAAATGAGTGAAAATTTCAACAAATCAAAAAACATTTCATTGAGAGATGAAAATAAAATAAAAATTTAATGTAAAGTAAAGATGTCCGCTTTAAGTTAATGACCTACATTTTTTCAAATTTTCAAAATTTAATGCAAAATTTTAATAGAGACGAGGCTTTTCAGTTGGATATATTTTTATGTGCGGAAAGTCTTAGGATAGTATTGCATTAAAAAAAATAAAAGTTAAACTCAACCATATATAACATTATGAATGTCAAGATTATAGTATCTATATTTATTCATGTTGCACAAAAGGATTATAAAGACCCTTTTAAGAAACAAGTGATAGTCTAAATTTCAAAAAATGTGAAGATTTAGGATAATCATATAATAATGATTTTCAAACAAAAGTCTTTACAATAGTAAAATATAACCAAAAGATTATTTCCATAGTTCTCATGTCATTTCCATTGTCATTGGGATTTAATGTTGGACCAAGAGCTAGCAATAGATCTATTCAAACCAATCTCAATAAATGAAAATGCATATTTTGCAATAACATATGTTACCAACAACTTAGGTACTTTATTTTTCTAATATTCATTTGTTGTTAGGGTCATGCATACTCTTTTAGGGAGTCCATCCAAACATAACATAGAGTCATAGCAACATCTGGAAAGAGGTTATCCTCCAAAAAATTGTTTATAAAGCATATTGTGACAATTACTATTAGAATTTTTGTTTTCTAGTATCCAAAAAATCCTGAGAGTATCTAGTGTTTGTTCCATTATCAAACTAAGACGTCTTTTTAACATTCTAAAATTTTTTCTTCATCACTTTTTGAATTGATAAAAAACTATCTTTCTACCTTATTTTGACAAAAAATAAAAATTTAAACCTTGTTTTGCAATGTGGAATTGAATTTGAATTAATGACAAACCTTCAAGTCAATGAATCATTGTCATTTCCAGTGTTTTAGTATTCTCTAGGGAGTATTCTTAATTGATTTGCTTTGATTTTTCGCATTACTTTGTTCTAAACCACTTTTAGTTGCAACCACTATTCAAAAAATATATGACATCTTTAGCATAGTGCCTAATTTTTTATTTATTTTAAAAACGAGAACTTAATTACAATGCAAAATACCAAAACAATTACAGAATAGATTAGGGGTTCACAAAACAAAGTAAATATCATATTCTTTGAATTTTAATGAAAAGATAACACCTTCAATGCACTCAAAATTACACATTACATTACTAGACAATTCTAACCTGTTGAAGTTTAATTCCTAAAGGGCAATTGTTCTTCAAAGCAAAAATCAAAATTTTAAGCAAAAACCATGTTCCTTCATAATCAATTTTGAATGGACATTCATTGAAATTTGACATATTGTGCATGATAATTACCATTTTTATGGTCACATGGTTTGTTTGTTTTCCAATGATGCTACTGCATGAGCTTTCAAGCCTTGAACCTAGTTGTAGGTCATGGTTGGTAGTATGTGAGCCTAGGATTTTGAGCCCATGAGCCTAGGAACCTAGGCTCTTGTGTTATAGATACCTATAATATTATAGGCACCTACCATAATTATAGGATATTTATATTATAGATGCATACATTATAGACGTCTATGTTGTAGGTACCTATGTTATAAGCACCTTCCATGGTTATAGGATTTTATAATTATAGGTGCCTAACTATAATAAAGGAATCTATGTTCTAAATATCTACGTTATAAGCACTTTTCATGGTTATAAGATACTTATATTATGAGTATGTATATAATGACACCTTCAATAGTTATAGAATATCTACTTATACATAGGCTCAAGGCTTGTAGGCTCGCATTTTTAGGATCACATGCTAGCATTGTTGGTTGTAGGTATGTAGTATGTACTTGCAACTAGTTGAAGGTGTTTATAACATAGATACGTATAACATAGGTACGCTACAACATGGAAGAGTTTATAACATAGTTACCTATAACATAAATGCATATAATCATAGAATGTGTAATATAACTCCCAAGCTCATGGGCTCATAGATTGTATGCTATTATGTTAGCAATCTCCATTTTTTTCTTTACCATGGGTCCAAATGACAATTTGGACCACCTAATTTTTTTTTGGATAGAGTAAACAATTGTGGGCATCATATATCAAATCCTTTTTCTACTTCTAAAATGAAAAAGTATATAACTAACATCACATTCTACGTAACAAAAAAAACTATGCTATAATACAAAAAATTTACTCCAGGAGACTTGAAAGTCTATTTGTCGTGTTCAAAATGATCGATACAAAACTCTCAAATTCACATCATCTAACTTCAAATGATACATTCTTGCAATTTACATGTGGAAGTTTTAAAACACACATTCCCATAGCACTTAGGGCAATTATGTACATACAACTGAATTTAAATTACAATTTTTATTTTTTATTTTTTTATTCTCCCTCACTATCTAGAGTGACTTGCCTGTCACCCCAGGTTTTCAATACATGGTTCTCTCCCCCACTCCCCCAAAATCACGAGCCGTTGGATGGGGGGGAAAAAATTTCCACCCCTCCTCAACAAAAAATCAGGAGCTGTTGGATGAGGGGATAAAATTTCCACCCCTCAACAAAAAATCAGGAGCCGATGGATTTGGATATGAGCACATGTACGAATACAAATACGTGTACAAACAACAAAATACGTATATGACAGAATACAGATTTATCCCATAATGTTTGCATCTCCCCACCCCCCTTGAAAATTACAAGAGGGGAGGGGGAGGGGTGGGGGGAGTAGGCTGGAAAAAATAATTAATTTTAAAATTTTAATTCACCCCACCTCCCAAAAAATTAAATTTTTTGGAGAGGGGGGAGTGAGGGGAATTAAAAACTAAAAATTTTAAAATTAAGTTTTTTTGTCATGGTACATAGTTTGTCACTATGCACCATGAAGAGGCAGTAATTGCCTGCCTATAATTTTTACACTAGAAACTAAAAATCGGTACTCCAAACTTACGTTGATCCTTTGAGGATTAACAATAGGGCCTCATATATTACCAGTGGTAGTTTATTTGAAAGCCCTTCTCAAGTAGTACACATGTTTTTGGCAATTTGTTGTCAAAAAATGACCTTGTCCAAGGGAGAGTGACAATATAGGAAATTTGAGGGGTTTAGGGAACAACTTTTCATCAAGTTCATCCACGATTTTCACTTAAAATTTGCCAAAATATTTTTTATCATAGTAAACTATGTAAATCATATGGATCAATATGGATCTATAGGGATCAATAGAGTTAAAAATAGAAAAATAGGCTTTCTCATCCTCCAATCAATCACCACGTGGGCAATTTGAAACTATTCAAAAAATTTACATCGCTCTCCCAAATCTTCCTTGGTAACATTAATTTGTTGTTTGGTAACGAGGAGTCCCATCTATGACTTGAAAAAAAAAATACTTCATCCTATGATGCTACTACTATATGCTCAGGTCAGTTTCGGCACCTTAGTGCCAAATTAGTTGAATTTTGAAATTTGGACAGTTTGGCACCCCGATTTGTTTTTCTTGACTTTCGGCACTTTGCTCTTCCTACTTTTTCAAAACTCCCTCTTTGGGACTGTTTTTTTTCTATTCCTGTGTAAATGTGTGTGTTTTTTCTAAATTTTCTCAAGAATAATTTATGGATATTTAGAATTAGAAATATTAAAAAAAATTCAGATTTTTGAAAAATAGTTGTACAATTTTTTAAATTTTAGACACAATCCAAACTTCCCCTACTTATTTCTGAAATTGACCTACACATGCAGTACTTGTGTTTTTTAATAATGCAAATGGTTCCTCTATAAAACACAAAAAACAACACCTATGGATATTATTCATAATAAGAGGTACTGTAGAACAATCCATTCCTAACCAAGGATCCATGCCCAATTTCTAGGGTGCAACTATTTTCAACCAAGGTTGGATCAGATTTCTAACCCAAGCTTAGAATGTGTTTTTTCCTCCTTTTCAAGATTGGGACTAGTAAGGTCATGACACTCCCGAAGTAGTGAGCATGAAAGTAGGAAGTAGTGAGTTGGAAAGTAGTTCCTGAATGCTCGAAATTGGAAGAGTCTATGTATTGCGTAAGGGTCAAGAATAACTTTTGACATCCAAAGCTCATAGTAATTACATTCAAGACATAAAACTACCGATAAAAAATTGCAATCCCCGTGATTTCTATCTTCCTACAAGGCAGAAACTTACACTGCCTTTTGCTGCTCCGGGAACATGCGTGGAATTGCTTACGTGGTTGACTGTGGGTGGTTCCACCATACTGTAGCATAATTTTCTATCCGAGAGAGCGTTGGTACAGTATGAAGTGTGTACAGTGAGCTTTTCGGTGTACGTTTCCCCAGCCCTAACTTTGAGGCCCTCCGGGGGATTTCTTGAGAGGAGTGGACTGTGGATTGCCTGTCTAGACTGTACAGTAGACTGTATGGTAGAGTTCATAGACTGTTCTATAGAGTGGGAAGTTCCGTTGCAGTAACTCCAATGTAGGTCGGTACGTTAGGTCCTTGGTCTTTGTCATGGGCCCAACGTGATTGGTCCCTTTTGGCCATGGGCTCACAACTTTGCTTTTTCTTGCTTTTCCTTAACTCAACTTAACCTTATCTTGGGATTTCTTCTGACTGACTGTTCCTTCTACTCCATCTTGCCGTCCATCTTGCCGTCCGTCTCGGACAACTGAACCCACCCACCTAACTTTGGTCTGGCCTGTTTAATTTACCTTCAGGTAATAATAATAATAATAATAAGGAAGCTCGGTAATAGGGGGGTGGTAGGGGGGTGGTAGGGGGGTATCATGATACTGTAGGGGGTCTGGGTGGAGTTGGGTGTTTGGTGCCTCCAGTATCCTCCACTTTCATCATTTTTATTCCTAAATATGGTTCCACAATCAACAGCAGCCTGCGCAGCCTTGAAGATCCTCTGTGAACCAAATCTTCCCGGAGCTGACTCCTCAGTGCTACGGGTAGACTCGCTCTGGCTGCTGATGAAACGCTGACTCACCCACTCACTCACTCTAGTGGTGCAGGAAGGAAGGGGAAAAAAGGAAAAAAAAAAAAAAAAAAAAAAAGGGAAAAAAAAAAAACATGCAACAAGAAGTAGGAAGAAAAATGAATTCAACCTTCAAGGCCAATGGGAATAAAGAGGAAGTCTTTCGAACCCCTTGACCCCTAAAAGCATCTCCAATAGAACACGGAAACATCATCATGGGGAAAAATAGAGGGACACGGTTTCGCATCAACAAATTATTGTTTGTCTCACAGGTGCAATTCGCTACTTTGTCTTTCAACCAAGCTGACAAGGATCCTAGTGGCCCCAAGCCAAAAGAATGTCCATCATTGTGAATCCAATGAATTCTTTAGTGTCAAAAAAAAAATTAATTTTTGATGGAATTGTTCTCACCGGAAAAAAATTGCAACTATTGGGGAACCAAAGAGAATATTATGGTGGGATCAAGCATTTTTTGCTCACTTTTCATCCTTGAAACACCAAGTTGGTCTTTTTTGGCAAATTGTTGGCAATGTGCTAAAAACACCATCAAACCGTTGCTCCAATAAGATTATGAAACTCCAAATTATGAAGTGCAGCTCAAATTCTAGATCTAGCATACAGTCGCTACATCATATTTTTTGTTCTGAGGTATTGAATACATCATCTTCTACACAAAGTATTTTTTTTCTTTTCGAGCATCCTAGAATGGACTCATCAAAGCTCCGTAAACAAAGGCATGCAATCTCCGAGGAAACACAACTAAAAAACCTAAATAATTATTTCCAAGCATGCCTCCAAGGCTAAGTTGGTGCACCCATTTTAGTGCCTTGGTTGGAATGTGGGCCTCTAAATGTCTCCTTCGCAATACATAGTTAGTAGCTAAGGGTTGATGATGTTTTAATTCTCACACCCCTACTTTTTAAATAACTAAATACTCAACTTAAAGATAGCAATAAGATTCATTGTAAAATTATTGAAAACAATTAAAATTCTTCCAATATATATAACTTGACTTACAATGAAAAATTTAAGACTTTAATGTATATTTTTTATTTAATGTCATTTTAAAAGATATTGTTAATAGATGTTGTTGAGTTGGGATACATTAAAGCACTTCTATAATATTTTTTTGTATTTATTACAATATGAGAAATTAGACATCTCTACAAAATGAGCACAATTAATGCATGCAACTTTTGGCATGTCATAAATCTCATTTGGGGGCTTATTAATAAAAAAAATTGAACTTAAATATACAATTTATATTTTTTCATAGGTTTAGATTAAGCTTTTGTTTTAAAAAGAATAAAGAGAATTCCCTACAATTATTTCAACTTCCTTATGTTGAAAAGAGTGGAAAAAAATATGTTGAAAATATTTTTATATTAATTATGAGTCTTTTAATAGAATATTGAATGTCACTTTGGGGTTAAGTACTTGGATGCATATTTTTGGTTCATATGAATATCAATCATCTAATCTTAGGTTCGTCTTGTCATTCTGAAAGTGAGCTACTGCATTGAATTTGAATCAACGGGAAAATTTAGAAAAAATGACATTTTGTTGGTATGATCAGAAACTGAAATCAAAGACAAAATATGATCCTAAAGATGATTGAAGCAAGGGAACATGGTAGACATTTAAAGGTTAACCCCAAATGCAAAATAAGTTATTTACCCTTTTTAAGTCTATAGTAGAGAAGAAAATTAAGATTTAGTGTTTTTTAACAAATAAAATAAATTATATTATGAGGAGAGTGTACACCCAAGATCTTCATCTTTGCAAATTGTTTTTCATCCCTATTTTCTACATGAATTGATTTGGATCCTTGCACAAAAGTCATAAAGCACCAAGTGACAACTCTAGCTACATTACTGAATAATTGACAAATTTTGTTTTTTCACTGTACTTAAATGTATTGATTTCACCTATTTCGTATAGGGCCTAATGGAAGTTCTTGAAATCATCATTGTTCTTCTATGTGGGCACTGGGACACTTAAGGATTAAAGCAAAAAAATTGTTTTAGCCCATCTTACAAAAAGTAACACAATTTTGAATTATTTTTTAGGGTTTCTATTTGAAATAAAATAAATAATTTTTTTTTAACTATTCAAGGAAGATATGAAAGCATTGCTACCATATGTTGATCCCCTTGACACCACCACCAAACTTGAGATGAATAGTGTACAAATAATGTATGCATCATCTTTAGATTATCTTTGTTATGGAATTTTTTTCTAAGATTTGCACTTCTTTCAAATGTATATTTTTACTACTTTGTACATAGGCATATAGATAATGGAGATTATTTTTGCTTTCGTGCAATAGGAGACTTGCAATTGATTAGTAAGTGATATCGTGAGATAAACAAGAAGGATAAAATAGTGGCGAGGGATTTTGGGGAGGACTTTTTGGTGCCAAATTGCACCAGTAAAAATAATTTGGCTAAAAGATGGCAAAACAATGGTAAAAAATTTAGACTAAATTGCAAAAGAAAATTGAATTAAAAGAAATCTTGGATGAAATCTCCAAATTGTAGACACGTGATATGTGCTAATGTGATATTTTCTATCCAATATGTGGATGAATGTTGAAATTTAGAACACCACTATAACATTTTATATTGCCACTTTGGCACTTCTTTAAAAATGCAAAAAAAAAGAAGCCCTAGTAGTGACTTGGTAGTCTTCTAAACAAGCTAGCGGGACTTGTCTTTTGATGTAATGAGGTTTTGCCTACGGTAAGGATGTTTGAAGAGCACCTCCAAAGTTTTTCAATCTATCAAACAAAGGTAAAGTTGGGCCATTGGTTTACAAGGATCATGTATGTGCTAGCCATCACGATGGTCCTTCAAAATAGATGCAACAAGCTTGCTTTGACATTTGTTGGCACCACCACAAAGTGTCAAAAGCATGAAGCCAATGAGTTCTTCAAAGCTTCTAGAACACTACATACTTATGAATTCCACTAACATAGTTGAAACAACAGCTAAGGAAATTAACAACATCATCAAAGTGATAATTTTTGAAGAGGAATTTAGTCACTTGTTATAGTGTGGCATGTTATTGGAATCCTAGTTTGCCTCAACAATTTCCACATTAAGCCATCAACACAATTTTTTGGATTCTTGACAAGATTATTTATACACAATTAAATATATTTAATAACTTTCATCTTTAAAAAAACTAAATATTATAATCCATTTTGCGTTACACAAAGTTGGTCCATCATTGAAAAATTGGACATCTATACCAATCAAGTTTTAACTAGTTAGTTGGATGAAAAATAAAGCCCTTCAAGATCTATAGACACTTTGCACTTGATCCATCATTGAAAAATAACAACATTTAGAGCTTTTAATTACAAATCCATTGCAACAGTTTATAATCTAAAAAGTTATTTGAATCAATCCTATCACAAAATTGTTGTTAACAATACATCTTTACAAAAACTCCAAGTCAATAGATGAGTCAAGATGTGTAGGGGTGAATATGAAAAACTAAGCTAATATATTTATGCACTTCATTTCATTTTGGAGAAATATGGCAATTTTGATCATTCAAAATTGTTGAATTTGTGATTGAATATTCACTTCAAAACTAATAAATTCAAATTTTGCAAGATTTCAAAAGAAAAAGTGTATTGGTCCACACTCACCACATCATAAAAGTCAGGGCATGCCAATATGGTGCAACAAAAGACTATCAAGATAATTTGGCGTCAAACTCCATGCAAACTCAATATCAAACCTAGCATGGAGGTTGGTACCAAATTAGCTTGATAGTGTTTCAATGCACCATATTGGCATGTCCTGAACTTTGTGATGCATTCCACAAGATCAAGACCTTTTTTACTCTTAAACTCCTATTGGCCATATGGAGGCCAAAATGCAACTTTGGGTAGGCTCATATAGTCTCAATATTCATTGAAATTTTCTAAATTTTTTTTGCGGAGCTAGAAAAACACATAAGCTTTGTGGGAATACAAATTTTATTTCAATTGGTGCTTGGGAGATAAGGTTATGGCACAATAAGCCGAAAACGGAAGTGGATGGGTAGCCTCCAAAAAATCACAAAAATTCAAAATTTATTTATTTTATTTATTTTTCTCAAACATTAGATTTTTATTTGTATGTGAAGCTTTGATTCATTCTATTGGGACTAGTAATGAGAAAGTTATGGACAATCTTGTTTTTCAAGCAATCTAAGCATTTTCTTCGAAAAATAATTATAAGATTAATTTTTTAATGCAGTTTTCACAATTTTTCCAAAAAGATTGTTTGACAGGGTCAAGTATGCTTTTTAGAACAATCTCATTATTGGGATTATTATTTTTCAATTCCGTTTTAGAGCTATTAACAATTTAGTTTTTCATTCAATTTTTGACCTACTTCTACTTAACAATTTTTTTAAGAATGAAATCATGAATGAGTGTGTTTTTAATTTTTTTTCCTAGACTTTCAACTCAATTCCTCAACATAATTTTTTTTTTTAAATTCAAATTTTGTAATAGAAAACATTTCTACAAATGGCGATCAAAGTAATCTGAATTTGCAATATAATATTCAAAAAATCTTCTTTTCCAACTTTGGATGCTAATATCTTCCAATTTGTATGGTTAAACTTTATGAAATTTTTATCACATGATTTGAGACAAGTCAAGTACAAGATCCTATGGTCAAATTTGAAGAAAAATATTTTCTATGTTTTCTTGTGCTAACGCAACACAAATGACGGTTTTGAATGAAAATGTAAATTTCTATAGGTTAATGAAAATGTGAGAAGGAAGCCAATTGTGGAGGGTTGTGGAGAATCAATCCTTTAGTTTGTCCTTAAGTCATATGCCCACAAAAAAAAATATAAAACATGTCCCAAATTTTGTGGTTGGTTTAATTATGTTGTATTTATTGATGTCTCCTAGTGCGTTCCAGTTACAAAATTAAATTTGATCATCAATGGTACATAATCAATTTTAGCATATTTTCCAAGTTGAAAATACATTTTTTTGAGGACTAAAGAGGGTGTTGTTTTCTATGGGTAGGACTAAGGAGAATAGTCCATTTGTTTACCTTTAGGTATTTACCTTGGGATAAAATTGCCCCTATTTTGTGGTCCTTTAATTCTTTTGTTTTTTGACCAATTTAATCCATAACAAACATTTGGAAGTTAGGTTGAATTCCTTTGAAGCCAATATTGAAAAAATCTTTTTGAAGTTTTGCCACAATATCTAAACATGTTAATTCAAGAGGAGTCAAAATTTGTTGACCCTATTGGAAAGGTTTGAAAAATAGCTTTTTATCCTATTTCAAATATTATAGTCTTGCTACTTATGCAATTAAAGCTTTCAATTTCCACTCATTCAAACAGTATTTTACTACAATTGATTTAATTTACAAGAAAATTCAAACATCATTTTTTCTTGATGCACTAGAAAGTCGTTATTTTCAAAATTATGTCCCATTCTTTTGGAAATTGCACTCCTAAGGTCAAATTTGAATGCATAGTTTTTCCAATTGGCTTTCTTTAGCAATGACAACAAACTACCACTTTGTCTATTGTGCACAATCGCCATTATTAGACTAATCAAGTTTTTATATTCCAATTGACAAATAAAAGGAGGCTTCAATGTACCAAAGACTACCCCCTTTTGCATACTATATACAAAAGTTACAAAGGATTGTAAATTTTTGGTGCATAGATGTTCAAAAATCATTTTTTCAACAATAAATTACATATTAATGAAGGAGATGTACATTATGATATCATATGATAAAGTGGCCACCTTTTAGGCACATAAGACTTAGGGGTGTCCCCGAAGCACGCAAAAGATGCATGCAACCTTGCTTGCATCCTACTCCAGTTTGAAAATAGTTTGAAAATTCCCTGCCGCCAAATGGGAAATGAGAAAAAAAAAAGTATTCAAGTTGCAATCGATTTATTTTTTTCAAATCAATCAGCACCATTGGAGTTATGTAGGAAGAAAAAGACCCTCCCAAATGCCATCAATCTCTTGAGAAAATTGAAGCTGTTGATGCTGCCAAATACAATCTTGATCGTCCAAATATGGATACAATTATAGCTTTTGAAATACAAAATATGTACATGTTCACATGAATTCATACATATACATCCCATATCAATTGCAAGTTCTATAGGTTCCACATGAATAAATATATGGTTTTAGGATTGGTTTTCAAGTACAAATCATGAATTCATTTCATGAGGGGATGTACACACATTTATGGATGTGAAAGATTAACAATGTTACAAACCTCCCACGGCTTGTAACGTCAAGTCACAATGCACTCCAAATATGAACACCATATATACTTAGAACGTATATACAAGAACGTTACACAAGAGCTCAAACCACCTAACCATAGAGAGATCAATTTCCAAGAAGATATTGTTTCCTCACCCCCAAGCTCTGTCTTATATCATCTAGACTATCAATAAAGACTATTAGTCCTTAATATAGACTATGACTTCTTTTCTACTTTTAGCTTTCTATCCGTGATTCTGTTTAAAATCATCCACTAAAGTATATGTCCTAGTTATACTTCTCCAATCATATTTTATCTAAATCTCTTATCCATATCTTGATCTTCTACTTGGAGTTATCTAACTACAAGTTCCATCTGCTTTTCTTTATCTAGTAGTTGTTTAACCCCAGTGCACTAGTCATCCAAGTGGAGTTGTCAACTTCACTACATAAATCCATCATGTGTAGATATCTATCTCCAAGTATTCCAGTGCCCTTGTCATCTAATTGAAGTTGTCTAACTCCAGTGCACAAATCCACCATCTGGATATCTCTATTCTCTGCTTATTCACTAGTGCACATTTCATCATGAATGCATTCATCCATCAAAGGTCATGACATGAAAGTCATGACACAATTATCATAAAAAAATCTCATCTATCAATGCATTCATCCATCAAAGGTCATGACATGAAAGTCATGACACAATTATCATAAAAAAATCTCATCTATCAATGCATTCATCCATCAAAGGTCATGACATGAAAGTCATGACATAATTATCATAAAAAAATCTCATCTATCAATGCATTCATCCATCAAAGGTTCGAAGGTTGTCACAAGGGTCATGACAAACAACTACAAGAAAAATTACATGTGTACCACTTTTTGAATTTTCATAAGAGCTTAGCAACCAACATCAAGCTAAATGACACATATACTCCACTCATGTCTCATATCTAGTTTTTTGAGAAATAAACTATCTTCTGAAAAGATGGCACCCCTAGTTTGTATTAGTTGCCCCCCCCCCCCCCCCTTCTTTCTCAAAAAATTTAAAGGCCGTTGATTGTTTGTTTTTAAGAAATTTTACCTTTGAAATCACCATTGATTTCTCAGAAAATCACAAGCCGTTGACTTTGTGAGATTTAACTTGAGCCGTCCAAATATCAATACGGATACGGATACCAAAATCAATACTACATACGGATACATGATCGTATATAAATATACAATAAATACTGAATGGAGATATGGATATAGATACGATACAATATTGGATATGAATAAAAATACAAATATGGATACGGGTATAAGATACGGGATGTTGTTTATTCCATATTGTTTGTAATTGCATTCCTTTCTGAAAATTACAAGAGGGCATGGGGAAGGGGTAGGGAATGAAAATTTCAAAATTAATTTCAAAACTTTTTGGGGGGTTATTGGAGAATTAATAAAAAAAATTGGACTTTGGGTGCATTGTGACTTTTGTATGACTATCATCTCAAAAGATGGCACACATCTTTCACATATCTTTCACAATCTGTCACATAAGATGCAATTGTATCTTTTGGATATTAACTATTAGCAATATGAGTCCTTGTCTTGAAATAATTGTCCCGACTTTAGACCTCTTATTTTTCAAAGTTTGTTTTGAGTAGGTCATTTAGAGGCTTTCTTGTGTCCAATTTTTAATGAAGTTGCAATGAACTCATGCAATTTTTTTTATTGACAACAGTGATATCAATTTGTCGAAATTCATTTTTCACAACATGATTGATGAAATTGGTATTAAAATTTTCAACAAAACTAAAAACATCTAATCCCTTGGCGCTCCAATGTCCAAAATCTAGACAATGAACAAAGAGGTTCCATGGTCTTCTTTTTTTTAACACTTCATGTATGATGAATTTTTGTAATATTGACGTAAATAATATATATTTATTAAATTATAAGCAAAAATATGCAAAATATCAAGGAAAAATTAAGGTAAACCAAGCCATTTTTATATGCTCCCTTGCTTTTGTCATTTTTCACACACACACTCCATTCCATCCAACCCATCATCCAAATCTGCCCTTTTTTTTGACATGATCATTGTATTAATGCCAATAAGGGATAACATATCTCAATCATTTAACCCCTAAAAGACTGTTTGTCTCCTCAAGGGACAATTTGGGTCCGGATAGGTTCCTATGACCTCAATCTTTGGTGAAATTTTGAGGATGTGCGGTTATGCAAGAGCTTTGTGGGTATATCATTTTTATTTCAATTAGTGCCTAGGAGAAAAAGTTATGGCACAATAAGCCAAAAATTGAGGTTGGCGGGCAACACAAAAAATTTAAAAAAATTAATTAATTTTTTTTAAATCCTAAAATTATATCTTTTTGTCTACATTTGAAGCTTTGATTCATCTATTTGGACTAGTGATGAGAAAGTTATGGACAATCTTAGTTTTTTGGGCAATCTAAGCATCTTCTTAAAAAAATAACTTGTAGGATTCATTTTTTAATGCAATTTTTATAATTTTCCAAAAATAATTGTTAGACAAGGTTGTATTTGCTTGCTAGAACAAAATCAGCGTTGGGATTATTGTATTTCAATTTCATTGTAGAGCTATTAACAATTAATTTTAGTTTTTTCTTCTAGTATCTTGAATCTACTTCTACTTTAAAAAATTTAATGAGTAAAAATTAAGTGTTTTTTTCTTGAATTTTTTTTTCTAGATTCTCAACTCAAGTATTCAATATAAAAAATTAGAAAATCAAAATCAATAGTACCAAAAATTTAAGCTAAGAAGATTCAAAGCCAAAAAATCTATTCAAGCAAAGTGCAAAAAAACTTGTTTTCTTCACTTTGGATGCAAATATCTTGCAATGTATGCGGTCAAAGTTTCTGGAATTTCTTGCATACATTCTAACTCTAGTCTAATATAAGATCCTGTGGTTGGATACTAAAAAAATTATTTTTTGCAATAGAAGTGACATTTTGGAGTGTAATTTGATGGAGAAAAGGCCTTGGTCCTTTAGAGGTTAATGATAAAACACTTAAGTACCATAGGACCTATGAGAGAGCTGACGGTTATAGATTGTTTACATGATGTTCATGACTCCATTCTATGAATGCTTTTTGTAATTTGAGGATAGACTACTTCATAATTTCACATAAATTATAATTTGAACATAAAAAATTATCATTCGGGTTGGGTTGGATTCATGAGTTATACAAGCATGCACCTTTGAAAAATAGGTGTATCATTCTTCAAGAATTGACCTTAAGATTAAATTTTATTTTATTTTGACACAAATGAAACAAGCTTAGATCTTCAAATTGTTGGTTTGCATGGTAAGGTGGGTACACCCAAAACCGCCACTTTTTGCTACTGAGCCTAGTTACTACTATTAGACTGGTCAAATTTTCACAGATTCTTGTTGGCAAGTGAAAGGAGGTTCCAATGCACCAGAGAACGTGGCATTTGGACACCGTATGCAAAAGTTATTAAGGGTCAAAGTTTGTTTCTGAAAGGGCTCCATCCAAATAGGTACATAACTGATTTTGGAAATGTACACAACCTGTAGATGGCGCTTTAAGGTTAGGTGCCATTTTGGGGGTGCCTACCTTAATAGGCTTGTCTACCTCCCCTCAAATCTGGATGGAGAGAGTAAAATAGGAAGTTTTAAAAAGCGCACATGTTCTAAACCCCCCACCTCCTCAAATGTACACTTTTTGTGCATGTTGCTTTGGGGTAGCCTTCAATAGTGTAGAAGTAATGTACATTTTCAGGAGGTGGGCGATTTTAGAGCCCTTTGCCATTTCAACTTCAAAATTCCATAACTAATTCCGCAAAGCTCCAAAAAAATATGAAACGACTTGGGTTTCGATGCCCATTCCACTTGACAGAAGAATATTTGAAGAAGCTTCCCCTCCCCCGGTCTCCCCCGGTCCCCCCCTCAATTTCAGTTCCAGCTCTTCGGTGGGCGATTTATGGCCCTCCTCCCTTTTCACTTAACTGGACTGAAGTACTCCCTGAAGTACTCGTTCCCACGTTTTCCCCAAGGAGGAGCGGTGGCCCCCTAAAGTACGGACGGACGAGTGCCAGTGCTGCCTGGGCTGATGATTCTCCCTCCGTCCCTCCGTCCCTCCGTCCCTCCGTCCCAAGAGGTGGCAGACCGTCCCTGGGACCCGTGAAGCTCGGTCACCGAGGGGGACAGAGCTAAAATTGTCAAAAGCTTGCGCTGGCTGGGGGCGTACGACGGAAGGAAAAAAGCTAAACCCTAGGCCAAAGCTAGCCCGACCTACAGGCCAAAGCTAGGCTACGCTAGTAAGCTACACGAAAGCTTGAGAGTCCCACTACGCTAAGTTAAGGGCGACTGACGGAAGTGTGAGCATGAAGCAAGGCGCCTGCAGCTCCTTCGAACACGTGGCATGCATGGGGAAGAACTGAACGAACGAACAGAAGGGGGGCCCGAGATGACTTGGGGGGCCCGAGACTGGAGCCGATAAAGTGGAGTGGGCCAGTAGGGTGGTCCCCATCACCCACTGCATCAAAAGCCAAGTTGTATAGGTTAGTAAGTTTAATGGAAAAAAGTAGACCTGGCTTTCGGAATGAGTGGGGCCGGGTGGGGCCGGGTGGGGTCGTGGAGACGCCAGCTAGGAGGAGGGTGGTGTGGAAAGGTGGGGCATTGATGTGGGCTGTGTGCCCTGCGGGGGAGCACAGGCCAGATGTCCGCACTGGCCCCGCCCGCAACAGCCACCCACCCGGGCAGGCAGCCGCACCAACCCACTGGACCCGACCCGACCCGACCCGACCCGGCCCGACCCAACCTCCGCCCGGGGGAGATTCAGGCTCCCTCCGCCTCGCTGGACCACGGGGCACCGTGTGCACGTGCCGCAGGCGGCTGGGGGGCGGGCTGGGCCGGCGGGGCTGCGCTGCTGCAGACGCGTCCTCGGGATTCGCCACCCCGGATCTCCGCACCCGGCCAACCGCTTATCTTGGCCTCTTGCGAACCCGCACTTCTCGGATTTGGTCACAAGTAACTTAATGCGACGAGCCTGTCCAGGAAGGATGGACCCATGGATTGCCCCCGTCTTTTTACCCCTACAGAAAACACTGGAATTTTTTTAATTTGCAATCGGAGGCCCCAAATTAGGCCCGGGGTGGTTTGACCCCCTCGCTCGGCCATGCGGGCAAACCCTGCTTTTTGCACATGATTTTTTTGCAAATTTTGAATTCATATTTGCGATTAGAAACCCCAAATTTGTATAATGAAGTCAAGAATATACCCTGAAACGGCCCAGAATCGGGGGCTTCTTTTTTACATGCACCCTTGGTAAGGCCGAGCGAGGGGGTCAATCCACCCCGATCCAAATTAGCTAAGAGACGTGAAGAAATACAAAATTCAAGCGGCACAATTCAGGGGGGAGGTACATTTACCCTTTGATGGGGCAATACATGCGTCAATCCTCTGTGGCCTCAAGGAAGGGGGAGGGTTAGATTCTTTAGTTTTTTTTTTGCTTCTTCTTCAAGGTTTTGTCACATATGGATGGAAAAAACTGTCCCTTATTTTGCGCCCACAATTTTGTAATTCGTTACTCTTCTAGTAGTAATTCGGGGTCCAGGATTCCAAATAGAGAATTCTAAATTTTCAATTTTTTTATCATCCATGGAAAATAATTTGTTCCTAGTACATCTTCTCCAAGGTTAAAAAATTTAACCTTAAAAAGGCTCATACCACTTCTATAGTAGATTTCGCACTTCTCAGGATCCCAAAGGTCCCTCATCAATCCCACCTTTTCTTTGGTACCATGGGACCAAATTACACCATTTCAAAATAAATCTCTACTTTATTTCCAACTAGAATAATGAAATTAAGTATAACCTTACTAATAGATTTGGAAATATTATGAGTTTTTATTTTTGATGAATCAATTACCAATTGTATGGTTTATAATAAAAAATTATTATTGTAGTAGTGTATTTATGTCAATTAAAAATATATATTTAAAATATAAATGGAATCACTAATTCTCGATGAAAAATTGCATGAATAGTATTGAATAGTATTGAATAGTATTTTTTTGGTCCCAAAGATGAATGAATGTAGAAATACAATGCTTCACCTAATTTTAAGTGACCGTCGACTTGACACTTTTCCAAAAAAATTAAGATATGTAACAAATTGTTCTTCATATCATCTTGAATTATAGATTGCATTGGACTAAATTATTTATGCTAATTTTAGCTATATTCACCCATATGGCAAATACTCGACTAAACCTGATCTAGTATTCTTCAGAGTCCCAAAAAATAATTGTAAAAAACTGTCTCTTATTGTTAATTTTGCATATTGTAATGTTTGTAAGCTACTTTAGGGGCCTTGATTCCTTAAATAAATTTCAATTTTTCAAATTCTATCATCCAAGATAAATTAAAAGAAGTCTTATGTTTTTCCTCAAGGTAAGAATTCCACAATACCAAATGTGATTTAGTCCTAACCCATCCATTTGAATCACAAAGTTTTTATAGTAAAGAACATGGTTTGGATGGAAATGTTGTCTTCCTATCCTGAAAATTCCTATATTCTTGTTGTCAATATATGTAGTATCTTGTCGGCTCCATTTTAAATTATTGAGTTTGTTTAGTTCTTTTTTTTTGGTCACATTGACAACTAAGGTATATATCACTGACCACGGCTAGATCACATTTGGTTTCTAACACCCCCACCCACCCTGAGAAAATAAGAATTTATTTACCGCGAATGATAAATTTTGAGTGATCTATTGTGAACATAAATCACCTTATTACATTCTCTCTTTTTGTATTCTATTATCACTATGATAGATCCTATATTGAATTGATTTGTAATAATGATGTTCTTAACTATATCCAAAGTGAATAATTCAAAAATTTGTAAGTGTCTTCTATTGATTATGACTTTGTTTCTCTCTAAAAACTTCAAATGCTTTCAAGACTTTCCCAAAAACTTCAATCTTTTACATGGTAGAAAAAGAAATGTGACATCAAATGTGAAAACAAGGTAATATAACTTTCATTCATGTATTGCAACAAATAGTGGATGAAAGATAAAAGATATTCATTTCAAACTTAGAAGACCACAAAAAAAAAATTGTTTACATAGATCAACAAAGTCTATATTGTTTCTACATGAAAAATGCATTGAAATAGAATAAATTGGAAATACCATACAAATGGAAATAATTAGGCTTTATATATATTTTTGGAATCCAAATCAAAGTGAAATCTTAGATTGAGGTCAAATTTCCAAATATTTGCTTCAATTTGGATATGAAAATTTTAATATTTGATTGTATTACCTAGCCAATGTATACCTTTTCAATGCATTTTCGTACAGAAACAATACATACCTTTTCTAAATGCAATTTTTTTAGAAAAATGGTTATTTTTTTGTGACTTTCGAGTTTGAAGTGGATATATTTATTTTGTATACTATATATTGCTTTGATATATAAGTAATTTTTTAAAATATTTGTTTTTTCATAGACTACAAATCTTGAGGTATCTAAGAACAATAAATAAACTCTTGTCTCATGGCATGATCGACTACATTTAGACTACAAATTTGTAAAAAAAATTCTAACACCTTCAGTATATGCCTTTTTAGACATATTCAAATGGATGAATGTCATTTGTGATTGATAAAATTTTATAATAAAATAAAATAATAATATTATTTAGTATCACTTATTTGACAAAACAACAATTCAAATCAAGGTGGAAGATTATAGATGGAAATTGGGCAAGTTTTACTGTCTTGTAAGAGATAAAATATATCCTTCTTTACTCACCAATTGGATAGATGTCCTTCTAAAGACAACACTTTTGAGGGAACTCCCACCTTAAATCATACGAGCATCACATTTTGGCAATTGGAGAACTTTTGTTTGGGAACCAAAGGATTTCCTCCACTATATTTGATTTCTTGTATTGCATTTTTCAATTATGAACAAATATGTCTCAAATCTTGCAAATTATTTGTTTTGTTTGTATCTCTCACCAACTCTAGTTCATCACAAAATAGTTATATATTGGACAACACCAACAAAGATAACCCTATCAATTTTTTAAATATTATATAGCTAATACTTGACTAGACCTTTGACTATGTAGTTGATTACAACCAAATTAGGCCCTCTAAATTGATTCCATGGCACTTTGGAACTTTGGTTTGTAAAATACTTGCATGTTCTATTCTATTATCAAACTCTATGAGTCTTGTTATACATGATGTAGAATCATTCTTGGCAATTGAGTATTATATATAGAACACAATGTTTATGTTTTGTTTTTTTGTAAACGATGGTTACTAGAGACACTATTATCTTGCTATTTTTTGGTGTGTATTTGAATGCATATGTATCCGACTAAGGAATATGCCTATATCTAGTACTAGGGGCTTGCATGAAGTTTAAGAATTATAGTTTGATTGAAATTTTAGAGAATTCAAAATTTGACATCAAGAATTCACTGCAAGTCATCACAGAATGGTTCTTGCCATTTCTAAGTGAGCACCAACATCGAAATTTCATCCACTTTGGAGGTTTACAATTCAATCATATAATAAATATTTTTTAAATTACAACAATTTGGGTAAGAAATTTATCGAGTATACATTGTAATATTTTGTTTTTCAAGTTTCCACAATGTATTGCACTTAAATCTTTGTGGATCAATTTTCTAACTTGGTATTGCTCCCAATGCATACAATAGATACAACAAATGCAATGTCAAAAGCCACAAGGTGCTCATGTGGGAACATTTATAAAGATATTCTTCTAAGCCTAGCTTGAAATGGGTTCCATTCACAAAATTGCATGATCTTGCACTTTATCCAAATGTATACAAGCATGTAGAGTTGCTCTATTTGCCATGATCATTGCTTGAATTCCATTCACGGTTGTCGTACATAATAAACTAACATCGCTACAATTGTAAACAATGGTAAAATCACAACTAATAAGAACTAATCGCTCTAAATGTAGATTATTGCCTTATAAACTTTCAAAATCTTAGTGCATCTCATGCAACTTAATGAAGAATTTGTGATTTTAAAGTACATTGCACTTATAACCTCTATCAATGGGAAATGAAGTTCAACAAAAGTGATAAGAATCTAATACTTTGTAGGAAAAATGAAAAATGAAAACTTTCATTTTTCCTTCTTATACTTTGTAGGAACGTATAAGAAACTTTGAGACATTGAAGGAAAAATGAAAAATGAAAGTTTTTTGATAGAACGTAATAGTACAAAATTTACGTACACTACCATGGGAATGTGTAGAAAATAATTCATGAACTTTGACAATTTAATCCCTAAAGGACCATCTTGCTGTTTTTTGCAACATAGCGATTTGAGGTAGGTACCTGTAACTTGATGTTTGCATATTTTAGGCACAAATTTTAATAGAAGTTGTGGACGAGAAATATCTTTCATGTAAACAAAAAAACTATGACATTTGAAAATATGAGTCAAAAGTTATGGCCCAATATGTTACTTTTTTAATTGGACGGGCAGTTTGGGCAGATTTTTTAAAATATTTTTTTCAAAACAAAAAATTGAAATTGGTTTTCTAGGTTTATATGTATGTGGAAAGCTTTTAAACATCCCATTTTGATTAAATGAGTAAAAAATTATGAGGAATTTTAGTTTGTGGGCAGTTATGGATTCTTTACTTTAAAATAAACTTTGAAGTCATTTATTTCAATCAATGTTCAATATTTTTGGAAATAAAATAAAATTGTAGGGTGCAGATTGTTCATTATAACATTACAACCATTGGGAATGGCATTTTTCAATTCTATAATTAACTTCTTAACAATTTAATGTTTTGAGCCATTCTCTGCTTCTTTCTGCTTACTATTTTTTTCCTATATGTTGTACAATTCCAAATGACCTGAAATTTTTCAAGCATGACTTGTAGACAACTTGCCCTAAAGAATGAATCTCAAGGGTAACCACCATTTTGGATATTTTTTCATACAAATGTCACCTTGTGAAGTGCAACTGCCCAATTCTTCCCAGGGACCAAAAAATGATTTTTATCAATTCACATTAGATGGTTTTTTGGGGGTCTGGAGGGCCGTTTCGGGCCTGTTCCCGGCGCTGTTCCCCCGGCAGCAAAAGAACGGCCGCTGTCAGAAAAAAAATATTTCAAAAAAAAAAAAAAAAAAAAAAAAAAATCTTAAAATGGAAAAACAAGATGAACAAATTTTTTTTTGAATTTTTTGAATTTTTTTTTTTTTTGTATGAAGTGGCAGTCGCTGTGCCATGTCACGCAGCTGCTGCGGCACAATTCCAAACTGCTTCAGACTCTTGGAACCCTGGGGAACTCGTAGCCCTCCACAGGGTCTGAAAAACATGTAATGAACGCTAATATCTTGCAATCCATACAGTGAAAAATTCTGAATTTTTTTCCACATATTTTCAAACCAACATACTACAAGATCCTATGGTTACACGTGTCCAAAAATGTGTTGTTTTTTTCCAAAATTTGGTACTTGTGCTCAAAATGGTAGTTTTAGAGTGTTTTGGAGGAAAACATAGTCAAAGAACTTAAGAGGTTAAATAATAGTGTTTGAAATGAGGAGGTGACGGACATTCTTAAAAGATTCTACATATGAGAAGAGTGCTAGCATGAGAGCATATATAGGATCTATGAGCCCATAAGCCTAGAAGTCTATATTATAAACACCTTCTATGGTTATAGACGTCTATATTATAGATTCTTTTTATATTATATTATACCTATATTATAAGTGCATAACTATGTTATAAACACCTTCGAATGGTTGTAGGTATATATCTAGAACTAGGTTCAAGGATCGTAGGCTCACGTCTCTACGCTCACGTGCTAGCATTGTTGAACATATGATAACTCCTTTGAGTGAGATTTTTTGCATTTCATATAGTTTTATTTTTTAATTGCCGCATTATTTTGCATTTTGTGTCATGTTACTTCCATGTTTGCCAAGTCTGGGGAGCAGTCTGGGGAGGATTTTTACATGAGCTAGCTTACCCCAAATTACCAAAAACTTTCCAAAAAAACTTTCCAAAAGCACCATGCACATGCCCTTGATCGTTAGATTGTGAGCTTCATCTGATGAGCAAACTTGCCTCCTAAAATCAAGCATCCATTCATGCATGCAAGATGATTTTACTTTGCAGCCTTTGACTGGACATGGCATTAGAATTTTGAAATGCCAGAAATCAAGCAAAAGAAGCCACAGGGAAATGTGCTGCTTAATCCAAGTCCCGGGGATCGGGGTGCTAGTCTACATGTGGGCATGCAGTACTTAAATTCTTTTTTTAAAAATTTGATTTAAGAAAATCATTTCTTCAACTAACTACAATCACTATTATCATAAATGTATCAGTAAGTTTCTTAAACAAACTGTAGTATTTTTTTTTTTAATCTTTTTCTTTTGGGGGGGGGGGGGAGGTTTTGTTATTTTTGTTTTTGTTTTTTGTTTTTTGTTTTTGTTTTTTTAAACAAATGGAAATTCCATTGCAAAACAAAACAGTAACATACAACAGCCAAGCCGCAAGGCTGGACAATGAAGAGATAAAGACGGGGGCTTTGGGCTCTAAAAGAAGGGTGTTTGCATGGCCACCAATGTCTTGTGTGGCATGTGGTGGCTTTGTTGGAGGGGATCAGGGTGAACTGCCCCCCTTGCTCATCCCTCCAAAGTCATCCTAGGATGCATGTAAAAAAAAAACTTATTTTGTGTTTGAGTAATTTATCTTCTATACCTCTCTTAACCCTTGAACGAAGGGCTCATAACCGTGGAAATCATATGTATTGACCAGTGTTTTTTTAGGTGGCGAAAAAATGCCAAAAGGCGAAATTTTTTTACCTCCTCCCTGTTTCTGGCAGAAAACTGTCGATGTGGCATCCAGCTCACAGCCACATATTTGCCACTACCTCTCAAGAAATCGCCATCATTTCGCGAGGTTGGGACGGCCTGTCGCCTCCCGGACGGCGTCCAATCTCCGCCGTTGAAGTCTTCATCGCCAGAGCGGCTCCCATGCGCCCGTTGATCTGCAATTAGGGTGCCAGATGTCACGCTACTCTTAAACTGAGAGTTCCCTTGTTTACGCAAACCTGGCGCCAACAATTCACTGGATTGCATTTGCGTATCGCCAGTTCGGTTAAGGACAGATTTGAGAGTGTACGCATTCTTGCAAGGCAATTTTATATGCTCGCAACCTCTGAAAATCATGAGTTTCTTGAGGACGGACACAATCATGGTCGACAATGGAGGTTTAGGGTCGATGGAGACTTGGAGTTTGGTCGCTGTTGTAGGGTACAATTCTTACAACAAGAATTGGCGTTCAATCTTCAGGTAACTGGGTGGATCTTGCATTTGTTGGTCTTCAATTTTGCACTATATATTATATCAACTTCGCTTGTAACTCAACTCGTGAATGCTGTTCTGCTACCTCTGCGTATTTCTCTAAATTGCTGTCGTTGTGCACTTGTGCGTTTCGCCTTCAGGTTGAGCTCGCAAGGTTTAGGCCTTCAGGTTGACCTCGCGAAGTTTAGGGTGCAATTGGTAGCCCACCTCTGTGTATTCCAATTGCCATCGGTTTGTGTTTTTCTTCCTATCACTCACTTGCAATTGTTGTCGCTGTATGCTGCACTTTTGATTTGTCAACGTCGATTTTGTAGCTTGCGTTTAAGTTCTTGTTTTGTCTTGAAGGTCTCACATTTAGTATTTAGGGTCCTTGCGTTCTCGATTGCTACTGCTTGTGTTCGAAAAATGTTTCCAGGTATGTCTTTACACAGGTTCTTCGCAAGGCTGCCAAACACAGGTTCCTCTTCGTCGTCGGGAGTGTTCGGAGATGGCTCCAGCTCGAATCCAGGGACGTCTTCATCTGCTTCGGTGGTGCCCTGTAGCCTGCAATTGAGTGCACAAAGTGGAGGAAACTCCGTATGCAACGTGCCTCGCAAGCAAAAGACCAGTGCGTTGAAAAAACGAAGAAGATCGAATCCTGCGGTCATTCTTGTAGAACCTGGAGACAGCGTGGTCCCCTTGAACAAGTCCAATTCCGATGATGTTGTGGAAGTGATCTCATTGTCGTCAGGGGCATCCACAGCAAGTGGAGAAAATGTGGCACCTACTGCATCAAAGAAAGACAAAGGGAAGGGGGTCTTGCTGGAGTGTGAGGATTTCGATGACAAAGACGATGAGGACTGCATCGGCGGCGAGTCGGTCCACAAGAAAAGCAAGAAATCGTATGAAGCCAGTCGAAAATTTCAGGACACTTGGGCTGCTAGGCTCCCTTGGGCCGAGTTACATAGAGGAGGTGATGGGCTGTACGAGTCCGTGAAGTGCTTGGTATGTTCAACCGTAGAGGGCAAAGACAAAATTCTCGGTCCTAAGTGGGACACACTAAAGAAACATGGAGGGAAGCGAAAGGCCACCTGCGATATGTCAAACGGGATAAAAAAGGATCAATGGTACATTGCAAAAAACTGCAAGCATTTACGCAATGAACGCATCTACGCAGGTAGAAGCCAAACCACAGTATTGGAACAAGTGACCGTGCTTAAGGGGGAACGGGCCAGGAAGCAGATCCAGTTTGCCACAATATTACATTTGCTACATGAAGGTTGCCTTATGTTGGAGTATATTGCCTTGCACCCACTCTTTAGCTTTCTTGGTGTACCAAAACTGCCAAAGAAACACTGGTCAGATGGCGCGGGTTGGGAATTGGCTGAGTGCTTGTACAAGCAGGTGCAAGCTAAGACTAAAGCAACAATGAAGTCAGCAAGATTTTTCTCCATCACATGTGACGAGGTGTCCATCCTAGACACTCAGAGTTGGATTTCTATACACGGATATGTGTGTCAGGATTGGCAACGGAAGCCGATGCTTTTGTCTTTGGAGTGGGTTGTGAACGGAGGTGGATCTGATAGTATGACAAAGGTCATCGTAAATGCCGTAAAAGAATACGGTGGCATCGAGGCAGCAGACCTTGGAACACGGTTGGCCTCATTTGGTGCCGGTAAGTGCGTCATTTTCTTAGGAGGGTCTCTGCATGCTTTCACTCTCTCGGTTTTGTTGTAGTTTTGGCTTGCTTCTGTTTTGTAGGGTTCACGTGTTTGATAAAGTGGGGCAATTTGGGATCCTCTGTTCATGCATGGTAAGCAACTCATTCTCCTAGGATGTTTTTTCATGTGTGCACAGATGGAATCAATACATTCCAAGGAAAGAGGACAGGAGTCGTGCAACAATTGAAATCAAACTGGGCTCCTCGAGTGATAGGCGTGCACTGCATGGTAAGTCTTCATCCTACATGTCCAACTGTGAGTTCTAGTCATGTCCAACTGTGAGTTCTAGTCATGTCCAACTGTGAGTTCTAGTCGTGTCCAACTGTGAGTTCTAGTCATGTTCATTGTTCAGCCATGCAAGTGTTCTTAGTTGCTTTTTCCGAATTTGTGAGCACATTCGATGGAAGTTTGACACCTTCATTTTGCAGGCCCATCGGACAAACCTTGCTGTCGAATCGTTGAGCACTCTCCCTATAGTGTCACGAATTGAAGACGTCCTGCAGTCTCTACATGCGTTCTTCGCACATTCACCAAAACGTCATTTGGAGTTCCAGAAATTGGCGGAGGTCATGCATTCAAAAGGACTGAAGATTTTGAAGAACATTAAGACACGTTGGATTAGTATGTTATCTCCATCAGTTAGGGTGTTGAATGAGTATAGAGTTCTTCTAGTGAAGATGGCGGCTGACTCCATGCCCCCTGCTCCAGACTCAAATGGTAAGGCAGGTAAGAAGGACAAGCTTCTTATGAAGCTTGCTAGCCGCAACCTATCATTTCTACAAGATTTCCAAGTTCTTCTTACATTATCGGCACTCCTTCCTCTGCTTCGATCAATCCACAGCTTGATCAAATTCGCCCAAAGTCGGGAAGTCTTCATCTGCGACTATGTTGCAGCGATTCAAATTTGCATCTCGGAGCTCCAGGCGTTTTACTGTGATGAATCCTCTGCGTTTACACACGACGCATTCTGGGACTTCAAGGCTCTAGTTCAAGTTCGTCATGATGCCATTCCCATGGCCTGGGTCCCTAGCGCATTGGACTTGAATGAAGATGGCCAAGAGTTGCTTCAATTTACTCCAGGAGGCACCAACGTCAAAGCTTTGTATTCAGAACCGGGGTGTGAAATCTCAACCCCAATCAATCGGGAGCTGCATGGACGCATCTGTGATTTAACGAAGGCATCTTGTAAAGGTAAGGTACTCAACAGCCTTAAACAGACTTCATTGTGACGAACTTGGAGCTGTACTGATTGAACCATGTTGTCTTGTCTTAAGCTTTGCCATTTCAACCTGAAAACTGCAAATGACTTGTAAGTGAATAATTGCAAATGACTTGTGTGTGAATAACTATGTTGTTGTTTTGCTGTGACAGAGGCAGCACAGGGTCTGATAAGTCAACTCACTACACGATTTCCCTCATCAAGCCTCATGGACGCTTTTGGAATCGTGTATCCTCAGTATTGGAGGATACCAGAGGCGGATCATAACTTCCAACGGCATATTGCGATAATCAAGGAGCACTACTGTTACCCAAAAGAATTTTTGAAGAGGAAGCCGAAGAAGGGCAAGGACGTAGCAGTTGAAGAGGTTCATGCCATGAAGACGGTTGAGCCTGTCTTATGCGCTGCAAAGTTAGAAGAGCAGGCAATGATGTTTCAGATCACCATGAAGTCCAACTGTGAAGGCGCCATGACGGGAGATCTACCCTTGAACCCGTTGACTCGTCTCTGGCGTCGCTTGGAAGCGTCTGGCCTATTGCGACATAAGCTCTCCGAGTACATGAAGGTTGTTGAACTCGCTGTGGTTGCAGTTTTGGGGAGTGTAGAAGACGAACGTACTTTTAGCACGCTCTCGTTTATGAAGAACAAATTGAGGAACCGGTTAAACGTGCACTTGCCCTTGGCGGTTGCTATGCATGCACAAGAGTTCTACACACTAACGGACTTCCCTTACAATGCTGCCTACGACGACTGGAAGAAGAACATTCGCAAGGAGGATTGAAAGTTACTAACATGTGTTCATGTATGTGCAGCAAGTCGGAGGGAAGCAATAGACTAATTCTAACGTGTGCTTGTACCAGTGCAGGAGTCGATGATGAAATGAAGGGCGTGGGGTTAGCGTCTGCAAACCTCACGACTCTTTAACCGAGTCCCCCTCCCTTTCCAACAGTCAGAATGTATTTTATTGAACTACAGTTGTAGCTTGTTTGTGAGTTACTGTTTGCATGCTTCGTTCGTTACTTTGTGCTTTACTTCGTTACTTTGTGCTTTATTGCTTAAACTGTTGCTTGTTATGTTTGAGCTTATTGCTTCTAGGTTAGTTAACAGTAATGCTTTTTTTGTGCTTACTGAGTCTGCTTAATTCTAGGTGTGATAATATTCCGTCAACACTCTGCTTAGTGCTTAGTGTAATGTGTGGTCATTTCCGCTACTCTTCAATATGCTCAGGCTTCAAGTCATTTCATTTGTATCATCATACTAAACCAATGTTGGGAAGGGAGATGGACTTTGGCTCTGAGACAACCCTAAACCCCACAATGTTGTTGCAAGTGTCAGAAGCTTTAGATTTTAGTTGATAGCCTGTCTAGCATCTTTTCTTGCACCTAGGGAGCCAGTGATTCATGTAAAGTTTGCTTACAAACTATTTGTATCGCCAGCTGTTGGCAAAAAATAAATAAAAGAGGATGCCAAAATTTTGCATTACATACTCCCCTACAGCCACTCTACTTCACTCCCAAAGACCTTAAAAAAGCCAGAGTTTACATGATGCTTTTCTACTTTCTGCCGCCCCAGCTCCATTCCTAAAAACGTAGGATTTACATTGGTATTGACACCGTGTGAATTGTTGGATTAAAATAATACAAAAGCACTCATTGGAAGTCAAACTAATGTAGATGATCATCATTTTTCCCACAAAATTTGGAAGATGAATAGTTGTACTTTTATCCTACATAGGGGATTCTCTTGTCATTCATTAGCCGCAAAACGTCCGCCATGACGTTTAAGTGTTAAATAATTTGGGGTCTATGTGAATTCAAAATTTGTAAATTTTATCATTTGTGACAGATAAAAAATTTCAGTAATTTTCTTTGGGGACGAGCAGGGGGTCAATTCACCTTGGCCGTGGGAGGGGAGAAGAAAATCCTCATAAGTGATCCATACTTAAATCCTAAACGTCCAGAGTTGTGTTTTTTCCCATATTAATGACAATTTGGGAAAAGTCATTATAAAGTACTATTTGGAAGAATATTTTGGAATTGATTTATGAATGAAAGTTATATATTTTGAGTTTTAGACTCCATTTGTATAGTTAGATTCACCAATGCTATCAATAATATTTTTTCATAAATTTTGAAAGGAAAATTTCCAAATTCCTTCAAAATTTGGTCAGAAGCAAAATATTTTTTTTAGAGGATATAAAACTTGTTGGAATGGATTTGAAATGAGGTTTTCTTGACATGTTGGTTTTTTGGAGTTTTTGTGTTTTTTACATTTATGACCTCATTTTTGCAAATCCAATTTTGAACTAGAGTTAATGCAATTTTGGCTTGGTCAACCACTTGACAGACTTCCATATTTGTAATTTTAGAAAAATATGTACTCTAGTAACACCAAATCCAACCATTAAACCTGACAACAACTTCATAAAGTATCTTCACAAATTAGGCTAATTTTCATCCAAGTAGTAATGAGAAAAAAATAAGAAAATGATTATGTTCATTGTCCATAAATTAGACTTTGGAGTACTTAAGAGTTAAGTTTGCTTACTAGAACAATCTCACCGTCAGAATTATTGTGTTTCAATTCCATCGTAGAGCTATTAACAATTTAGTTTTTCCTTCAATCTCAAAAGTACGTCTACTTAACATTTTTTTAATGAGTAAAAATTTTGAATTTTTTTTTTGAATTTTTTTTTGGTAGATTTTGAACTCAATTCTTTATTATAAAAAAATTAAAAATTAAAAATAATAATCCAAAAAAATTTAAGTTAAGAAGATTTAAAGTCAAAGAATTTGACATATTTTGCTCGAGTGATTTTCATCACCCTAGATGGCCTTTAGCCCTTAGCCTGCCTCCTAGGTTGAACCAGCTTAGAGAGCTGGACTAATGTGATATCTTTTTTCCTTTTTAGTGGTCGCCTTTTATTGAAAAAAAAAGAAAAAAAGTCAAAGAATCTACTCAAGCAAGGTGTAAAAAGACTTCTTTTCTTCACTTTAAATGCAAATATCTTGCAATCTATACGGTCAACATCTTTGAAACTTCTTCTACACATTCTTACACTAGTCTAGTGCAAAATCCTACAGTTAGATATGCAAGAAAAAAACAGTTTTTAAAGTTTTTTGCTCGTGGCAATATAAATGGCAGTTTTGAATGTTTTTTGATGAAAAAAAGGCCTTGAGACTTTATGCGTTAAACTAGAAAGAGTGGTCTCCTCCAAGTTGTTTTTATGTTTAGTTTGTTATTGGGAGATTTCATGGACCATGCATCCTCTGGTCGCATTCTTGATATTGTCATAAAACACTTTGCGATGAGGGGTGTATGGGTTTTGTTTTGTGGCATTTGGACCTACGGTATGAAAGTTACTGAATTTCAAAATTTTCATGAATTAGAAAATTAAATAATTACTTTTACTTTTTACTTTTATCTTATATTACACTGTCAATGGCACAGGGCACGCTAGTGTAAGTTTAAGTTCGATGGCTCCAGTAACTTCAATGGAAAGAAAGTACCTGCTCCAAGCTTTTGCAGAAAGTAGGTGGGATGTGCAGAGCATAAGCGTAACCATCAATTCAGTAAGTAAATAAGTTTGCTGCCATGGTTTGCCTCACTTGCAGCAGTTCAAAGGACGATTCATCACAATATTTTAGTCAGTTGCACATTATTGAGGCATACACTCTGAGAGTCTGAGACAAGCCTATAGTCTTAGCATGCAAACCAACAATCTCAACAACATGCACCCCTTTCAAATATGTCAAAACTCATCAAAATGTAGTATTGTGAATAGCTCCAAATCTAGTATATCTATAACCATTGCCTAAATCTCTATTACCACCCTTTTACAAGTGTAAAATTGTTTTGATGCTGTCTTATTTACGTCAGGCAATCACTTCAATGATTTTTTTAAGAAAATGAACGGATTTGGATGATCTGTTGGATAGTATTGGGCCCCAAAGTAGGATGATGAAAATAGGTGGCAAATGCAAATAGGCTTGTCTACTTTAAGGGCGGCCACCCTCGTAATTGCCACTTTTTTGCTACTATGCCTCTTTACTATTATTATAATTTTTGGTCAAATTTTAATATTTTCTTGTTGGCAAAGTGAAAGGAAGTACTGATGTACCCAAGAACACGGCTCTTGGATACCATATGCAAAAGTTACAAAGGGTCTAATTTTTTTTTGGTAGAGGTTGTAAAATTGTTTTTTCTACATAGGTACATATTGATTTTAGAGATGTACCTAAAGTGATGATGGCTATTTTGGTTTAGTGATGCATACAGAATTCTAGGGATGAACATCTACACTTTTGTTTTTATATAGAAGAATTTTCTATCATCCACATGACAATAACCATCTGCAGTGTCATTCAAGGGTATAGTGCATCCTCAATGCACATAATATATTAGTCCCTCCTAATAAATTTCTAACTTTTTACTCATTTATAATTAGAACTTGAAAATTTTATCACTGAAGCACATTCAAAAGTATTTTTAAACGGTGCAAGACAACTCAAATTTAGACATTGAATAATGAAAATAAATTGCTTCAAAAGCTAACAAAAGACAAAAAATTATAGAGTTTTGAGCAAATCATGGTTACCAATGCACATTGCACTTTATATTCATTTGGTGCAATTTTAAGTTACAATTAAGAATGTACTAAAAATTGACATTGGGCTCCTATAGGCAATCATGTTTCAATTGTATACATTTTGGGTCATTAATATCTTGATTTTAGTGTTTTTTTTATCCAAACGTAGCCTTTTTGCATTTTGGTTAGTATTGATTATAGATACATATGCCTTATAGACTTTTCTTAGAGATACTTTGAAATTTCTTCTTGTCTCTTAATAGCATCCATGAAAACTCAACTTGATAACAAGAATCACACTCCATTGTTTATTCTATTGATTTAGGTGATATTACCTTAACCTTAAACCACATGATAAGTCCCTTGGGCTTGGTTTCAAGTGAATCTTTGACAATCACCACCCAAACCTTGGGCAAGGGACAAGCCCCATGCCCCACTTCAAGGAGCTTTTTGTTTTTGTTTTTTAATTTAAAAAAAAGAGGTTACCATTAAAAGAAAAGAAAAGAAACATTAGTCTGATTCTTTGGGTCAGTGCAAGTTGAAAGTCAAAATAAGGGACAAACCCCATCTAGGGTGATGAAAATCTTCCAAGTAGAACACGTTGTTTCTACACCACAAGTCGAGGAACTCCTAACAAATATTTTTTTGCCTATCTTCACTACATTTGTGGAAAAAAAAGGCAAAGTGGTTCCTATGGGCCATGCTTGCCAAGATTGTGGCATGCCAAGTAGAGTTGCAAATATCTTTATTATTAAAAACTTTGTGGTTCTTGGCACACCAAAGGCCCAAAGAATGAAAGAACAGAGTGTATTATTGGCAATGTTGAAAGAGTGGTTCACATGTACGTAGAATCATGATTGGTCCCATAAGCCAGGGGGGATGTTGGTGAAGAATTTCCTTTAGGAAGGGAGCCCATTTTGGCCCAAGGCTTGGCGGATCTCCACAATAAAGTTCTAAACTTGTTTAGTGAATTTGTAGATGTAGAAGACATGCTCCATGGTCTCACAAATGTTAAGGCAACAAATTTATTAGACATGTGAAAATTCCATCACCACGCTCTAGCTCTCAAGGGGAAGTCATTAGATTTGATTAGCCACTAGCAGAATCACAGCTTAGTAGGTTGACGTTTATCCCAAATGATCTTGGTCATAGTCTTAGTTTTGCATCTTGTAAGTCATAGGAGTTTGAGCTTGAAAACTTTAAAGAAGTTTTTGATTTCCTATAGGGTACCGACTAGATTAAGAAATGTCATTTAAGGGTTAATTTGTACAACCCCACACTTGGGGCCGTTCTACAATGTACATTTAAATATTGTTATTTCAATTTTGGATTCACCAAATCCAAAGTAATTTGAGATGACTCTTGAGAAAATCATTTGATGATCACTTGATTATCCTAACTAAGGTAGTGAGGAGCGGATAGCATATTGCCTTTCCTTTTTGGTAGTTGTATATGTGTAGATTATTACGTTTACAATTTTATTTGCAAAAAGACATATAAAAAAACATGTATTTCTTCTCATGTATTTTAGTTAACTTGATATTGAAAAAACAAATGTATTAATGGTGGCGGACACAAAATGTTTATTGTAGGTGACCAACCATATTACTATATGTTAAAGTTTTGGAGAATTTAATTTTTATAATTTTTCAATATTGAGGAAAAACTCTCATGGAATTATTTAAATTGTACGAATTATAGGATGTACTTGTTTTTTCCTTAAAATGTTAAAAAACAACTTCACCTTTGGGAAGGGCTAAAAAAAACTATTTTTGGAACTTTAGTCATATTGAACTTGCTATTAGTGGCAATTTCTACTCTAAAATTTGGGAAGGAAGTATTTGAACAAATTACCCTCTAAAAGACCAAGTGAACGTTCAATATATGCAAAAAATCTTAGGTAGTTGTGCACAAAGTCAATTTTGGTCATGTCAACATGTTCTTCTTTGTTGGGAATATAATTTTTTTCCAATTAGGATCCATAATTTTCTTACTAACTTCAAATGTTATAATCTTTTAAATTGTGCAGTCAAAATTTTTGAAATTTTTTCTACAAATTCCCGTAATAGTCTAGTAGACATTTGCACGGTGGATTTCAAAAAAACATCTTCTTGTTCATTTTTTCTCATTATCCTAAAATATGACAATTTTTGAATTCTTTTGCTTGAAGTGTGTCTCAGTCCTTCAAGGGTTAACTAAAGGTTCCCAAGGTTGGGTTTGTTAGATAATAAATTAAGGTGAAGTTTTTAGCCTTGCTTTGGATACAAATATTTTGAAGCAATCTTGGGCATCAAAACACCACAATGAATTAGGGGTTAAAAATACTTCTCCAACTTTGTCATCCACCTAAGATAGCTTTCCCACTGTAGAAGAAGAAGGGTAACTCCAATCTGAAAGACAACCACGAACAAAAACGTCTCTAATTGGAAATGGGCTCAACTATCTAAGCCTCTCCCGTTGTAGACTCTAGGGGGACTATTCTTATACTTTTGGATGCTTCAATGAACCTCATAATTTCCTACCTTTTAATTTATCACACCAATGTGCATCCCCTTAGTATTTCACCACCAAACACGTACTAGAACTTGTTCTCACAAGGGATCGAGGTTTGACTTAGTTTGGGTTTTCCCCCATTCTTCCCCCATTCTTCCCACATTTCCCCGCCATTCTTTCTCTTTTCCCCTTTCAACGCAATCGGGTCCACGGTAATTGAACCATTTTAGACCCAATTGCAGAATGGCATGATTGCTTGCTCTGAATTTGTGGATGAGAATAAGTTAGTGGGGGCACTTGGGCAGCTCCAAAAGAGAAAGAAACAGATCAGTTTGCTTGGATTGGATCTGGTTGACAAGTCGTCATGGCTCAGCATAGCGGGCACATCAACTCAACTTGCTTGTATTCATAGGAAGCTTTTTGTACCCGAGATGCTAAGGTGGGGTACCCCCCAAAAACTGCCACCCGTCTTTTGGTACTGTGCCTAGTTACTATTATTATACTGGTTCAATTTTCATTGATAATCTTGTTGCCAAGTTCCAGTGAAAAGGAGGTTCCAACGCACCAGAGAACATGGCATTTGAATATCGTATGCAAAAGTTATGAAGGGCCAAAGTTTTATTTTGTTTAGTAGATGTTTTGAATTTGTTTCTTCTACATGTGTACATGTTGATTTTGGAAATGTGCACAACGTGATGATGGCGGATTTAGGCAAGGTGCAATTCTAGTCTTTGGACAAAAAGATTGAAATTAAAAACACATTATATGGTTGTGAAATATAAATTGAACGCATTGCCCAATTCAACAAATATTTCAAATGCAAGGACATTGAAATGTAACAATGGTCCATATTGCAATCAATACTCTCTCTATGAAGGCTAATGTTATTCCATGCTCTCAATTCCAAAAAAGGATTCAAATATTGTGAGAACCAACATCATTTGCATGTTTGTTGAACAATTGTTGTTATTTTAAATTCTATAAATGTCAATTTCCTTCAACTTTTGTGTACAACAATTTGAAATGAGGTATCCCAACATGCCAAAACACAAAAAATTGGCAAAAGATAAAGTAAATCCAAATCATGTTGAACAAAACATAGTTTTTGACATGGCTAACTTTGAAATTGATTTTCTTTCACATCAAAACTAATTTTTTCTTCAAACCTCCATGGTGACGTGTAATACGTCGCACACTACAACTTCCATATATCTACTTTGGGACTTTGTTCATTGATGCTTATGGTATGGTTGTTTGAATGAAAACATTTCAACTTTGTACTTAGTTTTGTTAGTGATTGTAAGCAAAAATGTACAAAATTTCAAAAAAAATAGTCTAATAATATTTATAACAATCAACATGTTAGTATGTTGTAACATTGTCCAAGAATGAAATGAAGTAAGGTAGAACGACTCATTGAGGTCAAAGACCTATTATCAAGATACGCTAGGGAATGACCCCATCACGGGGGGTTTCCAATAAATGAGATTTAGGCTACAATCAATGCCTTAGGTGACAATAATGGAGTGATTAATGACCTTATAAAAAAATTCTAGTTTTTCATTGTAAATTCATTGTAGGAAGTGACTTTTTTAGGCCTTCTATGTTAGGAAACTGCTCAAGGTGAGTAAAATGACCATCATGGGTACACCTTTGTTGGTTTGGAGGTAGTCTAGAGACTCTTTTAGGCCACGATGGGCAACACACTTCAAAAACTCGTAACAAATTCATACTTTGTCAAAAAAAGAATGATTTCAAATGCTCTCGTTCATTTCTCACACTTGTCTTTATGTAGGAAAAAAACTTAAATTTTTTAGCAATGGCACAAGGACAAAACTCTTAATTCTGACTGCAATGTGCCGTTTTACTTTACATGTTGTAAAAACTGTGATGGCACTTTTTACATTATGTTTGAATTTGTTGGCCAACCAACTAACCTTTTGAATTGAATTTTCTCCTTTGGAATTATTGAAAACTCAATCCTCAATTTGATGATATAAGCTTATCCATATTTCAAATTAGGTTGTTTGTTTTGTTTTGTTTGTTACAGTAAGATCTCTCAGATTGTGTGTCCCCTGGTCACGTTTTTGGTACCATTGGAAAGCTCTTTGCGAGGAGGGGAGCATGGGCTTCCTTTCGTAGCATTTGGACCTACGGTGCAAAAGTTATTAAGTTTCAAAGTTCTTACGATTTAAAAGAGTAGAAAATTATTTTTTCTTCTTTTATTTCGGTTGTGGCAAATGACACAGGGCTACACGAGTATATTCGATGAAATTAGGTATAACTGAAGCATTTCTTTCCCTGCAGATCTACCCCAATAAATGAGTGACATGTCTACAAAACGTAGTCCTCCCACTCTAAGTTCCAACCCATCCAGTCCAACTTAAGTTATCCAGACTTTTGCCCCGTCAGCAGGCAGTCCTCACAAGTTCCCCGCCTGCCCCCTCCCCTGGCAATCTGTGGTTGCAAGCTTGCTCATGATCTCCGCCTATTTGCGACCTAATCATACCCATGCGCCCCATTAATGCGAGCTCATACCAAAAAGCCTTACAAGTCTTTTAGATCAACGAGGCCAGCAATTAATGATTTGATGGCAAACTCTTTGAGTGTGTGTACCCAGCTAATTCAATGTCACCTTTTCTTTTTCTTTTTTTCCGTCGGAAAAAAGGGTCGATGGAAGTTGTTGAGACGCAGACATGGTGATGATGATATTGCTTGCTGCCATAACGTGTATTTCATGGCGTTCGTCGTCGAGCGTCCTTTTCCCTTTCCTTTTTGCTGATGACGAATGTTGGCAACATTTGAAGTGGGGAAACCAGGAGACCATTTCGCACAGTTTGGGGCTGCGTAACGTAACTTCAACTTTTATTAGTAGTAGTTCCCAGTTGGAGTGTTGGACCCTTCTACCCCCAGGAGAGAGTGTACTTTTGTTTTTCTCTGTGGAAGTGCCTTCAGTTTTTGTTCCACTGGGAGGGAAGAATGAGGACCGGACGTACTACGATTGAAGGCCACTGTTTGGCTCGCTCGCTCGCTCGCTCGCCCGCCTTTGTTATTATACGTAGAGAAAAAAGCTCATGTAAACATCATCCACGCTTCCGTCATCCACGCTTCCGTCATCTCCATGCTCTCGAGCCGCTTTTTTTTTCTTCTTCCGCAATCGTGGGTCTGAGTTGATGGCTGTTTTTTTCAAAGTCAATGTCAAACTCACGCTGATGGGCTGAGTCTCAGTTTCTTACAAAAGGGAGATTCGCTTTTTTCTCAGACATCTATCTTTGGGAGACAAAAAACAAGAAAAAGAGGAGTGTTGGAAGTTGGAAACAGCCACCTGTAGAAGGATTTGACGCACACACGGTGCTGTCAATGAGATATCTCTGCGTTGTTGCAAGTACTACATGATGGTACTGGACTGAAAGTTGAAAGAGAAAAATTGAAGTTAAAACACACAATTTTGGATTGAAACTAATTTTGATTTGTACTCAAACCTCTTTCAATTTATGATCTTTGAAATGACATCTTGTGTACTTGTGGTGTTGTCATTGCTTTTAACACACTCGTCACGCATTCAAGTTACTCCCTTCATCCTAAAATGATTGTCATCAATTTTTTTGATATGTCATGTTGTGAAAAACATAATTAGGAGAGGTTCCAAATTTCATATCACTAGAATCAGTGAAGAACATTGCATGTGTTCATTGCAACCTAAGTAAAATTGGTCACAAGGAAGTATTTTTTGACCTATTCCAAAAAAACTTCAAAAAACATGGCATTCAAAGTGGACAATCATTTTGGGACTGAGGGAGTATGTCTTAATGAAAAGTTGAAATCTTAGATGATAAAGTTTAAAAAAAAAAAGTTGATATTTGTTCTTCATTTTATATAATTGTAGAAAACATTATGTAACTTATGTGTTTCTCTCTTTGAGCCTCTCTTTTCTAAAGTTGAACCTTTCATGACACCTCACCAAAGGATTGAATTGTGAATGCTTAGAACATTTGTACTAGTATGTATTAAAGTAAGCCACCTGGTTTTTGCCACAAACTTAGTTGTCACTTATTTGTGCCACCATGTATGAGTAGTGTACTTTAATCCTTGAGTATCCAAGCGCCTCAAATATAGCCTTCCATATTTGAAAGGTTGACCTGCTTGACTATTATGATCTTTCAACGGTATGGTAAAAATAATGAATCCATTTCCCCAAACCTCAGGATCTATCTCCACAACCGACATCTACGGTTAGTTTTTATGGATCTCATTTTGGGTGTTTGGATTTTGGTAAACATGAGCTAGGTGTTGAAGGGTTAATTTTCAGCTATCAACAATTAGTCCTTCTATCATGTACCTACTTCAACTTAACAATTTTTTAAAGAATGAAATCACAAGAGGTTTATTTATTTTTCTTTGAGTTGTCAATTCAATTCTTCAACATAAGAATTTTTATTTTACAATCTTTAATACAAAATTTTAGTTAAGAGGATTCAAAGCCTTGTACTCTAGTTAGGCTAGGAACAAAATAACTCATTTTCTTCACTTTAAACGCTTATACCTTGTGATTAATACACATAAAGTTTAAAAAAGATTCCATACATTTTTATATCTTTGAGGGGTTGGAAATTTAGAGAGGGATTGGAAGGAAATTTTTTTAGATTTTTTAACATCTTTTTTGAATTTTATCCATAACTTTTGATTGAAGGCTCAAAATCTCAAACATATTTTTGGAGATGCAAGTCATCTTCATCTCTCAACTTTTCTTAATTCAAAGTTTTTGAAATAAATTATTTTACTATGTCTAAATGAGGTCTGAAATTTTACTTCAAACACAATTCCTACTTTTGACTCAACTAGGTCTGAAATTTTACTTCAAACACAATTCCTACTTTTGATTCAACTAGGTCTGAAATTTTACTTCAAACACAATTCCTACTTTTGACTTAATATGAGTAGTTGAACTCCTACTAATTATAATTTACATATCACACATGGATTGTTCTACCTACCACTCCATATGTATATAAAGAGATTATTTAATCAATTGTTCTACCTACCACTCCATATGTATATAAAGAGATTATTTAATCAATTGAAACTCAGTCTAAGTTGGAGATGCCTTTGAAGCTATGTGAGGTAGCTATGTGAGGTTGTTGTTAGATTTGTTGTTCTCTACAAATAGAAAGTTAAAATTTTGTAATTTGATTTTTAACCCTTAAATGATGAGTTGGTCACTATAGTTTTGGTACCGTGTGAATTGTTGGTTTAAAAAAAATGCAAAAGTAGAAGATCTTCCCTTTTCACACAAGATTTGAAAGATAAATAGAGAGATTTTTTGTCATTCATCAGCCAAAAAACAGCCTCTGCATCATTTATGGGTTAACCCTTGAGCGCCCAAAGTGAATCCTGAAATAAGCCCATGGTTGCTATTCAAATCTCACCGTCCCAATTAAAAAACAAGATCCGCAAGAGGTGGTAGTTGAGATTGTAAGAGGGTTTAAAAGGGTAGCTTTGGGGAAAATTGTGGAAATTTTCACCATATGGCTTACGAAATTATAATGGTGTAACATGAGTTGGGGGGAAGCCAGATTTTGGGCGCTGGGGCGCTCAAGAGTTAAGCAACTAAGCTGCCTCATTTTCATACCGCAACTAGGTCTCCTCTCACCACGGGTCACAGGAGGAGCAGTGATTTCCGGTCTCCAAGCCAAAACGAATTCCAGCACCTTGAAACAGGGTTTCATACCGTAGCAAAATATTGTATTCCGTTTCTTTACTTCTTGTCCCGGTGGGCTAACACACGTGCCTACAAAACCCAGAACACTAGGGCAACTCAATCTACAAGGAGAAGAGGTCACCAATGGGGTCCCTCTTGATGTCTCTCTCTCTTTCTCACATAAAATGGCGATCCAATAAACCCTCGGAAGTTTAGACAAGGCGCTCCAAAATGTACACTGGTGAAGACACATATGCGACAAAGTTGTCCACATCTATTGTGCATCAATACTAAAGTATGCTAATGCACGTTTCTAACCAATCCTTGCAGTCACTGTTTGAGAGAGTGACTTCAGTTGAGTGTTCCATGTGTCGATCGCTGTGTATTTCCTCAGCCCCTTTGACCTGTTTAAAAACACGAAATCCCAATTGCTGAGTTAGAATTGTAAAGGCTCATCATAAAAAATGGGGGGAGCAAATGAGGAAACCAAATTGCGACTCATGCCTTATCTAAGCAGTTTTGAGTAGATCATATGGGGACTTTCATTTGTCCAAATTTCATTTGTTTTTAAACCAACACAAGCAATGTTCTTCACTGATTCTAGTTATAATTTGTCCCCATCGGATTAATATTCTTTACAATATGAACAGTTGCATTAGTCAGTTTCAAATAAAATTTAGGTCCTTTGGCAGATAATGAACCTACAAAAAAGGGAATCCCTAGCCAAGTGACTAACAGAGGGAAGACAATGCGGTAAGGCTGAAGTAGAGTACCTGTCACCGAGCTCCAGCAATTGGTTTACTTGGTCAATATGACCATGCACTCTATTATCCAGGATGAGAGACACAAGAAGTTGCTCCACATCCTTTTCAGGAATATTCAACTCCTGCAGTCGAAAAGTTAAATGGATGGGTCTATACAAAGGATCGACATGCCTGCTAATCCAGAACTGCCGGCATGGATAATAATTGTCATAGAGTTTCCAAATATAGAATTCCGCGGAGATTTGCTATACGCATATGGTGAAAGTTTGAAGTTTTCTAGTGTAAAAGTTATTCGAAATGAATTTCTTCAATTATTCGTCAAAACGCCACAGTAATTTCATGTGCTCACAAAAAAATCTGAAATTTATGAGTTAGCTAGAGAACACACGTGATTTCATGTGAATTTTTTTTTATGATAATTTTCATTCATAAATGGGGCATACAAATTATTCACGCATCACAGCATGGATATAGGCCTGGGATTTCAAGCTTCAACACATACAATTCATTGTACAGTATTACGGTAGCGCAAGTAATACGTGAGACAATCAAGGCACTTAATTACTGGTATTTGACACTTCTCAATGATCCAAGGTATAACAAGTGTACCTTAGATATGAAGGGAATGCGGATTCGGGTGTAAGGCTTGATAAGCTTCAGTAACACTTGGGTACGGATTTTGCTGAGCAAGTCTTCAATGTAATTCCGTATGAACGGGTCATCCATTATCGTTTTTCTGTTACTCTACATATCAAAACAAGAACAAGAACGCAAAAGTATGCTGTAAATACCATGGGCGTATTTTTTTCAACGAAACCAAGTAATCTCACATGGTCAGTAGTTCTGCAGAAATGGCCTCAAAAAGCATGACTCAACCCCAGTTAAGAAGATGTCTGTACCTTCAGAATTTTTTCAAATTCAAGAATTTCATTCCTTTGATACGCAGCCACCAAGTTGGTCATAGCTAAAATCTCTGGGTCATTCTTGTAACTGTAGAAAGTATTAAAAAAAATTAAAAATTAAAAAAAGTCGTGAAAAACAGGAACACTTCCAGGAACTTTGTACTACAAATCCCTGTTTAAAACTTCTAAGGACTTGAAAGAACCATTGAACTAATTCAATAGATAACAAATTACTTAATCTGACTATTTCAAGACTATTTGGGGTGCAAATATTTTTATACTTCTTTAGAGTATTTGCCCAACAAATATGATGTTCAAGAACTTTCAGAACAAGAAACTTTAAAACAAAAACATTTCAAGAAAGAATTCAGTTATTTGTGACGAGTGCAACCAACAGACACAAAACTGTACCGAAAACAGCATATGAACACATCAATTCGAAGGATCTCTCAATCGCATATTCAATCGCATTTGCTAGGGTTTCAGAAACACACGGTTTAGCCTCCTGAGCATCAAATGGGTTGACCTCCGATTCCATCAGCATATTCGCAAGCACCAAGTACCTGCAACACCATCCAGACCCTAATGAATACGAGCCATTCCAATCAGGAGCAAATGCATCAAGGGGTTAACGAAAATTACATCAGGATCCAGGGTGCTGCTTCATTACAATATGACCTTCCGCAAATTGGTACTGAAATTCTCAGATACCAATTACTGAAGGCTCCTAATAGAAGCAAATTGAATTTTTTTAACATGCTTACTTCAGACACTGAATCCTCCTGTAGGTACCAGCCTCGTCGTAGTTCTTGAATGCATCAAAAAAGTCAGTGGCTGCAACAGCCCACTGTCGCTCAGCCATGTTCATTTTGCCTCCACATTCGTGGATGATACCCATAATTCGTGGATGCGGGATAGCAGACTTTATGTTAAGCGCTTTTAGGTATAATTGCTGCAGGATTCATACGGGAGAGAGTCAACACCAACTCTTATGCCCACTGTGCTATTGAATGCTTATGAAACAACTGAAAGAAAGACCTACATAATAGTCTGACACGATTCTCAGCACTCACAAATTCTAGAAAAGGTGGCAAAAATGGGGAGGATAAGTGTATATTGTCACAGCAAAAGAAGTCGGGACTGCATTAAAGGTTCAAGTCGAAGTAACCTTGAGTTTCTTGTTGTTCTTGGTCTCAGTATACATCTGAATCTCTATCGCATAAACCTCCAACAATTGTGTGCCCTTCTTCTGGTCATCTGTACCATCTTCTTTCTGACAAGATTTATGGAGCTCCTTCAAGATCTGCGCAGGTGAACAACTGTAAGTATCATAAAGGAACTGACGAGGAGGCAACGCAGGCGGCACATTCCCTACTAAAATGGACCATGAGTCAGCACTGGATGATATGATTAAATGACACATGTAGCTGCTCCCCTTAAAATCATCAATCCCCAGTAAGCTGATCAACTAACGTAAAGAAAAGTCAAAGAATTAAGAATAGGAAGATCACAGGCGACGTGAATTTGTACTACAATATCGTAAATTTGTCAACAGTTCATTTACAATGAGTAAATTTATTGGTAAACTTACTTTGTTCATACGCCCATACTCCCCCATGTCAAACCACAACTTACACAACTTCAAGTTCGTCTTGAACCACAACCTCTGCACGAACAACAAGAACACTCAGAAAATTCAAGATTGCATTAAACGTAACCATACAAAAATCTTGCAGCCCTATTACGAGTGTGATGCAGATCCTATCTCAAAAGTAAGATCCTCTTGTGACAACTGTGAGAGATGTGCATAATAAACATATTACGGTACTCCTATTCAATGATGAGTTAAGACGAGAAGACGCTCAAGTCAGTCTAACGGAGAAAAATATTTCTAATCGTTTGAGGAATACAATGACAATTACACAACAAAAAATAATCGCAAGATTGCAACAAATGCGGTTTGGGTATAATGTTAGGTGATCATTACATATCTAATCAGCAAACAGAATATTGAATGCGGTAACGTGGGTTTAAGCAGATTGGAATAGTTTAAGGAGCACCAAGGTTCGGGATTCAGGAACGTTAAAGTGGCATATTAACCTCATTTTTGGCTTCCTCCAAAGCCTTCAACGTGGTCTGATAGAACTCCTGAAGCAACTCCAAGTTCTGATTAGCACCATTTGACACGAAGTCAAGGATGTTGTTGATGCATTTTTCGCTGTAATTGCGTGTTACAGCTGACTTGATGTAGGTCAACATCTCTCGGTAAGCATCCATCATCTGCTTGTAGTTACCAATCCGATAGTGGAGTTTCACCGTTTGCTTCAGTGCCTTAAACCCCCTGACAACATATCAATGGTTCAGCTTTGCCACCAAAATCAACCACCTGAAAACCAACGAGATTGCAATTTCTGGGAGTAACTGTTTCAGTAGAGTATAGTCAAGGTCACTTAAATAAAATAAAACAGTAACATATAGTTTTGAATAGGAAACTATAGGGTAGTTTAAAACTTCAAATACTCATTGAATAAGCTGAGTTCTGGCGACATCTTTTGCATTTGGACATTCTTGGGAGACCTGCGCATGGCAAATTATTGGACAAATTTAAGAGAACTGGAGCTTACCATTCGCCTTTCTCGCCTTCCATCTTTACAACCTCCGAAAATCCCCTAAGGGCTCCCTCAGGATCAGCTTCCACCAACCCTAGAATAACCATTGCAGCATAGTTAGACAATTATAACATAATCCTCCTAAATCTCTCTCATGTTACCGTCACCCCATGTTCCACTCCGTAACGTAGACCATTCCAAACCGAATTCAAGCCAATAGGGAGACAACTTCTGCGCGACAAGAACCTCAAATCATACATACCTTTTGTATTATAATACTGATTTTCAATATCGACATCTTGCTCTTCCGGCTCCTCATCGGAATATTCGAATCCATAATCTTCCATGTCTGCATCTGTGATCAAGTGCATCGAAAGAAAACGGTGAATCAATGCATGTAGGGGTATACTCCCCATCGCAAGTACTCTTCGTCATGATACTCCTGGTGAATTAGTATTTTCCTACAAATGCTTGCCCCGAGATGTTCGTTCAGCAAACTAATCCAGCTGCCTAATTTGTTTACAGAGAACAAGTACTATGATTCAGAAATGGGCATAAGGGTTTAGGGTAGAGCTCGTCCCAAACCCTAAATACTACGAGAATTGATGAAACTGGAATGTGACACTAGTTCGCTATCATAACAGACTTGATAAAATAAATAGGTATACTGAGGGAACAGCCATCCCGTTCGTTACTTCACCAAAAATTAGTAAAGAATACGATAAGTCATTGCAGACAAGGAAATTTAGAATTACGTGGAATACGAAGAGGTTGCATCAAAATCACAAACAACAACCTAACGTCGACTTCCGACAGAAATTGCAAAGAGCGACAGCAATGTTGTATTAGAAAAACCTAAATTTACCACTGTGGCAAACCACGACCATTCGGGAACGAGTAAAACAATGCAAGTTCGATTCGGAGACAGAGCCTCACTGAACAATCAGTGCTAAGGATTAACTTCGAATTAATCCTCTCTTACTACACCAGCATTTAGACATCGTGATCCACCGATTCTAGGTCATCCGGTCATACCCGATCTAGTATTGAAACCGATTCCACATGCATCGAAAACATCGCCTAGATTCAGAAGCTGACAGTATCTACTAAAAGACTCGAAATTAGTATAAAATTGAGCTCCTCGAGTAAACCCTAAAAATGACATTTCCACAGGAATTGACGCCAATTATCGATAAACACCACCAATCCACTGTATTTTTTTTCCTGAAATCGAAATCCTTTCACTAAAATAACGCAGAATCGGTGAAGCGAAACATCAAAGAGTCCGTCCTCGCAAGAAGCTCCACAGAGCGCTCCGTAAGCAGAAACGATGGTTCCTAGGCTTAAAATGAGCGCTAAGAAATTGGTGACACAAACCTGAATCCATGGCTGCGTTCGGCAGCCACCGACTCCGGAAGAGGGCGAAATCGAAGCAGCTGCTTCACAGAAAAATAATCTAAGCAACGCCTTTCGCCAAGCATCAAAGAGGGAGTCTGCCTTCCCCAGTCCTTTCTTTGCAGGCGGTACTCGAGGCATCTGGGCCCTTGATTAACGAGCGGTCCGGATCAGATGAATGGTCGCTGACGGAGCACGTCTTTTCTGCTGACGTGGTCGTCGCCGGGCGCATGTCGGTTGCGTGGACCCGGCTAAGGCCCCTCAGTGTAAAAGTAAATGTAAATATTTGTAGTAGTTAATTTTATATTTCTGGACTGCACCTAGCTATGCACCTAGCTAAGGGTTTCTTGATTCCGATTATAAACTCAATTTTTCTAAATTTGAGCATTCGTAATACACAAAAGGTTCTTAGAGATGAAAAAAAATGGTCTTTGCAAGAATCAATTCTTCTTGATCCTACTTTAATTTTTTGGGGTTCAAAGGGCTATTATAAAGAATGTTGGATACTATTGTGTGAAATTGTAATAGGATGAGGACTTGATAAACTAGAAAGCCTATTTTGGATCCTTTGATCACTACACATAATTATTAAACTCACAATTTTTTGTGGAAAAAAATGACTAGTCAAGGAAATATTTCACATGTATTTTGGTCAACTTTGTCTAAAAAGAGAAGAAGATACATTAAAGGTGGTTAATGCAAAATAACATAGCTATCTATTGTGAACCCTAGGGGCCAACTATTCTTGTCCTTTGGTTTAGTTAATAGAGCACTTAACTCCATATATAGTTCCAATGACAATCCAAAAGTGTCGACCCTTCAAATTGTAGAATAAATGAATTATTCTTTTATCATATTTAGAAACTACAAAGTAGTATTCATTTAATTTATAAAATGGTGACTTTTCAATTGAATTCAAATCCTTTGGGTCCTAATTCCACACTATGAGTGCAATTTAAAGCATATAGAATGTAGGAGTGCAAAATTGAGTTCAATCAGTGGAATGTAACTTACTTTTGAATCCTCAACAAGACTTGGTTGGATGTAGACTACAACATAGGCAACTTTGTATCAATAGAATCTATATGTAACTATGTGAGGAGGTTTGAATAAGCCTTATTTGAAAAATGAGCTATGGAAAAGAACTAACCATTTATAGAAGAAAGTGGGATTTTGTCTTGTTTTTCTACCATGAATCAAATCATGCTACCTATTGGAGCTTCAAAAATCCCTTTCAACTGTTTTTTCTTGTGTGATTGTGATGAATCCTATCCTATTAAGTTTGTTGTTTTATTTTGTGTGATAATCTTTTGATAACTTTTTTTTAATCTTTGTAACCAATAGATTGGTGGATACATGCTTTTTACTATTAGAAAAAGAAGTGTGTACAAAGATAAAGTTTCGTGCCATTCCAGTTAACACACAAACAAACAATACTAAATTTCAAAACTACCTTGTCACCAAGAATTACAAAAATTAGGGAAAAATTAGGAAATAGTCAAAAGAAAAATTTAGATCAAGTTAGACTACATGATCAACAAGAGTATTTTATGTACCATTTGAAGTCTCAAAGAAGGGGTATACAAATTTTTGGTTTTATGAAATTCAAACTTATTTATCAAGAATTAAATAAAGAGTTTCAAAATATTTTGTTTTGATCCCTTATTAATGGACTTTGGTCCCAAATTGACTCAAACCATTTTTTTTTTTTAAAGTTTAGAATCTTTGCTCTTTTTTATATTTTGGTGGATCCAATTATAGGATCTTATAATTACATTGAACATTAAAGCACACCCTCTTAAATTTTAGAGTAAGAAACCTTTTCAATTGCAAGATCATGTAGTTTGAATTTCAAAAAGAATGATCACTATAAGAAAACCACATTTTTGGCAATGATTTTCCACCATCGTGCAATGTCTGATAAAACATAAAGATATCGGAGGACATCTGGTTCAACAAGGTAGATTTTTGTGGATGTTGTAAAAAACATTAGCACGTTACTGTAAATCCAAGTTGATGTTATCATTGACGTTGGCGTTTTATTTGACATGACTAAAGACATATTGATGTTTTTTGGAACGTCCAAAAAAACATAGAGGGCTAAGTCAACAAGAAGACCAATTTTGACTATGGGTAAGTTAGTAAAAATTACTACGGTCTATGATAAAATGTTGACCATATGTGAAAAATTTAGGAGAAAGGCAGCTACATGGCATGCTTTACAAAAAAATAGAAATGGATGGATGTATATTATGGATGAAAAGAGATGGTCTTTATACAAGTGGGGTGGTAGGAAGTGAGACAATCCATATGGGATATGTAAAGCAAAAATTGTGTTAAATATAAAATGTCTAAAACAACATGATCAAGATATTTGTAACAACTATGACATGTTTGAAACAACATGATCAAGATATTTGTAACAACATTGACATGTCTGAAACAACATTGAGACTTACAATAGTCTTGAAGTTCCCATATCTTTTGTCTCACTATGGATGGACAATGGATATAAATAAGACCTCTCAACCCTTAATTCTCACTAACTTTTAATGAAGAAATTCCTTCATTTCTCCATCAAAAATTCTCTTGATGGTAGATAGTTAGTGTTTTTTTAACTCTTATTGAATTCAACAATTGTACTTGTTTATTTTATTTTTAAATCAATATTTTCTACTGACTTTAACTTCCAGATGTAGTATGTAATAATCGATGTCACCAAAAACGTCTATCTAAATGTCTAAATTGATGTTTCAAAATAAATACTAAAATTCTTAAATGCCATGAAAGTATGCTAACAAGGCATGCCACGTCCGATTTTGGTGGATCCACATCACTTTTCCCCACATCCATGTCACCAACAAATCGGATGAGATTTTTTCCTATGTGGCACTGCCCACCCACGTGGCACTGAGCTGTCCACCAAATGGTGCATCATGGGAACCTTGGAAGACCATATTTTTTGGGATGTAAAAAAAAACGAGGTCAAAAAGAACATGTTTTCTAAAAAATTGGCATGTTTTTTGTTCATCCAGCATAACAAATTTTAGGTGACATCTACGTTGATTCCCTTCACGTCAAAATAGACACGAGGTCACATTTTTTCTGACATCACAAAAAACACCAGTTTCTTATAGTGTATTTTTAATTTTTTGCAAATAATTAAGTGACATCTTTTAAACTTTTTTTCCAAAATTGTACACGTTCGTGGCTTGCAAATTGCAACACTCCATAATATATTGAATAAATAAGTTGGAAATACATATGAAAAATTCAACAAAATAATATTTCATATTCATAAATGAAAAAATAGTAAGTAGAAAATGTAAGAATTTATTAAAAATACTAAATTGCTAAGACTTTAGTTTTAGGATTGAATAACTCCAATTCAATAGTTGTATTTTTATAATAAATAATTTGCATTATATATTTTAATACAAAAAATTAAATTAAATAAAGGACTTCAAAGTTTAATTAATTTTGAGTAGAGATTCCATAACTATCTACAAATTAGAACACCTCATAAAATCCATTTTGTTTATATAAATTGAATGATTTAAAGCTTTCTATGTATACGTAAATCTAGATAATTAGATTATATCTTTTATTCTTTAAAAATTAAAAAAATTCTAAGCTAACCATGTTGATCAATTTTAGAAAGAAACTAAGATAAGAGATTGTATTTGAACCATGATGTGACTATTTGTGCCACTTCATGGCTGTTATGTTTTAGTAATGTACATTTGAAACTTTCAATGTACATTATCGATACAAAGTGGCACAAATAATGTGGCTTTTGAATTCTAGCTCAAGTATGGTCTCCTACAATCCTACCTTATATATTATATAATAGTTTTTTAAGTATGTAGTTAAAATTTATGAAAATTATTGTGCATTAACCCCTAAAAGACCATTATGCGTTTTTTGGCAACATAGAAATTTTGGGCAAGTATTGTGTGACTAGAGATTTGTATGCTTTAGGTTGAAATTTTAATAGAAGGTGGGGACAAGGAATATCTTTCATATACACTAAATTTCATGACATTTGGAAATGTGAGTTAAAAGATATGGCCAAATATGTTATTTTTTCCCCCAACCAGGCAATGTAGGCAAATCAAAATTATTTTAGTTTATTTTCAAAAAAAAAAATTTGAAATTGGTTTTCTAGAGTTATATATATGGAAAGCTTTGGATTGTTCTATTTTGATCAATGAGTCAAAAGTTATGAGGAGTTTTAGTTTGCAAGTAGTTATGGATTCTTTATTCTAAAATAAAACTTTGAAGTCCTTTATTTTACTCAATTTTCAATGTTTTTGGAAAAAATTAAATCATCATTACAAAAAATTTCAGCCCTCGACAATGCTATTTAGAAAGTTTTTTCGGCACCCCCCGCGGTGCAGTTACAGAAAAATAAAAAATAAAATTTTAAATTTTTTTAAATTTTTTAAAAATTAATTAATTAATTTTTTTTTTAAATAATTTTTTTTAAAAGTAAAAGAAGTATTTAAAAATTCTTCAGTCTGACGTGACACTAATAGTGCCACGTCAGATTCCCCCCCAAAAATTTATAAAAAAAATAAAAAAATAAAAAAATAAAAATCATTTTTTCCCTAATTGCACCACAGCCCTGCAAAACACGCGGCACTCCCGAGGGCTGAATTTTTTTGTAATGAGGATGTAGATTGTTTAGTACAGCATTACAATCATTAGGATTGGTATTTTTCAAGTCCATAACTAAAGTCTTATCAATTTTGTAATTTGAATCAATCTCTACTTCTTTCTAATTACTATTTTTTCTTCTATGTTGTACTGTACATAGGAAGAAAAAGAGACAGATAGTGGCAATATGAAAAGAGTCAACTACAAAGAAGTAAGATGCAAGAGGCAAGAGACAACTTACAAAGAAGTAAGAAGCAACAAAAGCAACAAGAAAAAGCAGCAAGAGGCAAGAGACAATAAAATAGGTATTGTTCGATCTAGATGCATTTGGAGGTGGCAAGGATTTCATTAGGATTAAAATCCTAAAGCAGTAGTTAATTGCCATATCACAAAGTCTTTGTAATTAACTTCTCTATGACTATTCAACAACTAATATAAATAACTAATCTTCAACTTCTCATGCATTTACTATCTACAACTACTATGCAACTAGACTACTACATAATTGTTCAGTAGTCACCAACTAGTCATAGAAGATCTTTAGCTGTATATTTTTATGACTAAACTATAATTGTAAGCAATTTACGTCAATCCTACAAGTTCACATCAACAAATTCAACATTGTGGGGATGATAATGCATTGATGTAAGTAGCCTTTTGCCCTTTGATCATTGACTTTACATCTACTAGTTGTTTGTACGACTAAAGTGCAACTATAAATTTATACAAGTTACATTGTGAGCTCATTTTTTACCCCCCAGTCATGAAATAGTCATATAAGATAGCTAATTTTTCTTTTGTTGGTTAGATATGATATGCTTTTTTGTTAGTGATTTATACAAGAATGTAGAAAAATATATTATAATCATCCTCCAAACAAGATTATAATGGCTCTAACAACAATACCACACTAATACAAAATATTATATTTTCCTTGAAACTCCAATTCAATAAGTCAAGATAGAATTTTTTGGCTTTACCAAAGATATCAATACAACAAAAACAAAAACAAAAACAAAACTTTATAAAACAAAAAATACACTATCTTATAACACAATTTATTGCACATAATTTCTTACTTCAAATTTGCTTAGGTCTACTTTTCTTCACCTGTTGCATATCTAATTCAATTCCTACGCTACTACTTTTTATACATTGAGACAATTTTTGGATCACTTCACTTACTCTATATACATCACTGGTTCAATAGAGGACAAGGGTGAATGCAAGAAAGACTAGTACTATTTTTTGTCACACTTGACGTGTCAGACTTGTTATTGGCTATAACTTTTGAAGAATGAATCCAATTAACTTGAAATTTTTTTTGGAAATGACTAACCTGATCTGTTTAGATCAATTATTTTTCAAAAAAATTTAAAAATCATTTTATATTTCAATTTCAATTTAGCTAATTTGTCACACTTTGTAGTTTAGGGATTTTTAGTACTGGAGAGTATCCAAACTTAATGATCCAAATCTGAAATTTCTATGGTCTATTCCCATAGTAGGAAGTCATGTTTCTGCCAAAGTAAACTTAAAAAAAATTTATTTTATGCCCTCCACATACGTGCAAACAGGGCTCCCTTGCGCACGCAGTTCTGAACATTCAAAATTGTTTCAAGATCATTTTTTTGGTGAAATTTCTTTCCTATAAAGTCCTCCCAAATGGAAATTTTTTATTTTCCTTAAAAATTGTTTTTCCTATTTATTACAAATTAAAATGTGAAAGTACCTATTTTCATGAGATTTTGCACTTTTCCAGTTCTCCTACTTAGAGAATTTTTCTATGCTTTTCCTTCCTAGAGTAACTTCTTCTTAAAGGTGTATACATTGAACATATTTTTCAGATTTTTTAAAAATTGTTTTTCTAATTATACAGTACTCCCCAAAAAACATGAGTACTGTGGAAAATGCTACGCAAAGTGGACGGTCTTTCTTGCATTCACCCACTTGCAAACCCACCCACAATTACAAATTACAAACAAATAATACATTGGACTAGACTTGTTGCACAATCTAATCTACAAAACTTATTAATAATCATATTTCCAAATTCAACATGGTACAACCAAAAACCTCCTCATATGTCTTTTTTCCTTGATACTTACATATTAGCATATTTTTTTGCATATTCAATGATATATCACAAACCCAAAAAACCATCCACCTTCTATAAAAAAACTGCATTACAAATCCTCTTTGTACACCACCAATCCACATCCTTTGGCAACAAAATGCTATTGGCAGAATATACACTATTTAATTATAAAACTTTAAATACCTACACCACCACTAAGCATCATTCTCCCCACACCAAACTACATAACCATAAACAATAAATGCTTGTAGAACACTAAGCCTCACTTTCCATTAACCCCAATACAAAACTCCCAACCACTTCAAATAAACCACTTCAACACCACTCCTCCACTCAAATATCCTTTACAATTAAGCTACTACATTGATGGCTCATTCATATCCCTACAAAAACAACCTCTAAACTCTAGAAGCTAGATAATTGAGACCGTTGGATACAATACCCACATGAATTGGTTTACATCTTCACAAACAATCTCAATTCAATATATCCCATTTTCAACTATCTCATAAAACCTACATCTCAATATATTGATAAAACAATGCTCACTTCTATAGTACCAATGCTTTGAAATTGAACCTTCCTACTCACAATACAAAAGGTTAAAGCCCACTCCAACATAAAAAAAAAATAATATTGATGATGCCCTTATAGTAGCAAGGAGCCGTAAATAATATAGATTCCCTCAATATGATTATGAACATTTCCATCCTACTTCATACTTTCTATATAGAAATAATTGATTCTCTTATGAAAGGAAATAAATCCTTACAAAAGGTCCATGTGCTTTCTCAAACCATACCCATAAAATAAATAAGACAAAGACACTATTAATTGAACCAGAAATGCTAGAATGTGAGTAGTGAGCAGTGAGCAGTGAGCACATTTTCTGAGTTGGATGCAGTACCCTAAGACCACGGAATTCGGGTGATTAAAGGTGTGTAATTTGACAAGAACTAGCACCCATATCCGTGGAAAAAAACAAAAAAATTGTTGGCAAAAAGGGGATTCAAAATCATGAAAATCATTCTTTCAAAGAAATCGTCCAAAAGTGGATGGATGATGAATTGGTAAAGATGAATGTGGATGAATAAGGACAAATGAAATATTCTTACCAAATTTTATTTTGTAATTATAAGTGGGACTTGCTTGTTGCCTCTTTTTACTGTTAAGGTCTTAAACTCCAAAAAAATATTGATTGATGCCTCCTTTTACTGTTTAGGGCTGAAACTACAAAAAAATATTGAGGGCCAAAAGGCCTCCTCGGTACCGAGGAGGCCTGTTGGCCTCCACAGAAATTATGAGGGCCAGAAGGCCTCCTCGACACCGAGGAGGCCTTTAGGCCCTCATAATTTATGGGTGAATTTTAATGTATTGCTTCTCAATGGTAAAACAGTCCTTAGGGACATAAAAACTATATCCCCAAAAAAATTTTAAATATTTTTTTGGTATTGAAGTTGGTTTAGCTCTACCTCAAATCTACCTCAAGAGAAGATTCTATTTTTGTTTAATGTGATAAGGTTGTCATGACTCATATGGTGCGAAATAATCTCTGAAAAGAATTAAAATTCTGACATTCAAAATTCTATTGCTCCAACCCCAAGGGCACTATTTCAGCTTTCAATGAGTTCAAGAATTACTAAACATTGTACAATACGTGCAGCGACACAAATCGGCGGTAAACAATATGATAGAATCAAGTAGACACAAAGAGAGATGATTTATTGTATTGTATGAATTACTAAAATCACGAAAAGGCATTGATACAATGGTATATAATAGAAGTGGCGAATGATATCACGCATATTGAAGGAATCCACTATCAATAAAGTTCTAATGACATGGAAGCAAATGTAAGACAATTAAACAAGACAAAGTACAAAAATAAAGTGTAGTGGCCCTTTTAGTCTCACTACATGCAATTAATGAAAGCGTACAGTGAAAGTAGTCAAGACTTGGAAACACAGTCTGAACTGCTAACACCCACAGAAGACGCATCACTCGAAGTGGCACTAGAAACTATCTCAGTGCTGCCACTGCTAGTAACAATAATAACCTCTGTTGCCTCATAGTCAATGTATCGACGCACATTCGGGTCATACCGAGGTAAAGCAGGGACTTTCACAGGACTATTCCTATTCGCAAGGTCGATGGCCATTGCCTCAATGTAACATGGTAAAGACAATGGAGTTGGAGGACTGGGAAAAAAGTCTACCAACCTGTGGAGATTGAAAACAATGAAACGAAATTAGTTTTAATTGTTGAAGGAGAAAAATTTGAAATGAAGGCAAATAAATAAAGGGTAGGACTTACGTACACATGCGATTCTTTGCAATCCTCTTTGTAGGTCTCTCCTTAGCGATGCCTTTTGGGGCTGGTGGTTCTTTACGTTTCTTCCCCATGGAACCCTCGGAGGAAACTACAGTGGAGAGGGAAACTAGAACAGCCTCAAAGATTTCTTCATCGGACTCAAGAGCAATGAGGTGACGCCCACTTCGACGGCAAGCATGAACGCTGGAGCCTAGAAGAAAATCAAATTTGCTGCATAAGAACCAAAGCAAATTGGTGAAGTACAGAAATTCACAAGAATAAAAAACAAATAAAGGGTGAAGATTATACCAGTTGATGCATTGCAATCCAACACTACATCCCCAGGTTTGGAAAAGCTTTCAATAAAGAGTTGCATAAGAACTGGGTCTTTCTCACGCGCTCCTCTCTACATCTTATCCCCATTCTTTAAGGCCGTAGACGAATTAGTGTAATTGTAAAGGGCAGCTTGCCCTACAATATCAGTGCCCAAATTATTGAGGTCCCGATTGACTTCAATGGAGAATTTGGACTGAACAGGATTGTCAAAGTATGACTCCTTCACATAGAGGATTATCCAAAACCGCTTAGTCTGGAGAAGCAATATACGAAATTAGGAGAAGATAAATCATTAACGTCCATATCAAGTAAGGACAGAATATAAAAAGGATAAAAGTTGAATCCAATGGAACGGGAAGGCATGAAACTATTACCGTGTGATTGTGGTTTCGGTACGATGTGAGTAGCATATCGTTGACGCCCCACCAATCATACAACATTGTGAAACCATAAACTTCTGCAAGGGCATCCGTCGCTTGCCGGACATCTGGAATATCAGGGTGAAAAAGCATAACCGCCCCATCATCTTGGAGCGTGACACGAGCCACCTCGAAAATGGACTCTGGCCAATCCTCTGCCAATGCATTCCATGTGGGGACCAAAGCTCCTATATCTGGAATTGGAAGACCATCTGGCACATCTGCCACGATAAGATCAAGGCAAGCCTCACTCTTTGGCACACCACCAAGGAGTTGTTGATGATCACGATCCACCTATGCAAGTACCAACACAGACATTAAGATCTTTAGAACATGTAAGGGTATATTACAAATAATATAACCAAGAGTTTAAGGAAATAAAGAAGAGTAGTAGGACCAAACCTTCTGAGCAAATGACAAGAGCTGTGAAAACTCAGGGGAGGGTTGCTTGTTAAGGACCATGAACTGCGTGATAGAGTGAACATAAGTCTTCAATAGGAGGACTTTGGTATCCACTCCATGTGTGTCCATGCGGTTAGCGGCTTCTCGTAAAGCTGAGATGGTGCAAAGATCTCCGTGGACATTGAAAGTAGTTCTGGAGGATAGTGTGCAGGATTACTGAATGTGCTAGGGTTAATGGGGTCCTTACAAATAGTCTCCGAGGGACTCACACCAACTATTGCTTCTCCTTTACCCTTGCCTTTTGAACTACTACCCTTGGCCTCCTTGGTCTCTGTTGCCTTCTTGGTCCCCATAGTCTCCTTAGGTGCCCTTAAACCTTTAGTGTCTCTACCTATCTTGGTAGATTTCTTCAACTCTGTCTCGGATGGGGGATCCTCACTCATATCTGCATCAGAGTCCTCGAGAGAAACTGGTGTTGAAGAAGTCTGAAGAGCCTTCTCAGCTTCTTCCTCGCTTGGGACAAACTTCTTCGGGCATTCTATGTACCATGGACATGCAGTGTGCTCCATAGACTTGAAAGCACGTACCTGCCCTGGTGTAAACATGTATGCATCCTTCAAGGTTTTCTCCAACCAACCTCCAAATAATTTTGGAAATGACTTCTTGTCGATTGCTTTCTTCCCAAGGAGCTCTCTTTTGAAGTACCTTCACCAAAGAAAAATGCAAAGTTAGGCTGACTATTTTAAATACAATCAGCTAGAAAATTATGGGCTCGAAGTTTCAAATAAGCCATTCAAAGTGTCACAGCACAAAACAATGTAAATATGATACCGATCATTGTCGATGTCTAAAATTCAACCCATTAAGGTCAACACATGAAGCTCAAGAGTGTAAACGGAATAAAGTTAGAAACTCGAACTGAACACGGCCATAGACAACCAACAATTGAATACAAAAACAATTTCAACGTTGACAATCTTACCGAAATCTCGATTTAGAAAGATTTGTATTGTTGAGTCAAGCAAACCAAACAGTTACATGAGTTAAGTAGTCAAGCATTTAATCTACATTCGGCCGCTTGAAATATCATATGATGATCACTAAAAAAATTACCTGTACTGCAGCCGCTGCATTGCTCTGGTTGCTCCATTTTGAGAAAGAAATGGCTTGGATCGATAGTATTCCCCTGACTTCCGGAAAAAGAAAAAGAAAGCATGGTCCCACAAAATAATGCGGTATTTCTCAATGTACTCTTCAATTTCGTCCACATCATCTCTCTCTTTCCAATCCACCATAATCTCCTCTGACTTCATTGTCTCGTTCACAGCTTGAACGGTAACAAACTCCAACTACAAGCATGATTAGTAAACAGATTAGTTGCATCACCAATACAAGTGACTCGACATACTGTTTAGCGGCATAAATCGGAAAGAAAGATTTACGGAACATGTCAACTAAAATTCCTTACCTGAGCCCAGAAAGCAGCCTTCGTCAACCATGCGTCTAATTTATCGTCTGTGACACCAACTGCTGGAAACCGCAATGCCACACGGTTCAAATCTCCGGAGTTCCACCAATTCAACCACTTCACCTTGAACTGTGGTTCTACAATCGTAGTTGAAATTTTTTGGAGCTTCCCCAGTGACATCTCAGGCTTCTCAAATTGGCTCCAATGGTAATATATCTTAAATTCAAGCACAAAAGATTCATCAGTTAATAGACAATGTATCATTCATTTTTCACATTTGCAGTCATTTTTCAATTATTAACATTTCTAGTCCACTACGAACAATATGAATTCCATGGATGGAATTATGATTCCAACAATATCCGTTACGATATCAAATCAGGGAGCAAAGAAGAAATTCACACAAAACACCAAGATTCCAATGAATAGAGTTAAAATTAGGACAAAATATTTTGCTTACCGCTTCGAGGAACTTAGGGCCATGCTTGGGATTTGCCACGCTTATCATTTTGTCAAACTCCGTTCGATAGGACTTCACTCTTGCCTGTGATGCACTTTCCATTGCATCGTGTATGCCACGGGCATTGCGGTCTGACTTTGGTGTCTTCTCTATGTACAGTCGAGCCGCTTCATCCGCAGCGGCGGAGACATCTTGCTGCACATATCACGTAGCTAATAAGACCTCACTCCATGAATTACAGAAGAAACTTCAAAATAACATGTTGGCATGATTCAAGAATTTTATTATCAAATCTTATCCGATTCAAGAATTTGATGAAGACATCCGAAGTCAATGGATACTAGGGGTAAGGTTTTGGTCTCGTCTTACAGGCCTTGTACTCATCCAATGTGAGTAACTCCTTGAAATCAGGTAACTTCAATACCCCATACGAACTTATGCGATGCAATTTGTGTACCAAGTTCGTTTTCACATGCGCATTCTCATTGGACCTGCAAAAAACATCCAAACTAGTTAGAGGTTCACTTAGAAACAAGTGTACAAACTCAATTTGGAAGGGAACTAATATAAGCTTACCTGTTTACGTCGTTCATCGCATTGAGAAGAATGCCAGTATTGCCCTTTGATATGAGCAGTATAGAGTCCACTGAGAAATGCCAATCTGCATCATCTAAATGCAAATGGGAGATATACTTACTCCAGGCTTGAAACCTGTGGTTCCCGTCCCAGATAAAGAACATATGGCCAGATAGAGAAGACAAGTGGATATCAGCAGCTAATTGCCTCTCAAATACTTCGTTCTCTTTAACCCAATGCATGTCCCAACTCCCTATAATCTCATCAATGACAAGCTGAGATTTTCCAGTATCATCTGAAATGGATACGTAGAACACCTTGTCGCCTTCCCGATAGCCGTGTGCAAACTCCGCCTCCAAACGCCTAACATCGGAGTGGAGAAGTGGTCGAACAAGCGGCAACGAAATCATTTTGCAAAGTGGAATCTTCAAGCGAGAGCAGTCGACTGGCTTGAAACGCAATTCCTGGATTATTGAAATGGAATCAAGCTTCTCCTTCACCCGAAAGGCATTCTCGGCCTCATCGATGCTGAGACCAGCCATCATATCATTCGCCAAGCTCTCCTCGTTTCTAGCTGTAGTTCCATCACCCGCACTTCCCAAGTCTTGAGATTCCACTATAACATCGTGCCGAAGATCCTGAGACATCTCAGGACTTTTGACTCCACTGTCCTTCTCTCCAACACTCTGCACTGCCTCAAGCTGCGCGGCACCGTCATCCATGGCGTCCTGCAGCAGCCCAAACTCAAGCTCCTTGTTTCCATCGTCCATCTAACAAATGGATCACAACAGCCAATAAGTACAAAATCATTACACCGATATCTTTTGAACCAAACATATGAACAAAAATCGGAAGCTTACCTCAGAATCACCGCCCAATGATAGAGACTCATTTGCGAGGACGTCTTCAGCTCCCATCTACAAACATTCTAGAAATCAACGTTAGACAGGGCGTAACCGCTGGAGTTCCTCGGCACCGAGGATGTCCAAGCTCAACTCACGTGAATCTGACGACCATTATGTAACGAGGAGCTGGTCACCACAAATCGGAACCTGCCCATGCTAGTCGTAGCTGGTCACCGCATGACTAAACACAGCCGATTAAAGTGGTCACAGGTGATTTCCTCAAAACAAGGTTCAAGGCCTGACATCAAGAGTTCCTCGACGCAGAGGAGCTTCAAATTCTTCTCTTGGATTCCTATCAACGCTCGCGAAATGAGATCCAACAACGAACTCTCACCGAAAATAACTGTTCACAAAACCTAAGAACAAACGCACTAGATACTGACCCTCTATATGATATAAGCAAAGCAGTGACGCGCTCGTAACAATGACTAGGGGCTCCGAGAGCAGGTCACCACAAATCTAAGAACTAACCCGAGAATTTGGTCAATGCATGATCAGCTCAAAACATGGTTGAAAGCAAGAACGCAGGCGTTCCTCGTCGCCGAGCTGCCCCAAATGCAGCTCGGAAATTCTCTCAATTCTCCCGCTGTCATGGGTGACCTGCTCAAAACTCGTCGAAGAAGGTGACGGCGAGTGTTCTTCGGTGCCGAGGAAGTCCAAGCTTAGATCTTGGTCATCTGACAACCCTCAAGTAACGAAGAGCCAGTCACCGATAATCAGCTCACAACAAATTTCCAAGCGGGAGGGCAGGCGTTCCTCGTCGCCGAGGTGCCCCAAATGCTGCTCAAAAAATCTGTGAACTCCCGCGCTATCCTGCGTGACCTGCTTAGAACACGTCGAAGGAGGTTACGGCGAGTGTTCCTCGGTGCCGAGGAAGTCCAGGCTTAGATCTTGGTAGCCTGAAGACCCTCACGTAACGAGGAGCCAATCACCGATAATCAAAACCAATCTAAGCTGGTCGATGCTGGTCAATGAACCACTAATTGAGAACAAGAGAATCCCTACAGGTGATCAGCTCAAGACAAAATTCTAGGCGTGCGGGCAGGCGTTCCTCATCGCCGAGGAGGTCCAATTGTACTCCAGGGATATCTGTGGATTCTTGCGTGATCCTGGGTGACCTGCTCAAAACAAACTGAGGGGCGTGATAGCGGGAGTTCCTCGGTGCCGAGGAGGTCCGAGATCAGCCCTTGTTATCCATGTTAAATGACGACCCTCACGTACTGAGGAGCTGGTTACCGCTAAGGGAAGCTGGTCTAAGCTGCTTTGCGCAAAACTAACCCTAAGCCCGAGAATCGGGTCAATTAAAATCGGGTCAAGACAAATTTCAAGTTGAGAGTGCAACCGTTCCTCGTCGCCGAGGAGCCACAATTCCAGCTCATGAAATCTGTGAACTCTCGCGCTATCCTGGGTGACCTGCTTAGAACACGTCGAAGGAGGTTACGGCGAGTGTTCCTCGGTGCCGAGGAAGTCCAAACTCAGAGCTTGGTAACCTGACGACCCTCACGTAACGAGGAGCCAGTCACCGATAATCAAAACCAATCTAAGCTGGTCGATCCTGGTCAATGAACCACTAATCGAGAACAAGAGAATTCCTACAGGTGATCAGCTCAAGACAAATTTCCAAGCGTTCGGGTAGGCGTTCCTAGTCGCCGAGGAGCTCCAATTGAACTCCAGGGATTTCTGTGGACTCCCACAAGATCATGGGTAACCTGCTCAAAATAAACTGAGGGGCGTGACAGCGGGAGTTCCTCGGTGCCGAGAAGGTCCAAGTCAGCCCTTGTTATCCATATTAAATGACGACCCTCACGTACTGAGGAGCTGGTCACCGCTAAGGGAAGCTGGTCTAAGCTGCTTTGTGCAAAACTAACCCTAAGCCCGAGAATCGGGTGAATTAAAATCGGGTCAAGACAAATTTCAAGTCGAGAGTGCAACCGTTCCTCGTCGCCGAGGAGCCACAATTCCAGCTCATGAAATCTGTGAACTCTCGCGCTATCCTGGGTGACCTGCTGAGAACACGTCGAAGGAGGTTACGGCGAGTGTTCCTCGGTGCCGAGGAAGTCCAAACTCAGAGCTTGGTAACCTGACGACCCTCACGTAACGAGGAGCCAGTCACCGATAATCAAAACCAATCTAAGCTGGTCGATCCTGGTCAATGAACCACTAATCGAGAACAAGAGAATTCCTACAGGTGATCAGCTCAAGACAAATTTCCAAGCGTTCGGGTAGGCGTTCCTAGTCGCCGAGGAGCTCCAATTGAACTCCAGGGATTTCTGTGGACTCCCACAAGATCATGGGTAACCTGCTCAAAATAAACTGAGGGGCGTGACAGCGGGAGTTCCTCGGTGCCGAGAAGGTCCAAGTCAGCCCTTGTTATCCATATTAAATGACGACCCTCACGTACTGAGGAGCTGGTCACCGCTAAGGGAAGCTGGTCTAAGCTGCTTTGTGCAAAACTAACCCTAAGCCCGAGAATCGGGTGAATTAAAATTGGGTCAAGACAAATTTCAAGGCGGGAAGGCAACCGTTCCACGTCGCCGAGGAGCTCCAAATCACTCCAAATTACACCGAATTTCTATCGACTCTCGGTGATCTCTGTTTACCAGCTTAACACTCTGGGCGTGGCAGCGCGAGTTCCTCAGTGCCAAGGAGGTCTAAGCTCATCTCTTGTTAACTTGACTACCCACATGTAACGAGGAGCTGGTCATCGCAACAATTATCAGAACCCCAGAAATCTGGTCCCCAGTGACTTGCTCAAAACGCGGATCAAGGTGTGATCACGAGAGTTCCTCGGTGCCAAGGAGCTGCCTACTCTGCCATTCTCAGCTCTTGGATTTCTATGGACGCTCGCGATCTGAAATCCAGCGAAGAACTCCACTCCCGAAAATAATTGTTCACGAACCCTAAACCCCAACGCCAGAGTTCCTTGGTGCCTTGGAGGTCCAAGCTCAGCTCATATTAACCTAGCGACCCTCACATACTGGGGAGGTGGTCACCGCAAATCAAAGCTGGTCGATGCTGGTCGAAGCAAGTCACCGCAAATCTTGTCACAAAGCCGAGAAAATCGTCACTGGGTAATCTGCTCAAAACTAAGCTCAAGGCGTGACCACGAGCGGTCCTAGTCGCCGAGGAGCGCCATATTCTGCTCTTGGATTTCTATCGACTTCCGCGTGTTGAGATTCCCGAGAAGAACTGTTCACGAACCCTAAGCACAAATGAACCAGATGCTGACCCTGTTCACGCTTACCCTACTTTTGTCGCGTACCTTAATTCTCTCGAGTACCGTTTTCCACCAGAGATGTCCTCTCCGACAAGATTTGTGTACGATTGTGTCGATCCTTGTTACTAACCCCTGGGAGTTGGTCACAGCGTGATCTGTTCAGAACCCCGTTCTAAACTTCGCCGAATACGTTTCCTTGCGCATGCTGTTTGGGACTATGCGACTACTAACCTGTCACGCGAGAATCTAAAATCGCATATTCCCCATCTTCTCTGTCAAAACATGTTTCGGTTTTTATGCAACAAATTCAAATTCCAATTGCAGCTGAGACAGGGTTGGACATATTGGACTGCTAAATATCACAAAGTGGGCAGCTCGAGGAACACTAACCAGGAAGAACGGGAACGACAACAAGAACGTAAACAACAAGGAGAAGTGCTACGTCGGACTGGTTTCTGTCGTACACAAAGCTCTTTTCCCGGTGCAGAGAAACTTTAATGTCAGTCTTCATCGAAATCAGAAATATTAATTCGTGTACATGAAATTGTAAAGTTTTTTGGACATTTGAACATATGGATTGAATAATATAAGCTTCTGCAAAAAGGAAATTATCTTTCGTGTTTTGCCAGTATTTTCAAATGCCTTGGATTCAGAATTGTGGCCCAGAAAGTTCACAATCAGTTTTGAATTTAAATAACTAGTCTATTTTGCATTATTTTTTTCATGTTCGTAAAACATTTCAAGACAAAATCAAATGTGACAGACATCCAAAATAATCGATTAATGCAACAATGTCCAGAAATTCAGAATGCTTAATAATTACCTTAGCACATTTGCCACCATATAATTATTAATCTTGGAAATTATACTACTGGAAATTATACTATAATTATTAATCTTGGAAATTATACTACTGGAAATTATACTATAATTATTAATCTTGGAAATTATACTATCTTGGAAATTATACTACTCTTCATAAGTAGAAAGAGGTAGAAGAGAGAAGATAAATTTACAAAACTAATAAATTTTTTATCAAATTAATGTGCACTTACTCCAGTGGAATGTGATAGAATGTATCCTATACCATCCAGGAATTATGATAAAATCGAAAGGTTGCATTCTTCAATAAATCCTGAATGTTATTTTTTTCACTACGATGCTCCACCTACTCAATAACCAAGAATATCCATTTTTTCTACTATCAAACCAAATGAGATGTATGAAGGCTTTCCAGATAGTCAAAAATATAGTCAATGGAAAGAACAAACTACTAGTGAGAGGTCCAATCCCTAATGCTGTTCGAACTGCCCTCCGTCCATTGTTTTGATCTTATTTGTTAGTAACTTCTGCCGCATAGGACCGATTCTGAAAGCAATTATATGACTACAAAGCTTATTATTTATTCTATCTTCCAATAAAACTTTGTAATATGACATGAAAAAATCCATCCCGATGGTACCTGCCCCGAAACGCATTTGTCCTCCGAATTAACAACGATTCTTCAGGGGTTGAGCCCTTAATTCCAACTGTCTCTACGGGTAACAATTATGTATGTTATTCTCTCAATTATCATTCCCACCATTGGGTCAAAAATCAAGGCATTTTCACAACATCGTCTTAGAGTAGTTTAAGAATAAGATCCTATGATTACATTTTTAATATGATGTCCTTCTCAGTTTTGCTCAAGGAAGTCCAAGTTCCTTGACAATGGCTACGGTTTTGAAGGTCACAATCTATTATAATTACCACATATATCTAGGGTTATCGTTCATTGCTTATATCACTAACACTACCCAATCTCTATCCAGCCTCTATAGTAGAATAGTATCCATTATATGTATTGAGAAAGGCAAATCTATCAAAATAATACCAAAGATTTCCCGAACAATACCTTTCACCAATAATATGAATAACCAAATTGTGAAAGGAAACCATGGATTTCAAAACTCACATGAAGGATTTGGTCCGACGCACTTCTTAGAAAACCGGGTAATTGAGTCAATGATTCGAACTCAACTTCTTGCGCACCACTGGATTGCCCTCTTTCATCTTCAGAGTGAACTAAGGAGTCAAACTCTGATTCTAACAAATCGTTCTTGGAATTGTCATTAAGCCCAGCACTTTCAATCTTGCCCTCCTCCACTTCAGCTCCACTACCCAAGCGCTCGAATGTAGAAGCCAAAGATGTTCCCCTCCCATCTCCAAACTTGGTCTGATAACGTCTAGCCATTTTAGACCTCTGAAGTTGTTTCCTTGTGGAAAACCTGAGACCTCCCCTCCGTGTCTTTCTATTTGGCTCTTCTCGCATTACTCTCTATCTATATAGCCACTCCCATTGACCTACATAACTACTTGCATCATATGCTTATTGCTGGTCTTTCTATTTTACTTTCTATACTGCCATGTATCTAACTTCTTCCTGACTAGCTTAGACTCACTAATTTAACTTGTGCGCCGCCAGAAACTTTTTGGAAGTCTCAACGGATGCAATCCTTAACTCTATTTTGAATGTTCTTACCATCTCACTTCCAAAGAATTTGAAATGCTACCAAATCTATACTAGATTTATGTAACGACATTCTAAAACCGCATCTGACAGCCGCCAGCAGGGCATCGTTGTTTTGATTGTCATTATTGTGCTTCTATTAAAATCAAAGTTCACCAAGATACTGAATCACCCTAAACTGCCATGTAACTTCTTCCTCAGTACTGTCATTTATTTCTTTTTAACCACTCTACAGAATTTGAACTTCTACACAATTTTACTACCTTCGTGTATGCTACATTCTCTACAAATCTAAGCCTTCCAATAAAGAGCATCATCTTCCCAATCCAATACCTTGTACTCGATCATTATGGCCATGGCCTCCATTCACGGTATGGACCGCTCTGTTCCTTTGTCACTTCCTGTAGATGATGATGGTGTCGTCTGGATCTCCGAGGCAATGCTCTCCCAACGCTTTAGATTACTTAGAACATCCATGTGGTTAGAGCAGGAAGTTTATGATGCCCAAGGTGTAGAAGTAGTTTCAACTATATTGCAGAAGAAAAGAGTGAAGGATACAGAGCTAACCTGGAGACTTCCGGCTGAGAAATTCAGAGTTCTGGGCTATCCAATGGACAGTCCCTCAATTTCTACCCCAGAGTCTAGGAAGTCTACAATCCACACATCTTTCCCAGCTTCTGTCAAGCTTAAGGGCTCCGAGAATGACACCATTCTTTTGAGTGAGTTATCTGATGACGATGTTGTTCCTAGATATCGAGTCCCGGAGTATTCTTTTCTCTCTCCTATCACTGAAACCGTCGTAGAACCTGAAGAGAGCGGATCGCAATCCCTCTCGAGCTTGCCCTCGCTAAATTCCCGACCACCTTTACCTCGTTCTAAGGAAACCTCTTCCATTCTTGAAGTCCTTAGGCAATTGCAAACTAGACCACGTGGGAAGAATGACCTGAAGTTCTTAAATCTAGATACTCTACGTTGCGAGAAGGTCAAGTACTTACCACCAGAATTTAATGGAGATGTGCTTTTCGAACTCCCTCCTCTTCTTTCTTCTACTTCTCCATCTATAGCTCGCCAAATGGAAGGCATGGATAAACGGTTCGATGGACATGCATGGACCAAAACTTACACCACTAACATTGTGAATGATTTCGGTCTCAAGTTTCGATCTTTTAGCTGTGTTGGTCACCTACAGTGTAATAACACCGCTTGCCCGAGGTTACGACGCAACGGCTCACATAACGAAACAGAATGGGAGGGCCTTTCACCGCACACTTTTCCTCTTAGAGATATCCCTCCGCTGAACTCGACCCTTGTTTGCCGGATCTGTAAGTCTCCTCCATCTTGCCTTGAATCTTGTCCGTCGAAAATGTATTACGTTGTCAACAAAACTGGTATTGGTAGGGCTTGCATCCATATTGGTACTCACCAACATCCTATTGCTAAGGGCACTTGTCGCGAATCCGTTGAGAAAGTCATTGAGCTTGTAAGTAACGAAGTCTCCAAAACCCCTATTGCGAAGAACTCCGCCATTGCTCTAGCTGCTAGTAAGGAGTTCTTGTCAAATGAGATCTTTGCACTTGACCGGGAAGGCACGCCCGAACCGCTTCGTGGAGATTCCCTGGTCAGGGTTATGGAGAAGTTTCGGATACTTAGTTCTCCAAACATCAGAAATGCTATCTCTTCTTTCCGACTGACTGCTAATGGGGGACCACTTGACAATATCATCAAACTGAAATTGAAGAGTCCCTACGCATATATCCAAGACAGTGTCTTTCTAGGGCAAGGTCAAGAAAAGGTGTACCTGTTCAAAATGTCGGAAGAAGGCCCGGGCAGCGGTGTCGACCTCGTAAAACGTATGCAACCTGGTGGCGACCTCCAGAACTCTTGGATCATGTTCGACCATGTCAAACGAGTAAGGGACTGGACTACAATGGCCGCCCACGTCTATGACGTTGAGTACTGCCGTGTGATGAGCATCGCCGTCTTTGACATGCAGAGCGAGGATGTTGAATCCCAGAAGTTGATGTGGCTATCGTTGAATAAGTTGATGAAACGCCACGGAATCTCGAACCCTAACTTCAAAGGCTTCATGGCGGACAGCGCCCAAGCAAATTGGAACGCTGTCCGTATCATCTACGGGAATGGCGACCCAACCGTGAAGATGGTGGACAGAGAAAGATCTTGTCTACTTCACTGGGTGACATCCCTGAACAGACACACCAATAAACTCATCAAACCGGAGTTTCGAGAACAACATGTCCGCCTTTGTCGACAATACAAAGACGCCAAAACATTTGAAGAAGCGGAAGAACTTTACCTTGGCATCAAAGGTTGGTGGCTCTCATCGCGTGCGGCCTCTGAAGATGCAGTGCGTGAATTGGACGACTGGTTGGGTTTTTGGCACTTCCGTTATTGCCAGTGGGGAGGCTTCATGGACATGGTATAACCCTAAACTCTTTAACCCTAATTTCTAACTCCGGTTCCCCCGCTGTAGCTGTACTTGTTAAACCTAACCCTAAGCGAATCATCTTCTTTCATTTCAAGCACTACTGTACTAAAGTCTTGAATGTGTGCCATGTAATACAGAAGTTGGACAATGAGCAATTGGCGGAAATGCCATCCTGCAATCTCACGGAGACAGTGCACAACAAGTGGTTGCAAATGTCGAGCAACCGGGGGACTTGCCTCTATGTAGCTACGACGGACGACATGATGCGTGCCATGATGCAATCCACCAATTATTGGGCGTTTCTTCAAGGTCACACATCTGGCACTGGGCCCCACCTCCATGAGCTTCGTCTTCGGGCTACCAGAAGGTCGAACGACCCAATAAAGATTGCTGCCGCAATTAGCATGCTTCCTGGGGCAGATAGATTCACCACTAGGGTTCCGCACTTGGAAGGGGAAGAGGTCTTTGGATCAAGCAAAAGAAAGTTAGATTTGCCACCCGGATCAGAAGAGGACTCCCACCGCCATGACAAAGTTAATTTCTCCCACCCCCGTGTTCAAACCCGTTCAACGCGAGCCCGAACTGACGCTGGGATTTCGAACGTCATCGCCACTCCCACTGAATCTATACCATCCTATCTTCCCCATGCTACTTCTATTCTTGAGACAGAGTGCAATCCATTGCAATGGCACATTGCACGTTGCAAGAAGGTGGGGAAGAAATGTCACAGCGTTCAAGTGGGGCAGAAGAAAAAATGTGGTGCACTTGTCTGCAAGGATAAGAAGAATGGTACCCCTGCTCCAACTTATAACGGTCGCATGACCGAGTATGGAAGTAGGGCAATCGTCATTTTTGACTTCTGGTTTTGCCCCGATGATATCTTGCGATGTGTTCACGGATCCAAACTCAGGTGGGTGTATGACTGGCCCGTTCTTCCAACGATTTGGCCTGTTGCTCGTGGCACCCATTTGACAAAGGGTGAGATCCTCGTTCTAGAAGAGGGAGGCTTCCAACTTCAAACGAAGGACTTCGACATGTCTCCCCGACGCCTCTTCCATAACTCATCCACATCAGCTATTGCTGACATTGTGAATCCCAGGCCGTCAGATGGTGCTTCACATCCTACCAAGCGATATGGCAGGACCATCAAGCGCTCTGAAGGCGCCCCTACTATAGATCATCGCAACAAGTGGGAAACAGCCCGAAATGTCAAGGCTACTGTGAAGAACGTGACGCCAATTCCATATCCCGGTTATGGAAGAATCATTACCATGGATTCAGGTATCTATTCCAAGCAGAAGACATATATTGTTGCTCTATGTGACTTTCCGTCTTGCACGTGCGAAGATTTTGTTACAATGAGCAGTGGAGCATTGGGCAAACGAAAAGCGTGGGTGAACTGCAAACACTTGTATTATGTCTACCGATTCTTGTGCAAGGCAAACTCTGAGGACGACAAGTACATACATGCACCAAGTCTTAGCTTTGATGAAGTACAAACCCTACTCCGCCATAGTAATCTCTAAGTTTTTTCTTTCTTGGTCATAATAGTCCTGGCAAGTTATTGCCACTTTTTATTGTTTATGTCTAAAATCTCTCAGGAATTTGGAGGGCCAAAAGGCCTCCTCGGCACCGAGGAGGCCTTTTGGCCTTCACAATGAACTTGTGAAGTTAAGTGTTTTTGTTCTTTTTTTGGTAAAATTTTATTAGGGCATAAATAATGTATCTTTGGACATAGAATCCTATTTTTCCCATTTGTGGGAAAGAAAAAAATACAAAAAAAGTATATATATTCCCCCATATAATGGGCCTAAACCGCTCTTTGATAAAGAGGAATGTTTTATCCATTATTTTAAATCTTGTAGTTCATTGATCCATCTTATGCAAGAAAAGATATATTTTTCAGTGTAATATCTAATGGGTTATTTTCACCCAAGGCTCACTTTTTGTACCCACTGAAGTTCATGTGGTTCATTGAGTTGTTTTTGCAACAATGGATGAAATTCTTTCTCCATACCCAAAACATCATACATCTAAAAAGTCTGTACATCCATCCAAAAACTCAATCCAAAAATATTCATCCAATCAGCGGTATGAAGTAGTCAATTCCATTCTGAAATTGGAAAAGAGCCGTTCTCAAAATTCAACATTCTCTTTCATGTGAGGGAATTTTATCGCCCATTACCGCTTGAAAAATCAATTAAAAATATTTCTAAGCCACGGTAATGGGTTACAAAAATTACTTTTTCCATAAAATTAAAAAAATAAATTTATTAAAAAATAAAAAAAAAGTTTAAATCTTCTCCAAAATTATACAATTTTAGGTCAATTTTGACCTCATTGCTCACTGCTCACTGCTCATCGCTCACCGCTCACCGCTCGCATTCTAGCGTCGTTGTTAATTGAACTTGCTTACAACTTCCCAAGCATCAACAAATGGATACAAAATCCACACATTGATTATAAGCTCTCAAATAACTTCTAGACTAATCCAATAATCTCAAATGCTCAAACCAAATATTTATTTAAATTTTGTTATGACCAATAATTGGAATATGTATGTAAACATCTTTTTTGGCCCATTCAATTGCCATGTGCTCTATGCCTACTATTTAACCTCAACTAAATAGACACTTAAATACATGTCTTAATTTGCTAAACAAAATCCCATATAAAAGCACTTAGAATCACAAGATACAACAAATCTATTTAGAAATTGTTAAACTGTCACTATTACAAACACACTGTGCTTCATAGTTCACACTAATGAATGCTAGAATATTTGACACAAAATCACCCAACCATATAATTCTCCCCTGGCTTTATCCCTATTTGCTCCAATGATACAAATTGCACTTGCGTAGCCAAATTATGCCTAAATTTCTTACTCATTTAAAACATACCATTCCAAACATCAACTCCAATTACACCATTCTCAACAATTTGCATTCAATTCATCAAATTCACATACTACAATCAATGTTTTGGTTCACATAGAGGACAATAATAGTATTCCATTTAGGATCTACAATGTATGTCCCTTAAGGTCACATAGAATTTTGGTTCACAATCTTCTCTCTTTTACATGGTTTGCATATAGTCTTTGTGTCACTTGCTCGCAATCCTAGAATTCTTATGTGAGGCCCAAGATAAATAGACTCATTAGTTACTCTCCTAAGATTGGAGTTAGTTTTCTTTCTCTCTTTCATGTTGAATAGTGCATTGTAACATAGCTCTCATAATTGAATGATTGTGCATTTAGGTCATCTTATTATTTCATCTCAGTTGATTAACTACCAAAATTAGAGAAGTAAATTGAACTTAACTCTAAGATAAGCAAACCTATTATAGACTGTAGTTCAATTTGGAGCTCTATTTTTGTATCCAATTCAATTTTGTTGCATTCTAATGTATTTTTTTTATTGCATTGAGTGTGCAATTAGGGTTCAAAGTTTTGGAAATAGTAGGATGAAAGGATTGGAATTGGGTTGAAAAGTCACCATTCAATGAATTCAATGAATTCTCCCATGTGGCTTCTACATGTAATAAAAGGTTCTTTCATTGTTTCACTATACAAAAGGAGACTTTTGGATTTTCTTTAGAACCATGCAGTTAAGTAAGAGAACCACATTAGTATCCAAAAGGACAAGAATAGTATCTCTTTAAGGTTGAATACAATGGAAAGCTGTATGTTTTTGCTTTGACTACCTATAATGTATCATTTTTTTTCAAACATGAGTTGAGCAAAATACATGTGAAATATCCCTTATTTTCCATTTCTTTTGCAAAAACATCCAAATTTTTAACTTGCATAATGGCCAAATGATCCACAATGGATTTCCTATCTTAGTACATGCATTCATAGGCATAGCATTTATAATTCTTGTGAATGCTTGTTCCATAAATACTTGCAAATTGAATACAAAGAATTTGCTATGATGCATAAATTGGTATAGTGTAGGGATTTTTTTCTCATTTATAATGGGCAGTGTAGTAAGCAAACTTTATTGGAGTGATGCAATTGTTTAACCCCAAAAGTTCCAAGGCCTTTTTCCATCAAAGGTCACTCAAAACTGCCATTTCTTCACAAAGAGCAAAAAACTTTTTATTTAATTTTATTTATTTTTTTCATATCTGACAATAGAATCTTGTACTAGTCTAGGGGTTAAATCTATATAAATGGATGAAACTTGCAAAATGTAAATGAAATTTAAATTATTTATCCAAAAGAATAAACATTCATTCAAAAAGAGTAATATTGTCCTAACATATGTTGTAATTCATTGATTTCATGCATTGAAAATGGAAGAATATATTGCCTAATATTCCCTCAAAAAAATCGTATTGCGTTTGAGCAAAATGTCACCTCCCTCATGGATGTAGTGCACTAAGTTGTGCAACTAGTAATTTCATGGATAAAGTTGAAGATGCTAGATTTGTGAGGGATTTATCTCATCTCCTATATTGACCCTTGTCACCAAAGAGGACTCATTTTTCATACAATTGATTGCACTTACAAGAATAAAATTATAGTTTGGCTAAATGTCTTTGGGCGTTGATCTTTGAGTTGAAATGGAATAGTTGATTGTTTCAAATAGTCATCTACAATTATCCACTTTGAAGTTGCATAAGAATGGGGCATCTATCTTTAAACTTTCTCCCTGACTGGTGAGACCTTTGGCACAAAACTAGATTAGAAAAAGAAGCAACATTCATGTAGTCCGTTTGGCATAATATAGTGGCGGTTCATTCTTGGAGAGCACGTATCAACCCAGGTATAGATGTCAAGTGTAATTGTTGTACAAACAACATGGAGGAAACTCCAATTCATAGGTTTTACCTATGTCCCTTTGCTCAGGAGGTTTGGGACTATGCCCAAGCAATTATTCACCACATCTGGGGAGTACAACCTGTTTTGGGACCTCATGTTTGATTCACCTTTACCCAATGTATCTTTGGTACCACACATCCATGGAAGTTTTTCAACCTCTAGATGATATGGACTTTTCTTAGAGGCCAGGCACTTTGGCTTATTTGGATTTCCCGCAATAGCAAAGTCTTTGCCAACTTTGTATGGCTGCAAGGTAACCTTCAGCAGGCACTCTAGGAAGCGCTCCTTGATGCGGGGCATGTGGTACAAAATCAAAGCACAAATTGGAATGCAGCATCATCCCCACCTGTTTGATAAGTTTCGTACTAAGTTTGGGAGAATTTGGCTTCAATCTCTGATCTTGGTGAACAAGAGAGGAGATAAAGAGATCTACTGGAACAAGGTACGACCTCTAAATGATTCCTTTTGTTAGTTTGGTCTCTTGCATGGTGTTTTTTGTTTTGTTTCCATTGACCAACCGGCTTGGCTTGGCCGTTGATCTCTTGTTTCTTTTAATGCAATGGGGCACCCACTTGTTCAAAAAACAAAATAAAACTTGCATATGAAGGTCATACGCAGTGATAAAAGACTCCACCTTTGACTCTTGCGACTAAAGATCTCATCACAACTCAATACATCTATTACTATTTACACTAGTGGAAACGCGTACCACAAGGAAACCCACCACTAGTTTAATTATTGATCATGGGGGTCTCCTAGTGGGTCATTTCCAAGTCCCCTGTTTTCCATGTTTCCATGGGAGCTACACTCCGGACGGCTGAATGCACTGAGTTAAGAATGCATTACAAAGTGACATAAATGGCAGTCTAGATTCTCCCTAAGTTGCGGCTACAGGACGCGGTGACACAGCGTGGACACATTTGTCAAGGTTTTTGTGCGACTCTCTAGCAATTCAGATGACTTGCTCCTTCAATCGAGTACCGGTATATATCAGGACTGTTTTCATCTCAGAAATACTCTATTCAAGAGCCTAACAGGTTGAGATCTGAATAATAAATAATCGGAGTGGGACATGCACACAATTATTGTTGCAAAGAAGGAGTCGACCACGGAGGATCTGATGCTTTGCTTGTAGCCCTGATAGGAACCTGCGAATGGGAGTTCGGGTCACCTCAAAATCCCGGGTCATTTAAATGAAATCCCGTGGGAAGATTATAATTATGGAAATAAATAATTCGTTTACAGAGTCAGTTTGTTTACAGAGTCAGTTTATATCACATGTATCACCGTTACTTAGTTTGGGATCAGCTGTCGATAACGACGGACAGTTCCAGTTCCAATACCCAGTGAGAGTTTAGGTAGAATCCCATAACGTCAAAAATTTCGTTGAATTGGGGAAGCCCGTGACTTCGGCACTTTTCTGAATCCAAATCTATCTTAGAGTGTTTTGTGCATATGAATGTCACAATTTCTAGAACCATGTTTGCTCCAATTTAACGAAATTGACAATCATGCTTACTGTAACTACATGTTGGATTTTTCATCAGTGGAAAACACGATTGAGAGAATCACTGAGAGAACCAATGTGCTCAATCCACGAAGCGGTGGTGAATTCCTCTGGTTATTTCAGGTGCAGTTTCCACTACAGTAATGTTCAGTGAAACTAAACGCAGTTTCAGCCGCTTCACTGAAACCTCAAATCTTTAGAACCAGTTTTATCCTAGTTTTATGGCTTTTGGCATTCATTTCTTGCTTAGGCTACTTGAAAGTCTCAGTCGGTTTTCAGAGATTTTTGTGGGCACTTGACGTTCACAATTTTGTGGCTCTGAAACACGGCATTTTAATGAATAGAAGACCACCATAGTCTTGATAGCTTGACGACTGGTGAAGCCCCGGTGATGTCACTGAACTCTATTTTAATGCGTTGAAAGTGGCTAAGCGGCATAAAGTTGTAGCGATACTCTGAAATACACGATTGCTTTGAAATCTAGGTGGAAATGATGCCTTGCCTACGGAGTTTCGGTTTTAGCACCAGGAGTCATGAATGACCAGATCAACAGCGCAACTGAATGATGAGGATTACAGTAGAATTATCTTGCGTCCAAAATAAAAGACTTTAAAAGTGCGGTATCTCCGCTCCCAAGGGATCTGCCGAAAGCAGATGACGCATGTTGAACATTCACTCGTTTCTCGTGGTGACTCTCAACCAGGGCCACCCAACTGGTTCACAGTGGACTTTCATGTACAAAAATCAGTCAAACGGGCAAGCAAAATTCCAGAATTCTAAATGGAAACTGTGTGCAATATTTGCTAAGAAGAATCGGAATTGGTGGTCGATATTGGTTAGTGAGAGGCTCGTGAAAAGCAGGGGAGGCTATTCTCCAACTTGAACCTTTTGGTTGCTAATTTGACAAGAAGGCAAAGCTACTCCTACGATGTAGTTTCTCCCTACTTGTAAAGAAGTGAAGGCATCGTGAACATCGGCAATTCCGTCTTTGAAAAACTCGGAAATTCATTTCCGCTTTTGACACAACCTGGAAGTCCGACCTAACAACCCTTATTCAGAGTCACAGAGGCAAGTAAACGGAGTTTAAAATAGGGACAAGAAATTGTGCACAAGGTTACAAATGTTGATTAATTCAACCTCTCCACCACTTGAGGAACTCAGTTACTTCACAGTAAACTCCAGTTCATAGGATATCAAACGTTTCTAGTTGAATTTGAACACCGGTTTGGTTGAAATTTTCAAATAGAGCTATTCTTGCTCAAAACAAGCCCAAAACATCTCTTGATTTTTGTGCGGTCTCACGCTTTGAAATCCAGTTGGGTGCCGTGAGGCAAGATATTCAGCTTCAAGCAGAAATTGCCGCTCAAGGTTCCAGAAGCTTTGAGATTTGGCAGTGTTTTGTACTCGTCTATCCTCTGAGACGATGTAGGTAGGATTTTCCAGCAGGATTTTAGGATTTTAGGTACTCCAGTGTAAATCACAAAGTCTACACATGCACATGGACAACGATTCCTAATACACACTCATAATTCTGCTTGTTTCAAGGCTTTCAGCATCGAACAGCCTGGAACGTATGATATAAGGTAGGTACACCCAAATGTGCCACTGACCTTAAACCGCCATCTATACTTTGTGTACATCTCCAAAATCAGTTCTGTACCTATGTGGAAGAAATGCTTTTAGAACCAAACTTTGTTTCTTAATAACTTTTGCATACAGTATCCAAATGTCACATTCTTTGGTGCGTTGGAACCTCCTTTCACTTGCCTTCAAGAACATATGAAAATTTGACGAGTTTAATACTAGTAACTAGGCTCAATAGTAAAAAGTGGCGGTTTTGGGTGTACCTACCTTACTCCATTGAATTTTTGAACATGCTCATGTCCATGAGGTGAGAGTGGAAAAATAAGTGAAACTTAAGGAAGACCTTTATTTTCATTCTCAACCTCTACATCTCTCCATGTGCACTTCCAATTTGTGATTTGTTTGAAAATTTGAGTTTGAAAGGGAGTGATTCTCTATTTACTTTAATAAATTATCAATTATCCTTATCTTTATGAGGTAAAATTGGAAAAAAATAAAATAACAAGGTGTAAACTTGAGTATAACTTCTACAAAAACTCTACTGTAAATAAAAAATATATTAAGCTAAAAGTAGTGGTTGCGAAAGTAGCCATTTTAAGGATTGAGCCCGAAGGATTCACAATTACATAGATTTACACTTATTCAATCTCACTTCAGGGTACTCAAAGTCTGCTATCGTTAATATGTTTATTAAAAATATATTATTGTATGTCCTTCAAGTTTCTGTAAATAGGGCCCCCTGACACACACACTTTTCAACATTAAAGATGGTTTAATTTGAGCTCATTCTTTTGGTGAAATCTGATCATTCACAATCAAGTCCTCACAAATAGCTAACTTTTAGGGGTGGTTTTCATGATTTCCTATTTATTATTAATTTATACTTTGTTGTATCTATTTCCTATGACTAATTGTCCTTTTTGTTCCCACATAATATTGTTTCAATACTTGCAAATAGTCCATAATATATGCAACAATACTTCTAGCCATAGATTTTTCCTCTCAACGGATAAGATTGTTCCACTAAAAAATACTCATAATATTGACCACCTAAATCCATGTTTTTACCAAAACTCTACAAAAATACTACCGGTCATTCTTGCAATCACCCGATGACAAGTCCCGAGCATGCAGGACCCTCATCTCCGATCCACTCACTTCAGGCTAACACTCCAAGTTCTCTGATTCCGCTCGCAATCTCACTTACAGTGATAGCCTCACATTCAAAAAATTGGCTGGCAATGAATAAGATTGATCAATACTCTAATTAATGATGTTGCGTTTCCGAAACATAGAACAAATAGTCGAGGCAGATGTATAAACTTGGCGACTTCTTGATGTCACCCAAGCTCCCGGTGCTAGACCAAGCTTGGAATTACCAAATCATGTTAATGCACAAATTGACCATCTTCTGAATGACAGAATTGATGTCACAACTGTTCAATGTGAATAGAAATACTAGTTTTCGATTTTGCATTCAGGAGAATCAAGTCCCGAGCATGCACTAAGGTACTCTAATTTACACTCAGGCTAACTCACTTTGAGTGATAGCCTAAAGTTTAAAAAAATTGGCTGGCAAAGAATTAAGTTCGATCAATACCCTAATCCTACCCTAATCAGTGTTATTGCGTTTCCGAAACGTAGAACAAGTAGTCGCAAGTATAAGGCGACTTCTTGACATCTCCCACAGAATCGCCCTTGGTGCTCTTCGGTGGAAGTCCCATTTTGGTCTGCACCCTTTGCACGAACGCCACTTCCCCAAAGAATTGCTTGCTTCCCGAGGCCTGCGTAGCCTTCAACAACACCCACGGAATACTATCCTCGTCGACTGTAACCTTCGACACACTTTTGCAAGTAACGATGCTGAAGGAAACTCCGCCGTTCGTTTTGGAATGGAGAGACTCCCAAGTGGGTTGCCCACCTTGACTGTCGAGTTCGGCGAGATAGAAGTGGTGACCCACTTGCTTGTTGTCCGTGTTGTAAAGACGGGCGGTCGCGTTATACTGCGCCCAGGAAGTGCCGTTGTATCTGTAGTACTGGTAGCCGCGAGCGTGGACAGTTTGGTGAAGCTTGTACTGGTGGTGGGCGTCTTCTGGGACCTGAATTAAAGATGGAATGGACTGCGTTTCGGTGAGATCCCTGGCTGCAAGCGCAGCGCAGAATGCAAGCGACGCTAGGGTTATCAAGAGTAGCAATTTCGCTGCCATTGTTGCTTGCAGTTGGATTGTTGCTAGCTCTAGCTAGATGTCGAAGACGTCACTCCAATTGGCGACGGTGAAGCTTCAGTGCTCTCCTGTGACTCTAGATGGCGATGCTGAAGCTGTAACTCCAGTTGGCGATGTAACTGCTGTTGTTCTTGTGAACTTGGTGCCGGAAGTTGAATTGTGAGAGTCTTCAGTTGTGAGCTTGGAACGGTGTAGGTTGGAATGAAGAGAGTTGTGTCTGTGAAGATGGTTTTATAGTATGAGTGTTGCGAGAAGTTACTGTGTTGTCAATAGCGGCGCGTTCGGTTAGTACGGCGACTGTGGTCAAAGCCGCTGTGTGGACAGGGGACTTCACTCGGTAGTGGGCTACCGGGAGGGACTGGAAGTCGATCGGCAGAGGCTTCCGAAGTTGATTATTTCATCCAAATAGAATCTTTCTGAGGCCCCACATCTGGTCTTGTGCAATTTCAACCCGTGGAAATGCACAGATTTTTTTTTGACTCTGTACCACGGGAGGCGAACTGAAGACTTTTGATACTGTGACAACGATTTTGATACTGTGACAGCAGGGATTTTTTTTTCATTTTTTGTAGGCAGTGCAGGAAGTCATCTTTCATAACATTAGCCTTCAGAGAGGCTGCCTTTTCCTCTCTGGAGTCCTCATCCACAGAATTCATCTTCTCAGCATTAATGCAAGCTTCGGTACCGGGATAGTGACAGTAAATTACGATATTCTCCACTTTCTTTTGTTAATTTTAGGACCAAACATACAGATCTAGTTTGCCAAAAACACTAAAAATTCCATGAGTAATACACTATTGTAGTCTTATCATTTGCCATCAATAACTCATTCTGAGGTTTCTAGAGAGAAGACACTCTTTATATACACATGGATTGGTAGGAGGTAGAACAAATCATGTGGGATAAACAAGTTAGAATTTGTTGTTTGTGAAGCACTCATAGTTAAGTCAAAAACAAGTAATTTTGTTAAAAGTGAAATTTCAGACCTTATTTAGGCATAGTAGAATGATTCTTCTCAAAAAAATTTGAACTAAAAGAAGTTGGTAAGTGAAGATAAGTTTCACCTCCAAAAATCCGTTTGGAATTTTGAATATCCAATCAAAAGTTATGGACAAATTTGTTGCTGCTGGAGTGATGCAATTGTTTACATGTATATAAATGGATGAAACGTTCAAAATGAGGATGAAACAAAATTATTCATCCAAAAGAATGTACAATCATCCAAAAATGAGCAATATTGTCCTAACAATATATAGCAATTCAACAATTTCATTCATTAAAAATGGGAGAATGTATTGCCTAATATTCCGTTCAAAAAAATTGTATCGCTTTTGAGTGAAATATTGTATTAAAAACACATTTTGGAGAGTCTCCTTTCTAGAACAAACCTCATTCACATTTTAAGAAGATGGAGCACTACAATTGATTCCTCCCAATAAAAGGGCCTCGCACATGTCAGTATTGAAGCCCATACGGGACCAGATGTGGGACAGTGGGAGGCAAAAAAAGTGGATTGGGCTTCGCAGAGGCAAACTGGACAGGACGGTTTCCCCATAAGGCCTAGCCCTTACAAGCTAGTTTCTACCCCCGGAGACTTGTAGTTCTCGGGGAGGTCACTTAGCTCTACTACAACAAACCACGTGCGAACAAGTGGTTTCTAATAAGCTATAATTTCAACCTAAAATTTTGAGCATTTTTTAATAATGACTATAGGTTTCTATCGTCAAATTTTCCAACTCAAATAAAATATGAAATGATTTCTAGAAGAGGTTGAAAATGGGCTAAAATGGCATGTTTTTCAACTCAAATAATTATAGAGAACACATTTAGATGACCATTGAATCAATATTCAACTCAAAATGAGCTTTCAATAGAGAGTTATTTTCAGAATTTTTTGTTTATTTTTTAGACAATTTTTTCTTATATAATATAGAGGTGTGAAAGTTATTTTTCAGTTCTACAGTGTATCTTTTTATTTCAAAAATTTGTAACTAATTATCATTAACAAATAAAAATATCAATAATTCAAAACATAAACTTTCAAAGTAGAAAAATCTATTCATATTTTTTTAATTTTGTTTTATTTAAAATTCAAAAAGTAAATAGGGGGTCCAAAGTTTTGATCGCACGTGGTTTCTAATGGACACTCTAAGTGACCTCCCCGAGTTGTAGTTACTGCCTTACGGGGCAGTTTCTATCCCCCTAGTGCCTTACAGTTACGAGGCAGTTTATACCAGCTAGGGTTTAGGGTCCCCCTATTGCCCCACTAGGGCAAACATTGAAATTTTTTATTTGCAATATACAATTTTTTTTGAAAATCTGAATTCATATTTGCAATCGTAGGCTCCGCGTTAGGTAGGAGAGGTTAATGATTATCATTAAACAAGGCACAAAATAGGGGGAATTCTTTTTAAATTATCCTTGGTTGGAACAATGAAGGGGTCAATTCTCCCTAGCCACTGTCTACCTCCCCCGAGAGTTTGAGTTACTGCATGTGCTTGGGGGAGACTAGAAGTTAAAAAAATAAGTGGTTGGGAGAGAGTGGGAGTTATTTCATGTGGTTTCGGGAGATTGGAAGTTATTGCATGTGATTGGGGGAGACTAGGAGTTACCGCATGTGGTTGGAGGCCTTAGGTTCATCTTCTACCATTTTCCTCATGCTATATTTTTTGTATGCAAACCGTTTTTTGGGGGGATTTGATGTAGAGTTCACTACTTCACTTGTTCGTTTCTTTTTAGTACAATGCGGTAGGGTTTAGGGTTGCACACCATGGAGTCGCAAAGGAAGGGTTGCTTTTATTGATGCTTTATAATGAGGGAGGGGACAGTTCTTCAAGAATTCAAGAGAGAGGATCTCGTAGCACAAGAAATGCTAGGAGAGAATGGAAAGAGAGCATGGTGAGGTTTTTGGTTGACATGTGTGCAAACTATTATTGGGAGTACAAGAGAAAAGCCTTCAAGCAGGTGAATTGGATGTTCTTTATCCAGAAGCTCAACACACAATTTCTAGAGGAGCCTCAACGCACGTGGAAATAAACTAGAGATAAATACACCACCATGAAGTCCATTTTTCAAAAGGAGAAGCTCAAGCAAGAAGAAACGGGAGCGCCACCATCAATATAGGTTCCTTGGTATGAACTTTTCAATCACATGTATGAGGGAACAACTAGGATTTATGGTGTACCATATAGTGTTGATCAGGGTGTTCATATGCAACATCAAGAGCATGTAGTTCTGAGTGACAACAATGAGGATAATGTGTCTGGTATTCCTCCTCCCTTTGCTACAAGTACTGCCACATCACAGTCCCCTCATACAGAGGTAGTGAACCAACCTGGTGTTGAGGGCCATGTAAACAAAAGTGCAAGAAAGAGAAAGAGGAAATTGGCTACAGGAGATGAAACCATTGCAACAACCATCAACAACTTCTCAAAGGGAATATTAGAAGTTGAAAAGATGAAATTAAGTTTAGTGGAGAAGATAATTGACAGTAAAAGAGAGGGGAGGGAGATGATGATGAAGAGTCAATTGCAGATGGTAGCTTTGTTTGTAGAAGCTTTGAAGGACAAAGACTCTGCAGGTAGTTCCATGTAGAAGTATGGTCACATGTGTGATGTACTGTGGGACATTGGAACTTTGTTTCCAATATTGTATAGGATTTGATTTGATTTGTTTCAAATTTCAATACTTTGAATAAAAAACATTTTTTTTCATTGAAGCACAAAGACATGTAAATATGCTTTTGAATCCAACAACTTCAACTGTAATTAAATTTCATCAAATGATGGTACGAAATCCTATGCAAGGCTTACAAAAAACGATGAATTCATTCATCAATAGGATTTTCTAAAACCCATTGCCTGAACAACTTTTGCCTAAATATTTGTCCTTAGCATTTTGACTGTTCTCCCTCCTTATATACGGATAATCTCACATTTCCAAATCCAACAAGTAGATCACGTCGCATATGCGGAATTGGTTTACCAAGTTCAAGCTGGTGCAACATCTCACAATAGTTGTGTAACCAACAACAAGCTACTGTCACTCTTGTTGCTCTGTCAACTCTAGAATTGAAGTTCTTCAAAATTCTCCATTGGTTCTTCAATGTGCCAAATGCTTATTCAATGACAACTCTTCCAAAATTCTTAGAGGTGTCAAACCTTTTCTTGTGCAAGTCATTAGGTGCCTTCCAATTTTTGATCAAATAGGTCCGAATGGGATAGGCAAAATCCCCTATGAAATAAGGAGTGCATTCAACGTCTCCAAGCAAAATCATTGGTTCATGAATTTTATTCCCAAAATTGAAATTATTATGAATTTTGGGAGTCCAAAAATGTTCCAAACCTATAGCCAATGTTTAAAGTTTTCCAATTCTGATTAGTCAGGAGATTACTTTCTTGATCAATATTTCCCACACACTTTATGACAATTTGATACATGTGTCATGACCTTATTAGTCCCAACCTTAAAAACAAAAACAAAAAACATTTTACGCTTGGGTCGTAAATTTGTTCTAGCCTTGGTTGAAAATAGTTGCACCCTACAAGTTGGATATGACTCGTCGGTTGGGAATGGGTGGTTCTACCTTAAGTTAATGTGAAAACGTTGCTAAGGATACAAAAATAATCCTTTTAGATGAATTTACTAAGGCTTGTAGGATGGGAAAAAAATATTTTTTTCATCCATTTTGGAAGGGGAGGGGAGTTGCTTGAGTACATTTCTAGTGAATAGTATTGCAAATTTCCTCAATGTGGTGCTGTTGACTTACTTTTCTAAAGAAGAAGATGCTTGATCCATGGAGCACCCTTGAAGTGTAGTTTGGCCATTTCTTGCTAAGGTAGGAGGCTCTGAAATCGCTCGGGCATTAAGAACCGCCCCTATAAATGGTTCTTGAATGGAACGAGGTGATCTTTAAATGGAACGAAGTGATCCTTAAATTGACCGCTATAGTGCTATGAATGAATTAGAAAAAAAGGGGTCCCAACCAATCATCGGCTTTGCTTTTTCTCATCTTGCAAGTGAGCGGTTTATGGAAGACCTAGGGTCACAAATAGGGACCTACGATACATCTCCTTTGAAAATTCATAACTAATTCAATATTGCTCAAAAAAATATGAAACCACTTGTGTTAGATTCCTCGTTTATTCTTCTATCTCTGAAAAATGAATTAAAATACTACCGACCAAGAAAGCATATGAAAAAGGCAGATCAGCCCTTAGATAGGCGATTCAAGAACCTTATGAACTCTTGATGTGAATTTTAGCCATGAAAATGATATTTTTTTAATTTGAGTCCAACTTTTGCAATGAAGCTTGTTAAAATAAAGTTTCTACTCCAATTGGAAATGTTGAAAAATACATAAATTTCAATATTTCATGAAAATATGAATTTTGGACCTTTAATTATGGTTTGTTGATTTCTAATTTTAGAGTGATACAATAACTTTGGTATATCATGATGTTGTACACTATAATATACATATATGGTGAAAATTTTACATTTTTTGAATATATTATGTATTTGATACGCATTTTTTTCATTTTTTTCTAAAAAAATTTACAATAATTTCAAGTTTTTCCCAAAACATTTGAAAATTTTATGACTTGTATAATTAAACATATGACTTCATCTCTATTAAAATCAATGTAAATTTTTTCATTCACATCTAGTTGCAAAATAGCAACAAACATAGTGATGGACCTTGAGGCTTGATATTAAAGGTCATAGGCTTGTCTTTCCAGGATTAAATGCAGTTTAAAGATTTCAAGAGTGCAAAAACTCCAAATTTTTCACCATGCAAATAAATGTAAAATGTTCTTAGCTTATTGTGGAACCATTAATTTTCTTGTTTTATAAGCTCTGAACACAAATTTAAGGTCCGTGATTCCAAATATTGATTCCAAAATTTCAAATTCATATAGAATAATCGAGGATGATAAAACCACAAGGCTTTGTCCCATTGAATGCTACTTTAGGGCTTCATACATGTGCTGCCGTGGGGGCTTTGTGCGGTCCTTCACCATGTAGGGTAGGCCCCCATCAGCAAGGGAAAAGTAATCCCCCGGGCAGTACGGGGGGGTTAAAATCACAGTAATTGCAGTGAACCCCACTTATCCCTCTCGCATGCAAGGGCGAAGTGGGAGTTACCTCCTCCCAACAACAATGCAGAGGATTTTGGAGGGGGTATTCATTTTTGTGTTGCTGTGAAGGCTACAGGTACACTTCTTTGAAGTTTAGGTGATTTTTTATTTTTTCTCATTCTTGTTTTTGTTTTATATTGTTGGTTTTAGGTTTTGAGGTTTAGGATGAAGTTCTATGTTTTAAAATGAGTTCACGTGATTTACGCATGTTTTTTAATTTCCTTGGTAACTAATAATTCTTATAACGATTGCAAGACTTTCAAAAGTAAATATGGAGCCATCTACTTCTACAAAACTCGTGCTCGTATGGATGATATTTTGAATGTTTCCTATGATGGGCACCTTTTGTAGGTCAAAATCAATGGCTTGGGAGATATTGGATTTTAATGCTGCAAATTCAATAAGTTTCCATTTCCTGTCAATGTTGTTGCTTGCTTCATGCAAAAAAAACTATCCTGCTCGTCTTTTTTGGGTAGAACCTAGGCAAGCAAGACATTGGAACTATATAGAAAGGGTAGTGTGAAGATCAACGGACATAATGCACTACAACAAATACGTTCAGCTTTTCAAGATGAGCTTTAATGCATATGATAATTTGTTGAACTTGGTAACTCCTTTTTTACAAAGTAGGTGTGTGAATCAAGTGAGGCCACAAATGAAAATCAATAAAATATTATCATATGTTTTTCATAGATTTGCACATAGTTATAGTGCTAAGATTGTTTCAAGATTGGAACTTCAACCATTAGAAAGTATGTGGATAATTTTTGTAACATACTTACGGATAAAGACAAATTGTTTAGCCATTGCATTTCAATTCCTATTGGAAACCGTCTTCATAGCATTATTTCTGATTTTGAGGAAATTACGGGTTTACCTAATATATATGGAGCAATAGATGGGACACACATACCATTATTAGAAAGCCTAAATAAGAGAGTCACATTAGCTTGCTTTTGACTTTTACAATAGGAAAAAATTCAATTCCATTGTTTTGCAAGTGGTTTGTGATTCACGGAAGATTTTTTGGAATGTGTGCGCATGACAATCCGGAGGAGTGCATGATGGAGGGCAGTTCAAAGTGTCAAGCTTGTACAAGAGTTTAAAAAGACGAGATATTTTGCAATGTTTCTTATCTCTATACATGAGAAAAAATTCCATTGCCTCACACTACTCTTCATTTATCTTGAAATCGCTTAAGTGATTGGATATGGATGATTCTACCATAACCTTGGTTGGTTCTTTTGAATCTAGGACCCACCTTAGATACCCTAAGACCTTGGGTTTTTTTTTTTTTGGAAACAAATGAAATATGATTTCATTGGCAATAATAAAGTACAAAGCAACTAGCCACAAGTGGAGACTTAGGTCGGTCCTTCGTAATTGTTTTTGGGAATTTAACCCTTGAACGACGAGTTGGTCACCGTAAAAATCAATTGTTTTTTCGTACCGTGTGAATTGTTGACTTTCAAAAATGATAAAAAAAAAACACTCATTGGAAAAACAAACTATTATAAAAGACGTCTCTCTTTTCCCATTGACAAAATTTGGAGGATGAATAATTGCGCTTCTGTCCTCCATGGAGAGATTCTTTTTCACAGTGCTTTGACCGGAACACGTCCTCCGTCAGCGTCGTTTACGGCTTTGAGGCAATGAATGTTATTTTATTGCACGGAAAGAGATAATTGAAAGGACGGAGACTCCTCGGCTGAGTGACGCGCTCACTCACTGCTCGACAAAAGGTCTGTCTGTGGGTTTGGTGCTGGACTGGCTTTGCTTTTAAAGTATCAGCCGATGCTCTTGTTGCGGCACTTGTTCAACTGCTGTCCTTCCCATTCAGTTGATGTTACCAGAAAGCTTGGAATCTCCTGACTGACCTCGAAAATCGAGTCTTAGCATTGAGTTTTGCAATTGCAATTGATTGAGTTGGGCCGGCCGAATTTTGAGCATCTTCTGAGTTTGGGGAAGCATCTTCGAGCATCTCCACCATGACAGCATATATGATGGTTTTATAGGGAGTACAACGTATATTCCAGACAACCCCTATATGATGGCTTTGTAGGGAGGCCTACGGTATTCTAGCCAATAGTTGGATGCACTACTCATTGAAAAAGATTATTTGTTTGTACCATCTCATCCACTCGTCTCTCTTCCCTCCTTGCTTAGTGAGAAGGGCCAAAGCTAACCGTAATAGGTCAGTCTATGAGACTGGAATTGGTCCAAATAAAAAATCTACATTCATATTGAATAAAATATTTACTTTGGGAAACAAAAATCATTTTCTTTTGCTTTCTTCCTCATCCTTATGTTTGCACACATTGAGCTCAATTTCTCAACAAATTTTCCATATTCTACATGCATAAATGTTTAAGTTATCACAAATAGGTACTTCTACCTTAATGCTAACTTGGCGAATCATTTATTGTGCCCAACCTTTTTTGTGCTCTCCATCAAACAAAGACGCTTGTGTGCAACTCGTTTTTGCAAGGCGCTTCACATTTCTTTCCCCACACTTCAAGCTATGCTAGGAGCATGTTTGATCTATACTACAATACTAACATGAGGATAAGGTTGGAGAAATGAGCTCCCAATTTTGAGTTTGGACTGCTTTGTAGGGACTGGGGAGCACTTGCTGTTCTAGCCTGTTGCTTGATTCCCATTGGACTTTTACCATTCCACGTCACCTATTTTTTTTTTAAATGAATTGTAACTTGGCCCTTGAGAATTTTGGGTTGCCACCTTGAAAATTATTTAGTCCATTGGTAGAGGGCTTCTACGCAGGTAGGATCAACATTTGCTTTTTGACACGCCACATTTACAAAACTAGTACCATTCCACTATTTGTTGGTGGAAATGCTCTTAACCCCTAAATGCCCAAGGCCTGTTTTGAGCATCTTGAAATTTGTTCTAAATTGAACAAAATGTCAATATTTTGATAAGTTGTATCTATTTTTTTTGAATTGTAACCGTACAAATTCAAACTAGACATGTTAGAGATCTCATAGGAAAAGAAAATACAACAATATCACATATGGAGTGAAAGATTATAACGTTTGACCATGAGGGTGTTAAAACAGCAAAAGTGATGTGAAGTCTTTCAATCTTCTTTTCACAAGTCAAATCTAGAAATTTGGTCACCAAAAAAATATGAGGTTAAAGGGTCTAACATGTATAACCCCATTCAATTTATGTCTTCTTCAAATCTCTTTTACAATTTTTTTGAATGAATTTTGAATGTGATTTTTTCTCTAGAATCTAGTATATTTGAGGCTCATTTTCAAGAGCTCTCAACACTACAAGAAGTCAAGATTGTAATGGGTACCCTTGCACAAAATCTTGAATAGAAAAATCACTACAATTTATTTTCAAGATCGTATTTTTAATGCTAAAACTAAACTTCAAGAAGAACTTTTCAAAAACATAAAATACTAAAAATAACAACTGGGTTAGATTTTATTTAACTTCCGAGTTTTGCAAACACCAGATTTGAGTGCCTTGGGCATGTAGGGATTAAGATGTCATTTTGACAAGTTCTTAAACTTTGACATTTGTAATGAAATGGTTTTAAGTCTTTTCAAGTGAAACTTTGGTGTCTTTGTTTTTGTATAAAAATGAAAAAAATAATATTGTATACAATATGGCTTCAATTAGAATTGAAATGAGATAAAAAGTGATGCTCACATATATCATGATATTCACATGTCATTAGATTTCTAAAGTAATATTTATTTCTTTGAAATATAAAATATATTCATTCTTTTTTTATCATTTATATTCTTTCCATTGTTGTTATTGCAATTTGAACATTCATCTTTAAGGCTTCAAAGATGAACTTAGATTCACAAACTTAAATGGATATCAAAAGGAACCAAATTAGAAGAAAGAATCATATTGAAGATCAATGTCTTATTAAAGACTTCCTCATGTACTACATGATTACAGTACATTTACAACACTTCCTCCATTAATTTATTTCAAAGCCTTTAAAAGACAACAATAAACAATTTTTTTATAACCACATTTCTTTTTATATTATTAGTTTCTTCCACATGACAATGTATGTATGTAATGTATGCGCCTCTATACAATCATGTATTCTAAGAGATCTACAAACCCAAATCATGATTAAATTAGTGCAATATGTGCATACAACCTCTAATTAGATCTAAACTACAAACTTTACATCCTAATTTCAAACAAAAATATCATTATAAAGATTTTTTAATATCTTTGTTCACATAGTGGTCAATTGGATATTGAATCTCATAAAGTGTCCTTTGGATGATTTCAAATGAATAATAGAAGATGCATTAGATGTTTTTTGGGAGCATTGGGGGCCGTTTCAAGCCTATTCCCCATGTTGTGATCTAGCCATTGCTGACTACAATAAAGAAGAAGAAGAAATTATAGAAAATATGTGATTTTATTTTAGACCCTCCCCCCCTCATAATTTAGTCGCAAAATAGAGCACATATTCAAGTAAAAGATATTGAGGTTGATTTCATGATTGTAAGTTCTATTCTTTAAGGGTTAGGGTTGTTGCACGACACTAGAGGAAATCTATGGAAGACCATTCGATTGAATAAAAATGTGCAATTACAAAAAGAAAGTTAAAAATTTAAAGATAATTAGTAAAAAAAATATTTTTTTGGCCCACGTGATTGCCTACTGACCTGGTGTGTGGTGTGTGCTACACAAGACTAGGGACTAAATTTTCTTTTTTTAAAAACAAAAACAAATTTTCTCCCCTTGGATTGCACATTGCCCAAAAATCAAACGACTCTCCTCAAGGGCAAAATTTCTCTAATGCTATGTCCTATTTCTCCAAATCTTACTTCAAAGCCAGATCTCAACTTTCTTGGGTTGTAGAAGGTGAATAAGACTACATATTACATGTGGCATTCAAGGTGGCATTTGAAGCTTTATATAGTATGAAGGCCGCCAAAGTCCCAATTCTAAGCCCACAATTTCTCTCATGCATTATATTATTTGGCAAATATATATTGAAATTTGGAAAATGGATCAAAAGTGAAAGAAACTCCATATTGGGGCACTTTCGCAAACAATTTGCAATAGACAAATTTCTAGATAGAAACAACCCACAAAGATGCTTTATTTAGTGAAATTTTTTCATATTAAATACAAGGTACAAAACAATAGATGGAACTTGGAATCCAAGTTGGGTCTCCATTTTTGCTAGAATCAACTCAAAGTCGACCAATCCCACTTCCTTGGCATCCAAATTTTCTAAAAGTGCTGCCATATAGGCATTTTGGAATGCACTTAATTTTTGAGCCTTGAAATTTACTAATGTAGATCAATCCATTACCACATAGACTTGCTATCTAATTACTTTGGAAAAGCTATTTGTTAGTTTCCATTATTTTTCAGAGGCTGAAATATTTGAGAGAAGTCATTTGCAAAAAGAATGAAGACATTCTAGTAAGAAGTGAATTTTTTGTGATTTTCCATGTGTTTGCTCCTTGGTGTTTTTTTTTGTTTTTTTTTTCATTTTTTATGAAGTGCCAAAGTGGCGAAATAAAATGTTACAGTGGTGTTCCAAATTATTGCCATTTTTTTCATTATTGCCATTATTGCCATTTTTTAAGTCAAATTATTTACTTCTGATACAATTTGGCACTAGAAAGTCAGAAAAAAGGCCCCAATCTGCTCCCCAAGTGCATTGCCATCATGATAAAGGGTTGCTAAGATTGTGGTAAGAGGTGGGCCACTGATGCAAATGGTAGGGTCGTGTAGGTGATGAAATTGGGTGGATGATAATATTGGGCAGTTCTACCTTCTGAAGCCCTAAGTACCTCGTCAAGCCCTAAGTCCTGATTTTCAGCTCCTCTTCAGCAATCAGATTTTGATAGTTGAATGGGACACTGATTTTCAGAACAGGTGACCTTCAGCACTGCCTGCGTACAGGCTAAAAGCCATTGACTCTGTGGCGACCGTCGTCTTGCATCATTACCAGCACTGAACCGATTATGGCAAGCTTCCCTCATCGGGTCAAGATCGATGAGACCCACGCGTGGGTGCCGCTACTTTCCATAGTCCAAGAATCGAGCCCGAGAGACCGGATCAAGCGTGGCGGCAGCGAGACTGAGTGGCAGCACGGCGTCGATCTCCATGCATTCCCGAAGCATCAGCTAGCACTCCGTGTCATGTGATGTGGTTCCAGCTTAACCACTAAAAGCCCCGAGGAGTGGCCTTTTTCCCCATGGCAAAGACCACTCAAAAGGCTGCCGTACGTTTCTACTGCAAACAGCAAGAAACGGCTCTTAAAATCGGTTTTTTCTTCCCATGTCAAACTTGCTATAGAATCTTGTACTAGATTAGTGTAAGAATGCGTGGATGGAATTTCAAAAACTTTGACAATGTAAACTGCAAGATATTTGCATTTAAAGTGAAGAAAACAATCTTTTTCTCAAGGAGATGCTTAGAGTGCCCGGAAAATCAGGATTGTCCTTAACTTTCTCATCATTAGTCAAAATAGAATGATTCAAAGCTTGAGATATAGACAAAAATGTAATATTTAATAAATAAAAAAATTAGAAATTGAAAGAATTCAACTTTTTGTGATTTTTCTTGAGTTGCTTCTTGAATTGCTTTTTGGACTTAGGGTGGCATAACTTTTGCTCCCATGCACAGAATGAAATAAAAACTATATTCCGACAAAGCTAATCTAACTTCCTATCTTGAATTTTTTTTTCAAAAAATCATGTCAAAAATTTGAGATCACACAAGCCTACTTGAAATCCCAAGAGTTCCTTCCTAGGGACTTTGGGACTTTAGGGGTTAATCTATGATAATAGTGAAGCTTTTCATTCTTTAATATTGATACTGGAGCCTTGGTTCTGTGGGTTTTTTTAATTGTTTTTTGGGATACAAAAGAATTTATTTTTTCTTTGCAGAATGACGCACAAATTCAAACACCCCAGCAAGGACTTCAGCAACGCTTGTGCCCCTTTTCCGCTTCCAGTATGCCACTTCTGCTCCAATAAAATAGAATATGACTTTCAATTTGGGCCATGCCATATAATGGGCCAGGGAGAACTGACCCCCTCGCTCGGCCCTGCGGGCAAACCCTGTCTTTTGCACTTTATTTTTTTTTCAAATTTTGAATTCATATTTGCGATCAGAGACCCCAAATTTGTTAAATGAAGTCAAGAATATATCCTGGAACGGTCCAAAATAGGGGGCTTTTTTTTACATGCACCCCTGGTAAGGTCGAGCGAGGGGGTCAATCCACCCCGATCATATAATGGATGCTTTCGGACTCTCCCACAAATGGGGGCCACTGGGGGCGTTGCAATCATTTCTCTTACTAAGTCCAATCTGGTGTCGATGGTGAGCGGTGTCGCGTTTCACTTGGCTCGATCGATAGAAACAGCGTATCGTACCCCGGAACGTCCCCAATCATGCGGACCATGCAAGTCTATTTCGGTTTATTGGTTTTACTTTATTTTTACACAAAGAGTGAGCAGAGCGTTTTTTAATTAAACCGACTCAACTTACATGGATAGTGTACCGATGCTCGCCATAAGGTCAGTTTTGTTAATTTTGCGCAACTGCAGTAAAATGGTGCCGTGGACCCTGAAGCGAGGAAAGAGATGAAATGATTTGGGGAGCCTGGAATCGAGCGGATGGGGTGGAAATCCTAAAACTCCCTAACGGTGCGCAAATGCGCAATGCAATCTGCATTGTGTGGATGAGTGGAATGCAATCTGTATATCTATCGACACATCAAGCATTCAAGCTATTGATATAAATGTGAAAATGGCGCATGGAATACCGCCAACGAAATTACGAAACGGAATAGACGTTCCATCCTCGGTACTGTAGCTGGGAGGTGAAGCAAGGCGGCCGGCACAAAAGCGGCGTCGCCGTGCAGCACATTCTCCTCCAGCAAATTAGAAATGCTTATCATCCAGCAGTCCAGCTCATCTGTACGAAACTCTCCACGTAATGTCGAATTTCATTTCATTTTCAACAGGTCAAAAGTAGTAGACCCCAGCTGAAAAGGTCTGCAGAAAATTAATTTACTCGTGATCAATATACCGTAATTGGTTTGTTTCACTTACATCGAAGTCAACACAGCAACCTAGAACTCCGCAGTATTCGGGAAAACCCACTAGTGCAAAAGGGGTGTTGACATGACAAGGTTTAAATGACATTTTTCTGAAAAATGCCATTTCAACATGTCATTTAAGCACTGTTGTCATTTAAACAATGTCATTTCAACACCCCTTTTCACTAGTGTGTACCGGCGGCTATTTCAAAGTTAGCCGGTGGAACTGGTAAAAACCCCAGAGAAATCTATGCAATTTCTACGCATAGAAAAAATTGAGAAAATAACTGGACTCGGTACTTGGAAAACCGGTTCAATATGGGAATTAAAGGAGAATAGCTGGTAAAACTCAAAAATTAGTCCGAACACTGTCCAGAAGAGCAGCTCACGAAGTGCTTTGACAGACTCTCTAGTTTTCGGAGAGAACCTTCCTGCTGTTTGGGATATTATATTGTAATAATGTCATTTTACGGCCAGAAACTAGAGTCCCGAGTGATATGGATTGATTTCAGCCTGAGGAAGCCGCGTTCAGGATTCTTTATAAGAACCCGAATAAGAACAAGAGGTTTGAAGGAGACAGCTTCACAATAACACACTTTCAATCGCAAAGAACTGCACTCGAGTGACTCGACATCAATTACTCGTCCAGAAGAGAGTTTGTTCAATTCAAGCAGCAACGAGAGGAGGGATATACTTAGTTACTGTTGCTGCATTATTTTTGTACGTACCAGTTGGAAGCTAGAATCTTTCCATTTTTTTTTTCCATATTCGTCACTTTGAGATCAACCTCGAGTTTCAGACCTGTAGTAACCCATTCCACTCCTGACGAACTGGACTAGGAATTGACGTACTGCTAGAATTATAGAGATTGCGTGATTTCGTACGTACTGGAAGCTAGCATCCTTGGGTTTCGTCACTTGGAGTTTGTAAGTACCTTGACGTAGTACGAATCCATTCAATTCGATCAACTTTTTGTTGAAAGTTATGATATATTTAAAGCTGTCTGGTCAGGGAGTACTATTGTAGTTTCGAAACAGGGGACTGAAATCAGACTGAACCCAGATCGATATCGAAGCCAGCCTACCTTGGCAGATCGAATGGCGTTAGCACTAGCATCCCGAGTGTTGATTCTTCTCTCCCTGGCACTGTGTGTGTTTGGTACCCGGGACTTGAAAAGTTACACCGCGACCAACAGCACGCCTCAAGTGCCGGAGGTCATCGAGGTTCCCGCGCACTACAAGCTGAAGCTTGTTCTGTTCGCCGTTGGCGACCAGTATTATCGATACAATGGCACCAGCTGGGTGAATTACAGTGCCAAGGCGCGGTTGTACAACAAAGAGAAGAAGCAGATTGGGCGACACTATTATTTGAAGCACCCAGATAGTGAGGGCGGGCAGCCGACCTGGGAAACGCTTCCTTCTCTGGGCGTGCCGGAAAGTTTGGTCACAGGGAGGGCAGTCGCACGTGTCACGGTGGATGAGGATAGCATTGCTTGGGTGCTTCTCAAGGCCACCAACAACGAAGGAAGCAAGTAAGTGCAAGATCGATGATCCACTCTATCTTTTCAAATTCATTGATCGATACCCACTGCCCGTAAATTCAAAACTATGTCCTAGATAGCGTTAGTAGATTTGAAGTGATTTAGATGCTTGCCTATGTGTACTAGATAACCGGACGAGACTCCGGCATGGCCCTCAATTAGAACCCAGTCATTGATGGCTCTGAAGCACTGATTTTGACGGGCACAGGACAACGAATTCGCAATCACAGTTCGCCACATAGTCATTGATGATTAGATTCGTTAAATTGGCATGTTTCAGAGCGACAAAACTGTGACATTCAAGTGCTCCGACTTTGAAGCACAGAAGTTGACAGCACAGTTATGAATTTGAAAATTGGATGGAGACACTCACAGGTCATCAGATAGTACGTCATCAGATAGTACGTTACGTCACTGATAGTTAGATTCGTTAAATTGACATGTTTCAGAGCTACAAAATTGTGACATTCAAATTCTCTGAGCTTCAGAGACTAGGGTTTGAGTACATCTGAGATATCAGACGGGCATCTGAAGAAGTGCCAACCTCTTGAAATTTCGCCATTTTAGCAAATTTGACGGTGTTGAGTGTTGACATTGAAAGCACAGGATGCTAATTAGTGCAAGTTGTTGATGCTCCTGCAGGAAGTATTTAGGAGCTGTGGATTACATTCAGCGTATCAACACTGTCGGGGGTCTGCCACCAAGCTCCACATCCGGCGCTCAGGAGGGGGACGTCTATGTGTCCAGTTATACCGCGGACTATGCTTTCTATGTTAAAGCTTAAGTGCTCAAGTAGTCTAATTATTGGATTTCTGAGTAGATCGATTTCCTGATCATCTACTCGAAAGATTGAAGAGCTTTGAACGATTGATTCAAACGGGCTCCTTCAAATAGGAGTGGTTTTCCCCAATGCAGCTTCTTCCAACTAGCTTTGGCCAATTTCGCAGGATTGTGTAGAAGTTGGGATTTGTGTTGAAGTTGGGATTGTGAAGATTGAGAGTAGCTCTGAGATGCTTACTGTTCGGTCGGTGACTCTGAGCTGGAGGGAAATTGAAAATCGCAAATTGAACTGGACTTCGTCTGCATTATATTAGTGTGATTCGAAGTGTGGGCCTATCTGTTACTGAATTAGTGAATTAGTGAATTCCTTTCATCTCTGTTAAAGCCTTTAAAGAGTGTTTGTAGTCAAATTCGTTGAATTGCCATGTTTCTGAGGGTTGAAATTGTGACAGAGCGTAAGTGTTCGGACTGAGCTCCAAAACTAGGACAAACTGTGCAGAGATGAAGTTTCAACGGTCGTCCTGGAAAGATTCGATATTATTCTAGATAATCCGCCATTCTTACGAATGTGACGGCATGCTGTTGAACTTAAGTTTAGAATTCATAAAAAACACCATAGCTTGTAAGGAACTACAGATTCGATATATTCACTGACAGTGTGATGCAAAAGCTGTATGGTAGAACCCCACATAGTCGACCACCTGACCCTTAAACGTCGAGGAGGATGTTTGGCGTCCGATGGATGACAAAGAATCCTTCCAGTACGATAGAAGTGCAACTATTCATCCTTGGAATTTTGTTGTGTTAAGCAGCTAAGGGGATATTTTCTATAGCAGATTGACTTCTATTGAGTGCTTTTGCAATTTTGTAAGCGAATGATTCACACGGTAACCAAAGGGATGATTTCCACAATCACTTGTCCATCCTTTAAGAGTTAAGCAATCCACACATGTTCTGGAGTAGTAGAAGGCAATGTAAATTTATTGCCATGTAGGAAGATAGAAATGATGGGCATTGCCAATTTTTTGTGATTTTTTTCCTTAAATTCAAATTACTATGAATTTAAAAAGCCAAAAGTTGGACTCAAGTCACTCAACCCATACCCGATGTATAGAGTCTTTCAATTTTGATTATTGAAAACTACTTTCCCGCTCAATACTTCCTACTTTCTTGCTCACTATTGATCAAGACATGTGTCATGATTTTATAGTCCCAACCTTGCAAAGGAGAAAAAAACTAAATCCAAACTTTGGTTGGAAACCTGTTCCATCCTTGGTTGGCAATAGTTGTACCCTACAAGTTGGATATGGACGCTTGGTTGGTAATGAGTGGTTCTACCATATGTGGTGTAGACTTCACATGTAATTTACTTTGTATGGTAATAAAATTTTAATAAAAAACTATAAAGTGTGGCACAAAACTTATATGTGCACATAATCGTGAAATTAGGAGATTTAGGTCATTTTAACAATGGGGTTGCCTTATCCAAACTTAAAGAAATTCTAAATTGAAAAATCTATCTACAACAATCATTTATAATTTTCATTTCAAACAATTTAATAGATTTATAATTTTATATTCAATCATGATTATAATTAACAAGTCTTTGCTAAATAAAATTTTCAATATCAAAATACATGAAACCATATCTTTATAAGATCAAATTCTTTTCTTGAATTGCCATTGTAGTTTATCAGTCATTCTCAATAGATCTCAAGAAGCAATTCATAACCTTTGAGATCATTTCCATTCTTAGATTTCAACTACTCTGTAGTCTGTATTATTTATCTTGCTCTTCACATTATTCCTTACATAATTAAAGTCTTCTATTTGCACTAAACAATGCATAGGCCATAGAGTGGTCATCAATGTTAATTAATTTGACATTCATTGCCTAAAACTCTACATCACTTTGAAGATTCAATATCATTAAACTCATTAGCATTGATTGGTTGAAGTTACGGTGCTTACTATGTACCAAAAAGATGCAACCAATACTTCAATTTAATTAACACATACATCCTTTTGGCAAAAATCCAGAGTTGTTAATCTCTTAGGACCCCCACCCCCCCTCTTTATCACTGTGGATCTTTAATTGAATAATTGAAAAATCACCATTGATTGTTGTCATGAGAGACAACATTACATGTTTTTCAACCCCTATGGAGGACTGCAAGTTTCCTAGGGTTCCCAAATTCTGGAACTGTCTAGAACTGTGCCATAGCAGCTGTGTGACGTAGCAGAGGGATTGCCATGCCATATAATTAAAAAAATTAAAAAAGAAATTTAATTAATTTTTTCATCTTGTTTCCTCATTTTAAGATTTTAAGATTTTTTTCAGAATTTTTTTTTTCAAAAAAATAAAATTTTGACATTGGCTATTCTTTTATTGCCGACGGAACAACATCGGGAACAGGCCCAGAACGGCCCTCCAGACCCCCAAAAAATCATCTAATGAATCGTGGCTATCATTCTGGGATAGGGATAAAAGTATGGATATATATATATATATATATATATATATATATATATATATATATATATATATATATATATATATATATATACATAATACAAATATAAATACATAATACAGATACAAATATAGAAATAGAATATAGAATACAAAATATAGATATAGATACGGCAATATATCCCATACAGGGTTGTCTTGTCGGACGGGTTTCCGGGTTTCGGTGACGTATTAGACGTGTCGCGTCACGTGTCGTGTATGACATGTGTCGAATATAGGCGACAAATGCGTCGCAAAAAAATTTAGGGTTTGGAAGTCTTTTACCCCATGGTAAATGGATTTGTCCTACGTGTCTGGTTGTCCGCAATGACGTGGAAAGAGAACCACGTCAGCTTGGGCGACTGCGGGTTAGGGCGAGTGCGGATCGGGGTAGGGCGACCGCGGGTCCAAGAACCAGGGCGACTGCGGCTTCTAGAAGTGGGGCGACTTCGGGTCTACATGGGCGACTTCGGGTCCAATGTCTATGGGCGACTGCGGCTGCATGTCTGGGGCGACTGCGGGTCCAAAGGCGACAGCGGTTGGGGGGGATTTAGGCGGCGACCGCGGGTGGCCTCTGCTGTAATTGAACATGACATCTATTAAAATCTTCTTAAAACTACATGCTTAAAAAGCATTACATTGGCCGCTTATTCATAACGGCTTATACAATTTGCAATTTTGAATAATATACGTCATGAAATGTAGAATTCAATTCCTCTCATTTGAATGAATGCACAAAATCCAATACAAGTCCACAATAATTATTATAATTATGTTAATAACTCATATATATATATGGGTCAGGTCCGAGGTATACAAATGAAGTTGTAATTGCATTGCACTTCCTACTACTTTGTTATGGTCACCATTCCAATGCTTGTGAAAGTCTACATACTCCAAAAAAATTCAAACCTTCCTATATGTTTCTCAGCCTCACATACTTTAATATGAGAATGTACAAAAAAGTCACACATGAACTATTAATCTATTATAATTTTCATCTACAAATTTTCGATACAAAAAAACGTATGTTGAATCCTTATAATAGTACTATACTATCTCCACATCTATTCACTAGGATCAAAGTCGTCATCATTTGACACTTCATCGGCGTTGGGGTTTGTATCTTCATGCGATTCGTCCCTATTCTCGTTGTCGGTCAAGCTCTCGTTCTCGTCTTCTTCTCTTGGCATTGGTACGTTTCGTACCTCTCGTTCTACCTCTGAATTTAGATTCCGCACTTCAGTATCTACACCGACAACGCCCTCTGTTTGCACCAGTCGTTTTGTGCGCCTCAACACGTCCGTGGTTCCATCAGTGTTGGGTGTACGGTGTCGCCCTCCTTCACTTGATTGACTGACATTTTGATTGGAACATTCCGCCCCCATGCTGAACCGTTGGACAACTTGATTTTGACATTTAGGATTTCTATGGACCACCTCGTGAACCCTCCTAATACGCTTCCTTCCTCCATTGTTGTGTCTACGCATGCCCAATGATGATGCCCTTGGGGCTAACGTTGATGAAGATTGAGTGGGTTGCGGAGCTGAGGCATGGACTTCCTCATCAATGGTTCGTGGTGAACCTCGATGCACCGGCGGCCTTGGCAGATGGGTTGGAATAGACCTTGTGACCGTAGCCACGCTCTGACTTGCTCCTCGATTTAAGGGTGCATTACGATTCAAATTCAGAATAGCTTGTAGAAGCACATCTGAATCGTACTCCACCGTTTTTGTTATTCAGGTGGTACGCGCATTCACTGCTACAGGAATTGGGCACCCCTCACGTACAACCTCATCAATGTGTACTGCCTCTTCTTCTCTTTCACTTTCCACAATAACTTGTGCAGCGCTCCTGAGATTTATTGGCATGTTTGTAGACGGATGTGCAAGCACTGGATTTTGTACGCCTTTGTTGTTGTCATCAAAAGTTCTTTCCCTCAGTAGCGGTGAATATGCAGTTGCAGCTTCATCCCATGCAAAGACGCGATTCCGTTCTGGTGTACGTAGGGGCTCCTCTTCACCAGAATTGTTCTCATCATTACCATCCTTAAAAGTGTGACCGTAAAGTCGTCTTGGGGGGAGGTCAACAACAGCAGGCATCATTCCAACCCAAGGATTTTCATGCAAGCGCTCTTCTTCCTCTATACGATTATCGACAGCCCAACCAACTCTAGAAACCACGTCATCTTCGTCACCCGAAGACAATGCCTCCTCGTTCTCTTCCTCGATATCTTCATCCATTAGGTACTTATCGTAAAAAAGGGCAGGATTGTGTCCACGTTTCTCACATTCGAGCTTGCTGTTGGCGTAAATATACACCAATGCCTCTGCCTTGGATGTGGCCAGGCGATTTCGCACTTTACTGTGTACAAACGAATACATGCTCCAATTCCTTTCACATGAAGATGCTGAGCATGTCAAAGATAGAATTCTCTTTGCAATTTTCGGGAGAGCATTACCACCCACATGGTTCCACCACTGATGGGGCAGTAGTGTACCTTGAGTGATATCAAGAGCCTCCATCAAAGGGTCAAATGGACCTGTCTTTTCTTTGAATTCCACAAGCTCACTCATTGCCTCCATGGGTGACACTTCCAATGGCTCGCTGAGTTTTTGTATGACTCGATTCAAGGCAGATTTGGCCTTGCCATTGTTTTGAATGGTTGCTATATCAAGCAAATATGGGTTCAATAGTGCACCTGCATAGTGCAAATCTGTGAGCATCAATTTCCAACGAGCGTCAAACTGCTTCTCGTACTTGTCTGCAATCGCGGGGTCTAGAAAAAAAGGCTCATTCCTCAACGAGTACACGTGCTCTTTCAAGCTCTGCATCACCATAAAAGCTTTGGGCATTGCTGGGATCTTCCCATCAAACACTCGAAGAGCAACGAGCACAGGCTGTACCATGTGCAGAAAATTCTCACATTTCACCCAGAACGCTTCTGAAAGAATGTTTTGTCTTGCACGCACAGCTCGTCCTTGAACTATGTATCCATTTTTCCGTTGAAATAAACTCATCTCAAAAGGCGCATACGTCTCATCCAAAATCACGTTGTGCAACGCCTGCTTGCAATCCACAAGACGATCTACCATGAGGAAGTTGCAAGCAAACCGCGTTAAGGCAGGGAGTCTCAACACCTTGTTCGGTGAATATTTCCGAAACAGAGCCAAAGTGAGCTGATATTTTTTGATGAACGTGCAAATTTTCCTACAGTCCTCCACCAATTCAGTCACCTTCTTTTCCTTTCCCCAGTCTTCCAAAAGTAAATCCAAAATGTGTGCTGCACACCCTTGTTTATACATGTGAGGGTACATTTCTTGCAACCTTGTCATGGCCCCTGTCATTACTGCGGCATTGTCCGTACATAGTTGAACAATGTTTGCTGGTCCAACCTGGTCTATGTATTGTGCCATAATATCCGTGGTGTAGGCAATGTCCTTCCTCACCCCTGTGCTATCCACCGAGCCCAAAAAAACATCCCTAGCAGGACATACAAGCATCATATTCAACAAAGGACAAGTATTGGTATCAGACCATCCATCTGAACAAATAGTCGCTCCATACTGGTCAATAGAGTTCCTCGTCCGCTGGGAGACCATGTTCTCTACAGCTGCCTTTTTCACATCTATCATTTTCGTGCGCACTGCATTGTATGATGGCGGTTGATACACAAATCCAGCTATAGCGGTTTCCTTCACTGCATTTATAAACGCAGGATGTCGCACGACGTTAAAGTCTATGTTGGCTTCATAAAAAAAGGAAGCCCACATTTTATCTAACTTCTGTCGAAGGGCCAATTGTAATGCTTCATCCATACTTCTTTGACGGGAAATGGAAGGCACATTCCTCCTTCTCTCCACTATCGCTGGAGTAGAATCTACTGAGTCTGGATTAGGAGTCGATGGTTCATTCGTACGACTAGGGTCCCCGGACCCTTCAAAATCCACCTCCACTTCAGGCCCAACAAGGGACCCAACAACACCATCATTTGCATTGAGTGCAATCGGCGCATCGTACATTTCTTCGTAGCTCATGAATTTTGGAACAATCCCCATACAGTTCCTAAATTTTTCCAATACGTTTGGAGGGATACGATGACAGAGATCCTGTCTACGCGTGGCGCCAAATCCAAAGTGAGTCAATGCCCTCTTCCGTACAAATACTGTGCTCCACCCACAGAAACTGCATTTCTTCGGATACAAGGAGGCATCACCTTCAGTGCACGTTATGAGCCAAGGGTCCCACTCCTTTGTGGCCCTACATGTATCGTTAGCAGGCGTCGTCCTCCCACCACCTCGGCCAGCCATCTTGCAGATCCGCAATGGGTCTCACAGAAAAATTACTTTATTGAAAAAACCGGACCAATCAAAAGAAGTAATGACAAAGCCACCCGCCAAGAGTGGTCCTATGAACCTCTCAAAGCTAGGTTGTTGCCCTCCGAAGAACCTAAACGTCCGCAGGAAGCTTCTTTAGAGGATTCAAGACAAGAGCTTTATCACCGGAGCAAGATGAGAGGCAATGGCTGCCCTTCAAGCTTTATAGTCCAAGAGGGGTTGTGGGTGAGGGCGACCTCGGGTACAGAGGCGACCTCGGGTACAAGCTGAGGGGGCGACCGCGGGTCCAGTAGGGCGACCGCAGGTCCCATGAAGGGCGACTTCGGGTGCCCGCCAAGCGACTGCACGTCTTTTTCTGGGGCGACCGCGACTCCAGTAGAATGCGCCCATGGTCCATGGGTAAGCATGTGTGCAATTTTTTTTTTCTTTTTAGGGCCGCTTGTGGAGCTTTGTGGATATATAATTTTTATTTCAAATGGTGCCCGAGAGAAAAAGTTATGCCAAAAATAGAGTTTGGCGGGCAACACAAAAAAATCACAAAAAGTCAAAATAAATTTCTTAAATATTTTTTCCAAAATCTATGTCTTTTTGTGTACATTTGAAGCTTTGATTCATTCTATTTGGACTAAAAATGAAAAAGTTATGGACAATCTTAGTTTTTCGGGCAATCTAAGCATCTTCTTGAAAAAATTACTTTTAGGATTCATTTTTGAATGCAATTTTTACAATTTTCAGAAAAAAATTGTTAGACAAGGTTGAATTTGCTTGCTAGAACAATCTCACCGTTCGGATTATGGTATTTCAATTTTGCCTTTGAGCTATTAACGATTTAGTTTTTCCTTCAATCTTGAACCTACTTCTATTTAACAATTTTTTAATGAGTGAAAATTTAGTGTTTTTTTCTTGAATATTTTTTCCTAGATTCTCAACTGAATTATTCAACATATAATCTTAGAAAATCAAAGTCAGCAATACAAAAAATTTAAGTTAAATAGGTTCAAAGCCCATACATCTAGTCAAGCAAGGTGCAAAAAAACTTGTTTTCTTCACTTTGAATGCAAATATCTTGCAATCTATGTGGTCAAAGTTTCTGAAATTTCTTGCATACATTCTTATACTAGTCTAGTATAAGATCCTACGGTTAGATATGCAAAAAAAAACAATTTTTATAGTTTTTTGCTCTTTGCAATAGAAGTGGCAGTTTTAAGTGTGTTTTGATGGAAAAAAGACCTCGGGGCTTTAGGGGTTAATCCACAAATCACCCTTAAAGTGAATTTTGGGCATTTCTTGTAGTTTTTTACTGCTGTGAATTTCATGAATTCAAATGGCATTTCTTGATCTTGAGTCTACCTAATGCTTGGCACGCTTGTTACATACATTTTTTATTCCAATTGGAATATTTGAAATAATGCTAATTTTTACTATTTTATAGCAATATGAACTTTGGGCCTATAAGTATGGTTTGTTATGTCTCCCATTTTAGCATGGCACGTCAACTTCGGTGTACATAATGATGTTATTAATCATAATATAATTCTATGGTGAAAATGTAAGATATTTTGAGTATATTTTGTATGAGATATGGAATTTCTTCATTATTTCCTAAAAAATGCATAGTAATTTCAAATTCTAAAAAGAAAGACACATGCTCCACGTGTAAGGGCAAAACAAAACATAACAACATCACTTGTGAGTTGGAAGATTACAATGTTTGATCATAACCATGTTCAAATTTTAAACCAATTTGATATCTTTTAATTTTTTTTTCCCGTGTTCTACTTGAAGAAGTGGCCTCTTTAAAGATGGTTGGTTTTAAATGGCATAACATGTTGAACTACAATCAATTTATGTGTAATGAAATTGTAGTCCACAAATTTTGTAATTTAAATTCTGATGTGATTTTTCTCCAACCTCTAATGTACAAGAGCCCTATTTCCTAGAGCCTTATATCCAAGAGCCCTCAACAATAGAAAATCAAGATTTGAAATGGACAAATTTGCATTAAATCCTGAATATCAAATACATAATCCGCGGGTATATATACATGTTTACAAAAGCATATAGTCCTACAACAATTGCAACTAATCAAAATCATGCAATATCCTTCTTGTCCTTCTCTTCTCTTTTCTTTTTCTCGGATTCCAGCTCGACCATCACCTCGTTCTCTACCTTCTTCAGATATGCGATGTTACGTTGCCCGAAGCTCTTAAAGTAACCTTGCGTCCAAGCTTTTCTCCACGATTTGGATAAATCAATGTGTTGGTTCAACTGATGCACGCTTCGTTGCAAATTCTCTTCCAACGAGAGACAAGTAGCTAACTTCTTCTTCAAGTCGGCTACTTCTGCTTGCGGTGTCCCATATAGCTTATCTACATCTTGGGCATCGAATTCGGAGACACGATCAAGAGGGGCCCGATCCCCGATTTCGGTCAGGTGAATTATCCTTGACCGTCCTTCCTCCACACTTCTCTTTGCAGTAATGTACCGATCTTCTTCCATCCTGCAATCTTCTATAATTTTGGAAAGCCGAGCCTTGGCTTCCTCACTACCGCCAGCGCTAGGCCCTCCGTCTGGACCACCGGAAAATTCCCGGTAAAATGCCTCTAGGTCTGCTATCTCTCTAGCTTGCACGGCCAAATGGGTTTGCCCACTTTCAATTTTTGCTTGGAGGGTGGACACATATTCACCATCAAAAGTTTCCACAGTCTTCTTTTTGTAATTTTGACATGCTTCCTCTATCCTTGCCAAATCTTCAAGAAGCTGATGAAGTTTCTCTTTGTAAAACTGTTTTTTGGCTTTCGTGGTATCTCGACGATGGGAACCTTCAACGTGTTCTTCCATTGCCGGTACTTCTTCCACCCAAGGCAATGCCAACAAAGGCGGCACCACCTCCTCCTCCTCTGTTTCGATCTCTCCATCCAGTCTATCAAGTGCTTCTATTTGGATGCATGCGAACACATGTTGCAATACTTCATCGTTTTCGGGATGATGAACCTGAAGTGGGGTAACATCCAATGGGATTACTTCCATTGCATCTATAGGAGCGCCCGAGGTAAGTTCTTCATCCGAGCTTTCTTCGCTAGCTGAACTCGCATGAGTTGACCACACGTATTCTTCATCCGCCACCTCTGTTTGGATCAACTTCTTCTTTCCTAGCCCGTCCCATGGATTAGTGGAGGGACCCGCCCTCGGAATGTCTTTGGCTCTTGGAATGGTGATAAGCTTCAATGCCTTGACGGTAGTCCAATCTACCGTTCGTGCCAAGACTAGCTCTGCATACACCATTTGACAAATGAACAACGGGACCTCGCTCCTGACCACTGTTCGTGTGTTGTACAAATGTCGATGCACTTCAATACAACGTTGCACAAATGCGACATCCTTGCAGTAATGTAGATTTGCAGCATTCATCTTTAGATGCAACTTGTGTCGATGAAGAGGGAATAGCTTGTCAATATGGCACCACTCCACAAACTTCTTGCAAATCACCATCATCCAATCTCCGTTGATTCGATCCCAACCTTGAAATGCCACAGCCCCTGGATTAAGAAGGATGCGACGGTTTCTATGTTGGCTATCTCCTTTCTTCTTAATCTTTTTTGTATTAGCGTCCATCGTGGATGATTTCAACCTTGGGAACTCCACCAAAAAAAGGATATTCCGGTGACGCAAATTTGGTAGCAATTACAAGCCCCAAAATCCTAGAACACGAGCACACATTCAGCCGCTCTGAGATGGATGAAAGACAGTGCGCAGCGCTGGAATCAAAAGTGACGAGAATGGGAGGGGGCGACCTCTTATGTACCCAAAGTCGCGCTGGGCGAGTATGGATCCGGGCGCGTTCGCAAGAGGGGCGACCGCGGATTCAGGAGGGAAGAAATTCAAGTTTTGAATTTCATGGACTTCAAGGCCTGGGCGACCGCGGGTGAGACGACTGCGGGTCTGGGAGGGAGGGAAAATTCAAGTTTCAAATTTACATAATCCAAGTTAGGGGCGACCGCAGGTAGGGCGACCTCGGGTCCAGGAAGGAGGGAAATTCAAGTTTCAAATTCCCAGAATCCAAGGAGGGGCGATCGCGGGTGCGGCGACCTCTTGTCCAGGAAGGAGGGAAATTCAAGTTTGAAATTCCCAGAATCCAAGGCAGGGGCGACCGCAGGTGGGGCGACCTCAGGTCCAGGAAGGAGGGAAATTCAAGTTTGAAATTCATGGAATCCAAGGCATGGTGACCACGGGTAGAGAGATCAAAATCTTTCACTTCCTAAATCTGATTTTGGATGCTCATGGTACACTTTGAAATGAATTTTGAGAAAAACATGTCAACTACCACAATTAAAAATTTAGTAAGGTTCTACAAGACCACTAAGATTTTTCATCACCAAAATGTGGAAGATAGGCCATGTGGGGTCTACTGGATGGAGGTTTAGTAAATCCATTCCTCATTTTATTACTTTCTCCTCCACCATTCATTTTAGTCATGTACCATTTACTTCATTTTATTCAAAATTACATATAAAGGGAAAGGCTGTTGAATTGAAAAAAATTCACAATGAAAAATAAAACATGGATGTCACTTCTATATATTTAGGTGACTTCTTCATAAAAAAGCAAAAAAAGTGGGATTACATAACTCTAGGCATGGCATACAAAATTAATAAACTTGGTATTAGGGTCTAGGGTCTAGGGTTTGAGAAGACCTTTTACATTGCACCAAATTATAATTCACTATTGACATTGTATTACTTTGCTATTCACTTGTACATGCCTTAGGCCTTTCAATTAGGTGTTTAATGGACAATTGTTTTTTAGGGATTTATGCTATCATTTTGGAATGCAATTTCAACAAACCGACTTTAGGGATTTATGCTATCATTTTGGAATGCAATTTCAACAAATCGATTTTAGGGATTTATGCTATCATTTTGGAATGCAATTTCAACAAATCGACTTGTCAAAGGATTTAATTTTGTTGTTACAATTATTTTACAATTGGATTATTGTATTTTGATTTCATCTTTGAGCTATTATGATTTATATTTAATCTTGAGTCATTCTTTTGTCTTGGTCTCAAAATTGGTCGAATGTTGTGTTGAAGGAGCGATTTCGGGTCTAGGCGACCGCGGGTAGGCGACCTTTTGTCTTGGGCGACCTCGGGTGGGTGTGGGTTTAGTTCATGTCTCAAAATTGGTTGAATGTTGTGTTGAAGGAGCGATTTCAGGTCTAGGCGACCGCAGGTATAGGGCGACCTCTTGTCTTGGGCGACTTCGGGTGGATGTGGGTTTAGTTCATGTCTCAAAATTGGTCGAATGTTGTGTTAAAGGAGCGATTTTGGGTCTAGGCGACCGCAGGTAGAGGGCGACCTCTTGTCCTGGGCGACCTCGGGTGGATGTGGGTTTAGTTCATGTCTCAAAATTGGTCGAATGTTGTGTTGAAGGAACAATTTCGGGTCCCGGCGACTGCAGGTAGAGGGCGACCTCTTGTCCTGGGCGACCTCGGGTGGGTGTGGGTTTAGTTCATGTCTCAAAATTGGTCGAATGTTGTGTTGAAGGAGCGATTTCGGGTCTAGGCGACCGCAGGTAGAGGGCGACCTCTTGTCCTGGGCGACCTCGGGTGGATGTGGGTTTAGTTCATGTCTCAAAATTGGTCGAATGTTGTGTTGAAGGAACAATTTCGGGTCCCGGCGACTGCAGGTAGAGGGCGACCTCTTGTCCTGGGCGACCTCGGGTGGGTGTGGGTTTAGTTCATGTCTCAAAATTGGTCGAATGTTGTGTTGAAGGAGCGATTTTGGATCTAGGCGACCGCAGGTAGAGGGCGACCTCTTGTCCTGGGCGACCTCGGGTGGGTGTGGGTTTAGTTCATGTTTCAAAATTGGTCGAATGTTGTGTTGAAGGAGCGATTTCGGGTCCAGGCAACCACATGTAGAGGGCGACCTTGGGTGGGTGTGGGTTTAGTTCATGTCTCAAAATTGGTCGAATGTTGTGTTGAAGGAGCGATTTCGGGTCCAAGCGACCGCAGGTAGAGGGCGACCTCTTGTCTTGGGCGACCTCAGGTGGGTGTGGGTTGAGTTCATGTCTCAAAATTGGTCGAATGTTGTGTTGAAGGAGCGATTTCGGGTCCAGGCAACCGCAGGTAGAGGGCGACCTCGGGTGGGTGTGGGTTTAGTTCATGTCTCAAAATTGGTCGAATGTTGTGTTGAAGGAGCGATTTCGGGTCCAAGCGACCGCAGGTAGAGGGCGACCTCTTGTCTTGGGCGACCTCAGGTGGGTGTGGATTGAGTTCATGTCTCAAAATTGGTCGAATGTTGTGTTGAAGGAGCGATTTCGGGTCTAGGCGACCTCTTGTCTTGGGCGACCTCTTAGGGCGCCCTTTTGCCTTGGGCGACCTCTTGTCTTGGAAGAGCTCGGGTGGGTATGGGAGCCATTGAAAGAATGGAGGAGACTTCGGGTCTTGGGTGACCTCGGGTGGAGATAGACCCTTTCTTCCTTCCCAAATGGGGGATCATTGGAGAACTCGGATCATTGCAGAACTTGAGTAGGGAGAGTCCTTTTCTGCCCAAATGAAGGAATGTAGGAGACTGCGGGTTTGGGGCGCCCGCGGGATTGGGGCGACCTTGTCTTGGTTGACCGCGGGTAGGGAACGGAAGTTCAATTTGGAAGAGATGATTAAGAACAAGTAAAGAGACTTTCTGAATATGTGACACATGGAAGAAATGCACAATCAAATACAGTAATCCTATGAACAACCTCGTTGAGCCATACAAAGAATTTTGTAGCAAGGTGGATCATAATTGGTATTTTTTAGTAAGCGTAAATAAAATTGCATTTTTCCTAATTGGTCTGTAACATACTAAATTTGTGTTTTCAACAATAAAATTGCCTTTTCTATAAATTTTTTATTTTATACTCATGGATTTATATTTATAATTCAATAAAGTCATTGTTGTTGAAATCTTTTAATTTGGTTGTGGACATATGTAGGAATCATTTTATTTATATCTTCCCCTCAATGAGTACTTCTTGCCGTTCTTGGAAAGTTTTACAATTCTTCATGCAAAGATTTCTATATTGGGGGGGTAGGGGCGATGTCAAAGTTTGTAAAATAGGTATTTCTTTATCATGCTAAGATTGTTATACTTGGCCCTCATAAGGTAAATAATTTTAAAGATTTCAACAAGACAATACAATTATGGATTTATGTTGGCAAAATCTAGTTAATCAACATAGAGATATGTATTTCACAAAGTTTAGTCATATGGCACCTCACATTGCACCCTTTGTATGTCATATAATTGTTACTGTAGGGAGTCATTTTTTAATATGGAAGATGTGCGTATGCATATTCCGTACATATGTTTGAAATTCAATTAAAATATTGCAACGACAATATTTTTTGATACAATTTTATGTAAGTCCATGGAATTTGAATTTAATCCGGAGGATCGAAGGCCATTTTTTCCTCAAGAAGCATGAAGAATGCCATTCTTTAGCCATGAATTGTAAACTTTATAAATTTCTGGCATTTTTGGCTATAGACTGTTGTAGTAGACTAGTATAATAATGTGTAGAAGAAATTTCAAAACCCTTTACCATGTAGATTGGAAGATATTTGAATTTGAAGTGAAGAAATCATTTGTTTGGGGATCTTCATTAACTACATTTGTTTGAATCTTCTTAATTTAGTATTTTGCCACCACCAATTTTTGTTTCTAAATTTTTTATAATGAAGTCGTGGATTGAGAATTTAGGAACTAAAATTCAACTTAAAAACATTTGGTTTTCACTTTTCGAAAGTAATTGTTACATACAAGTAGGGTCAAGATAGAAGGCAAAACTAAAATTTGAAGAGTTCTAAGATGGAAATGGAAAACAATAATCGCAAGATTGTTCTAGCAAGATTCATGAACTATGTCTATGTATTTTTTAGTATAAATTGTGATCTTTGCATTCAAACATGAATTTAATTAGTTTCTTTTTCAAGAATGGTGGAAGTTCACCAAAATAGAAAGATTGTCCATAATTTCTTGAGTACTAATTCAAAACAACGAGACGGGGAGAAAACCCGCGGTCGCCCAAGTTCCGCGGTCGGTGAGGACCCACGGTCGCCCAAAGTTCCGCGGTCGCCTTGGTTTTGCGGTCGCCGAAGTTCCGCGGTCGCCCTTTCCTGGAACCCGCAGTCGCCCCAGGGCGACTGCGAGTACTTAAGAAGTCGCCCCAACCGCATTCTCCACTCCCGACCTTGTGCACTGCCTTTCATCCGCCTCGAAGTGGCTGAATGCGTGCTCGTGGGCCAGGGGGTGTGAGTTGGTAGGGGGGGGGGAGTTTTTGCTTCTCTCAACTACGAACTTGAAGAAAGCAACGTGAGTATTTTTTCCGACCACAATGGCTAATCCACAGAAAGGCAGCAACTCAACACGGAAATCCATTTTTGATTTAGATGATGCGGCATTGTTTGCTCTGCAGATACCTGTTAGTGAGGCAACAGGGAGTGAAGGGCAAACAAAGAGGAAGAAGAAAATCATAACAGCACATGACAAGGATTCAACCTATCCTCCTTCCAATTATGCAAACTATGCATTTGAGGGTTGCCTGTCTTGGTATGCGGGAAAAACTACACAGTTCTTGGAGGCCAATTACCTAAGGGACCCATCCCACGGCATCTTCAAATTGACTGCTGATTTGGAGGCAAGAATTTTAAGCAAGTGCAAAGCATCGCAAGATTTTGGAGACATGGAGGAGACGTATTTTTCCCAATACGAATTGTGGATTGAGAACACTGTAAAGACATGCATATTCAACACCAAGGAAATAATGCTATAGATGTGACCGAAAGTGCCGGGATTTGCAGGAGATGATGAAGCCAAGGAATTCCGTGAAAAGATGGCATGGTGGCATGAAGTTGTGAAGAAACTTTCGAAGAATCATGTGAAGGTTATGAAGTGGAAAACGGACGCATTGAAGGCGGGTTTTGCACGAGAGGCTGGCTCCACTGTCACATGGATCTCTCCTCAGGCAAAAGTAATTGCCTTCACTGGATTTGACCGTCAAGGTGGGTATGGAATGGTGCGCAAGGTGCGCATTGAAGGGATGCAAACAATCCCGCCATACGTTGCTTTTGCTGGGAAAGTGCTAAAGTCAAAGAACATGCGTGAAGCGAGGGAGCAACGATCCGTAGAGGCCTTGGCATGCCCCGTAAACCATCCTGGCATTATTAAGTTTTTTGGTATTCACGCCAAAACTATGGAAGCGTACACACTGTGGTGGAATGGCGGTACATGGCTTGAAATGCGAAGATTGGATGAGAAGGTGTCAGAGAGCGTTGACTGGCATGAAATGAAGCGGGTGTGGAAACTTACAGAGGACAATCAAAAACATCTTAGCTTGTTCCGAAGGCACAAGGCGAAGTTGGCGTGGGCTTTAGTGTATGTGACACATCTCATGCACGAGTCTTTGGTGCTACACAATGACCTAAACCCTCAAAACATACTGCTGCATTTTCCTGATTATTCGGATGAAGTAATCAACATCGGGATTTGTGATTTTGGAATTTCAAGTCGTTTTGATAAAGGAGCTCCTTCACATTATGGATATGATTCTGAGGAGAAGAAGCAGCAATCCCTACGAAGCCGTTGGTGGGTGGCTCCGGAGTTGTTTTATACGTTTGGGCCACGAAATTCCAATACGAGCCTAGAGATTATGCAATCACAATATAAATATACAGTGCAATCAGACTCGTATTCTATTGGAAAGTTGACCGAATGGATGAATCTTCTTAATATGGTCGAATACGATACGGACTTATTCAAGAAGCGCGAGGGATCCATGTACTTTGCCATCAAATTGGGTGAATTCACTAGCCCTGATCCAAAAAAGAGACCGACATGTACTGAGGTTACAAAGTTGCTCATGGATAAACCGTGGTACATGAAGCCTCCGGAAGTAGTTTTCCGTGACTCAATTTTGTAGTAGGACTATAGGAACTGATGTTATCAAGTCGGCTTCAAATTGTTGGCCACATTGTGCGCCTTTCATTTTGTAATAGCAATGTCAATATACAAAAAAAATTTATACCATGCGTAATGTCTTCCAAAAAAACAAGTATGTTGAATGCAGACCACCCCGTTCCGTTACTTCCATATATTGAATGTTGAATTTGGATTTTGGTGTTCAAAGTTCATAGAATTGTTGGTTCAGATGTACTTGGCCACGTCTGCTTCCAAACTATTGTGCCATAGAGTTTAGGAAACAGAAACTAAATTTGAAGCTCAAAAGATTTTCATCCAAAAGATGCCTTCTTGTAATGTCTTTTATAAATAATCGGACTTTACCCTATGTCCCCTAAAGTTTCGGAAGTCCCCTTGGGGAACTTTTGAAAGTTTGGGCAAGCTTCTATGAGCTCAATTTTTGGTGAAACTTTTTGAAATTGTCTCATAAGATAGAGCAACTTATTATCTCTATGGAAATATAATTTTTACTTCAATCGGTGCCCGGGAGCAAAAGTTATGCTATAATAACCTTAAATCGGGCAAGACCGAGTAGCCCACAAAAATCTACAAAAAGTTGAAATCAATTTTTTTTTTTTCTTATACATTATATGTTTGTCTAAATGGGAATCTTTGATTCATTCCATTTAGATTACCGATGTGAAAGTTCTGGAGCTTCTTTTTTTTTCCAGACAATGAAAGCATTTTCTTGAAAAAAAAAATTTCTTTGACTTTGAATGCTAATAACCTTCAAATCTTCAATCCGTAAGGTCAAAAATCACAAAATTTTTACCACATGATGTGAAATAAGTGTAGTAGAAGATCCTACGTTTGGATTCTAAAAAGATATATTTTTCCTACTTCCTTAAGCGAATGCAATAGAAATGGCAGTTTCGAGCAAATTTTGATGGAAAAAAGTTGTTGAGACTTTAAGGTTAAACAACGGGCCACTGCGGTCGCCCTGGACACAAGGTCGCCTGGACACGCGGTCGCCCTAGACACGAGGTTGCCTGGACACACGGTCGCCCTAGACACAAGGTCGCCTGGACACGCAGTCGCCTGGTACCCGCAGTCGCCCTCCCCTGCCTTCGGACCCGCAGTCGCCCTCCGTACGCGCCCCCAGGCAACATCTGGTATATAAGAGGTCGCCCATCACCCGCGTTCTCCACTCCTGGCTTTGCGCATTGTCTCTCATCCGCCTTGAAGTGGCTGAGTGCTTGCTCGTGAGCTAGGGGTCGGAGTTTTGGAGGGCATATTTTTATCATTTTGGCATCAGGGGAAGGAATATTCCTGTGTATTGCGATGGAAGAGGAGGCCCAACCTTTGCCGCCTGCTGAACCGAGATCAGAAGCTGGGAAAGAGTCCAAGGCGCTTCGAGGCAAGGATCGAAAAAAGAAAGGAAAAATCCACAAGAAGCGCAAGGCCATCTTTATCCATCCGAAGATTAAGGCTTTCAAGGGTTGGAGAGATGAAACCGCGCCTTGGACTTATAAGACGGTTCAGAAATATGTGGACTGGTGCCACATCGATAAGTTATTTCTATTGTATCGTCACAAGTTCCACTTGAAGTCGAATAAGGTAAATCTTGCATATTGCAAGAACAAAGCCTTCCAAGAAAGATGCTGCGAGGTGTGGAAGGAACTCTATAAAGGCCTACAAACGTATCGAAACGACAATTTTTCTTTCTTTCTTGCAAGAATGGTGTATGTTGAAGTTGTATTGAAGAAGGAGGTGGATTGGTCAAGCATTAAGGATCTTCCGATCGGGACCCATCCAGGAGAATCAAGTATTCCTTGGGCAGATGTAGCGCCGGATGTGAAGGAATCGGTGACATCGGCAAAGCCTGGGAAGTTTTTCATTTCTGATGAAAATGTAGTGTGGTCGGCGACTTCTAGCGAAGATGAACACACCCATGAATACGATGGATATTCTTTCCACAGTGACGATGACGACCTTCTCATGGAAGTCATGAACAAGGCTTTGGATTTGGAAATGGATAGGAAGGGAAAAATGAAGGTTGATGAGCCCATCACAGAATCCCACGTTGATGTGCAAGGCATGGAAGATGCAGGGCCTATGGAAGTGGAACATGTTGTTCTAGAGCGGAACCGCAACGTTGATGGAAGCGATTCGGAAGACGACATAGAGTTGTTGAGTGTCAAGGCAGCAAGTGTAAGATCTGCTTTGCGTGAGAAGATGAACGAACTCCGTCAATTAAATGAGAATGAACTCTCAGTACAAGTGGGTCCCGTTGTCGTAGATGATTTGAAGAATCAGTTGGAGGGAGTAACGAAAAGCATCCAAGAAAACGACAAGTACTTGAAGGATTTGAAAAAAAATCGCGATTTTTATTTCAGGCAGCGTGAAAGTGGAAGGGTGCACTACATGGACGAGTATGTGGTATGGCAATCAAAGCGCGATCTCCTGGAACGTGAACGTTGGATTTACGAGAATGAAAGGCGAGACTTGGATGTAGCAATAAAGAAAAAAGAAAAAGAATATTGCATCGCCGCTGTTGAACATGAGCCAAGTACCAGTGCTGAAGAAGTGGCAAGGCTTCGTTCATTGGTGAAGCTACACTCCATGAATGCAATGGCGGTACAAGAATCGCTACACCATTTGGAATCTGAATTTCGTTTTCACAAGGCATGGCGGAAGTTTCAGATGAGTACCATAGGAAAAACAGAGGTAGAGGTGGACGCAATGGGGCCGGGTCCCATTGAAAGCGACTTTTTTTTTTTAGCACTTAGTGGTACTCATAGGAGCAGAGTGGGAATTTTACATTTTGCCCACCCTTGTTTGGAATGTTAGACTATCAGTTAGCTTGAGTAAATAAATAAATATAATATTTTCTCATTCAAAAGTGTTTATATTTCTTTTTTATGGCGTGTGTATGAAAACTTCTTGATTGGCATGTTGCCCCATATGGGGGTGAAGACATTTTATGAGAAGTGTAGAGCTCTAAATTTCAAAGGATCTATGAAACTTGAGTTGTAATGTTTGTGTTAAAAAAGAATCTTGATAACAAAATGAAGATAACTTTTATAGATATGAATTGTAATCCTTGAAGGACTATGGAGTTTAGTTTGGTATTTCTGATAATTCTTTCATGCTCCATTGATACAATAATTTGAAATTTTGGCATGAATATTATAGGAATGATGGCACCGCACCCCCCATAATGTAGTTGTGAAAGCTTGTTTCATGTCTCCAAAAATATTGTAGACGTTAGAGCAGATTTTCAAAGATTTGCTGTGAAATTGGAGAGCGAATAAAAAAACTTACCAAAAAAAATTAATTATTATTTTTAGATTGTTTACATTAATAGCTTGGTATGGATTACCAAAAATTTGAACTGCGGAATTCCAAATGACACCGATGAAAGTTAAAATAAGGAGTTTTATTTTGCGGACCTTGAAGGAAGGAAAAGCTTATGAATTGGTCTAACTTGTCTTTTGCTCTTTTATTTGAAAATTCCCAAATTAAAAAATAAAGAATGATAACCCATAAAAGAACGTTTAGTCTCTTGATGGATAAAAAGAATTCTGTGCAAAACTCCAAATACATGTGCCTTTAATTTTGTAAATATATCTTGGAACTTTCTTGAAGAATATCTGAACATATCATCTTCCTAGGAATATATTTTTTTAATTTGTATGAGTCCTAAAGAAGTAAGACTTATGCCAAAGAGTTTAAAAACCAATGAGACTAGACACTAATAGAGTAATAGATATAATTGACCTAAATTTTCTTTCTTGTTTCAAATAGATTTTCTCATACATTATATTCTTTGCTACATGAAAAGTTTTGATTAATTCTATTTTGATATTAAATGATGTGAAAGATATGGAGGATCTTGGTTTTTGGACAATCACTTTTTAGCTTGCTACCTTAGGAATTAGTGAGTTTTAATTCTATCTTGCTAATATAAGTACTAAAAAAAATTTCAAGCTCGTATGGACTTCAACTTTAAAATAATTTTGAGCATTAAAAAAAAATTGCACAAATTAATTTCATTTTCCTACACATTGCTCTAAATTCAATTCTTTATTATTTGGATTCAAACCTTATAACTTAGTATTGCTAGAAAACTTAAGTTAACCGCTGAAGTCCGAAGGCCTTATTTTCAAAAAGACCACTCAAAAGTACCACTTCTATTGCAAGGTGGCGAAGGTGTTGACAACTTTAATTTTTTGTTCCGGCATATCTAAGTAATCATACCGTAGGATCTTTTACTAGACTAGTATATAAATGTGTAGAAAAAATTGAAAAATGTTTTACCATGTTCATTGTAAGATATTTACATTTAAAGTGAAGTAAGCGATTTTTTTTATACCTTGCTTGAATATATTTTTTGGCTTTGAATCATCTTAACCCCTAAAGTCCCAACGCTATTTTCTGGCCCTAAACCACTGAAAACTGTCATTTCTGCTATGTTCATCCAAGAAACCAAAAAAAAATTAAAAAAAAAAATTTAACCGTAGGATCTTGTACTTCATTTGTCTAAGATCATGTGATAAAAATTTCATCAAATTTGACCGTACGGATTGGAAGATATCAGCATTTTGTAGTTGGAAAGTAGTATTTTTGAATGCTTTTTTTCCAATTTCAGCTGACTTTGGTCACCATTTGGAACAAAAATTTACTCTATGGACTCCAAGTTTAAAATTTTTGTATTGAAGAATTGTGTTGAGAACTTATGAAAAAAATTTCAAAAAATAAACACTCGATTTTCATTCTTTAAAAAATTGTTAAGTAGATGTAGGTCCAAGATTGAATAAAAAACTAAATCATTAATAGCTCCAAGGTTGTATTGAAACACAATAATTCCAACGGTGAGATTGTTCTAGCAAGAAAGAACAACCTTATCTAATGTTTGTTTTTTCAAAATTCTAAAAATTGCATTCAATAATGAATCCTAAAAGTTATTTTTCCAAGAAAATGCTTAGATTGCCCAAAAAACAGGATTGTCCATAACTAATTCAATACATGTCCAAATAGAATGAATCAAAGCTTCACACGTATATAGAAATTTAATATTTAGGAAAAAATTAAATTAAATTTTTTTTTGACTTCCTGTGATTTTTTTGGTGCTGCCCGACGAGTTTGGTTTGGGGCTTTTTGTGGTATAATTTTTGCTCCCAAGCACCAATTGAAATAAAAATTATATTCCCACGAAGATAATCAATTTTTCTTTCTTCAAAAAAAGTTTCAAAAAATCAAAACAAAAATTCAGCCTGTACGTTCCTGCCCGAAATCCCATTTGTCCCCCAAGGGGACAATGGGACTTTAGGGAGTAACGTAGAATTTGGGCAATACTGATTTTGAATCTACTATTTTTTTATATTGAAGAATTGAATTCAGAGTCTAGTAAATTAAAAACAAAAACACACTTCATTTTCACTTGTTAAGAAGCTGTTAAGAAGAAGTAAGTTCAAGATTGAAGGAAGAACTAATGTGTTAAAAGCTCTAAGATGGAATTGAAATATAATAATTTTATTGGTGAGATTGTTCTAGCAAGAGATCTGTGGTTCAATTTTTTTATATGTATTGTGAACCCGTTTTCCTACTTATTCATCTCATTGCAGAAGTTACAAGACGTACGTTTTTTTTTCTAGAAATGTTGGACGACATTACTTCACCATCAATACAAGGTAGAGAAGTGTACAATTTCAATTTTAGGCACATTGAACTGGCAATTGGCCAGAATGATGAATCACAAATTTTTGAACAATGTACTTAATAAGTGAAGCAGAAAATAGTTTGGGTTGCATCGGTTTAGAATTAAATATTGATGAAGATTTCCAAATTTTGTATGGATGGCCTCATTCTTAAACAAGAAAGGCAAGGTAGTATATATTGAAAACCAAAGCAATATAAAATTGCAGTACATAAGTATAAATTATAAAACGAAGCCACAGAAGTGGAATCGAAGAAGAAAAACAAAACTACTGAACATTGCTCGCCATTGCTAGTGTAGATATAGTATGACCATATGCTAGGGGCCTTACAACACGTATACTATTACGCAAAAAGATGTTCAAGTAAACAAAGAACAAAAATGTTTAGATGATAAGATCTGTGTCATTTTGAGAACCACTTCCTTCGCCACGTTCGTAGGTGGATGACTCCCCAACACCAAGCTTACGCTTGGCACGAGTTTGTGAAGCTAGTCTGTCCGCCTTCAAAATGGATTCCAAGACGTTGGAATTCTTTAGAGCTTCAAGGGTCTTTGTGGTCTTTGGAGAGTGTTCTTCCAACAGATAGTCGAGGGCTTGAGTTTGGTAATAAGGCCCGTATATAGAGTCTAAGTAAGACATGCTGTCCAATTCATCCATAGAGGCCGTTCCATCTTGATTGGCCACCCTCAGTCCTTGAAAATTCCAACGGTGTCGTTGTGGATGAGGACCCCAATTGAAGGTTCCGGAGGTCTTATTGAAATATCCACCAAGGCACTGGTAGAAGAATGCCCTCCTCCCTTCGCCTTGTGGCCCTTTTCCCATCAATTTGACTCCAACTCTGGCAATTTCTTCCGGATCTGTTTCCCAATTCAATTGGGAACTAGCAACTTCCTTTTTCAAATCATGGTTTCCTTGTCTCCAGCTCCAGAGCAAGTCTCGTCCCCACATTCTGGTGTCTTCTGTGGTATCACTGCTGTGTTCCCAAGAAGGAGGCATGTAAGTCGTCAAGTTGAACATGGTGTACAAACGATCATGGAATGGTGCTGAACACAAAACGCAACGACGTTTAATCAAACAGTGCGTGATGAGGCACTGAGGATGGTACACATGTGTACATGATCCAAGTGCCCAGCCACCTTCGGGACCAAATTGCTCTAGACATATGGGACATTTGGTGTGGTCCAAAACAAAGGGTGCAGGATGTGGCCACAATAGCTTTTTTTCCTGCACTTCGATATGGCTGGACATTTGTTTTTTGTGGTCCCAACCATTTTCTGTCCAATCAGTGTCGGTCCTTTCCGCCAAGTCCATATTAGTGGGGAACATGTCCTCCATCAATGCCCATGACGTGAGACCGCACTCTCGTTTAGGCTCTTGTGCAACGAAGTTTTGTGAAATTTTCTCCAATTCCTTTGCAACTTGTTGTGCTCTGTCCACTGAGAGGATGCACGCGACCTTCCAATGATAGTATGTGGCCCCCAACTGTGACAACCGATCTCGAAGCATTCTATTTTCTTTTTCGAGGTCCAATCTCGACTGCGACTGTACGGAATGAGGAATCACAGGAAACGAGAGTGAATCTTGGATCTCCTGGAGATCATTTGTGGTAGTATCTTCCAGAATTGCCGTAAGAAGCGCATTTGGAGTCATTGAAGAATGCTTGGCACGCTTGGCACGCTTGGCAACAGGAGAATGGTGAAGCAAATCATCGGTAAGGTCGCCTACAACCTTGTCCAAATGATGTGAATTCGGCTCAAGAAAGGCGTCGTCCATGTCCGACAAAGTAAAAGTGTCTTATACTTTGTCTCTGAGGCGTTGCAGTTCTATAGATTGTTGAGAGAGGAGACAATTTTTGTGTGCGCACTGAGATTGCAACTTCCTGACATTGCTTTGCAGCAAAGCAATGTTAATGTCCTTGGTCTTTAGGAGGTCGAGAGCCTTAGCTAGAGTCATAGCATTGTCAGTTTGAGTCACTCTAGATTGAGGGATGGAAGCACGGACAACTGCTCCCATGGGCATGTCATCGCTTGGACCAAATTCGAAGACGTTGTTGGCATCTTGTGCTTGCAACGGTGGATGCGGACCTACTGCTGAAGTTGATCCTGGCCCAATTCGCGTGGTTGAACGTCGCACCTTCGGAAGGTTTTTCACTCTTTGACCTTGTGACGCTGAACGGTCCTTGTCATTTTCAATCTGAACTTTGGCGGGGCCCACAATGTCTTCTTTGTCTTGTCCTATCTTTGGCTTCCGCGTACCGTCAGAATCAGGATCTTCTTTGGAATCATCACTGTGAACTTCAGTAGCTATTCTGTTTCTAGGAGCACTTCGAAAAGGCCCAAATCCCCCGTCTGGAAAAGCCATAACACCTCTTGGTATTGATCCGCTTGTTGGACGTGCCACGTATGTAGTTTCCTTGACTGTACTCCAATCAACCTCCTTTTGTAGGGTCACCTCAACATATGCTCCTCTAGCGATGAAGAGAGGTACTTCATTCCTGTCTACGTTGGGGGTTTTATAAATAGCCTGCCACAATTCTATATACCTTTGAGTGAAGTCTGTATTTTCACAATGCTTCAGATTTGCCTTGTTAGTGTGACGGTTGTGATAATGGCGCCACGCCGGAAACATCTTGCTGATGTGACACCATTCGATGTAGTCTTCGCAGGTCTGCATTGTCCATGGCTCTGGCTCCTCGTTCCACCCTTTAAAAGCAATGTGATTTTCACTATTCAATACATGTAACCGCTTCTTATGAATGGTGCCCTTGCGCTTCCGAGTCCTGTCTTTGGCAGCCTTGCTGAGGCAACCAGGAATGCGCGTTGTCTGAGGGAGAGGAAGTGACCCCTCACTGTTGCCTCCGGTAGCCATGGAATCTCTGTACGTCGAGAACTTGCGATAACACAAGCTGGGATGAATGAAAAGTAAGAAGTAAACATTCAACACAGGGATCACGCATGCAGCCAATAAAGGATACAAGACAGAGAGCCAAAGTGAAGAATGAAGGTGAAGAAGACCGTACGGGCGCATGGATACGCTTCTTTGAGCATGTGTTCTGGGCGACTTCGGGTCCAGCTTGGGAGACCGCGGGTCCAGGAGGGGGCGACTTCGAGTCCAGCATGGGCGACCGCGGGTCCAGGAGGGGCAACTTCAGGTCGAAGAGGGCGACTTCGGGTCCAAGAGGAGGCGACCGCAGGTCCGAGAAGTCGCCTCAGCCGCGGTCTCCCTTACCCGCATTCTCCCTCTCCTACCCGAGGTCGCCTCCATGCGTGTTCTCCTACCCGCGGTCGCCTACACCTGCGTTCTCCTATCCGCGCTCGCCCTTACACGAAGTCGCCCTACCTGAGGTCGCCCTACCTGAGGTCGCCCTAACACGAAGTCGCCCCTACCCGCGGTCGCTGTGTACCCGAAGTCGCCCGTCCATGTCACACCCGCATGCGCCCCTAAAATGTGCCACGCGGACGCCACATGGTATCCACGTAGCTTAGGTAAAAGGGGGCTAATTTTTTGAAAAGTCAAAGGTAAATTTGACTTTATGTGACGTCGCGAAGGGTCTATTGGATGTCGCGTGACGTCTGTCTGTCGCGATGTCGCCAGGTCGCGCAGAACAACCCTGATCCCATATTGATTGCAATTTAAATTACAATCTGAAATTACAAATTGAGGGGGGGGATTGTAATTTATTACCATTTTTTAATTTATCGGCAATTTTTAATTTATCACAAATTTTTTATTTAACACAAATTTTTAATTTATCACTAATTTTTAATTTATCACTAATTTTTAGTTTATTATAAAATTTTAATTCATCACCAAATACGAATGGGGGAGAGATAATTTATTACAAACCAACAATAAATGTTTTAATTGTTAATATTGAACACAATGTTTTGTCATTATGTACCTAAAAGATACAAACTTGCATCTTTTAGGTATTAACCCTAGAAGGTCCTAAAAGCCCTTTGCGGCTATATAATATTATATAAATACGGTGGTATTTGACCCAAAAAACATTGACCAAATATTGTTAAGTACAAAGTAAATTAATGGTCATGGTAGTATGTAAATAACAATGTATCATAGTTCATATAATAAACTACAATTGAAGAATTATAAGGCCAAATATGGGTTGTATAGAGGGGCCTCAAGGGCCTTTCAAAGGTTAAATATTACATTTAACTACTTTAGGAGTATTCAATGAATTCTAAACAAAATTAGGGTTGTCTTGTAGGACACATTTTTGGATTTTGGTGACATGTTGGACGTCTGACGTTGTGTGGACAATGTGCTGAATAAGCCCGTCTATAAGCATCTAATAAAGTCATCAACCACCCACTCAGATAATTTGAAATCTCATCATAATTATGAACTTAAAGTTAGAATGTAATATGTGTTTATCATATTGAGACACCTTACTAAAATGAGATTTGAATATGTTGAGTTAGCATGAATGAAGGGTTGTTTATTTGAAAGTCAAACTTAAAGTTGACTTATTAGACGTTGTGAGGGTTCTACTAGACGTTAGACAACGTCTATTTGTCATATTGTCGCAATGTCCGCTAGAACAACCATGGACAAAACATCCGAAAATCTCCAAATAATAACATCGTGAGATCTCACAATGTTTGTATAGATCTGTTGATGCTTTGTATTGATCTCTTGATATTTTGCCTAAATCTCCTGATGTTTTGCATAATCTCTTGTTGACCATTTTTTTTTCTTCCAATGTCCAATACTAATTCTTGACTTTCCAAAGTCTAAAAGTAGTTAAATGTGGCATTTAAACTGAGAAAGACAATTTGTTGTTTACGAACTACACCTACACTAGATCAATGAGTTTCTTTGCATCATATTTTATACATGGAAGAAGTGACTCTATTACAAGAAGACAAATAATCTTTAGCTTTTGGAGCATGATGACAACATCAAGAAGGCTTGTGACAAGCCAATTTGCCAAGGATGTGTCAAGGGAACTACCAAAGCAACAAATGGTTCAAATCAATCCAAATTAATGTGGTGAAAATGGGCCAGATTACACCATTTGAATACACATGGTGAAACAATATATGCAAAAATACAAATAATGTATTTTTTTTGCTAGGTGGCAAAGAATCATTAGGATTCTGGATCCTTTGTTGCCAAAGATCATTTCACTTGTGTACCATTTGATTTTGTGAAATCTCCTAAATACTCTCTTCATTGCCAAAGCAACATTGTAGAGCTTTGACTTTTTGAAACAACTACTTCATGGATGTCTTCCTACCTATTCAATTAGGCAACTGACAATATTCTAAATTTGAACTTTGTTATAACTCTCATAATCATATACTTCATTCTACAATTATTTTGCAACTAAAATAATGTATACACTTTGTTCCCCAACTACTTTGCAACTAAAATAATGTACTAATGATGTAAAAGAATGACATAAGATTTGATGTTAATAGCAAGGGCTACAATCGCAAGAAAGTTGTATAGGACATTTAGTCACTTTTTAACCGGTTGTGGCAGACATGATTTTATTCCAATGTCTTTAATTTAAGAATTTGTTGTACTTTGCCAACACTGAGTGCATTTGGTGTGGAGATTGTAGAGAATTGAAGACAAAGTTTTTAGTTGGAACAATGAAAACATTTTCATTGCAAAGGTGAATTCTTGCATTGAAGCTCTATCCTATGTCCTTTGCTAGTATTTTAGAATTTGCCATTTGTATCCTTTGCCATCTATTTTATGTTTTCTTCTTGCTAATTGTTTAGCTTGTGTGCCATGGTTTGAAGATCTTTTCATCAATTGTGCTAACTACTTAATTTCATAGCACTTGGGAAATTGGTTGTATGCTTTGAGGTTTGATCTCTTTTTTATTTGATATAGTTGAGAGGTCAAATTAGGGTTTCAAAATGGGAAGAGGCTCTATACCATTGGAAGGAGGAAATGTCTTCTTTGACAAAGACATTGTAGAAATCTTTGTAGCCTTGCAATGGAGTACCTTGCATTGATGGGAGAGAATCTTGTGATTGAAAAACAATGTGTGTTGTAGCTTGCACAAAGGCAAAAATTGTTGCTGAGAAGCGACACATTTTAAAGGCTAAGGTCGTTTGCAAGGAAGAGACAAAGAGTCGTTATAAGGCCAAAATAGCCACAAAAGTATCAAAGTATTTTATGAGTTTCCGCAATGCAAGTAATGGTCAACTACTTTTTTTAGTGCGTAATTCAACGCCAATCCCCTCACATCCTAAAACTATAAGCGTGGTGTTCCAAAGTGGCATTAGTGGGAGATTGGGAGTCACCGCAAGTCTTTAAACACGAAGTTCCTTGAGTTTTCATTTCCCCAAATGGGTCTTCCAATGGTGGATGAACAAAAAGTAGTGGGGCTTCCCATGTTGATTGTGTTGGGGATGGTCATGGCTCCTTTGGATCTCACAAAGATGGCATGAAAACAGTCAAATCCACATTTGATCCACATTTCTTATAGTGAGGAAGATGTAGAAAATAAAGACATATGATGATTTTCACACAATGCTTGCTCCTTCTAAAAAAGCCAAGCCAAACTACAATAGCACTTGTAAATTCCAAGATGAATGGGCAGCGGAACTGGAATATTAGTCTTACGGGGGCCAAAATGCAACTTTGGGTAGGCTCATACGGTCTTAATATTCATTATAACTTTTTGAATTTTTTGATGAAACTAGAAAAATACATAAATTTTTTGGAAATTTTAATCGTTGTTGGGAAGCAAAATATATGGCTTAATAAGCTGAAAATGGAGGTTAGTTGGCAACATCACAAAAATCACAAAAAATCAAAATCAACATTATTATCATTTTTTTTTAATTTAATATTTTTGTCTACATATGAAGTTTTGATTCATTCTATTTGGACTAGTGATGAGAAAATTATGGACAATCTTAATTTTCGGGTAATCTAAGCATCTTCTTCAAAAAATAACTTATAAAATTCATTTTTGAATGCAATTTTCACAATTTCACAAAAAAAAATGTTTGATAGGGTTGAATATGCTTGGTGGAACAATCTCACCATTGAAATGATTGTGTTTCAATCCCATCTTAGAGTTATTAACAGTTTAGTTTTTTATTCAATCTTAAACCTACTTCTGTTTAATAATTTTTTAAGGAGTGACAATCAAGTGTTTTTTTGTTTGTTTTTTAATTCAAAATTTCAACTCTATATTTTAATATTTTAATTAAAAAATAAAAGTCTGTAGTGCAAAAATTTCTACAAATGGCAATCAAAGCCATTTAAAATTGCAAGACAACACTCAAAAATTTATTTTTTTCAACTTTGAATGCTAATATCTTTCAATTTGTACGGTCAAACTTCATGAATTTTCTTACCACATGATTTGAAACATATCAAGTACAAAATCCTATGGTTTGATTTTTTGAAAAATATTTTTTTCTATTTTTTTAGACAATCACAACAGAAATGCAAATTTTGAATGTTTTTTGACATAAAAATGGCCTTTGGACTTTAGAAGGTAACCTCTAATTCTTTGTTGCAGGCTAACTTGTGTCTATACTTTAGCAAGTAAAGTTAAAATCTTTGGCCCAATTAATGAAAATTGTTCAGTTTGCAACAATCTTTCAAATCTTGGGAGCAACAAACCTATGTTTGAGTTCTCCAAATGGAAGCTTTGTACTAATTCCTTTATGTACCAAGCATGACAAAAATGCACTACACTAAAGATTATATTTAGTGTTGAGTGACATTTAGTGTTTTTACCCCCCTACTAGCTACAACACTAAATCTGAACTTGTCCACAATTAGTGTTAGACTTGAATGTGCCGGCTGCAAACTTCAGAGCCTTGTAACTTTTGCAAAAATTCTTCAGATCAGGAAAATGAGATGTTTTTCGGCATCTACAAAAACTGTAGATGCCGAAAAACATCTCATTTTCCTGATTTGAAGAATTTTTGCAAAAGTTACAAGGCTCTGAAGTTTGCAGCCGCCTAGCCCTAATCGGTCCGATTTTGTCCGTGAACAGTGATATTCCGTCTGATATGACAACTCTGGTTCACATTTAGTGTTTGAATTGACATTTAATGTTACTTACTTTCATAGGGTAATTGGCTTTTAGTGTATGCCTTCGTATTTAGTGTACAAGACACTAAATATCATCTTTAGTGTAGTTAGATAGAAGTGGGTGAAAAAATGGCCAAATTCATATACGCACAGCATGACATAGCGGCATAGGTAACCATTGCTATGAAGAAAAAGTTGAAGTTATCTATTTTTCTTACTTTGAGTTGCAACAAGGTTACAATTGTAGAAAGTGACTCATGGATATGTATCCATATATATATACTATGAATCTTTACACTAGAATTCCACTCATGATCTTCCTTCAACGTATAGTGAATAATGTTGAAGTCGATAACCTCACACAAATTTTGACAAATGCTTTAAAGCAAGCTGAGAATTTAGACGTCAATGGTGTATTCCAAAAATTACGTTGTTTGAGGGCAAATAGTGAGAACACATTTCAAAGTGCACAAACTAAAGTGATGAAATAAATCCAAGCTAGCATGTCCCAATTTATTTTGGTGTCCATTGTATGGCACATTATTGTAATCTTGCCTTCAAGGCCCTTTTTGCTCTTGGTATTTTTGACACAATTGAGCACCTTCTTATAGTGGTGCATGCATATTTTAAGCATTCACCCAAAAGACACTTAGAGTTTCAAAAATTGGTTGAGATCATAGAGAATAAAGGCTTGAAGTTCTTAAACTAGGTCAAAATAAGGTGGATCTCTCTCCTAGAGCCGCTATGAAGGCTCTTTAATTAATACATAGTTGTCATTGCCAACATGTTAGCTGATAAGTGTAAGCTTTTACTTTGTCACTTAAACTTATAGTTTTCTTTTTTTTCCTTTTTTGATAGTTTTAAGTCAAGTTTGATATACAAAAAGCTCAAAAATGAGTATAAAATCAAAATAGGTATGCTACGTGTAAATATAGCATTTGGTCTAGAATAGAATAGAATACCTAAAATAAATCAAAATTTCATATGTGAATAGGATAAAAATTGAGAAATTGTAGAAATTTTGTATATTAAATGAATAATGCCCAAACTGCCTAAATCTATGATTTATGTGATACCTTCTAGCTAAAGTGGTCTAAAAAAACTCCAGTGAAATCCCTAAATCCATTTTCAGAGATAGGTTTAAATTCTTAGTCAAACTCAAAATTTAATAAAAATTCCAATTGTTAGCCTATAGGTGGAGGACATCTACAAACTCAAGACAAACAAGTAGGGGGCATCTATGGGCAAAGTATAGTGTTCCAAGGTTGAAGTCACATTAGGAATCCAATGACAAAATTGATTTGCCAATATTCTCTTTTGTGTCCAAGATTTTTTGTTCTAAAGTAATTAAAAGAAAATAGTAGGACTTTTTTCTACTTTCTTGAATGTGCAAAGTAAAAATATGAACTTGTACATTTTTGTGGAATTCCATGAGAGGTTCCATAAAAATTCCAAAATTTTCTAACTTTCAGAACAAGTTTTATGATGATCTGACATCTAGAAATACACTAACCAACAAGATTTTTCAAATTTGATAAAATTGAAGACAATTAGTGGAGTTGACCGACGTTTCAAGAACATATAAAAGTGGAATGAGGTCAAAGCGCAGTCTTTTTTACTTCCTCAAACCTTACAAAGAGCCTAGGCTTGTTATTTTCTTCCAAAAAAGTGAACTTTAAAAGTTGAGTTATTATCTCAATTATTATCTTTTTTTAGTTTTAAGTTGGCACTAGGGTTTGATGACTTTTTTGCAAAGGAAAAGGAAGAGGGAGGTCTTTCAATCTAAAAATGGCCTTATGAAGCCAATGGCACAATCCGTTTGTGATTTGGAGTCTTTATCTAAAAATTAAAATTTAGGACCAATATAAAAAGTTAAAAATACAAAGATTAGGATGAAAATTCTAATTGATAAATTTACCATTAGAAAAATGAGAGGGGGGGCCCTTATAAAGATATTTAAAGGCACCCATTCTCCTCTCATACACACTTCTTGTTGATACTTTGACTCCATTGGGTCTATTTCAATGAATTTAGGCTATTTGAGTCAAATTTGGCAACTAATTGTTTTTGGAGCTTGTGCTGCTCCATTGGTCTTCTTTTTGTGCAATCTTTGAAATACATTGAGGTCCCTTTACATCTTTTTTTTGTATGCACTCATTTTTGGGTTTTTTTTTACTAACTTGTTGGTTTTAAATTGTTTTGTTTGATTGTACCAATCCTAGAGATTAGTTCTCTCCATACCTTGACAATGCCACTTAGAGGCCCTCTAGTCTTTATTTTTAAGTTGCATACTTCTAAGTGATAATTCTTTTCAGTGTGATCCCCTAGAAGTTGTGCTTTGTGCTAGCGTGGTTGTATTAATGTGTTTTGTACTATATGTTATTTGTCTAAAATTTGTCTTAAGTTTCTCTACTTCCCTTATAGATGGTGAAACTTTGAATCCACTTGTTCCAAATGTTTTTATTTTTGTTTTAGAATCAAAACTAAGGCAATTTCTAAACCCTCTTGTACTCAAAGTGTTTAGATTTTGTGATAAAATAAAAAACACAAAAAAGCTTTGTTTATAGGTGTTATGAAGAACTTCTAGCTATAAAAATTCTCCAAACATCTCAAGTTTGATCTAAATCTAGTTCTAAATCGTTGGATTTTTAGCCCAAATAATTAGATTTCAAATATTCATGGTTGTGGTTAACTTTTAGTTTTCAAATATCCAAAAGTCTTCCAAATCACTAAGTAGACAAAAGTTAGTACAACAAATTAAAAAATCCAAAATTTAGTGTTAAGTTTCCTTGAGTCCATGTTTAAAAAAATGTCAAAATTATTATCAAAGATTAATCACCACAATTTAGAATTAAAATTTAAAAACTCCAAAATATATCTAATATAGAAAAAAAAATCCAAGTCTGTAATCAACCAGCATAAAGAAGGTTAAAAATTGAAATTCTAAATCAAACACCAACCAACCAAATAAACTAGTAGTTGTATACATAGTCCATCCCAAAAGCAGAAAAGCTAATCAACTAGAGTCTTCCAAGTATCTGGCCTAATGAGTAAGGGTACAATAATTGGCAAGGGTTCCGACCAATCAGAGCTCACACTAGAAGAAATTTGCATTAATTTAGCTTATGTGTTTTTGTTAAATAACACAAAATTGTGTTTGAAATAACATAGATTTGCATAATTGTGACTAAAATAATGTTAAACTACGTTATTTCCAACACAATTTTGTATTATTTAACAAAAAAATATAAATTAGATTAACACAAATTTCTTCTAGTGTTACCACACAACCGCCTAGTCGATCAACAAAGGATACAGTCAACGTGGTAGGGATCTTCACCAACCAAAGTCCGTCATGCTGCCACCCTGTAAATAATGGTACAATAAGTCAACGTACTAGGGATCTGACAAATTTGAGCCTACCATATGGCAAGGCTTTAGGGAAGGGGGTTTGTTACAGTAGCCATTGGGATCTTATCTAGATGTCTGGACTGTTTTAGACTCCAAACCTCAAAATTTGACTTGCAAGTTTGGAAAACCAATATATATATAAAGAAAGAGATAGATCGCACAGTACAACCTATACGGGCAATTTCATATACTTCATGGATCACTTAATCTGAGTGTGCAATCTAGAGAGTGACTCATCAGATTACTATTGGTGATCAGGTTCACGATTGATAATAAAAAAACAAACACATCATGCATAATATGTTAATTTAGGTAACATTTGCCTTGTCCTACCAAGAAGAAGGGGACTCATGATAAAGAATATGCATTGGACATGCAAAGGATAACAAGGATTAAACTACATAGAAAGTTTGCAAGTTTCAATATAACAATCATTCATTGTTTATATGAAATACAAATAGACAAGGCTATTTTGAGCAGTCCATGTACTAGCAATATGAGTGTCCATGTGATCTGTACCTCCCAAGTGGTCCAAATGGAAAAACCAATAAGTTATTGCTTGGACAACCAAGTCAATAAAAAAATCAATACATTAGAAGAAATCAGTCCAAGAACTGAAAGATAACAATATCGTTTGAGTAAATTCCAAATACTAGTGTTACAACAACAATGTGGAGATTTAATCATGAAGCTATTCATAAAAAAACGGAATTGACTATAAGTGTAGAAAAGAATTTATAGCTTCGATGGATCATTCAAGTGCAAAATGTGGAAGGAATGCTCCTCACCTACGCCCATGCACAACCAACCAACCAACAACGTGTTAGTATGCATACGTGAGGTGTCTACAGAGCATTACAATTGTTATCCATGTCACCTATTTGTACAAGAAAAATCCTCATCCAACAAATTCAAAACACAAGGCATGCACACAAAACTGCAAGAGAAAGTAAGTAACTCCATTTTTCTTGTCACAAAACGTGTTGGCTTATGTTGAAGGGCGTAGCCTCTTAGCACTAGTTAGGTCACTAAAACCACATCGACTATGAATCAAACACGTTCAGCAGCTCCCCAAAACAATAAATTCTTGTGTGATAAAACTTGGAGTTGTGGAGCACCAGTTCAAAAATAACAGACTCAGAGTTTTCTTGAGGTTAAGTGGACGAGTATCCCGCCATGTTAGCTTGTATTGCAGCTGGCATTCGAGTTTGCATGCTAACATGGAATCCTATGTAGCTATAAGTTTAACTATGATTTAACTATTTGATTGTATATAAGTGTATTATTACAATACTGGTGTGTACTGTTTAAACCGAATGTGTTTGGCCACTTCTCCAAGCATCACTATGATGGTACATCCTAAAATAAGGACCATAAACTCATTAGTGGGAATTAGTAGTGTTATAAATTATATCATATATATGATAATTGTTCCAAAGAGGTGTACATGTAGTATGTAATAAGGCCGTCAACTTGAGCATGGTACGACCGATAATTTCTAACCTAGAATCTCAAATTGAGCAAAATTCCAGAGAGAGAGAAAGAAGAGAGTTACATAACACCCCATTATTGGGCAACTTCTGACTAATTCACGATGAAGCATAAAGCATGATACAATTATCATCATTTAGTACTTCCACAGTCAATCGACCTCGTTGATCTTTTTCACGATAGAACAAGACATGCAAGACTAGAATCCAAACAGTAAGTGAAGTGCTAGTAGCACATGCGCGTGCAACGGATAGGTGGTTATAATGCTGGAATAATTATATTTCTAAGTTTTTCAAGGCATCAACCACACGCTATTTACTTCTCAAAATTACTCTATAGCAGGTAAAGGTTGGATAATGCTAATGCACCGCATTACACTGTAGTACAAAGGATAATTTTTAGGAAATAGGAAAAAGACATGCGATAGAAATGAAAATCAAGAGAAATTTGAACATGCATAAAAAAGATCCATAATAACAAATACAACAATTTCCTGGAGAGCTAGAGTCCTAGGTATTTAGAAAAGTGTTACTGTGAAGTATCAGAAGTAGCTCCAATACTCAATTTAAGGGGGAGTAATCTCACCTGAGCCCATGCATCCCAACACACAAGTAGTTTGTTAGCTTACATATGCAAGGTGTCTTAAATGAAACCTTAGTTGTTATCCTTTGCACGAATTGAATAAACAAAGTTAGAAACTGAAAACATGTAACAATATTAACACAAACAAGTAAAATAACCTGCCCCAAGCTAGTAGTATCGTCTATTATGGTGGATCGATATAAGTGTAGAAGAGTCACACCGCCTCCAATCCTCTTCTGCTGCAGCGAGAGACTGGAACTTAGAACAATTGGCAGTACTCTGAGACACAACTAAGCTTCCTGTAGTGGTCCAACTCAAGGTTGCAGTGTGTAGCAGAGAATGAAACACTTGCTCACAAGCTATAGATGCATAGAAGTAACCATGCAAGAGTAAATAGAAGTTTCAAATTATAGTGAGAGTCAAAGACTAAATGTATGAGAGACCATGCACTCAGAATCAATGATTAAGTCAAGTAGCTGTAGGAGGAAAAATAAGGGCCAAAAGAACCACATTCAGAAAATAATCAAGTAACTAGTTGTGGGTGGCCACCGTAGTACTAGGTGATACAGTACAATATTCATAGTATTGAGTTCCTTGTACTAATGCAAAGTGCATTAATAAAACAATCCTAAAATAGAATTAGTCTACGGAGTGGCCTGACTGAGTGCAGAGTATGGGACGAGGGTGGTTACATAACAATACAACACTCCACTCACAGTAGGATACAAGTTAAGTACAAAGTTTGACAGTAGGATATAGGCTAAGTACTAATAGTCAAGAGATTAGGAAATAATCTTTTGAAATGAGGTTGTATTGCATATAGATGTTGAACATTCAACCATCATACATTCTAGAAAAAAGTATAAAAAATTGTACAGAGGGAGAGAGAGAGAAAGAGTGAATAGACATGACACCCCCATTACAAGGCAGTTTTTGACAATTTCAATATTTGTGAGCATCAATTCAGAACATGTTAACCCTTAAAGCCCCGAGGCCTTTTTTCCATCAAAACACACTCAAAACTGTCACTTCTATTGCAAAGAGCAAAAAACTATAAAAATTGTTTTTTTTTGCATATCTAACCGTAGGATCTTATATTAGACTAGTATGAGAATGTGTGCAAGAAATTTCAGAAACTTTGACCAAATAGATTGCAAGATATTTGCATTCAAATTAATTTTTTGTATTGTTCATTTTGATTTTCTAAGTTTATATGTTGAATACTTCAGTTGAGAATCTAGGAAAAAAAATTCAAGAAAAAAACACTAAATTTTTATTCATTAAAAAATTATTAAGTAGAAGTAGGTTCAAGATTGAAGGAATAACTAAATCGTTAATAGCTCTAAGACAAAATTGAAATACCATAATTCCAACGGCGAGATTGTTCTAGCAAGTGAATTCAACCTTGTCTAACAATTTTTTTCTGAAAATTGTAAAAATTGCATTCAAAAATGAATCCTAAAAGTAATTTTTTCAAGAAGATGCTTAGATTGCCCGAAAAACTAAGATTGTCCATAACTTTTTCATTATTAGTCCAAATAGAATGAATCAAAGCTTCAAACGTACATAAAAAGACATAGATTTTGAAAAAAATATTTAAGAAATTTATTTTGACTTTCTGTGATTTTTTTGTGCTGCCTGCCAAACTCTATTTTTGGCATATTTTTTCTCTTGAGCACCAATTAAAATAAAAATTATATATCCACAAAGCTCTTGCAAAACCGCACAACCTCAAAAAATCCCAAAAAATTTCTCTACAAATTGAGGTCACATGAACCTACCTGGACCCAAATTGTCCTCCGAGGGGACAAACGGGCCTTTAGGGGTTAATTGAAGAATATTTGAAGTACACAATCATACAAAGAAGAGCCATTGTTGTAATGACTTAAAGGTATTTCAAAAAGACCTCAGTTGCATCCCATCGGGAGGGAGGGTGGATACAAAACCAGCCATACTACTGGGATATGGCTCATCGTATGTACACACACCGGGGAGGACACTCCCCGGGTTTTAGCAACCCACGTGCGGCAAAAAAAGTAATACATGTAATACATCTTAACATTTAATTTTTTTTCCAAGAAAAAAATTATGGATAGATTTTACTACTTTAAAAGTTTATGTTTTGAATTATTGGTATTTTTTTATGCTAATAGTAATTAGTTATAAATTTTTTAAGAAAAAAGATACACTATAAAGCTGAAAATAACTTTCACACCTCTATATTATATAAAAAGAAAAAATGAAAAAAATGAAAAAAAATTTCTATAGAATAGCTTTCTATTGAAAGTTTATTTTGGTTGAATATTGATGCAATAGTCATCTTCATGTGAGCTCTATAAATATTTTAGTTGGAGAACATGCCATTTTAGTTCATTTTTCAATTCTTCTAAACAATATATCTTATGTTATTTGGAATTGAAAATTTTGTCAATAGAAACCTTTAGTCATTATTAAACAAGCTTAAAATTTTAGGATGAAATTATAGTTTATTCAAAAGTAAATAGGGGGTCAAAAAATCACTTCGCCACATGTGGGTACCCCAAATGTAGTGAGAGTGACCTCCCCTAGGTTCACACAGGATCTTGCTACAATTAAAACCACGCTCAACACGAAAGCTTACACATATCAGAACCATCCGACTACACTCTACAAAGGTAACCAACAAAACCCTCTAAAAAAACCAAGATATAACTCAAGAACGTATGGTAATCTTGAAAACTACAAAAGCCCAGATTAGCAAGTCAAAGTCAGGCAAATGCACCCTTAGTACTTCTGCATATGCAAATACGAGATCTCAAGGTATAGAAGTAAAGATATAGTTGTTATCATGCCATCCAATTATGCCAGAAAATTGGAAGGAATGCTCTTCACCTATGCCCATGAAATCAACAAACAAAAAGTGTGTCAATCTTTGTGCATGAGGTGTCTTCAGAGCATTCCAAGTTGTTATCCTTGTCACCTTTTTCTAGCCAAAGAACAAAGCAAGATAAACATGATTCATGAAGCAATGTAGGGAAAACCCCTATGCAAGCAGAAAAATCTCTATTGTACAAAACTCATGTCTTGAAATTATCCATAGGAGCAGCATATTGTTGTGACGAGGCCATTTCTTCACCAAAGGCTTCCGCATGCACCATCCAGCATATAGCCGTGGTGACTAATCAACCAATTCTATAACCAATACTGTATCAATGTGAGAGAAAGAGAGCTATAGACTCAGTACGGGTGAAAGATGTAGCCCCAAGGTACTGAAAAAAGGCCCATGATCATTCAATCAGGTTAGTACTAACTGTCCTACTAACTACAATAATTATAAGGAGGGATGATTGGTGTGCTTGCTTAGTGGGATATTAACCCATGTAATCCATTGAGTATACATCCCAGATAAAGATTTATCAAATATTAGTTCCATCACTAGGTACTTACGTCCACTAATTTTATGAAAATCTTGAGTAAATTTGAATGGAATCCTTTGTTGGTATATGACACTATTGTTGTGGTTTGTATAAAATCCACTGGTGTATGTCACAATCCAGTAGGTTTTTATATATGCAACTCAATCTCGGGGAGGTCACTTAGCTCTACTACAACAAACCACGTGCGAACAAGTGGTTTCTAATAAGCTATAATTTCAACCTAAAATTTTGAGCATTTTTTAATAATGACTATAGGTTTCTATTGCCAAATTTTCCAACTCAAATAAAATATGAATTGATTTCTAGAAGAGGTTGAAAATGGGCTAAAATGGCATGTTTTTCAACTCAAATAATTATAGAGAACACATTTAGATGACCATTGAATCAATATTCAACTCAAAATGGGCTTTCAATAAAGAGTTATTTTTCAGAATTTTTTGTTTATTTTTTAGACAATTTTTTCTTATATAATATAGGGGTGTGAAAGTTATTTTTCAGTTCTACAGTGTATCATTTTACTTCAAAAATTTGTAACTAATTATCATTAACAAATAAAAATATCAATAATTCAAAACATAAACTTTCAAAGTAGAAAAATCTATTCATATTTTTTTAATTTTGTTTTATTTAAAATTCAAAAAGTAAATAGGGGGTCCAAAGTTTTGATTGCACGTGGTTTCTAATGGACACTCTAAGTGACCTCCCCGAGAACTTGATACAAATATAAGATTAATTTATGCATGTATCATTATAGGCAAAAAACTTTAAGAAAAAGAGAAAGAATATAAAGTTTAACAATTATTGTCTTAGATAGGAAGTAAGAATTGTACAATTGTCAATTATTTTCTTGAAGTTTGAAACACATATTCTATTTCCAAGTCAACTAATAGAATAACAATAATTGAATAGAATAGTATTAGAAGAAAAAGAAGTAGTGGAAAAAAAGGAGTAGAAAGAAGGAAGCTTGGATGAAGTAGAAATTAGTTTTGAATTTCAATTGCATTATTTATATCAAAACCCATAAACATTAAGCGATGAGTACAATTCAAATGGAGACAAAGAAGGCTTTGAGGGTGTTTTTGACCACCTCATAGGACATAGATGAAGTTCAATCCAAGGTGAGTTCCTAATTTCCAATTCTTTCCTTCAAATCTCTTAATCCAAAGCTTAAACCATAGCCAAAGTATAAGTTAGATTCAGACATTTAGAAATAGATTTTAATTCAAGTTAAATTTAGAAACATGTATAATAGGTCGAGAGGTTCTTAAGAACATAAAACACTTAGGAATTAGATTTAAAACGAGTAGTTATAAGTAGATGAAGTTTAAAAATTAGATTGAATATGGAATTAAAATGCATTAATTCCAATGGTGAGATTGTTCTAGCAAAAAATCTAAACCACAAGGAACTTTTTTTTTTTAAATTGTAAAAATTGCATTCGGAAATGAATCCTACAAGTTATTTTTTTTAGGAAGATGCTCTAAGTGCCCGAAAAATAAGAGTGTCTATAACTTTCTCATAATAAATCCAAATGGAATGAATCAAAGTTTCCTAGATAGACAAAAATATAATCTATGGCAAAAAAAACTAAAAAAAAAAATTCAAATTTCTGCAAATTTTTTTTTGCTGAAACCCCTCTCCCCTGTTTTGAGCTTATTTGGGCATTACTTTTGTTCTCAGGCACCGATTGAAAAAATAATAATATTCCCACGAAGCTTATAATTTTTTCTATCTGCCAAAAAATTAGGACAAAAATTCAGTCCATAAGTACGTGCCCAAAATCCCATTTGTCCCCCAAAGGGACAATGGTCCTTTAGGGGTTAAAAAAATGTGGTTCACGTGAGCAAGGGCCCCCCCTTATTGCTCATAAATTCAAAAGGAATTAGTAATTTTTTGCCTACAATGCAAAAAAATATGGTTCAATTGAACAAGGGCCCCTTTATTGCTTCTTAATGGAGAATGAATTAAATTCATTCGCCTTCAATGGAAAAAAATACGAGTCCATGGAGCAAGGTTCCTCTTCCTTTACTTTTAAATTCACTAGGAATTAGTTCCACTTGGCCCCAATGAAAAAAAACATGGTTCGGTTGTACAAGGACCCCCTTCATTCAAAAATAAATTAATTCAATTTGGCTCCAATGGACTCATATTTTTTGTCCGTGCCCTGACTATTGTTCGCGCCCCGACCCACTCTTGTCCCTACCTTGACATTTGTTCATGCCTTGACCCACTCTCGTCCCTGCCCTGACATTCATCCGTGCCCCGACACAATTCCGTCCCCGTCTTGACTTCTGTCCGCGCCTTGGCAAGATTACGTCCGTGCCCTGACTAAAGTCCGCACCCCTACCGCTGATGTCTGCACCCTAGATCCTACTTGGTAGCCAGGTGGCGTCAAAGTGGCAGCCACATCACCTATTTTTTCAATTACAAAAAGTCAACTTAGTGTTGACCACATCGGACGGGCAAACCGGACATCCATCCGGTATGACAACCCTGGTTCTGTCAAATCACACCATGCTTGAAAGCACCACTTTATGAGATGCTCATGCCTTGTATCTATTTAGGCATAAAGCATTTTAGAACATCTACCAAATTTTTTCGACACTTCATACCTTTGCAAATTGTATCTAAATGATGCGTTCTTTACTACATTGAAATATCCTAAATGAGATCACCCATTTTTTACCAACCCCCATTCTTGCATCACAGGGTGGTCCATTTCTGATCAATTTGACATGAATCACTTATCGGTTCTATAACACATTATGGTTGGAGACTGGACCCTGCTTATTAAGTTTATAGCTAGTAGTGAGCAGGATTGGAAATTGGTATGAGGTAGCACAATGCGAGGTGTAGATTGAAAGCATACTTATTTTTCACAATTATCAATTGAGAGAATCAAGCATTCTCGATTTTGCAGCCACGTGTTGGTCAGGAATAAGATAACCTATATGACGATTTCAAGACGAAGAAAATCTTCTTGTTTTAAATTCATGATAATTTTGTTTTCAAGAGTGAAGGTCTGGAAAATTGCGGAATCCATCTCAATTGTGTTTTTCTGTAAGCAAATTTTTTTTCTTCTACCTTCCCCATGCCGTAGGTAGGTTAAATTGCTTAACTGGTTGGAAATCACCCATTTATCAAGATAAATGGGTGATAATCTTGATATCACTTGTGGATGAGAAAGTATCAGAAATTTCACCAGTCAGCTAATAGAAACTGTCCACAGTAGAAAAAGTGACGATTTGGGGTGTCCCTAGTACCTTACATAAGTTACTATTTCCTGTCCAGATAGGAACCGCAGCACAACGATGACGACTGGGCCAAAGCTCAGAGACCCACCCTATACCCAAATCCCAAACTGATCCGCACCGCCCAATCGATACCGCATCTGAAGGTCGTGAACTACCAAGCCCAGTCATAATCAAACCATAGCCTACAAACCTTAGCCTACAACTAGCACCATAATATATGCTTACCCATCCCCGCCGTCCCACTCACGCCACGTCATTCGCCGCGCGCAATCTCACGGCCCTCAGCCTGCTCTTGCCTTCGGAACCTTCGCATTACCTGCCTAGTCGCCTCTTCCTTTTCACGCGACGAGCTTGAACCCCGCCAGCTTCGGCATAACTTTCAGCGCTGTAGGGCGTGAATTGCGATTTCTTATTAGCGAGGACCGGGCGAATTGCGCTCCCGTGTTGCTGCGCCGGAAGAGCTCCATTCAGCGAGCGTTTTGACTTCCTTTTCTGTTCAGGAACGACTGCAAACGGAGCACACAGGTCAGTAGATTCGGCTGCTGAGGAAGGCGTTCTCTGCTTTTTGTTCGAGTGCGTAATATTCTTCGTGGAATTTTTGCTGATGCGATTCTTGCGGTGTCTGTCGCGGACGCTGTCTTTGTGAATTTCCCCTGAATCCTTATATTTTTTGTGAAGATTGCTGAGTATTTCACGAGAGGATTGCAGTGAGATAGTAACTTCTAATTGAGGTGAGGAAAGTGGTTTTATACGTGTTATTGAATCAATTCGTCGTTAGGTTTGAGTCTGTGAATTTGTGAAGATCGTTAGAGAATTCAGGAGTGGAAAATGGGCTCTAGCAAGTTTGTAATTTGTAACTAGTAATTGTGGCAAGGAAAGGCTCACGTTGACGCGTTATTGAACGAATGCGTTGTTAGGTCTGAGTCCCGGGCGGTATTTGTACTATGCTATGGAGGTGGTTTCTGAGGTTAGGGATTGTGTAACTTGCAGTATGCGATCCTCAGGACGCGTGTTACTATTATGGAATATGATGGCTATTTTGATGATTCTGGTGTGTAAGACTCAAGTTCTTTCATGTAAGTGCCAGGATTTTAATGATTGGGCTCCTATCCAGCATGATTTGTAACTTCCTTTTTCATTGACTGCACAAAATTCAGCGATGTAGAGGTTGTGACATGTTGCAAGTAGCCTAGTTGTGAACCTGATGTTTTAGGTGGAGACAAAAAGAATTCAGAAGGATTATTTCCTGTCGTACTCAATACCGGTTGTGCCTTGCCGCTATGACGGTCGTGATATGGATGTCAGGGTGGATATGTGTATTTGACACGCTTAAGGTAACGGACATTTTTGAGGGATTTTCTTGGGCGGCTTCTTATCTTCATATCGATAGAAATTCTAATTCGACGATTGAGTGCGAAGATGACAATTCACATGAATCATCGCCCAAATATCAATCGGGGGTGCGTTCTGGATTCTTGACGATCATTCAGTTGAGACTGTGGGTCGGATGACTGACACGAAGAACTTGTGGCCACAGGATTACAGAATTTGAGTCGTGCCATTCAATCGAATCTTGCCGGCATGAGAAGCGCATTTGTAATATAGATGTTTAAAAGTATTCACTTATACGGCCTCTCGGATCTGATTCTTGTCGATCACCAGAGCCGTACCTCTGTAGCAATGTAGAGAGTTGTAGAAACGGAAATCGTGCAGTGAGTTTGGGTTCGCGCTTTCTCTTGTCCAGAGCAACAAATTAGCGACGATCGGATGCCGTTCAGCGTGTGGGCGGAGATGCTCTGTTTCTGGAGCTATTCTCCTGCCGAAGAAAACTCATGCGGTCGACTCTTAGCAATTCGATGAGTTATTTGGGAGCTGGAAACCACGGTTGTGTCTGTTTGCCTTTGGCAGAGAAGTTCTTGTGTTCAGAATTTGGATTGTTGTGGTATGTGTATCCAGGAAAGCCCTAATTTGAATTACTGTACGCTGCATTCTACATTCGATACTGACGTCGCTACCGTAACTCCTAGTGTACCACGATTTCGCTGAGTACCCACTCCTGTTCACGATTTGGTTTAAGGCGATACTTGGTGATGCTTGCATACCTGAGCAGCGTGTTAAATAGATTGCAGGTGATTACACCAGACAAGGCTGAAGAATTTATAGAAGTCCCTCGTTTGATGTTTAGGTAGTTAGTTCCCTATAGTGGTTACCTCCCTTTGCAAGTACTGTATTCGATTTCGATTCTCAAACATGGAAATATGGCGATGTAATGAAAATTCGCTGAAATCGTGCAGATAGATCCAGACGGTTATCTTGTGAACCTATAAGGTGAGGGGCAAGTGTGTTGATCCAATTTAGAAAATTGGGGAAATTATGCGTGGGAAGTTGAAGAGCTTAGACAGAAAGCACTTGAGAAACCTCTAGAGATATGACGGAAACTTTGCAATTTGGTCAGTTATAGTTTCCACATCCAGCAAAGGCTTGTCTGAACTTATTTTTCCTTTAGGGAATGACTGACCTATTTCTCGCTATGCCCCTCGTCTGCTTTGCTCTGTATGTTCTCATTTTTCGATCGCTTTTCTCTGAAATGGCAGGCACTTGAAGTCAATTTCTAGTTCGGATAAGGCTTCGATTTGGAGTCACTGTGACTAAATCTGATGCTTGCAGTATCGACTTGGGGCTTTTTCACACTGACACTCAAGTAGGACAATGACCTGTGAGAATGGCAACGAGAATAGGTTCACGAAAATCTTCGGCACATGAAGGTCATCTATACGACTTTTGTATCAAGTTCCTAAGAGTCACCGGAATACGTCTTCCGATCCGTCGGGAATCACCGGAATCTGTAGTGAGCAGTTCAAATAATGCTCACAGTTACTGTCTGAAGATTACTCTTTTACACGGAACTGAGCAGCAGAATATTGGAGAGTTTGAAGTAATTGGCGACGAAAGTATTATCAATCATCAACTCTCGTGCCAGATTGCGTTTGGTATACCAGAGAAGCTTCACGTATATATAGGTATGTTCGATCTCTGTCCTGTCCTTGAGAGATTTTATCAGCCACCATGTATTGCGTAATATTGTTAAGTGATAAGATGTTGTATCCATTTCGCGTTCTTGGAACTTGGTTGAAGTCAGTGGGTGCTCAAAAAACGAGTGACGCAATTAAGTAGATAAGCATTTCATGATTGCGAACATCGGGAATTGTCGGAATTTTTGTTTTCTGTTTATCATCTTTATCAAAATGTTGTAAAGAGAATGCAGTCCTGGTTTCAATAATAAAAATGATAATTTGTTTTATTTCTGGCCTGTGCATGGAATGGTGATGATTGTATCGGACCTGCTTCAGACCAGGTACATTTACGAAATAAACCAAATTCTTCGTTTGATGCTATCCAATTTTTCTGCTTCTTAATGGCGACCCCTGCTAGAAGTTCATTTGAATGCTCATATTTTAATCATTTCCTGCACAGAACTGGAGTGCTGGCTTGTCTGGTCATATTACTGTGGATCTTAAGGAGGTGAGTCCTTGTTCACTTGTCGTAGAAGTGACCGGTTTTGATAGAAATTCTGTTTAGGTTGCTGCGCATGTTGGATTATCTTTTTTTAATGCTTAATCTTAAGTGTGATTGCTGTTGTGCGCAGAGTTTATCTCGTAGGCCAGTTGGGGCACGTGTGATTTATCCCTTTTTTTGTTTAGAGTGCAAGAGTTTTATAAAACTTATTTGTGAAGCTAACTATCTGACTGATTATTCCTTCGCTTTCACCTTAATTCGTTTTCATGGTTCTTCAGTTCTTTGAGGACGTCGATGTTGAAATCAATCTTGAATACCCTTTGTTTTCAAGTGGATCATCTCATGTTCAGAGAACAGCTAAGTTGGAGGTACGAGCTCTCAAAGTCTAGTTGATCTCATTGAAATCCATCGATTTTTGGTTATCATTCTCTCGTAATGATAATGAGAAACGAAGAAATTCACTTTGTTAGTTTGTTTCTAGTTTTTTCAGAATCCTTATTGGATTGTAGAGTAGGCTTTGGGAGTAGTAACATTTGAATATCTTTATGGAGAATGTACTGCAAGTCACAGTTGGGATGCATGATTTCGTATTTTTTAAGTCGCATATTTTCTGATTATTTCAGATGTCAGTCTTATGTGCTTGTTCAACAAAGAAGACTGCGTTTTTGGATCCTGTTGATTCACACCAAGAATTAATGCGCTTTGAAGATATAAGGTAAATTAGTATGTTAATCTCTCAAGTTCCTCTGTTGAGAACAATGATATTCGAACTTGCGGACGTTTTTTGCAGGTAAATCTAGGGATTTACATTTACTTAGTCTATGTTCGTGTATGGTTTTTTGTATGATTGCTTGGAGTGCTTTTTGAAATAATATATCTGTCCTACCTGCGCTTCGAATTTCATTGAATGGTTTGCGTGGTTCTGAATGCATTTTAATTGTGGTGCAGTAAGTTGAGGCCTTCCTTGGATGATCGTTGGTACCCAACAGATCTGCTGGATACTGAAAAAAGCCATGAAGCTCCATCAATTCTACTCGATAGCGTTCTCAAACAGGTGGGTATCGGTATTCGTCTACAATTATGAGGAAGTTTCCGACTTTGCTTCTAAAATCTCCTTGGTGTGTAGGAACTGACAGCTGAGAAAGTTGGATAAAAATGGATAAAATGTTGGACTTACCTGTTACTTGAGCTTCGTATAATGTGATGCAGATGTTAGTGGATATGGTCCCTTCTACCAATTAGATGAACTCTTCAGGGAGAGCAGTGATGAGATTTCATATCTATCACAACATTAACTTCTCGAGGCATTTCCATTGCTTAATGGTTTGTGGTCTGGTATGTTCTTGTAGGTTGCACCAGCAAATGTACATCTTGATAAAATTGATAGACAGGTGAGGCAGATGGATGCCTAATGAATCTTTTCTGATAATATTCCTCTGCTTAAGAATATATTACTTCTCTCGTCACCCTCAACTCTCAGCGTGGTGCTATTCAATTTTAACGTCTGACACTCCCTTTTTCTGCTGAACAGATTGAAATGCTGAAGGAAATGGAAGGTGACCTCACTGATCTAAACTCGAAGTTGCACAGATATGTAGAAGCTCAGAACTTGAGAATTATGCACCTGGTGTGTTGGTTATGCGCTTCAAGTCATGATAGTGGCCTGGGTGTCGGTGAAAGTTGAGGACAACTACTAGACATAATAGCACCGAGTTGCCATTGTTGTCACTTATTGCTTGTATGGCATCTAGTCAATCGGCTAGCATTTTACTAACATTATTATCCTAGGTTTTCTTAACTTGAGAAGTTTGTCCTTGTTATAATCAGGCAAATATTCGAGTAATATTTCGACCAGACCAGACGTCTTGGCAGCTGTATTTTTTGCTGCAGGAATGGCTTTCCAGCGACAAGTTGACAGCGTAAATAGAATTAGGATGTTCAGAGGAACGGAAGATCCACTTCTTCTGGGTGAAAGCTCAAGGTTTCTCTTGGAAGATGTCTCACCAACTTCCAGGAGTGAAGCATCCATAAATCCAGAGGTATAGCATTCTTTTTTTTGTCTAGTGATGACCTTTTGGGGGGCTACTGACAAGTTTTTTATTTCTTCTTCTTGAGCATCTCCCGTGTATATCGTATACTCTCCATAAAGTGATATCCTAGCTGTGCATCAATGTGTTGTTTAGATCATTATGATGATCTGTTTCTTGGAGTCTGAGAGTTCCTGTTTTATTTTTCAATGTATTTCATTATTGATTTGCAAAAAGATCTTCCTTCCGCAGGCTGATTCGTTCTGCCAATCGTCAAGTAGGAGTCTTGTGTTGAGTGAATTCTCGTCAAATAGTTGCGGCCATGGACAGTCTTGCAGCGGTAAGCTCAATTCAGCTTTCTTAATGACTTGTTCATCAGTAATTTGTATCTTGGAATGATATAGAATCATCACTCTTCAATTCCAGAAGAGAATTCTGCTTTGAAGCAAGTCTTCGCGCTCAGTCTGCCTTCTGAGATGTTACAATATTGCCGTTGTATCCGTAATATTCAAGTACGCGGCATTAGTTGCACTGATCATTCCGGTCCACTACATGTTCATTGTTCTGACCTTCTGGATTGAAATGTGCAGAAGCTGCCACGAGCTTGGCAGGAGACATCGATGACGATGAGAGTGACCGAAACTATCTCGATTCCGTATGCTTAGGGGATCCTGACATGCCCATGTCCCGTCTGGAATCAAAAGTAGAAAGTGCAAGGTCTTCAAATAACTCAAATTCACCAGTGGGTGAACCGAGTACTTCAAAAGAGACCATTAATCTAGTTGAAAATAAGACTCCTAGTGAGCCAAATTATAGGTTGAGCAAACACAACGTATTGAATGTTGTAGGTAGTGTCCTCAGTGCCTTTACCATTGCAGGATTATCAGGTTCTGGTTCTAACGATGCTCAGTCTAGAGGAAGCAAAGACGGGGAAGTAACCGTTGCGGGATCAATGCTTGGGAGACAACAAGTAACGAGTATCCAAACGATTCGTAAGAGCAATCCAGGTTTGGGTTGGCTCTCAAATTCAATTCAGTTCAAGTGACGTCATAAAACTGATGGCACTGCTTGGTTCACAGATACTCATGATCTTTGCAACAGTACTGTAGAGTGCATTGGCTAACCGTGCTGGTGGTTATTTAGACCGGAATGGCCCTGAATACCCCTGAATACCCCCGCGTATCAGCTTCCCGGTCTCACAGGCTGGGACCCTTCTTTTCTTCACTGTAGAAACAAAGAATGCACTTATTGTTCTAATATGTGACTACCTTGGTCATGGTCATGGTCCTTTTAGGGTTAACAATGAAGTCATCCATTGGACCTTTTAGGTCCACAGTATCCTTCCAGGATTAACCTTATAAGGATATCACATACACTAAGTGTCCAAGGGATGACAAAGAATCCTTCTATGTAGGATAGAAGTGCAAATGTTCATCCTTGGAATTTTTTGTGAAAAGAAAAGGACACTACAAGAAAATGGGGATATAAATGCCTTGTCCACAATGACTACACCACCAACATTGACTGCAAAATAGTCATTTTGCAGTAATTTTGCAGTCATTGTTGTCGGTGTAGTCATTGTAGACAAGTCATTTATACCCCCATTTTCTTGTAGTGGGACTTGCACAATAGTTTGACCTCCAATGAGTGTTCTTGATTTTTTAGGCAAATGCTTCACCTTGTAACAAAAAGGTTGATTTCTGGGGTATAGTGACCAGTCCATCCTTCTAGAGTTGAGCCCCTTTTCTTAATCTTTAAAAGATCATTTGTCCCCTTAGGGGACAATTTGGGTCCGGGTAGGTTCCTATTGTCTCAATTTGAAGTGAATTTATTTGAGATTTTTTGAAGTTGTGTAATTTTGCGAGAGCTTTGTGGATATATAATTTTTGTTTCAATTGGATGCTAGATGAAAATGTTATGGCACAATATGCCAAAAATGGAGATTGGCGGGCAACCCCAAAAAATTACAAAAGTCAAAATATTCTTTTTTGAATTTTTTTCCTAAAATATTATGTTTTTATCTATATATGAAGCTTTGATTCATTCTATTATGGACAATCTTAGTTTTTTTGAATACTTACAATTTTATTAGTTTTAAACTTGTTACTAAGATGTGTATAATGGTATGTTCTGTGTCTATGAATTGGCAAAGAAATCGGCATATGCATCCAAATAATAATGAGCTTAACTCCTAAATGCCCAAGGAAGGCCATATTTATTAAAGAAGATGACTTGAATTCTCATTTATTTGTGACCTTAAATTTAGCATGCAAAAGAGTTCATTAAATTGAAACAATTTAGTAAATTGAGACTATAACATGTCAAGATAATGATTCATTTATGCATGTATAAGAAATTGGACTATAATATGTCAAGAGAATGATTTATTTATGCAAGTACAAGAAATTGGACTATAACATGTCAAGAGAACAATTCATTTAAGCATGTACAAGAAATTGCTTGCCAATTTTGGAGTAAGGAACAATGGAAAGATGGTTTTATGCTTTGGAATTCGGCCATGGGGTAATAAATACTTAACTTAAACATCAAAGCAAACACTTTGACATACACTTAGGTATTACGGTTTATAAAAAAAAACTCATCATACGATACGTTAATGCACATGGAGTTAAAAAATCAAACGTGTTGCAGATTGGGAAAACAATTAAGAAGCTATAAAATGCAATACATAAAATTAAAGTTAAAAATACATTTGCTTGCACATCATTCCAAACATTCAATTTTGAAAAAATAAGAAACTCACATCAATATAATGAACTAAAATAATTTGCTAACTAAATCTATTTCTTCTTTCTATATCATTTTTTTTCATTTTTTTTCTTAGACATATTTAAAAATAAACTTTCAACCATTGCAGTTGACAAATATTTTTTTTCTATTTTTTTTTAAATAGAAAAAAATATCCTACAAAATTTTAAAACTTCTAATTACCACTACAACAAAACCAGTGTTTTATGATTGCAACACTATAAGAAAATGGGGGTATAAATGACTTGTCCACAATGACTGCACCGACAACATTGACTGCAAAATGACTATTTTGCAGTCATTGTTGTCGATGTAGTCATTGTGGACAAGTCATTTATACCTCCATTTTCTTGTATTGCAATGAGTCGTAAAATCAAAAAATATGACTGGTCACAGAAATCACTGTAGATGACTGCAACATGATTGACATGAGTCATTATTGACGAGTCGCTTCGGACATCAGTCACACTGGCAGTCATATTTTTTGGGGGGTATAATTATCCATAATTAGACGTATTTTGCCAACAAGGCTTATACTTTGATTATCTTTGAGGGCTTGACTTTTTTTTGAGTTGCCCGGGCAAACAAAAATCAATCTTACATGGCATGTGACTCCATGTAGTCATTTTTTTGGCTGACGTGGAATATGACTGTGGTTAGTCATATTTTGGCTATTGTGGAATATGACTGTGGTTAATCATATTTTGGCTAATGTGGCATATGACTGTGGTTAGTCATATTTTGGATAATGTGGTATATGACTTTGTATAGTTATAGTTTTTGTAGATGTGGAATATGACTCTTATTAATCATATTTTTCAATGATGTGGAATATGACTCTTGTGAGTCATATTTTACTAATGTAAAATATGACTCTTATGAGTCATATTTTGGTTGATGTGATAGTTTATATGGATATCATTGGTGTATTATGACTATTTGCAGTCATATTTTGGAAAATACAAAGTCATATTTTGACGTGCATAACTATGAGCATTATATGACTATAATTAGTTATATCTTAATCAATATATATTATGAAATGTAACTCAAGTAAGTGATATTCAAAATGATAAAAGATCAAATTTTTTTAAATTTGTGGTTTGTGATTGGAATGATTGAGTTTCAAATTAGCTTCAATAACAAACTACAATCACATTTTCTATGCATTTTAAATGGACATGATACATTACAATTATACATCAAGATGGTTTAACAATTGAATAAAAGACTCCATGTAGTTAAAAATAAATACACATGATTTTAGAGATATACAAGAGATAATCATATTGGAAAGAGAGAATGTAAGAAGGAAAGCAACTCTCTTCATTAACATTTATTAGTCACCAATACAAAATATATATACCACAATGAATCATTCACAAAATTCAATAAGGCCTATATTCCTTACAATAATGTGAAGATGGCTCTATTGGATTGCAAGTAGCCTCCAATGACTTTGTTTTAACTTTTGGTGCCTACCTATGCAATTAAAGGAATGGGAGGTTAATTTTTAGTGAATGAACAACACAAAATGTATAGCTCAAGCTTAGGGTAAGAAGAATAAGAATGGTGATGGAGAAAACAAGAAGAAAAAAAGGACATGTACTTAGAGATAAACAACAAGCAAGAATTAAGATGCAACAAGAAACAAGAAGCAACAACTAAGACACAACAAAAAACAACAAGAAACAATAAGAAACAAGAGTTAAGATGCAACAAGAAGAAACAAGAAGCAAGAATTTAAAAGCAACAAGAGGGAACTAAAAACAAGAACTAAGAAGAAGAAAGAGTTAAAATGCTAGAAAAAAAAAGAACTTAGATACAACAACAAGAAACAAGAAGCATAATTAGAACTAAAAGGGGCAAGAAGCAAGAGCTAAGATGCAACAAAAGGCAACAACTAAGAAGCAAAAAATAAGAAACAATAACAAGTATGAGCTAAGAGACAACAAAAGGCAAGGAAGAAGGGCCAAAAGAAGTGGCGGCTAGGGTTTCAAAACCCTAAAAAATGGCAGCTAGGATTTTAAAACCCTAAAAAAGTGGTGAATAGATTTCAAAATCCTAAACAATGGTTTGCTTATATTTTTTTAGGAATTGCCCATAATTTTTTTGGATTGCCCAAAACAAAAAAATGTCACTACCATGGAAATATGACTAGGAATATGACTCAATGTTCTCCAAACATGTTCCCTACGTTCTCTATGAAGTACTTTGGTATTCCTAATGGTCGTATAGTGTACACTTGTAAAGTGTAAGGCCCAAAAATGAGTGGCAGTCATATTTTTCCCCAAAGTGTTGGCCTTCAAGAATATGACTGCAACTAGTTGCCAGTCATCCTCAATCATATTTTTGCAGTCATAAAATACCCGTTTTCTTGTAGTGCACTTTCTATGCCCATAAACTATCCACCTTTACTCAGAAGATGCATTGTTCTTTTCACCAGACACATAAGCATCTATGGATGCCTTAATAATAGCAACTTGGTGTCTAGGAATTCAGATTCTTAGATCAGAAGTCTCTTATTATGATATTTCTATCCAATATGTTAGGGAATGTTGAAATCTAGAACACCAATAATCCATTGTAATATTTTATGACAACTTTGACATTACTTAAAAAATGAAATAGAATGCCTTGCCTAAAACCCTATCTGACCTAAACCACTTGTTGGCCTATCCTCCCACCTGCTCACTCCCATCGACCCGTTAGCCCATCCGCCGACTGTCATCCGATGGATGGTAACCACTATGTCCGCTGCATCGCCTACAAATGCTGCGTCCAAACGTTTAGATGCCCGATTTGTAGGCGTGATTTGCCCCGAGACGTTCAAATTCGTCAACCGTGATGACAACATGGCATAAGCAGTAAGTACTTAGCTAGTATCCTTGAATTGAAGATAACTTCTTGGTATCGGACCAGTCGAGTAGTGTACCTTTATAACAGATTAATCAAATTTTGCTAGAGATGAAATTCATGTTGAACTTCTATATTTATCCTTTAGTTGAGGATACTATCATATAATCTATTCAAATTTGTTTTACTAGACCAACGTTTGTTCTGTAAATCATGACCCTTGTAGAAATTGTTGACGGTGTCATGACGAGGCTTTAGAGCATCAACCCAGCAAGAAAGGGTGCGAAGGTAAAGTTGGTGTCAAATATCAAAAATGAAATCAAGATCATGACTTTGCCGAATGCGATGTACAAATTGTGGGAGGAATTTATCAATCTCCACATGTAGGGGGCCTTGATTGATCCTTGTTCCAGAAAAAAATATATGGACAACAAAGAATTTCTTATTGAAAAGAGAGTTCTTCAAGCATATGGGGCACTTCACATACAAGGATCCCCATGAGTATGTTGTCCATCTGCCTAGAAGAACAGCTAGGTAAACCAAATACTACCCAAAAGTCTCAATTGGAAGGAAAGGTTTTTGATTGTAGACAATATGGCAGCCAATGACTAGGTTGAGCCAGGGTTGTCTAAATCGATGTGACGCTGGCTTTTTGAGTCTGGATGTTGTGATGCGTCTGTCGTGACGAGACCGGACGCGGCAGGATCCGTTTGCAATGCTGACGGGTCGTCCAGGCCGTGGATGAAGTCCGTCCAGGCCGTCCACGGGGCCATCTACGCCGTCCAGGCCGTCCACATCCGTTGTCGACAGAAACATTCATCCGCACATTATAGATTTTCATCCGTTTTCCACATTTTGTCGACGGATTTCATCTTGACGGACGTTGGGGTTTGATCCTAACATCCGGACGGACATCTGGACGTTCAGTTGTGGCGTGAAGGGGACAACCCTGGATTGAGCAAATCAAGTACAAGAAAATCATCATTGAAGAGCTGTAGGCAATTGCCCCCTCATTAAAACTGAAAGACAAAAACGAGGATATGAATGACACAAAGTAGAAGATGTTTAAAAAAACCCATCATTTCACTTTCCATCATGGGATTTTTTGCTGACGGCAATCTCCAACCCATTTTTTGGGAAGCGCCTCATGAATGAGGCGAAGAAGAAGACGGCAATAGACCTGAGGGAAAATAATAAATTTCCGACAATCTATCCCATGCTTAAGCAATTCCTGAAAATGAAGTCCGCACAGGAACCCCGAGGTAGAGATGTGAATGTTCGGGAGTATGGGTACTATCCCCAAGCATTTTGCACAAGCCATACATGGCCCTACCTTCCTAGGAGGCTACCTCTAGCGCTTCTTGACTTCTACTAGGTGTCCATCTGGAGATCCTCTTCTTGTTACTCCATTGCTTGTATTCCTACAAAACCATTTAACAACCAAACTTTCTGAGACTGACGTGTGGATGTGGATTATCAAGGATGACTTTGACATAGCTGTTTGCATTTTCAAGGAAGTATATCAAGCAGAATGCCTTGAAGATGTCCCAATATTTTCCCTGCAAGGCTGAGCGGATGGACAATGCTAGTAGCTGGGTGGTGGTACTCCCGCCAGTCAAACTTCTCTTTCTCTTCAAGAAGGGGGAAGATGGCTTGGAAAAAGGCTTTGAGTGTATAAGAAAGAAGTATGAGACCTTGTTGTCCCCATACTACACAAAGTGGTGGAAAAACACCAAGGGAAAGTACAAGGTGCATAAGAGCAAGCTCTACATAGAGTTCTACTTGGACATACTTAAAGGGTTTTGCGTCATGGGGGAAAATTTGATCGATGTCTATGTGGGTGCAAAATTCATGATCACCACAAGGATAAGTCACTTAGGCCTCATACATCTTATCTTCCCCTTGAAGATAACTTTTACTATATGCTAGTTTTCTGGTCAATTTTATGTAATCTTATCAATGATAAGGCCTATCAATATGCGAACTTCAATTGGAATGTATAGGCTTTATTTATCTTTGGCTCGAGGATACATTTATAGTAACATGATGACTTGAGAATTGATATGTAGTACCTACCTCTGTTTGATTTGCAGATGTATGGCCTATTCTACTACGCTCTAGCAAAGAGGCAAGTACAGAAAGATGGTAGAGAAGCACGGCAAGAGGACATACTTGAACGATTTTCTACATGATAACTCGCCTTTCTTCTCGACCTACATTTGATCAAGATTGCTTGGAACGCCAGAGTTTGACTTTGAACCTTCACCCTCAAGAGAGGGCTTCTGTCAAGAGCATGAGGTTGCTAGGGAACTTGTAGGTGAAGACTGAGATGACACCATAATTATAAACCAATTTGGGTCTAACAAAGACATGGTCCAAAGAGGTGATGTCTCGGTCCGAATGGAGGACTTCAGTTTTGGTAATAGAACGCCATCTAGCTTCTACTTCCAGAGGAGTGCTACTCTCGCATCCTAAGATTAGCAAGAGGTGAAAGGGAAAAGAACCTGCCAAGGAGATCATTGCACTACAAAAGGGAATGCTGTCATTTTCTGTCAATTTGGACACTTTTTCTGTCAATTTTTTGTCAATTTGGATATTATTTTTGTCAATTTGAACATTTTTCTGTCAATTTGGACAGTATCTGTCATTTTGGACGTGCCAATTCAAACACTATTTTCTTATAGTGTTGAAATATGTAACCTTAGTAAGAAATCAGATACCTACTTGGATTTGAATCACATTGATTACAGACTGAGTTCTAAAATGCCCGGTCCTTCATACATTGGTGACAATGAAGACCAGTCTACATGTCCTTCATTGCAATTGCTATTAGAAATTGTTGTACCTCCAGTCCCTGGGGAGGTGCATCTATTGCCAGTAAAGGAGGAGAAGGTAGTGTTCTGGAAGGAACGGAATGAGAAGAAAACCGCAAAGAAAGAAGCAAACAAGATTGAGAAGGAGCAGGTGAAGGAACTAGAGGCCGAGAATGCCAAGTTAAAGGCGATGGAAGTGGAAAATGCCAGGTTAAAGGTAGTAGAGAAGGAGATGAGACTATGAGAGTGCTCAAGGCAACACTCTCTTCTCAAACAATTCCATTGCAGGTTCTTCCACCCCTACAACAACAGGTTCACGTTGTCGGCAGCTCTACCCATGATCATGGGCTACAATCCGTTGCTCTAAGTAAACCTGGTTATCTTTGATTCAGAGATAACCTTGATCTTTTACCTCTCTCATTGGATGATGTTGTTGTTTTTACACCTTCTAGGAGCAATAAAGTTGCTCCTTCTAGGGTTGAAACTTGAAAGTCAAATTTGAGGAGCTAAGACCCTCCACTGACTTGAGTTCTTAAGTAGAGTCCCTGATGTAGACTAAAGAGGACGCAATTGCTTCAGACCCTAAACCCACTGCAATTGCACCACTAGTACATCAGTTGATGGTTGAGCCGCAGAATCCTCCGACCAACACTGACGACGAAGCTCTAGATTATGGTCTAGATCCTAAGGATGTTGACTTCGACCTGGGGTCTAGTCGGGTACATTCTCCTCCATCTTTAGACCCCTTTGATTACACCTGATTGTTTCAATCATGTGATATATGATAGATGTTTTGTATTGGATTCTACTATGCTGCCAATTACTAGTGAGAGACTCTCATGTCGATTCATTCTGGTTGACAAGGGAGAGTGGAAAGTCTTTGATTTTGTGGCGTCAACAATCTGCCACTCTATGACTGCGTCTCATAGCATAATGTAGATACCCAAACGGATTGTAGTTGGTATTTGTACAAATTGGATAGTGACCATCAAAACGGATTGACCAGATGTATTATAATCTATTTTGAAATAAATATATGTGTCACCAACTCTTCAATGGATCTCGTGTCTAATGAATTAGTTTTGTCCATGTTTGCACCCAGTGTAAGAAAATTAGAAGGGTGCTCCACCCATTGGCATTCAAACAATCTCTTAGTTGAGGGTTTATGGAATCATTTAGTGGGATTCAATGCTATTCGTTGTTTTATGGGTCACCTAATTCAACATTTTAACAAGTAACAACATCTTTTTGTTTTGTTTTCTTTGATCAGATGGTAGCAAGGGCCCGTAGAGAGAGTGTACCACAAACCGTATCTTTGTTAGTTGCCCAACTGCAAATGAAGTGGTTGAACATTGTTTTTTATTTGAATGGAGTATTGTGTGAGAGCGAGGGTCAAGGGCTGCATTTGAGATCTCTACTATCATTGGTATGAAAGTTGTCTTTGTTTGTCCCAACTGGAGGGAATTCTTAGAGGAAGTTTCTAGGATTTCAGATCGCATCGTAGTTTGGAGTTCAATGTTGAAGACAATTGTAGAGCCCGTCTCCTATTTTCTGTTCCGAAACTAGAGGACGCCATTCAATAATCTAGGTCAAGACAAGTGCAAGAAGATAGAAGTATCTAAAGGAAAATTCCTTTCGCAGGCTAGGAGTTCAAGAAAGGATTTGCTTTTCAAGGTGCTTGAAGACCAATTGTTCATTGAACCTTGTGATCCTCAATCTTTCAACAAAGACAATACTATTCTCAATTTCTCATTGATGATTCTCCGCAAAAGGGCATCCTCAATGAAAACAAGAATGCAATATACCTCGAGACTTGGAAACATCTTATCTCTGGAGACAAGGTCTTGTTGGGCAGCCTTGTTCCATGGTTGAGGCGACTCCTTGAGGAATGTCACTAGTAGAAAAACATGTTCTAAATGACTATCCATAATGACTAAAAAGTGTCCACAATGACTCATTTACAGTCATTGTGGACAATTTTCAGTCATTGTGGATAGTAATTTATAGCATGTTTTTCTACTAATGTGTCCAATCGGCCATTTGCGAGAATTTGTTGATGCGAACCACATTGGTGTGCCTCTTGTGTCCCCTTCCAATGGTGTTGGAAAATTCTTTATGGAAGGGATGAGGAATTCCACCAAAAAATTTGAGTCTTGTTTCATCTTGCTGGGGATGAAAGCAATGATAGAACCAGAGAGTCGTAGAAAGAAATAGACTTCTTGTTGTCACAAATTTTTGAATTGATTGTATATTTTGTGTATACAAATTTTTATGTAAATTTAAATCAATTTTGCTAGTAAAGTTATGGAATTATGATTTGATCCCTCGACCTCTTTTCAGGGGCACTAAATTATTTTTTTGACTTTATGTGCAACCTTGTACTCCTTCTATATTGAAGTATTGTTGGATTGACGATAATTTGTAAAGAGATTGATTGTCTTAAGTTCAAGGATAAATTGTAGAAGCTTTGTATTATCTTCAAGTTGAAGATAAAATGTAGGAGAATTTTGTTCACTCCTATTGCTTCATGTAGGAAGATCAGTAATGCATTTGCGTCAAGGGAGGCAACCTGTAACTAGAAGTCTTTTGTCAGGGTCTGATGCACCTCTCTCAAGGATGTCGGACTCGGATGGAGGAAGAGGCTTGCCATTCTCTTATTATGGGCCTTACCTTCTCGGCTCTGCCACAGACATGGCTTCGGCAGTAATAGACTTCTCCAAGGGGAATGTGGAGGAAGGCGTCGTGGACAGTCCGCCAAGTCAAGGATCGGTGAGGATGCTTATTTGCTCACCCTTGCCTTTGAAGAGGTTTGCCTCTACTCAAAGTCAATTGCGCTTGCAATTGCCAACTTCACTAACTCCGAACACACCGCAGGGCCGCACAAGAAATTGTATACAGATGATGAAGAATAGTCTGAAGATCCTCGCCACAAGGATGGAGTGCCATCGTTGCCAGTAATTGTCCATCACTCTCTCTATAGCAACAACGTGAATATAAAGGCATGTGACGCAAGTCAGATCCCGCACATTGTAGCGATCGCCAAGTCTTGACCTTCAAAATCTTTGGGATGCGGGTTTTTGCTTTCCGTTATACCTACATCATGATAGACAATTCTTCGAGACTTTTGCCACTCAAATTATACACGATCAACTACTACTACCGATCCATACATAAGCCTTATCAATAAACCAATTCCAAGGCCGCCTCCTTGAACTTCCACATCTCTTTCTAGTAATGGCCTTTCTAGAGGCGAACGCAAGTGACAGAGAGAGGCGAAGGAACTAATTCAGATGGGATGAGTTGTCCCATCCTTTATGCTCAGCCAAGGCTTTCTCTACGCAAAGATATCTTTAGAGGGTTGGCCAAGTTGAAGGCAGGAGAAGTAGCCAATGAACATACAAGGAGCACTTCTTTCACTAATAATGACAATTAGTGGAGTGATTCTTGCTTGAAAAGTAGTAAACTTTGTATAGCAGTCAATATTATTAATTGAATATTCATTCACATATAATTTCAGCATATTTACGTGAGTGCTTCATTTGCACATGGCCAGTATATATTGCACTAACACATTCAATCATGAGAATTACCATGATTAGATTTATTAGGATTTCATTTCTTAGGAAATATAAATACAAGTGAGATAATTTGTTTCATACCTAGATGGATTCTTAAGTAAATTTATGTCCTTCAATGTAAAGTGATTCACTGTTATAAATGTCATATATTTTTTGACCAATCACGTAAATGCCATATTTAACTACTTTTGGACTTTTGAAAGTCCAGAATTAATAATGGTCATTGGGAGATCAGTACAAACATTGGGAGATCTCACAATGTTATTATCCCATGATCTTCGGATGATTAGTCCATAATTCATTGAATAGTCCAAAAGTAATTAAATGTGGCATGTAGACTTCTTTTTTTCATCTCTTTGTTGTTTGAGTGTGTGATTGCTCTAAGCTGTCTCTAGATGTAACAAAAAAAATTTGGATCTTCATTTGAATTTTGTATTCTCGTGATTCATTAGTGTTAATAATGCCTATATTTATCTTTCGCTCCAACAACTTATCTTTGAAGGGGGGATACTTAGCTTCTCAAAATGACCATTTTGTCTTGCTTTAATGAATATGCCCTTAACGCACCAAATTTTGGTGTCGACAATACTTTGAAGTTAAATAAACCTAACCAAGTTTCTATTTTTAGTCATTTATAATTTTTAAAAACTCTTTTTGAAATCTAGTTTTAGCATCAAAATCTGATTTGAAAATGATTGATTATGATTTTTCTATTCAAGATTTTGTGCAAGGGTGTCCATTGCAATCTTGACTTTCCATAGTGTTGAAGGCTCTTGTAAATGAGCATCAAATATACTAGATCTTGGAGAAAAAATCACATTAAAAATTTATTTAAAAATATTGTAGAATAGATTTTGAGAAGCCATAGATTGATTGGAGTTATGCATGTTAGACCCTTCATCTTTATATTTTTTTGGTGACCAACTTTTTAGATTTGACACGTGAAAAGTGTTGAAGAAAGTGCGTAGTATGGCTTAGATGGTTTGTAGCCAAACTAATAGACATCTACATTGGGCAGCCCTCCAAGAGGTGACATAATCCATATGGTTAGTCATCGCACTCGTTGGTAGAGTAGTATAAGAGGTCATCTCTTTGCATGGTCTTAATACCCCTTTCACGTCGAGTCACCACTTCTTGTGGTTGCACCAACTCTATAAGGACCCTAAGTGGTCTAAATCACTCCCAAGAATTCTCCAATGGTTTGAATATCTCAACCTCTTGACCTTTCGACGCTCTCGATCCTTTTGGCCCTCTTGACCCTTTTGGTCCTCTCGGCCTTTTAGCGCTCGAAACAACTCCAAACTTTACTTGCTCTAAACTCCACTAGTACTCCTCCAAGCTCCAGGACACCTTGTAAAGAGATCTATCCTCTCATAGCAACTCACATGTGTGGGCCCATAACCTATTGAAAAAAAGAACACCAAGCCTAATGTATTCCGATGAAAGGGAATCACAAAAAAGCATGAGAAAGGGGTATTAAGCCCATGCAAAGAGATGACTTCTTATACTACTCTACCAACAAGTACAATGACTAACCATATGGATTATGTCACCTCTTGGAAGGCTGCCCAATGTAGATGTCCATTAGTTTGGCTACAAACCATCTAAGCCATACTATGCACTTTCTTCTAAGTTTGGAATAAGCCTCTATCCGGAAACTAGTTTTCGATCCGGTTATGGTAGGGTTTCCGGAAATGGACCGGAACGCCGCTACCTACGGACTAGGGATCCGACCTACGAGGCTAGGGGACACGCCTCGGGAATGGAACCCTAATCCTGTTCCAATCTGGGAACTAGCGGCGGCGATTTGGCTACTTAAGGGCTACCACCGCCCTGTCTCTCTTCACTTCTTGAGTTTTCAAAACTCTTCCGCGCGTAGATAGTTGAGAGAAAGTCTGGTGAGAGTGCGTTTAGAGAGTCTGGCAGGGTTGTCACACCTGACAAGTCGCTTGCCCGTCCGGGACGTCCGGTTGAGGTTCTGCCCGTCCGATGTAGTCAATTATAATTGACTTAATCCTTAAGTCCACGCCCAGTCCTTTAAGTCCACGCCCAATCACCCAACTCCATGGTTTCGATTTTTGTGCAAACCAGCATAGACCGTCCGTCCGTCCGGTTCGGTTTGCCCGTCCGTCCGGGACGTCCGTTGACCCTGGGACGCCCGGTGTGACAACCCTGGAGTCTGGTGAGAGTACGGATAGAGAGAAGTGAGGCCAAATTAGGATTTACTTTGTTAGTGCAGCTATGGCGGAAAGTAGTACGCCGCAATCCGCGAAAGCGTTGGTCGTTGCCCGGATGGTGAGTCCGTCCATACCAACTGACCCTACCGCTCGCCAGGAGTTGGAGCAGGACCTCAAGCGATTAGGGTGTGCCCGATTGATCGAGAGGCCGTGGAATCTGAGAGGGGAAGATTTGATTCAGGAATTGATCAACGGAACTTCAAATCAGTACAAGTTGACGGTGCGAGGACAGCCCAAGGGGTGGATGGAGGACGTGTGGGCGGAAGTCTACTTGTTCCGGAAGTTCGAAGAGGGGTTTGCTTATTGGGTGGATAAGTACGACACCAGGAAGTTCCGGAACCCTCCTCACGCGAAGGAAGGGTACACGATCAGCAACTGCGTGGACGAGTACCATAGGAGAGTATTAGAGTTCCTCATTCCCATACTATATCTAGAAAAACCTAGCCGGGTCATAGTTACGATCGCCCACACCATTTTCGGAGCAATGGAAGAGAGGATAGTGCACTGGGGACAGGTCATGGCGCAGGTGGTGTCGAAGCTTGCGGATCATGTATCCAAGAGCAGGTACAACCCAATCAGCCCCTACCTCTTTCATACCTACCACCACGGGGACGTATTGACGTTGGACGAGATGTTGGTATACAACACCGGAATGGAGCTAGTCAAGTACGACCTGACCGATGAACTAGAGCAAGATGATCCGGTTTCCGAAGAAGAGGAGGATCCAGAAGAGAAAGCCTTAGAGCGGAAGAAGCCCAGGCGAAAATCGACTGATCCGGGTTCCCGAGGGAAACAACTGGAGACGGAACCGGGTGAACCAAACCTAGTTCCGGAAGAGGAGAAGCCAACTCTCAGGGAATTCTTCGATATAGGGTTCGACTGGATGCACCAGGCCCGAAACCTACACCACAAGGCCATCCAGTTCATGGAAGAGGTGGCGACCGAGCTGAACGTGCCACCTAGAGAGATCATAGAGGAGATTAGACGGAGACCAAATCCGGAAGTCATTTGTCAAAAGGACGAGCAAATCCGGACTTTGGAGAGGAGCCGGGAGGAGGCAAAAAGCCGGAGGAGCTGGGCACAAGGGGAGTGCGAGGTGGCACAGAGGAATGAAAAGGACGCCATGCAGTTGGTCTAGAACCTTCAAGCGTTGATCGGCCAACCAGCGGATGTCGCGAACAAGGCAAGATTCTACGATGCCCACCTGGTATCAGGAGGACACGTGGCCGGATCAAAGGTCGTCATGATCCTGATGGATTTCGAGGCCCAGATGCAGAAGGTGCTCTAGGAGATGCAGTCCTTGGTAGCACGCGTCGATCCAGACAGGGCGATGGACTTCTCGACCTTTCCGGAAGCAGACCTCACCACCAATCCGTATCTTCAGACTCCGGTGAAACCAGTCGTGGGGATTCCGGCCTTGTCGCAACTCGGAGGATTAGTATCCCTCCTGAAACCACATGTGCAGCGGGAGTGGTTGACGCAGAGAAGCTATTCTCTAGTGTAGAACCAAGGAGATGGGCAGAGTGTTCCGGAGCAAGGCGGAACTTCCACCCAGACTCAGACAAAGACGTAGGAAGAAGGGAAGCAGATTAAGAGTAATCTGCTCGACCGGATTGGGGCGATGGAGAATCCGGCCAAGACTCATCCGGATGACTTCGTACACATGTAGGAGGAGACTCCGCTAAAGCCATCGTCACCTAAACCTGTCGACGAGCCAATCGACTTGGACTCGCCAGTAAAAGCCATGGAGATTCTCGAATCCAAGAAAGAGGACTTCGAGACGGAATCCGCCACGGAGACGGATGAGGAGGAAGACTCTTCGCCAAAGAAAAGGAAGATCCAGACCCGTGCAGCCGGAAAGCTTACACCGCTGCCGAAAACCAAGACGAGGACATCTCTGGCGCAGATGGGGAGCAGCTCGAAGAAACCAAAGAAAATAGGGTTTAGATAGTTAAATTTAGACTTTAGGTTTTCCGGACCGGATTTTCCGTATGTGGGCCCGTTTCTAGAATTTTAGGGATAACTTGTATTAGGGTTCCGGATATCTCAGATGCTTCTGTAGTTGGTTAGCTTGATTTTCGGTTGCCCTTTTTTTGTTTTTCTTTTAGTTTTTAAATGCTGGGCAGGCCTATTGCCCATTCATTCCATCCTTCTGTGCTTTCATATTTTTCATTTCATTTCCTTACTTTAATCCGAGCCACCAAGTGGACTTTTCACACTATAAGTATTGTACAAGGGCTTGGATTGTATGTTTGCATGTTTGTAAGGTATAAGAGGGAACCAGGAAGGAGGAATCTGGATTCATGTTGTTTGGAGTGAGACAGTAAGGGAGGATCTGTGACGGAACTAGGTCAAACCTGTAGGACTTGCGCATTTAGAATCTTTAAACTACTGGAACGGTAATCCGATTGGAGTGGTGAGGGTGAGGTTCTAGAACTAAGAGTGGTTCCGTGCAGAGTTAAGCGACCGCCAGGGGGAAAACCCCCACTTACCAGAAGGTCTACCAACTGCAGTTTTAGACTACTTCCTCATAGATTTCTTCTTGTGTTGAATGTGGATAATTGTGTATCTGTTGTTGTAGTGGAGAGGAGAGACTGGATTTTGCGTGACCTGCTTCCCGGATAGTCCATCCGGAAAGTCGTGAGGAGACAGAAACCTACTTCGTCACAACACTTAGATCTGTTAAGTGTCTTGGGTTGTTTTGTAGAGGTTAGAATACGTGATTCATAAGTGGTGGAGTCCCTGCCCCTTTAAAAGACAAAAGCGGACCCCCTGAAGGTAAAACAGGGGTATAACAAACCGAAGAGTGATTAAGTCCAGATTTTGGAAGTGGACGGATTCGGATTGAATCCGGAAAGAAGTGAGTTCCGAATGAGGGAAAAAAGGTTTTGAGTTCCCTTGGGGTGTTTTTGAGATAATCCGAATAATCCAAACTTATAACAACATAGTAGAGTCTCTTGGGACGATAACTCGTGTCGCCTAACCACAAATGTGTGTTAAAGGTGCTTACACTTAGATTACGCGTACGACACCTTCATGTATCCACTTCAGCCCCATGTCTTCTCCCCAGTCAAAATTGCGTTTGTTGGCCGACGCCCAGATGATGGCCGATTTGTCCCAATTTATCTTGGACCCCAAGGCCAAGCAAAAAATCTCCAGCACCTTCCAAGCGTTTGCTGAATTCTGAATCCTCCCTAATAGAAATAGTGCCATATCATCCGCGTACCCCACGTCTAAAAGCTCCTTGCCTCCCGAGAGTCGTAGCCCTTTAATGTCATATTTCTCATCCTGTAACATGAATCCTAGGGCATCCAGCACCACCACAAATAAGAATGGCGCCAGGAAGCACCCCTGCCTCACCGATCTGGAGAGCTCAAACCCTTCTCCTACCTCCCCGTTTACTATGACCAATGATGTTGTGTTCTTGTACAACGCAATGATCCCTCTTATGAATTCGCCCTAGAAACCTCTCTTCTGTAAAACCGCCTCCATGAAGGGCCACGAAATCCTGTCATATGCTTTTTCGAAGTCAAGGAGTAATAATGCGAGGTCCTGCCCAGATTCCTCGGCATAATGTATGGCCTCCTGTGCTAAAAACACGTTATCCAAAATGCACGTTTCTTGCACGAACCCTGTTTGGCTTGGCCTGACGATCTCTGGCAGGATTGATTGGAGTCTTTTTGCTAGAACCTTAGCAACCACCTTGTAAAAGGATGAGAGTAAGGTAATCGATCTGTAGTTTTTGATCATACACGCATCCCCTCCCTTGGGAATCAGCGCTATGATCCCTTTGTTGTGCTCTGCCAAGAACTGCCCTATTCTCAGCACCTCGTTCACAGCCTCAAAGAGCTCCTTTTCTACCGTCTCTGAGCATGCTTTGAAGAAGTCCGTGGGTATTACGTCTTCCCCCGCCGCTTTTTCTGTGGACAAATCTGAGATTGCCTCTTACAGCTCTGCCATCGACAGTGGGCGTGAAAGCATGGCGTTTAGCGTACCTATTACTGTGCAGGGCACACTCGATAGGACTGTTGCCCTTGCCTCTAAAACCTCCGCCGTTTCCTCCCCTGCCGTGTATAGATTTTTGTAGTACTCTGTTATTGCCGCCGCCTTCTCTTCTTGGGCTGTGATTTTAACCCCTTCCACCGTGAACTGGGGGATATGTGATCTTTTCTGTATATCCTTGAAGACCTGAAAAAATTCTTTACACTACAAGAAAAGCCCGTTTTTGGTGTCGTTAGCAAAAAACAGAACCTGTTCCCGGCGACGTCAGTACGTTTTTGGTGGTGTTTAGCAACAAACGTGTCGTGTTTTTTCAAACGTCAGATGTTCCAAAAAACATGTACTTGTTTTGTAGAAAACCTGTATGTGTTTTGCAGAAAATGCGACCATGTCACAGTGGACGGCTATGTTTGTGACAATGTCAACTGCGACATGGCCATGTTTTTATAAAACGTCGCATACAACATAAACTGCCATGTTAGCAAGTAGATTTAGAGAAGGGCATCCACATGGCATATTTTAGAAAAAAATAAATGGATGGATGGATGGACGTTGAGCTGGACGTCAAGTTGGACGTCTCAAACAACGTAGGCTAATTATTCCATATTGTTTGTCTCATAATGGACAAATTTTTTAGCAACGGGCAGCCACGTGGCATATTTTGGAAAAAAAAGAAATGATGGATGGATGGACGTCGGGTTGGATGTCTCAAACAACGTTGGCTATTTATCCCATATTGTTTGTCGCAGCATGGACAAAGAATGGGTATAAATATGACCCTTCAAATGTTCATTTAATGTAATTTTTCCACCAAAATAAAATTGACGGTAAATGGTAAGTTTTTTTACTTCTTAGTGAATTCTACATTTTTTTTTGTTTACTTTTATTTTTTAATTTATATTAACCAATTATTTTTTGAAAAAATGGATTGGATGAAAAAAACAGTGTGGATGAAAAAAATGAGATAAATGAAAATTTATTCTGGATGAAAAAAGTCAGATTCACTGACCTCCATGTCATCCACCATGTCAGACACGGTCAAGTGAAAAAGTTTTTTCAGGGTTCCACGTCATGGCACACGTCACCAACGCCTTGGGATGAAAAAGTGAACCATGTGGCCTTGCCCGCCCTTGAGCCGCTCACGTGGAGCCAACTTGTCATCCACGTGCCCTCTTTTGGTGACTCTCCAAGACCCTGTTTTGTAGGACGTCACAAAAAAAGTAAAAAACAAGCCGAAATTGGTCGCGTTTTTTCAGATTTCAGGACGTTTTTTGCCCGTCAGTTATAACGGATTTTAGGTGACATCAACGCTGACTATGTGCGCGTCAAAGAAAACGCGCGGCCGCGTTTTTTGTGATGTTTAAAAAAACGCGGGTTTCTTATAGTGTTAGTACATCGGTCTCCATTGCGCATCCACCGGGCCGATACTGCGTGGTACTGAGCTTCAAGTAACTCCAAGGTTACTTCATGCAAAGAAGTGCAGGCTGCATCCAACCTTTCAACGGCTTCATCGTCCTAGGGATTCCATTGGAGGAAGGCCTCCTCTATTTTGATGTTGCTCAAAGCCTCATTCTCGGCCCTGAAATTTGCTATCCTCTTTTCCTTGACAATTTTCCATGCCTCGGCTAGGACTCATTTTTGTGCTTCCCCTCCCCATTCCATCCATTTGCCTTCCCCCTCTAGGTTCATCTGATTGTGCCATTCCACCTCCAATCTGTCTATGTCCATCTAATTCCTAAGGATCTCGATCTTGACCGCTTCTCTTTTTGTATTTTTTTTGTTTTTCCTGCCAGCAGTTGTAGTGTGACTGCCGTGTGATCGGAGATCTTGGTGTGTGGATGAGTGCTTAGGACGCCACCTTGATTCTGTAAGGTGATTGACACGTATAATCTGTCAATTCGGGCCCCTCTGCTCATGCCTCCCTGTCTTTTGTTCTCCCATGTGAACCTTTTATTTGAGGCCTTCCTTACAAAATCTGATTGCCATGCGTCTATCAAGCCGTAGTAGTTTACCAACCTCGTCCACGCTGCTTTCTCCCTGCTATTTGGTTTAGTGCAATATCTGGAGTTGCCGCATCTGTCCTCCTCGGACTCCACCATATTCAGGTCTCCTCCCAAGATGTACGCGTCCCCCTCCAAATCCATCTCCGCTATTTTCTTCTACAACCCGTAACGTTCCTGAGAAGTTTCAGGTGCATATATGTTCATAATTGTGACCTTCTACTGTTTTTCGGTGAGTAGCGTGACGTACTGAGTGTGGCCCTCCTATATCACCCCTTCTAATTTCATCTTGGAAGCCAGATTCTTTGTGATTAGTATGCCCGTTCCAGCTCTCCATCTGCCTGCTTCTCCGTCTCCTTGGTATGTCGGATTCCATATCCTGTACCCATTCGCATATGGTAAGCTCCTGCATTGCATCTTGCATCTATCCGCGTCCATCCAATGCTCCTACAACATTATTACTTGTGGCTGCTACGCCATCCTTTCAAACATTCTCTTTATATGAACCTGTTTTTGGGAGCCCCTAGTACCTACTCCCGCGCCCCTGATATTGAGGGTCGAGACCAACAATCCTTCGTCCATCATTGCTCATCAAGCTCCGGCGAGCATGCCATTTCTGTGTCTAAATCCTCCGCCTCCAAGTCCTGTTCGCGGATGCTCTGTTCTTTTGCCGTTAGTTTCGGCGATGTCTGCGTCTCCGAGTGCCCCACTATCTGTTGCTCTGCTGGTTCCCTTGGTACGAAGCTGCCTCGGATGAGCTTGTTAACTTTTACACGCCCCTTCCCGTATGCAAGTTTGTTTAGAGCGGCCTCGTCCGCCCACTGGTGTCTGATACCTCGTATGCATTTGGCCTTTTTGGTGACCTTGACCACTGTTAGCGCCGTCAGCTCATGGCTTCCCTTCCTCTCGTCCCACCTTGCCAACCATTCTATTGATGTCCAGTTTGGTAGTCTCGGGGGTTTGTGTATTGTTGCCTTTAGGTGCTCTCGGAGCCGGTCCAAAATGCGCCCGCGCTGCACCTCCAGCTCCTCCTCCTTATCCTTGAAGGTGAGGCCTAGCGGTTCCCTTAGTCCTGGTGATTCTCCCGCTCCGTCCAGCAACAGTATCCTCTCCCCTTTCACCTCTTTGTAAAAGAGAGGCCTTACCGTTATACATTTTTTTGAATTCTTGGGTATGGTTAGCCTTTTCGTTTCAAACGATGTCTGTAGCTCCTTCGGGCTCCAACTTGACCACCACTTCTCTATCGGTTTGTCTATGACCTTCTCTTCATCTAGCTCCCAGAATTTCCCCTCAAGCGGATCCTCTGCCATGAACTCTCCCTCTGAGTCTAATCCCTTTTCCGGTTCCTTGTTGGGCCCTGACTTCGTGGTGCTTCGAGTTGAGACCGCCGATGTCCTAATTGGTCTCAATATCCTCGGGAGGGACCTAACTTTTTCCGCGAAGGATTCCTTGGCCCTTTTCCTTTGAGTTGCCTCTTTCAAGGGTGGAAATTCCACCTCTAAAAACACCAGTCCCTCCTCTGTCGCTACCTTCGTGGTAGCCTGTTGTGCTTCCCTCAGAGCCTGTAGGGTCTGTGTCGCCTTCGGGACCGGCGGCTTGCTCTGATTTCCAGCGCCCGTCTGCTTGTTTCTCTTGTGCTTGACTTCTGTGAAGCCGTCCTTAGGTTCGGCCTGCCTCTTCTCTGCTACTACTGCAAGTTCCGTCGGCCGCTGCTCTTGTGTCTTGTTTCTCGGACAGTCGCCTAGCATGTGTCCAAATCTCCTGCACTTGTTCTGCATCTTCGGCAGGCCAGAGTAACTAAAAGCTTGGTCCATGTACGTGACCTCTTCTGATCCTTTTCTAAGCTCTGGAATGCTGACAAATCCTGGCAGCTTCTTGAAGTCCTCAATTAGCACATTGACTATCAGCCCTGTCAACCTCTTACACGCTGTCTCGGCCTGCTCCACTGAGAGGACCTCTCCCATCAATCCTGCCATTTTTTTTAATCAATTGATTGTCTGCAGTATTGGTTCAAGTCCGAGGAATTGTACTCTAACTGCTGTACCAATTCTTAAATTAGGATTTGGGGCTTCTGCCGAAAATCCTTCCTCCCATGGATAAAATCTGACTGTCTTTACTCCCCACTCTAGTATCCCAAGCTTCAGGCAGCTTTCAGCCAGCCCACACGTGGAGAACTCAAGCCTAAAGAAGCCCCTCGATAGTAACTGCATATTGCTAAAGAAACCTATTTTTTTACTTTCTAGGAATTTTGAGAGGGGAAAGTGACCTGTTGCTGACCCATAGACTTTGCCCACAATGAGCCGCTTGTACAGCTCCTCCTTTGCGCTCCTCTGTTCTTTTAGCTCCAGTGCCAAAAACAGCACCTTAGGTTTCTAATTTTGATCAATTTTCGGAGGTGCTTGGTTCTTCTGCGCCTCCGTGTTGCCGGCCAGCCCTGGTCGCTCCGTTTCTTTTGAGCTGCCGGCCGCTCTCAGCTACTCCGGCTCTATTACTTTCTCCTGCAGGGTCTCCGTTGTAGTGTCCACGGACTCCTACCCCTCTCCCCGCAATTCAGGTAGCCTCTTGATCTAGTCCAACTCCATTCTCGTTTCCGTGCGGTATTCTAGTCTTTGTTCCGTTGTGGCGTGCGATTGACGGCAACTTAAGATCGGTGTGAGTGATTCGTGGCCTGGGGTCTAAGCAATTCTATGTACTATAGCAGCGCAGCAACTCTCTAACAACATAAACAGGTATCCAAACACTCTCCTTCTCTCCTTCACCCTAATTCTCTTAAGGTAGTCAGTGATCCGGAAAGCACAAGTTTAGCTTATCACTCCTTTCTCTTTCTGTCTAAGGTCTCTTGCCGTGCTTTCTCCCTGCTCAGAACTGTGATCGCGGCTTGCAGATCAGTCCGTCTACTCAGTAATCGGAGTAGTGGCAGCCTAGTGGTTGCCGTAACCTTAATGAAGGTTATACAGTTTTTGTCCTTGGACAGCCTTTTACTACTCTGATTGCTTCAAGACTAGTCCTAATTTGTTTGCCTTTGCTTCCTTGTCCCTCTCAAAGTGATCGCTCTGCTAAAATCCTTCTCAGATCTGAAATCGGTGCAAAAAAATGCCTTGTGGCGGCTAAAACTTGGCAAAATCCTAACTGCGGGTCTCTAGAAGGAACCAACGGGTGAAAAAAAAAATCACCTAGCTATGCTATCACCAATATTTTTCTAAAAATTTTGAAAGTAGAATTTCAAAATTCCTTTGAAATTCAATTATAAGAAAAATATTGTCATTTTTTGAGTAAAATTTGTTGGAATTGATTTGAAATGAGTTTTTCTTAATATGATAAATTTTTGAGATTTTTCTATTATTTAAATTGATGACCTCATTTTTGTAACTAGAGTCAATGCAATTTTGTCTTGGTCAACCACATGAAACACTTCCACATTTGTAATTTAAAAAATATATATATTCTAGTAACACCAAATCAACTATCAGATAGGACAAAAACTTGATAAAGTATCTTCACAAATTTAAATGATTTTCATCTAAATAGTAATGAGAAAGATAAATGATTTTCAATCTATTCTTCATCCAAAAATTGGACATCGGAGCACTCCATGGTTAACAAGAACTGCGTACAAAGGGTTTGGTGGTATAAGACTTAACCCCAAAAGAACCAAGCGTTCAAATTTGAACAACAAACAAATGCAAATACATCCCAAGCATATAGAAAATAATGCATTTTTTCATTCATTGTATCTTTAAGGTTCTTGTATTAGTTCCTTAGTCCTTAAAGGACATTGCAAGCCCAATTAGCATTTTGAAAGTCAAAACCTAATTATTTACAAAGCTCTTCATTTTAATGTTTTCAAAATGAACTAGGAAAATGTAGCTCCAATAATCTTCTTCTTACTCCATTTTTTTTTTCAAATTTATTAAAATTATAATTTTTGTAATCTTTTGAAGATAGTATCTTGAAAGCTCAAGATACACCACTTTTCAACTATTTCTATCAAATTTCTCTTGGTGTAAGCTCAAGAAGTACACCAATTAGACCATGATGTTTATCACTATTATTTCTATTTTGCTAAATTTCATATTAATTTAAGCATATTTATAATTAATATGATTTTTACAAAAAAAAAATTTAAACATGTAAATTTCAATTTGGTGTTTTAAATTATTAAAAAATGAGATTAAATAGACATATATTATTGCATCTAAAAAAAATATCAAGTTTTTGAAATGTATATTTTAGTATCGAAATCTAATGAAGTTTGACCAAGTTCATATATGAAATGTATTTTAAGGATTGACATCTATATAATATTGAATTAGAAGACTCTAATTTAAAAATATTCTATTATTCAATATACACTAGTGTGTTTCATCTCAAACAAGCATAATCTTTTTAGTTCAAAAAATGACTCTTCAAAAAATAATTTGAATAAAAAAAATAAAAAATAAAATCTTCAAAAATTACTATAATTATAACTTAAAGGAAAAAATTTCTTGTACAAATCAAAAGTATTCAATGTCCAATCAATTTTAGAAGGAATATATAATTTTCAACTTCAAATTTAATTGGAAAATATTACGTTGTATACTACTTGATTTGATTGTATGAATATGATTTATAGATCATATTTTACTATTATTGTTTGAGAGTCATCATTAAATTATTATTAGGTCATATTTTATAATACATCTTCACAATTTAAAAAATCTAGATTCTCCCCTAGTCCTTAAGGGATAAAATGAACCTACAAAGATTGACTTATTCATTTTAATAGACACTTTATATATCTACAAATCAATGGTTTGCAAATTTGTAGGATTTTCAACTTGTTGAATCTTCACACCTCAAGAATTGCTTGAAAAAATGGACTTAGATATGTACATCTAATGATCATCATTGTCCACAATGGTATAAGTACACTTGGACCAAAATGCAACACTTAAACCTATTGTAGATATTGATTGCACAATATGTGCACAATCAATATATGAAATCTATTGTCAATTTTTGGTACACCTATAGACAATATTTTGAAAATCAAAACTTATCTATACGATGTTCAAATAATAGGGGTTGTCACATCTTCTTCCCATTCTCAATGTATAGAGAATGAGGATGTGGCACTCTCTTTGAATTGTGGAGAACCCATTTTTCAAAGCTTGAGAGGTTTTTTTCTTCTTCTCTAGTGATCAAGAATGGCATAAAGAAGTTTTCACGCATGAAGTTTTTAGAATTTGGATTATAATTTTGAGACTCACTCTCCATTTTCCAATCTCCACAAGACACAAAGGGGAGGTCACACCTTCTTCATAAAGAAGGGCTCCTATTAGCTTCTCTTTTTGCTCCATACCTTTTTTTTTTCCATAAAATTTTCATTTTTAGAAAAGGTGAAATAATCCCTAATGTATACTAAAGTGTATTGGAATTGTCCTTCACTTACCAATAAGATCCAATTAAAAATTTATATTTAATGATTATATTTGTCTCTAAGTGCTATCAATCATAATTAGGAATTATGCAAAGATGCAAAGGCAAAAACAAAGAGACAAGTAGGAAAGGGAAATGAGGTCATTCCAAGCCTCTACATGTAATTTTATAGTAGACAAATTGGCGGTGCTATCAATCAGAGGGCTCATCAGGAATGTCAGTTTGTGCAAGGTTCCAACAATGACAATGGAGATGATCTAAGGTAGGAGGCTTTGAAATGGAACGGGCATTAAGAACGGACCCTATAAATGGACATGAGTTGGTTTTGAAATTGACATGTATAGTCATTAAATGAATCAAGTAAAAAAGCATTATCAATTGCAAGAGCCAATCATTTGCTTTGCTTTCCTCATCTTTCTTTAGAATTGCAAGTGTACCGTTTCAAAAAGACTTAGGGTCATAAATAGGGACCTATGACCCAACTTGTTTGAAAATTCATAAGTACTTCAAAAATGCTTAGAAAAATACGAAACCACTTGGATTAGATTCCTCATCTATTTCTCTTTGTCTGAAAAATGTGTTGAAATTATTCCCATCCAATAAAATACACAAAAAAGGTGGACCACAGGACCAGCCCTTAGATGTGCCATTTCAGAGCCTCCTACCTTACATTTGTTGATAGTACATATTCAGGGCTTTGATAATTTTTGTCTTTCTCTTGTAAGCAGCGACTCCATTATTAAATAGTAAAAAATGTGATTCGCATTGTGTCACACTTTGAGGTAGGATATGAAAGATTTTTGGTGCTCCTCAATTAATTTGAATTGCCTTTGCACTAAAGTTGTAAGCGCGTTCTATGCATTTGCGTTTACTTGTTTGTCAACACCACTTCAGTAGCAATAGAAGCAGTCAAATTGTTCACTATTGCAATAATTTTAAAATTGTTTGAAAAATTGTTAGTAATTTGTAATGTTTTAAGTTTTAAAATTTGATGAGCACATGGCTTATTTCTTCATTAGCATTCTATAAAAAAATTATGAAATTTGGAATTAATCTCAATTAGTTATAGCAAAGTAGCAACTAGGAGAGAAGTTGTGAAGTAGGAGCAATAGTTTATAAATTAGTAGTAGAAAAATGTCCACCAAAGTTGGATAGTATTTTAGATTAGAATGAAAATTGATATGTGATTGTTAGAGTATTTGACCTAAATTTTAGTACAGTTTCAAGTCATTTGAAATGATTTTACATCTTTTATGCAAAGTTGGGTATGGCAATTTCTAAGCTATTGTTGGAAGGGTTAGAAAGTCAATAGTGGATAAATGTCCACGAAAATTGAAAAATATTTTAGATTTGGTTGAAAACTTAATATATGAGAAGATATGAATAGTATATCTACATTGTGGTGAAGTTTTAAGTCAATTAGAATGATTGCTATCTTTTACGCAAGATCAAACCTAACTATGGTAGTTTCTAGTCTATCATGAGAATTGGGGATAAGGATTTGAGAAAAGAAAATTTGGAAAAAGGTTTAGTATTATTCAAGGGATTTAAGAATATTAAGAGATTTTAAGCAAAGAATTTCTACCTTGTACTATTCTAAACTTATTTACAACTCTTTACGACAATAGCATGTATCCACCTCAAACATTGAACATGTCAATGGCTCGTGGGGTGCACTTAGTTCTACTACAACAAACCACGTGCAAACAAGTGGTTTCTTACAAACTATAATTTCAACCTAAAAATTTGAGCATTGTTTAATAATGACTATAGGTTTCCATTGCCAAAATTTCCAACTCAAATAAAATATGAAATGATTTCTAGAAGAGGTTGAAAATGAACTAAAATAACATGTTTTTCAACTCAAATAATTATAGAGAACACATTTAGATGACCATTGAATCAATATTCAACTCAAAATGAGCTTTCAACTGAGAGTTATTTTTAGGAATTTTTTGTTCATTTTTTAGACAATTTTTTCTTATGTAATATAGGGGTGTGAAAGTTATTATTCAATTCTATAATGTATCTTTTTACTTCAAAATTTGTAACTAATTATTATTAACAAATAAAAATATCAATAATTTAAAATATAAACTGTCAAAGTAGGAAAATCTATTTTTTTTTTAAATTTAAAATTATTTAAAATTCAAAAAGTAAATAGGGGGTCCAAAGTTTTGTTTGCACGTGGTTTCTAGTGGATACTCTAAGTGACCCCCCAAGGTCAATGGTCAAAACGTTGCTCACCTCGAAAATGAAAATATGCACGCACATGCGCACAAAAAAAGATTAATACCATTTTAGTCACTTTGAATTTGGTCTCAGACTTAGTAGTTGTCTGCAAACATTGACAAACAGCATGAATTACAATCTTTGTAACAAAAATGAAACGTGAATTTATAATCAAGAGATGAACATAATGTCCTACATTAGTTGGGTTGTTTGTATAGGGCAATGCCCGAGGAGGAGGGGATTGCGTGAAAAAATGGACCGACGAGGAGGGCGGAGCCCGACGAGGAGGTGCATTTTTTCACGCAATCCCCGCCGACGAGGAGCCATTGCCCGACGTAAATCACGAACAGATGGATGAAAATTGGGCATGAGAAATCGAAGCCGGATGAGAAATCCGTAATGCCCGATTACGCAGGAAAACCCGCGTAATCGGGCATTACGCTGCAGAACCACCCCGCAAAATGAACGGGAGGAATCCTGGGAGTGGTTTACGTTGTAAGCAATACTAAGTTACTGACATAAAGAAAATACAAATAGGATGGAAAACCAAAATAAAAACTAAAATTGAACTTGCAAAATGACACCATCAAAGAAAGATTGCTCTCTATCTAAGCTTGTACATTGCATATTCAAAGTATGCGGCTTTAATATTCTATGTGGGATCCCTTTTGAAGGCTTGATTATAAGCAAAATTTACAAAAATATTGTTGTATGCCAAATCTAAATGGACAACATTTAAATTGAAATGCTCCCAATTCCTAATTTGCAAACCTAAACCTCTATCAATATTGACAAGCGGAGCACCAAAAATCAATCAAGAAATTGAAGAATCAAGGGAATGAAAACTCCCTCCTAAATTCAAGTCCACAGTGAATTTTGGAGCATGGCACAAGTTCCTTACAAATGAATTTGAAAATATGGCAATGAATTGTATTGTATAGGAGGTGACCAAAATTCCCTTCCATGATGATCTAGGAAAGTAGGTCTATTGGAATTTGGTGAAATCCTAAAACAAAATAGGAAGAACATAATTGCTTCATAACCCTAGCTTGCATCATCATTGAAATAAAAAATGTTCTCTACGCGATGGAGATGCCTATCTATATCAATGGAAGGAGAAGTAAAGGGGAGTCAATGTTGGAATTGGGGTTGACCGGCAAAGTATGTTCCACTTCCAAAACCACTGCAAATGCGGACACAATTCTATTCCCCTTCCAAATCTTAACACAAGCACCACCTTGCTTGCATTCTTCTTTTCCTCACACTTGCACTCCGTGGCCTTTTTCACATCATCTTCTTTCTTTTGCACCAACAAAATGCCTAGCCGGTTCAATTCTTCATTATGTAATAGCTCAATGTACTCTTGTAAGTACAACAACAAAAAAATTCCCTTCGACATTGTAAAAAGACTCAAAAACTTGTTTGGTCCTAAAGTGCATGAGCATTACCTAATTTGGTCAAAGTCATATTTGCAGTTGCCTCGACTTAGACGTGTCACTATTCATCTTTGTTTCTATCACTGCAGAGCTCCTCCATAATTGCTTGTGCCCCCCTGTGCATGCATTGTCCACTTTGAAGCGAAGGAGAGCTTGTCTACTTCTACCTATAGGTCATCCTCTCCTTCTATTGAATCAACATCACTCGACGGAGTGGATTGTATGTGCTTCATTGATTGAAGTGCTGGAATTTGTTTCTTGAGGCAATGTTGTCAGACTTGAAGCCCCTTATACTAATGGAAAATTTCCTTCATAATTCACTAGTAGTGTAGAAACATAAATCTTTTTGTTTAGGTAACTTGATCTTGTATAGTTCTAAAGCATGCTCCAAAACATCCTTGAACATAATTATCTTTGTTTCTTTGGCATCATACACCAATTTGTACACCCCAACAAACTTTGACATTGTATTTGATAATTCCACACTTTGTTTAGAAAGAGTGCATAGGTCCATTCTCTCTTTCTAAGGGCTTCTTTTGTAGATAATGTTTGTACATTCAATGCTAGCATTATAAAAAATCTGAGCCTTCAAGAAGCGGCTGCAAGAGGCTTTGAGTTTTAAATACCAATAATTATATATAGAGAGAGAGAGGAAAAACATTGACTTGTCATCCCATTTCTGGGCAATTTTTGTCATACATGACATATCATATTCTATTTTTACAGATCATTTTGTCCCATTGTTCGACGATTTGCAGCCCAGTCATTCAAGATGCATCAACATTTGCTTGGACTGACTGGAACTTGAATTCTCGATTCACGACCTTGTTAGTCCTGTCTTTTTGCTTCGTTTGGTTACATGATAAGCTTGGTCGGGAGAGAGCTTGGTTACACTCCCACAGACCCTCGTACTTCCCTTGCTTCTAGTGAATTGAGTTCCACCATGCAAATTTAAGATCCCGTTCCTTCCATCAGTTTGCTCGTATGAATTTAATACTTGGCAAGTCTAATCGGGAGGGAGGGTGGGACACTTTTTTAGACTCTTGCTTCCAGTAATATGTGCTTTATCGTACCTGTTCTAGCCCATACAGTACGTGCACAGGGAAAAACTGCTCTCGCCGACTGGGCTATCCATTCTAATGCATAGCTATCCGACTTGCTTATTTCCCATGAAGCTACAGTGTCTTGTTGACTCTGCTAAAGAAGTTGTGCATCACATTCCACAAGTTTATTGACTAGCATTTGTTCATTACTATTCAACACTATATCAATCCACTTTCCACAAACTTCAAACATGTAAGTTTTATCGTTCAAAGAATCTGATCAGTATGGTGCACGCCATTTTATGTGTAGAAATATGAGGTAGTCACGCCTCACCTGTGCCCATGCCCCCAACACGCAAAAGTGAGTGTTAGTACGACGTACACAAGGTGTCTTAAGCCTGACTACTCGTTGTTATCCGCATCACATATTTCATTACATACAAGAAGCAAGCAACGGTACTTTTAATCGATAGTTTTTGCAGGAGATCTCCCGCAGCAAAAATTCCTGCAACAATAGCATCCTCTCTTAGTGATCGACACATTACAAGCACCTTCAGCACCATTTCCGTGTCCATGGTTCGTGTTCGAATCAAGTCTACAGCTACCGCAACGCAACACCGGGTTTCTTGGATCCCAGAAGCTCCCTCGTCCTACATCGTCCAGTCAGTGCTGTACTGTGGGCTCAGAACTTCTTTGGGCTTCTTCGTCCTACTTGGGGTCATCAGTGACGTATTCTTGTACAAGAACACTCTACAGTGACCCGCCTTCGTACGCATGTCGCATGCACAGCTAGCTTGGCAGCTGGCTTGTGTACGTATTTTGTTTTTTCCTTTTTGGTCCGGGTCTTGCCCTGGTACCTCTAGTTATTGATACCCGTGACGTTGTGATGCCATGGTGAACTCTCTGATTAGCCATGTTTGTACGTTAATCACGTAACATAACTACTTTCAAGATTTAGCTCACATATTGTAAGTATTGCTTTGTCACTTTGCTTTTGTGTTAATCACTCTTCGCATTCCCAATGCTTTTGTACCCTTAGGGTTTTAGCAATATTTAGGTATGAGAGAGGGAGAGAGAGAGAGAGATGTGGCAATAGTAGTGGCATGTCAGGTTGTTGAAGTGGCAAGGTTTCCAATCATTTCAATATAATACTTTTTTCCATTAAATATTTTTTTCAAAAGTATTTATTGTTTCATTACACAATCCAATCTAGTGAAAAGAGGCAACACAGTTGTGTGTGTCCCCCACCACACACACACACCACAAAAATCAAGAGCCGTCCAATTCATTTCAAAAAAATTCTACACACACACCAAGAAAAATCAATAGCCATTAGATATATATACAAAATACGGTACGAATATACATATGCATACAATACAATCATATATGGATATGGACGATGGGAGACGGATACAATAGTATGAGATTATTCTATATTGATTGTTTGCAATCCCACCCTCCCAAAATTATATGAGGGGGGGGGGGGGGGGGGGCTTAAAATTTTCAATTAATTTTTTACAATTTTCATGGTGCATAGTGACACACAAATGTGTCACTATGCCTATGCACTCAAAAGGTGGCTGCACCAGCTAGCCCCTGCAATTTTCTGATTTTTTTTGGAGGGTTTTAAGAAAATGGGACGTAAAAATAATTTCAATTTAGGAGTCTTACATCCTAAATTAAAAAGAAAATGGGACGTAAAAATTTATTTGTCAGAAAAAAAATCCCACCCTCCCACCCTTAGTGGACATTATGTCTTTATAAAGGGAACAACATATTATACACCATATTTTTTGTTGTTGTTGAGTGGTTTAGGACAAAAAATGCCCCAAACCAACTCAAGGATATTTTGACAGCTTGATTAGCAACAAAGAGATTACAAAGTGATTCTTAAATAAACCACATCAGATCATACACCTGTGCGGTATGGTAATTGACCATCATTATTAACCCTTAAACGTGGAAATCATCTATTTTCATTCCATGTGAATTGTTAGCTTAAAAAAATGTAAAAGAGCTCATTGGAAGTCAAGTTTATGTAGAAGACCTTCCCTTTTCCCACAAAATTTGGAGGATGAATAGTTGCACTTCTATCCTACATGGTGTCATGCATGGAGACATTCTTTGTCATTCATTAGTTGAAAAACGTCCTCCACGACGTTTATGGATTCACAAAAGATAGATGAGCCAGCCTTATTAACTTCTAAACCATAGGGAGTTGATTGATACAATTAATTTTAAAATATGGCGCTCCATTAATCCCTAAATGCCTTAGTGACCATATATGGTTGCTCCAAAATTTCAGGTTTGTTTTAGTATAGGTAGTTAAATTCCTTTGACCGGTTTGAAATTTTTTACAAGCAATATTGAAGGTTAACTATTGAAAGCTTTTATTTTTCTTTGAAAAATGTAAATATTTGATTTTTGAGTGGTCCTCAAAGGCATGTATGTACTATTGGTAGAAGAGTAAGGATTGCAAATTTTACTTGATTTCCTGGCTTAGAGCAAAGCTTGCCATTTCACTTGATTTGAGATCTAAGAAATTGTACTTATCTATTTGCTTTGAAAAGGTCTCAATGGAAAGTGTAAAGTGTTTTCATTATTTTCACCATTGAAAAATTAAACTTGCAAGTGTTGATTTGGAGTTATTTGTGATTTCTCCTTATAAAAAAAAATTGCATTTCAACAATTGCAAGGTGGATTGTGTAATGAGTTTGATAGCTCTTCATGTGAAATTAAATTTTTTGAAAGTGCATATTAGTGTACTGACACTATTTATAGTTGTTCATGTCACCTCCCATCCCCCAAAAAATTGATGCACAAATTTTGAAACATTTTGGGGAGGGATAAATACTAAAAATAGAATGTATACATTTCTCTTGTTATAATCTCACAACTCCTATGCAATTCCACACTCAAAATTGGTAAACATACTAATTAGTGAATTCTTTAAACATCTATACAATTAGATTTATTAAAAAAAATAAAAATTGTTTCATTGAGGATAACTATAAACCCATGCCCTTTTTTCATAGGAAAAACACCCTTAGAAAGACTTAGGCACTTATAGGTTAAAGGACCCAATTAAGCAAACATTAAAACCTAATGAAACCTAATGAGCTGGCCAGTAACGGTCATTGGTCTGCTGGTTTGGTTAATCCCAATCGGGAATACCACGAGGGAGATTGGTGGACCCAAGAAGTTGATCTGGTGACTGTAACTATGTTTGAGAGATCAGTGTAAGGTAGCAGGCTCTTAAAGCAACCCTTTAAGAGCTGATTGCATTTTGGGGGAAGCTTAATTCTTTCAGTAAACAATGTTCAGTAAATTTTACTAGGAAGAAAAATGGAATTGGAATCTAATCTAAGTCGTTTCATATTTTTTGGACCTTCGTGGAATTAGTTACAAATTTTTGAAGTTGAAATGCAGTGGTTTCAAAAAGCGCCCCCCTCCTGAAATGTACAATTTTGGTGCATTGAAGAAAGTAAAATGTACCTCAGTGTTAAAAGTTGCTTTCAGAGCCAGGTGGCTTTCAAAGCCACCTACCTTAACCCCTAAAATACCAAGGCAGTTTCTGGCTCCAAAACCACTGAAAATTGCCATTTCTGCTGCGCTCATTGACAGAGTTCTGAAAATGTTTTTTTGAAAACGTAACCATAAGATCTTGAATTGAACTTGTATGAAAAGATGTGGTAAAAATTTCGAGAGGTTTTACCGCACGGATTGGGAGATATTTGCATTCAAAGTGAAAGTGTTTTTTTTCCCCACTGTGCCCCAGAATTTCAGATGCCTTTGACCGTCTTCTACTCAATTTTTTTGCACTACACAACATTAATTTATGCGAACGAGTCTGGCAAGCCTATGACGCACGCAACTGATCTGCAACATCCACACCCCTCATGTACGTAATATATTCCAAATGCACTGGCATATAGACTATGGTTGGCCAGAGATGGAGATAAGCCAATGGAGAGTAGGTAAGTATCAATTTTTTCATACCAAGCTTAGGATGACTGATGCAGTCCATAAATGGCCTTGTGCAAGCGGCAAATAAGATGTTCTTCTTGGTTGTACAAAGCTTGGAGGTTCGTAGAGAAATATTCTCTTTGTAATGTTTCCATTTAGAAACAATGTTTTGACATCAAAATGGAACAAAGGCCATCCTTTTATGGCAGTAAGACAAACTAATGTGCGCTTTATCAACCATTTGACCACAAGTGAAAATGTGTCGTGATAGTCAAATCCCAATTTTTATTGGTTGCCTCATACTACCAGCCTTGCTTAGTTTGTATTTGGTTTGAGTAGAAGTAGTGCCTATCTTAAGCTTACGGGTCCATTTGACTGGAAGAGCTTTGAGTCCAAGAAAGAACTGGAGTAGAGACCAAGTTTAGTTAGCATATATTGAATCCATCTCGTTTTTCATCGCCTCTAGCCACTAGGGGGGTTGAGTAGTGTCATGGTAGAAGATTGATTCCTCCAATGCAATAACTTGAGCGTGTAAATAAATAGGTTTGTTGAATGCTAAAAAACATGCATGTAGGTCACCTATGAATTCAATGTAAGTAGCATAGTTCAATAATCAAGTATTGAAAGTATGAGTACGAGATGACTGTTGAGGTGCATGAAGGACCTATGGAGATCCAATGGATGCAGACGACATGGAAGGCGTAAAAGATGTGGCTAATAAAATAGGTAGAAAGTGGTTCTCTCTCTAGTGAGATGGTAAGCCTCAAGTGAGATGGTAAGCCTCAAGTGAGATGGTAGCCTCAAGTGAGATGGTAAGCCTTGAGGTTGTTTCGGAAGGAATGCTATTTCAGAATTGGTCCTCAACAAATTGCACATTGTTGCTTATAATAATACTGTGAGATGTTGGATTGTAGAAACAATAGCCTTTGTTGGAATTAGAATATTCCATAAATAAACATTTGATATTGTAATTGTCAAGTTTGTTGATTTTCTTTTGATATATGAACAAAGGATAAACACCCGAAGATCCTAAGGTGTTGTAATTCAAGAACCATCTACTATAGTTATTGAAAATGATTGATTCTTGAGTTTGCTTTGATAGAAGAGCAGTTTATCAAGTAATTGGTGGTAGAAATAACTTCAGACTATAAGTAAGGTGGCATGTGAGTTTTAGAGACCATGGCCAATGCTTTGTCTAATAACTTACAATTATTCTGTTCACTCACATTGTTTTGGTGTGGTGTATAAGCTTGGGTGAGCTCATGGTGTATCCCTACATCTTTAAGAGTTTCCTAAACTCTTGGGATAAACACTCACCCCCATGGTAATTGCAAAGCACTTGTATTTTGGAACCTAGGGCCAATTCAACTGTGGCTTTAAAAAATATGAAATATTTTAGCGCCTGTGACTTTTGAAAAATGAAGTAAATCCATATGAATCTTGAATAGTCATCAGTGAATATTATAATGTAGGAAATACTTCCAAGCAATGGAGGGTGAATTTGTCAGTAGAAGTTTGAGTGAATTATCTGTAGCAGAGACTTAGCTCTTTTGGAAGTGGTCTTTGATTCTTCAGAGTGGTAGATCATACTTGCTTTTTAATGGCACAATCTTCACATAAATTGTGAGAGTTGGTGATCAATAGTACTCCTTTAGCAATGTGATGTGATCCCATGGATTGTATGTTGTATAAGTTTAAATGTCCAAGTCATTTGTGCTAGCAGTACGCTAGTGAGGGTGAAACCATTGCACATACATAAAACTTGGGATCAAGCACAATATATTAGTAGAGTCCTGTCTTGGGATCTCGTTTTCCACATTCCATTACATTGTTTGGTGCTTGATACACCAAACACTCTTTATTATCAAACACCACAAATAGCCCCATGTCTGCAATTGCTCCAACAGAAAGAAGGTTGAAGGAAAGGCCAGGCACAAAGTAGACATCATGTATGTTTATTTCACTTTGATGACCAAGCTTGACAGTTCCCTTCCCTTCTACGAGGAGAATTTTCTTACCTGCGTGTGCACCATAGCGGGGCTAGAAGATATCTCTAAGCTAGAAAATTGATTGAAGTCACTACTCACGTGTTGGGTGCAACCCAAGTCAAGAATCCAAGAATCCATGTTGCTTTGGGCTTGATGTAGTGTAAAGGTTGGCAAGGTCATTGGAGCAAGTCTCAAGTTCATCAAAGAGGTTGCTTGAAGATGTGGCTTGTGAATAGATGCAATGAAAGTTGCTCGATAGTGGGGCCTCCCATGTTGAAAAAATTTCCTCCATTCACTTGATCAAGAGGTTGTTGACTTGTTGTACAAGGTGGGTCCAAAGCATCCCCTTCTCGTACCTTGATTGAGTTGTGTCCTTTGCTGCGCTCATTTTACTAATTCCTTTGCAAAAAATTGACAATCGTAGTGAAAATGTTCGTTGCCTCTACACCAGTTGCACTGATCGTTAGTTGTGGCGTTGAAGTGGTGTGGTTGGAACAAAGGATGCCTTGGTGCCGATGGGTGGTATAGCTAGAAGTTTGGTTGTCTGGTTGGCACATATGTAGGGCATTGAAATCGCGTGGCCAACTCCATTGTGTATTGGATTATTGCCCGGCAAATTGTCGGAAATACATGCGTTGAGCATGTTGAAGTAGCAATGTTGTTAGTGTCTCCAATGTTGGCATGATGGTGAGTGTATTGATCTGATTGAAAATTGTTTCATAGCTTGGTAGCAAGATATTGAGCATGCGCTCCACCAAGTCAATTTCGGAGATGGTATGCCCAACTCCTTTAAGTTGCATCTTTGTGTCTTGGATCTTTTGTATGTAATCATGTGTGGATCCTCTTTTTGATAGTTTGATGGAGTTTAATTTGACCAAGAGCATTAATTTGGATGCATTGTTAGTTTTCTCAAAGCATTCTTTAAATTTTATGTAGGGTCACTGATGTCAGACAACTCATTGAATATGGATTCACAATAGGACATGGTAATGGAATAGAATGCTTTTGCTCTCCCCCTTCTGGTTTGTTAATTACTTGTCTATTGTTTCATTTCGGGGTGATTGCACGAAACACTTAAAACCATATGTCACACCCATAGGTGCTGACCTATTTTTTGGCCATAACTTTTGTTCTTTAGCTCTAAATGAATTGAAATTTATAAGAAAGCTACTTGTAACTATCAAAAACCTTACCTAATTTTTGGGTATTTTTCAAAAATAATTTACTATTTTTAAACAGCCCCCAATATTTTCTCACAATGCATGATTTTGGGTTTTTTTGCACGATTTGGAACCCAAAAAAACGAATTTTGAGCTGAAATTTGGAGAGGATGGTCTCTTAGTAGACTTATAGCTACTTGCCAAAGGAATTTCAAAAATACTTATTTCTATGTGGTGTGGAAGTCCACAAAAATAGCTTCTTTCTGCATTTTTCTTAGAGTTATGGAACATTATTTTGGTGAGTTTTTTGGTCAGATCTCATCACCAAAATGTTTTCTCAAATGCAAAATTTTTAGATTTAAAAAAAAAAAGAAATTCCTATTTTTTACAAATTAAAATGTCAATCAATTCATAGATGTTTATGTCTTTACATTACATAGGAATTTACATCATATTTTATATTATACAATAACTTTCTAATTCTAACAAATTTTCTAATGTGTGAAGGACAAAATTATGCATGATTGACTTTGCATCAAATCATTTTGTTTGAAATAAATTAGAAATAATAATTTTAATTCAAATTTGTAGTTAACTCCTAAAAGTGATCAACTAAAGTGGTTGCTGACCAACCAATTGAAAATTTGGATGGGATCCTATAAAATCAAATTTCAATGCATGCTACAAGGTATTAATCTACACCTCTTTATCAAAAATATAGTATTTTTTTTTATTGGTTGCCTAGATCAAAAGTTATATTATCCGAATTTTTTAGGACAAGGCAGGTTAGGTCTCGGGGAGTTCACTTAGAATATCCATTAAAAACTACATACAAATAAAACTTTGGACCCCTCTATACTTTTTGAATTTTGAATTTTAAGGAAAAATAAAATAAAATAAATAAATAAATAAATAAAAATAAATAAATAAATATATATATATATATATATATATATATATATATATATATATTAATAGTTTTTTCTACTTTGAAAGTTTATGTTTTGAATTATTGATATTGATATTTGTTAATAATAATTAGTTACAAATTTTTGAAGTAAAAAGATACACTGTAGAACTGAAAAATAACTTTCACACCACTATATTATATAAGAAAAAATTGTCTAAAAAATGAACAAAAAATTCCTAAAAATAAATCTCTATTGAAAGCTCATTTTGAGTTGAATATTGATTCAATGGTCATCTAAATGTGTTCTCTATAATTATTTGAGTTGAAAAACATGCCATTTCAGTTCATTTTCAACCTCTTCTAGAAATCATGTCATATTTTATTTGAGTTGGAAATTTTGGCAATGGAAACCTATAGTCATTATAAACAATGCTCAAAATTTTAATTTGAAATTATAGTTTATTAGACCACTTGTTTGCATGTGGTTTATTGTAGTAGAACTGTAGAACTAAGTGCACCCCCTAAGGATTTAGGTACTGGTGGCTAGCTTATGCAAAATTCATCTTCTACCTTTGAAATAAGGTAGTTATGTAACTAATATGATATAATATGCAATTGTAAAATCCATGCATAGTGCTCAAATCTTTGCATAAGGAATTAAAGTTTGTTGACCATGACACCATGTTGGGTAAGATAAAAAAAAACTTTTTTCTCTTAACTTCAAAATCTATAGTCTTACAATTTTTGTGGTCAAAGAATTTAGAATATTTTCCATGATCATTTCCATAATAGTGTACTCTAAGTTTGTGCATTTGGCTTAAAAATGAATTTAAAAAAATATCTCATTGCTCTAAAAAGTGGCAATTTAGACTAATCTATGTTTTAAATGTGTCCCAGTTATTTAGGGTTTAAGTTTTAAATAACTCCATAGGTTTATCTTTGTCTATAGTAATTGCATAATAAAATGTAGCTATTTTTATTTTGAATATAACTTTAGATTTAATCTATAACTCCTATCAATGTTAAAATCCCTCTTAAATGATTGAAATTAGTAGTTAGATTGTAGCATTATAATGACAAATTATTGGCTCTTAACAAAAGAGGACGATGCCTTACAATAGCACTTGATTGTTGCATTCATTTTACTGCAAATTTGCAAGTTGTTAGAGACAAATAGATGTAAAACTAACTATTGACTTTGAAGGTGCAAATGTGAGTTTTGGGCATACTTTGACCTCTCAACCTCAAGAAGGGCCTTGCACTAAAATATTTATAACCACATGAGAGTAAAAATGGACACATTTTTAAAAAAATCACTTGTTTAGAAAGTTGCTTTGTTCAAAAATATCCTGTAATTCATATTTTTCAAAGTGGGATTAACAAAATATATAGTTTATTTTAATAGTTTAGATATTTTTGGGAGTACAACTATCAAAGTAAGGTATCCGACCCATTTCCAACCACTTAAGCAATTTTGTGTATCTAGAGCACAGATTTCTTGACTGCAAAAAAATTCTTGTATACAAAAATAGTGTTTGGAAGGATTCCATAATTTTCCATAATTTTTTTTTCAAAACACAATTACTATGAATTTTTTAGCTAAAGATTTTGTTCGACCCATGTTGGTCATATCCACCATCCTATTTCCAACTAAATATTGTTTGTAAAATCCACCTAGAATTGGTTGAAATATTGAGAGTCTTGAAGCCAATCATAATGCGCCACAACTGCACCGGAAAGGTGGAAACTACCCTATAATTGATCACTATTAATCTCTTCCTGCACAAAAAGAGAAGAGCCTCCATTGCCAAAATGGGGAGTGATCAGAAATGGGTAAGAAATGGGTAGGCTACTATATATGTGTGGTTATGAAATTCAAAGTATGTGGTCACGACACTACATACTTTGAATAATTTCACCAGCAATGCAAGGAAAGTTTCAATTCAATATTCCCAACAGTTTTCGCTGACAGTTTCAACAACTAGTCTAATCAGAGGGACTACAATACAAGGGAGATGCGAAAATTAAAGAAATTCAAGCACAAAACGCATGAACTTCCTGTATCCAAGCACAAAACGCATGAATGCTTGTTCAGTTGTCCGCAACCACGTCTGAAGTCAATAATGTCGATATCCACTTGCTGTACTGTCCGGTACTACGGTAGCTGTAGCTGGGCGCGTGCTGCAAAGAAAAAATAAGTCATTAAGTCTTAAATATTTCCCTCAGAGTCTCTTCCTCGTGATGTAATAAGCATCCATACCACCCTACAAAGTCATGACCGACACCTGCAAACTCACAAGTTTTTCGTTGAGCCTACAAAACGGCAAGACACTGTTCTATGTACCCCAAAACAAAAAGTAATTTCTCTGGAATAATAATATTAAGTCTCAGTCTTTCGATTCAGTCTTTCATATCCAAGGGAGACATACTGTACGCAGTCTCAGTCTCAGTCTTTCGACTCTTTCACATCGATTCAGTCTTTCATTTCCAAGGCCGGAGGCATACTGTACGTAGTCTCAGTCTTTCGACTCAGTCTTTCAAATCCAAGGGAGATGTTCGTAGCCGCGGGCACAACGATATTTAAAATAATTAATGTAATTCAGACTGAGCATCATTATTCTTAAACACCCCGAAATTAAAACCCCAATCAGGGAAGGGATTGACCCCTTCCTGGATGGATGATGGATGGGGCAACGAGGTTCTCCTTGGCCCCTCCCGCCTCCTCCGAATCCACACTCCTTCCGCTTCCGATCTGGAATTGTGTGCTTACGTGTATTGAGTTTTTTTGCTTGCTGTGGATTAGCTTCTGAGAACGAGCTGACGCCCAAGAGAATCTCAGCTGACGCCGAGAATTCCATTCACGAGGTCCTTGTTCACCTGAAGAACACCACTGGACAGGTGAGAATGTCAGCTGATGTCGAGGATTCCATTCACGAGGTTCTTGCTTACCTGAAGGACACCACAGGTGAGAATTGCGTGCATTCATATTGACCTTTTTTAATTTATTATATGTTCAGTACAATTTCTGAATTCAACCAAGAAGTGAGCTAAGACCATAGAATCAGGATATGATTACAGATTAAGAACAAACTGGGCATCGAATCGATTCGTCTTGAACGAAACTGAAGACACTGATGAATTTCTAATGCCGGACAATAGAATCCAGCTGAGGAACAATTTGTTTTTTTAAGACGCTTGAGTCTTGTAATGCATTATTTTCCTATAAAGCATTCAATCAAACCATGTGGAATTAATAAAAATATTAAATGAACAGCGAGTTCTTGAGTCGAGGAACAAGGTTGTGAAATATTTTTGAAAAAAAATGTTCAAATGAAGGACAACCTCCACTGACCAGTGCTGGAATGTATGATTCCCAAATCGAGTAGTCTCAGTGACGTTGTAAGCCTGGTCTGGAACAGAGCAATGGGGCCTGGGGAACCTCCAATTTACGCCATGATCTTCGTCGTCTGCAGTAGTGTTTCTCCAGTTTTGACGGCGTCAGAATGCGAAGTCTCCAGAACAAGCAAGCACTTCTTGAGCATCGAGTGACTCCAACAGATTCCAACAGTGGTATTAGATGATTAAAGCAGACACCACTTGCCAATGTCACTAGCTCACAAACTCAAATTCTTCTACTCGTATAAGAAAGAGACACGATAGCAATCACAATAGTTGGAAGATAAGCAAACAATGTAATTTCGCAGAGTGACTTGGGGTGAGATCTAACTGCTAATTACACTGGTAAACTTAACCCCTGAGCACTTTGACCTAAATATCGTAAGATTATTTCTAGTATGTTATATATAATGAATAATTGAAACTCCCCCGTACAACTAGGACATTCTATCTTCTTTCCATTCATATATGAAGCTTTCTCAATGAATATGAATTGGATGAAGTGCAATTTTCATAACAGTCATCATCCATGTCGGTTGCATGATCTCTCAGGGCTTAACTTAGAGACTCTAAATGGAGATCGACAAGATGTTTCGGAATAGTCGGGAACGAAAAGATGCTTCTGCCGCTGATGGGGAAGGTCAATGCCTTGGACCTTGCGCGATGAAATCGACTGACGTGTTCGTGAACAAATTCAACTGAAAGTCTAGACGGAATTCAACAGACGTGCGAAGAATATTCTACAGCGCTGTATGTATATAACCAGCAGCTCACACGATCGAGAATCCTATCCAAGCCTTGGGAGTGTACTTCCTGCACCTGGGAGTTTCGAGAATTCAGTTACCAACTGCAGTAGATGAGTCCATATTGATGTGGACAGAGTGAAGGCATTACTCAGAGAGGTATATGGTGCCTGAGCTTAGTTCGTGAGTATCCAATTGTTGTGAGCCCCAGTTGTGAGTCTATCCGGTTGGATTGAGTAGTCCCAATGGCTGCTGCCATGAGAGCTTCGTTGTTGTTCCTAGCTTCTGCCATGATCGTTGGTTGCTCCGTCTCTGGCGCCATGGTTACCATGGTTACTGATACAAACGACCTGGACTTCATGACGGAGCTGCAGGAGCGGCAGGAATTCGGCAACGATACATTTGTGTACAAGTTTCAGAGGACAACTGACAATACTCCGTTTGGGAACCTCCGACCCATGCTCGTGGACTTCAACCATGCTCTTGCCACTCTGCCTGGTGATGGAGCTGCGCAGAATCTGGTCACGATTGGGCCTTGTGCTATCAATCAGCCTCACGCTCACCCACGAGGCAGTGAAATTTCTTTTGTGACTGAAGGTAGGGACTCCTCAGTCCCCCTTACGTTACGAGATATGTGAGCTATTGCGGTGTAATTGCATATTGATTTCTAGCTCATTTGGAGCTGGAAGCTTCAGCTGTGTACAGCAGATGTGTACAGTACGCATGATGTGTAGATTGGGCGTGATTTGTGGTCTAGAAATTACATATTTTTTGAACTGAATTTCATTAATGCTCTGATCCGTCGAGCAGGCGAGCTGTTGTTCGGGTTCTCGGAAGAAAATGGCGGGCGACACTTCATCGGAGGAAACGTCCAGAAAGGCCAAACTGTCATCATTCCTCAAGGTAATAGAACTCAGGGCTTTTTTTTCCATTTTTTATGAAGTGCCAAAGTGGGGATATGAAATGTTACCATGGTGCTCCAAATTTCTAACATTCATTCACATAGAAAATATCATATTAGCGAATAGCACATATTCATAACTATGTTTTCATCAACAATCTGGCTATTTCACGTAAGATTTTTTTTTTAATTTGAAGTCTTCTGACAAAAAAAACTTCATGAATTGTCACCATTGTTAAGCCAAATTATTTTTTCCTGGTGCAATCTGGCACTATTTCGCCCCCCCAAAAGCCCTAATGGAACTTGTCAAATAGCATGCCGAAAAGGGGTTTCCGTTCACATTAATCATTGGTTGTATAAATGCATTAGGGTCCTTGATCTGTACTATACTTCAGAGCTTGGGACTTTATTTCCACATATATACCCTGTCCCTTGTTGTGGGAGTTGTCCTTCACCACTAGAGCAGTCAGCTGTTGAAACAACATTCATTTGGGGAACGTACCAACAGTTGGTTGAGATTGAAACTATATGTAGCAGCTTTTCCACCCTCACAATGTTGTTTGAGCAGGGGGTCGGGTTTCCGCGTGTGAAGTTCTCCAATGTCTCCACTGATATCTCTCTCCGTACTTCTAGAATTGGAATTAAGTTGGATTTATCGCATACTGGTGTGCAGGTTTGATCCATTTCGCCCAGAACTTGGGCTGCAAGGAAGCGCAATTCATTGCCACCTTCCCCAACCGAGACCCTGGAACCCAAACCACGGCCGTGGCCTTCTTCAACTTGCCCATCGAGACTATTCGGGCCACCACGGGACTCAAGGACTCGGACATCAAGCATATTCTAGACAGCATCAGGGACCGCCCCAACCCCTCGATTGACGAAGAGTGCGCCAAGACGTGCGGCATTACGTATTGATTCATTCATTCTGGGCACCATTAAGCTAACTGCAACATTATCAGCAATTATTTTGCTGAGGGCGATATTATATATATACAGTACACAGGGAGTTCATATCGCGTTCCCGGTGTTAATTCCCGGTGAGTGTCAAAATTCCCACTGAACTTTAAAATTTGACACCTGTAAAAACTTTTCTATTTACAGGTATTTACAGGTATTTGGACACATGTTGCAACTACGCAAAAGTTTTTACAGGTGTCAAATTTTAAAGTTCAGTGGGAATTTTGACACTCACCGGGAATTAACACCGGGAACGCGATATGAACTCCCTGTGGTATATGTAGGTAGCGGTTGGAGCAGGGATCTCGATAAATTGGTTGCACGAGATATTTCAGGAGGGGGGGTGGGGTAAAACCTGCCCCTGTTTTTTTTGGTTTTTTTAAAGTAGAAGGGGACCTCCTAGAGTAAATTGGGGCCGCAGGCCCCAAATTTGCCAAAAAAAATTCAAAAAAAAAGCCTCCGGACCCCTAAAATGAGAAAGCCAGAAATTTGAGAAGGCAAAGGGCCCACCTCCTGAATTATCTCGTGCAACCAAAATATTGAGATCCTTGGAGCAGTGCCTCCCATGGCCAATAAAAGCCATGTAGCTTTGCTAGCTATCGTACCATTTGTCTTCCGGTAGATCTAGTTGAATGAAAAGGTCTACTACAACCTGTGTTTGCTTTACTAAATAAAAAGACGGGACCAGACGGAGAGCTGCAAGTTCCTTGACGTGTTGTTTATGATGTCTTGAAAGTTTTCTTGAACTGTGTTTCATATTTGATGCAATATTAATAGAGTGACATGCGCAATTTGGTCGGGCTTCATTCATTTCATGCCAGTGACCCCTATATATTGGAAGCTTCTAAGCGTAACATGCATGCTTGAGTAATAGACAGAGCACCTTTGGAGAGCAGTGCAATCGAAGTGTGTATTTCTGGAGCAAAGTCGATGCCAATTCAATCGAAGTTGGAGCTCTTGCATGGGAACAATGACTGAGGGATTGGCTTGATGAGTTCTTGTTCAGACTGAGCTCAAACTTGTCTGAAATTCCTTGAATTGTCATGCCAATTCAGACGTTATTCAGGAGGGTTAATAGACTCTAAGCTTAGAACAATGTTATGAGTGAGCATTTGAAAGCTCTGATGAACGTTAAATTCCGTTCCTTGTTCACTACAGTAGACAACCTTCCAGAGCTGCCTGGCTGTGTTATATTGGACACAAAGTGACTATTAAAAGTTATTTGACACCTGAGAAATTGCAATAACATTTCAATGCAATGAAATTTGGACACGTCCCATGATTACAAGTGGTACAATATGTGTATCAGCGTCAGCGCGTACAATAGACCAAAATTTGATTCACAACACCCCCACCCAACACACACACACACACAAAGAATTTGTATTCTTCATACTATATAATATTATGAACTTTTTACTTGTGCAATGAATTGATTCTTATAAAGAAGTTTGATTATATTAACCCAGGAAGGATGTTGTGGATCTAAAAGGTCCGAGTATGGATGACTTCACTATTAATTATAGAAACAAAGAATGCTTCTGTTGGTTCCATAATCAGAGTATAATTTTGGTAACTAGCTATTGTGGTCATAGGGGGGTGCATCTTTCCTAGATTAGCCCCAATGCCCCTAAAAGGATGCCATGGATACTAAGTATCCGACAGATGATTGTGGAGTTTTGAGCAAGTTATCATTTTCATTCAATTGAATTTTGAGGGTACACCAAGTTCATCTTTCCAAACACGGCGACACAATGTCCAAGACATCATGCATAATGTAGACGTCCGAACATCAGTACAATAAGGGGATGTACAATGGGGTATAGTTTTTTAGACAATTTTCACTAGAAAGTTCAGCAACTTTAGAAAGTTTTAGCATGCTAAAAAAATAACCAATTTTGAAACCGCAAATTGCATTGGAATTGCAATGAAATGCACTTCAACTTCATAACAAGTGAAAAATGAATAATTTAAAATTATACAACAATTTGAATTCCTTTTATATACTATAGATCTACCATTTCATACAGAACCTTTGGAGAATAGTCTGATTTTTTGCATTTGGATGAAGAACAAGCAAGAAATTATACAAGTAATTCAAGTGGTATGGGAATAAATATTTCTAAAGCAATTGTGAAGGTTCATTTCTTACATGGTGTAATTTTTATAAATGTTGGCAACACTAGATGGTACAAAGTGTATAGAAAACATCAAACTCTTTGTATGATTTTCAATTACATATATATGTGTTTGTAATGATGATAAAGTAGACTTCAGTGAGATTCCAACTTAATTCGAAATTCAAAATTTCATTCATTTTTTAGCACACATGGACCTTTTAAAGTTCTCCTAATCTCAGAAGGATCCAAAAATTCGTAAATGAATTGTACCCAGCTGTACAGTACTTGGCAACTCTCAATCATCCCCCTCATTTTGCCATCCAAAAGAATTTTACATAATATATAATATAACTAGCATTTTTTGTCTTGAATAATCAACATTCAATTCTTACGCAATTGGCCAATCAAGCACACCAAATTTGGATTTCAAAAAAATAAAATTCCATATTTAGTAAATTATTTTGTTTAATATTCATTGTTTTACATGATAATTGATTGAAAACCATTGGTGATGAATTTTTTAAATTTGGCTATGGCAATATATGCATGAAACATCTACACACACATCTTTCCTTCAATAAGCATCTCCAAGAAGTTTTAGAATTTCTTCACAAAGGTTTTAAAAGTTGGGGTGAAAAATAGATATCTCAAAAAATAGATATTGGAATTAGATTTTTCTATATGACCTTCAAATTGTTACTAATTTTGATCATCTAACCATAACAGTCTAGTTGCTTTGCCAAAATTTAATTACAATGAAGATATATCTATTTTTCAAAATTTGGACATTATCACTCCAACTTTTAAAACCGTTGTGAAGAAATTCTAAAACTTTTTGGAGATGCTTATTGAAGGAAAGATGTGCGTATGGATGTTTCCTACATATTGCCGCAATCAAATTTAAAAAAATTCATCATCAATGTTTTTCAATGAATTATTGTTTAAAATCATTCAAATTTAATGAAACAAATCACCCAAAATGGTGTTTGGGTTTTCTGAAATTCAAATTTGATATACTTGGGTCCAAAATGATCTTAAACTACCCTAGGTGATGGCCAAATGGTAGGGACTTCTGATGGAATCCATGAAGTTCCCAGTTCAACTCCCCACGATGACGTTGTTCGTGTGGAGGTTCTTCATGCTAGCACACAAGGAAGGGGTTTGTCCCTCCACTTATTCCTAACAGGGATTAGGTCCATGGATTGCCATGGCTGTGTCAAGTATGTCCTAGCTACGGCCCTCAAAAGTTGTATATTTCAAAATAACAAATAATAAAGAAATAAAATTGGTATGCTTGATCAAAATTGCGTGAATTGAATGTTAATTATACAAGATAAAAAATGTTAATCATATGATACATTTTGCAAATAAAATTCATTGGCAGTATAGGGTGGACAATTGAGAGTACTAAGGTACTATATATGGCACTATAATTCTTTATCAAATGTAGGTGATTGATATTCATTCTCAGCTTATTAGTTTTTTCTAACCCTAAAAGTCTAAAAGGCTATCTCTTTGTCCAACCACTGGACTTGGATGTTGTGCTTCTTTCTACTTTGCAATAGAATTTCCATTTGTTAAAAAAAAAAGGGGGGGTTGAAAGGTTGTTGAGGACTCAAATGTCTTTTTGATGACTTCACTTGAGATTGTAGGATGGAAAAAAGTATTTTTCATCCAATTTTTTTGAGAAGTTGCTTGAGTATATTTTTAGTGAATAGTATTGCAAGTTGAAGATGCTTTGAATCCATAAATCTCTCCCTGCAATGTATTATGGCCATTTCTCTCTATTTACTTTTGATGTGAATTTTAGCAATAAAATTGATATTTTTAAATTTGAGACCAAATAATGAAATGGAGCTTATGAAGAGCAATTTCTATTCCAACTGAAAAAAATTGGGAAATTTGTAATTTTCAATATTTTATAGCAATATGAACTTTGGGCCTATAATCATGTTTTGTTGATGTTATGCACTATAATATATGTCTATGGTAAAACTTCCAAGTTTTTTTTGTATATTTTGTATTTGATATAAATTTTTTTCATTGTTTTCTTATAAAATTTTTAGTAATTTCAATTTTTTGACTTGTAGTGGACATATGACTTTACCTTTGAAAAATAAAAATAATTTTTTTTAGTCAAATCCAATTGCAAAATGGCAATAAATAGAGTGATGGACAATGAAGCTTGAAATCAATGGTCATGGGCTCGTATTTCCAAGGTTAAGAGACAAAATTATAATGGAAAGCCATAAAATTGTTAATTCTAAAATGATGTTGAGACCAAAAGTAGCCAATAGATAACTTTCAAGATTAATGTAGATATGAAGAATGCACCTACTCATTCAAAAATCAAATCATTTTTGCCATTATATCTTGGTGATAGGTTTTGTCCTTTCATGGTTTATCAATGCTAGGCATTTTCCCAAATGCATGATGGCCCACCAACAAACTCAACGTGGGACAATCAATTCTCAACTCCATTGGGCCACATGTCATAGTAGGGAATAGAAAACCAATTTTGGACTCAGAATTAAGCTTATGTAGCTAGGAAAAGATTTGGAAAGGCATCCTTGGTAGAATCGTGGTAGAATTTGTAGAGAGAAACTCCACAAGTTCAACAATGTTATGGCTAGTAGATAAAATGTACTCCAAATACAAAATACAAGTAGATGTATGTATACAATATAATTCTTGTGTGTTAACCCCTAAAGGACCAAACTTTGTTTTTTGGCAATGTAGCATTATTGGGCAGCTCATTCCGAATGGAGTTTGTTTTTTTTTCTTTGAAATTTTCATAGAACATTTGGACAAGGTTTTTCTTTTAAGGTCCAACAATTTTCATAACTTTTGACTACATGGTTAAAAGTTATTGTATAATATGTAGTGGTTTTTTTTTAGATGGAGTAATGGACAGTCTGGGTAGATATTAAAAAACCACTTTTTTTAGAAACAAAATTTTGAAATTGATTTTCTAAATTTAGATATACTAGAAAAGCTTTGAATAATTCCATTTTGATAAATGAGATGAAATTTATGAGGAGTTTTAGTTTGTGGGCAGTCATGGATTCTCTACTCAAAAATAAACTTTGAAATCTTTTATTTAACTCAATTTTTAATATTTTTGGAAAAAAATAAAATCAATAGGTGTAGATTTTTTTAAAGCATTACAACCATTGGAATTGGCATTTTTCAATTCCATAAAAAAATTCTTGACAATTTAGTATTTTGAATTATTATCTACTTCTTTCTACTTACTATTTTTTTCCTATATGTTGTATAATTCCAAATGATCTAAAATTTTTCAAGCATGTAGCTAACTTGTCTTGAAGAATGAATCCAAATAAGTCCCACTAACATGGACAGTTTTTCATAAAACTTTGACCTTGCAAAGTGCAACTTTTTGTATTTTCACAGGGCCAAAAAACATGATTTGTGTCACTTCAAACACTAATATCTTGCAATCTATAAGGAGGAATTTTTGAATTTTTTCTACATCTTCTCAAACCAGTGTACTACAAGATCCTACGGTAATATGTGTTCAAAATTTATTTTCCTAAAATTTGGCAATAAAATGATAGTTTTGGAGCTATTACCTAAAAATAATAATTCTAAATTGATGTTTTCCATTGAATGTTTTTCCACCACTTTGATGGGAAAAAAAATTAATAATCTATACCACTTAATTAGTCATGACACATGGTATCATAAAAAGACAAATTTTTACTAAAGGACCAATAATAGTTTGTGATCCTTTAGTATATCTAAATATAATTGTGTACAAGTGGCTATACTTGCCAATGAAGTTATTTTGGACAATGCAACCTACAAATTTACTATCATTTAATAGCCATTGTTGTAGAATGTAGACTATTTCACTACAATAAATAAAAACATAGGTGTAATTACTCTTTCATTGATTGGTCAAGTTTAACCCCTTAAAAACCAAGGGATAGTCCAAATTTTCCAAATTGTGGAGGCATAATATAAAATTCAAATAATTATAATTATAATTTAATATATAATTTTAAACAAAAATTATCAAATTATATCCATTCAGTTAGATCAATTGCTTTTACAAACCAATTATTTCAAATTTTCAATAAATTTGAAAATACTTTCAAAACTTGATTATATATATTGAATATTTGTAATTTTCAGATGGTTATTTTTCTTTTAAGTTCAAATGTTAAGGTTCAATTATGGTAATCTTTTAAGGCTTTAATTTTTATTATATATTCAAGTTGATTTGAAGGGTTATTTTTTATTTAAAAATAATAATTTTTGACATCCAACATATTTACGACCCCTTGAACTATGGGAGATGTGCTTTAGAAAGTTGTGAAAATCTCTATTATATAAATGTAAAATAAATAAATAAAAAATTTGCAAATATTTAGATGGATGAAAACACAAAGATTTTGTATGTTCAAGCTATGTGTACATTCATTAGTTGTTTCAAATTTAAACATTAAGTCCTTTACAGATTAAATACACAATAAAAAATATTGACCTAAAGACAAAGAGGAAAAACTGGTTTGCGGGGTTGAATTGTGCAAGAGGCCTGAAAATTTATCTTGAATCTTAGAAGACAATAAAGCTCTTATGTTCTTCATAGGACTATCAATGATGTCCAATAAAAATTGCATTGTTTGAAATTATATATTTAGAGATTTAAATCTAAAATTAGAAATAATAAAAGTAAATCATTTGTATATTATTAAAATTAAAGTTTTATTGGTTGAGAACTAATTTTTTTTAATATTTGATTGAATTTACTATATTTCAGAAATTTATTAATTTAATGAATTAAATTTGTAAGTATAGAATATCTTTGTATTTTATCCTAATACTAAATTAATCAAAATAAAATTGTCTTTACTACTAAATTCTCATTGTTTGTCAAACTACATAAATACAAATAATTTTTAGATGTCTAGATGGACTCAATTAGCTAGGTAGATGACATTTAGGTTGGATAGATGGCATAATAACAAACGATTTTGGACTAACCATTTTTAGGTTTGATTCACCAATATTTAAAAATATTCACCTTGATCTATAAATTATTTTTTGTATGTACCAATGTATGAAGGGTGTATACAAACTCTAAATACACTAAGTGTAAGGAAATATTGAAATAAACTTATAGTGGAAAATGACAAATTTGAATAAAAACGTTAATGTTTGGGCTTGTCCCAAAATTCTCTTCACCATAATATAAATTACTCAATTGTTGGGGTTGACAACTCTTCCAAATGATACCTTTTTTCCTCCAAATAGTACTTGGGTATAAAATAAATGATAGAATTTTTGCTTTTGTGCAATAAAAGACATATGATTGATTAGAAGATATTCATCCCTAATCGACTAAGACCTTTTTCCATTAAAAAAACACTCAAAATTACCATATCCATTGCAAAGAGCAAAAAAATTTTAAAATTGTTTTATTGTATATCTAACCATGGGATCTTATAATAGACTAGTATAAAAATGTATGGAAGAATTTTAGAAACTTTGACCACATAGATTGCAAGATATTTGCATTCAAAGTAAAGAAAACAACTTTCAATTTTGCACCTTACCTGACTAGATTTTTGGGCTTTGAATCTTTTTAACTTAAATTTTTTGTACTATTGATTTTGATGTTCTAAATTTCTATATTGAATAGTTGAGTTAAGAATTTGAAAAGAAAAATTCAAGAAAAAAAACAGTTAATTTTTACTCATTAAAAAATTGTTAAGTAGAAGTAGATTCAAGATTGAAGGAAAAAGTAAACCGTTAATAGCTCTAAGATGCAATTGAAATACAATAAGCTCAATGATGATATTGTTGTAGAAAGCAATCATAACCTTGTCTAACAATTTTTTGGGAAAATTGTAAAAATTGCTTTCACAAATGAATCCTATAAGTTCTTTTTTCAAAAAGATGCTTAGATTGTTCGAAAAAACTAAGACTATCCATAACTTTCTCATCACTAGTCCAAATAGATTGAATCAAAGCTTCAAATGTAGACAAAATATAAAATTTTAGGAAAATAAATTTTAAGTTTATTTTGATTTTCTATGGATTTTTTGTACTATCCGTCGACCTCCATTTTTGACTTATTGCACCATAACTTTTTCTCCTAGGTACCAATTGGAAAAAAATTATATATCCACAAAGCTCTTGCAAAACCGCACATACTCAAAAAGTTTCAAAAACATTCACTACAAATTGAGACAATAGGAACCTACTCGGACCCAAATTGTCCCCTAAGGGGACAAATAGTCCTTTAGGGATTAATATAGCGAGTTGCACAAGTGAGGTAAATATGTAAATGACACCCTAAGCAAATAATGAGCCTTTCTGATTTGATGAAGTTATGACTATACAATCTTAGCAAATTGCATAGATGGAGTAAACAAGTGATCCACACTATAAACACATGATTTTCCTTTTTGACTCAATGAAGTTTAAAAGCATTGTATATAGAGATGCTCTAATTCGTGGTCAATATATTGAATGTTTGTAAGGTAACATGTCTTGAAAGTGACTGGGCTGTTTAGATTGCCCCTATAAAATGGTTTAGTATGCTTAATACAAAAACTGAAGAACTGATATGCAAAAGTGCATTATTTGTTTTCACATGGTATTGGGACAAAATAGAAAGTTGCAGGGGCAAAATTTAACTTTGAGATGGATGAAAAGAAAAAGGGCAATGTAACGTACACAAAAAGTTATAAATAAATGAGAAGCCATAATTGTTCTATTTTCAATTAGTACAAACATGGAAATGAATGTTCCATTTTCAATTAGTGAGGGACACTTTTTGAAACCCATGTTGCATGCCATTCAAGAAGATTGCTTTTGGGATACATCATGGCCCATTCACAAAATTATGCAATGTGATTACTACACCACCTAAGAACTAAAATAGCATCCTCCTAGCTTTCACTTCTAAAAATTATAACTAAATGTTCACCATTTTGAAAATTATGCAACTTCTTGTGTTCGATGTGGATTTCATTTTCCTTCTACTAAAAAATCACTGGAAATTGATCCACCGCACCAACCAACCCCAATTTTGATTCACTTGGGAAATGATCAATTCTTAGACCTTTTACCTTATCCCACAATAACCTTGAACAGATGCAACAATGTATTGTTATTAATATGGTAGAACCACCCATTGTCGACCAGGGACCCATCTCCAACTTGTAGAGTGTACTAAGGTAGAACTACTCAATTCCGCCAGTCACCTAATTCCGCCACCCTACTTTTGGCCCCAATTCCGTCAAGCTCTTAATGCAAATCCACACACTTTTATGACAATTTCAGAGCATTAATGCCTAAAGAGATAATGTGTCAATTTTTCATTGGTGGAGGTTCAAGTGCCAATAGATACATGTTCAATTGGTTATGGGGTGTTTGTGAGACGTTTCTGACCCCACTCTATGGGCGGATTTGTAATTTCAGGCAGCCCACTTCAAAAATTCATAGAAATTAGAGTTTTGATTGGAAAATTATAATTTCACTTGGGTTGGACTTGTGAAACAAGCACACATCTCTGAAAAATATATCCCCCTCTCAGAGTTGGCCTCAAGAGAGTCAGATTATAAATCAGGGTGGTAAAGGGTAGTTCCACCTTATATCCAACCAAGGTTGCAATAAAATTTCAACCAAAGCTTTGAATGTGTTTTTTCTCCTTTTCAAAGTTAAGACTAATTGAGTCATGACACATGTCTCAAAGCAGTGAGCAGAAAATAATTCTTGAATGATCGGCATTGGAAGATCCTACATGTCAGCTATAGGTTAGGACTAGCTGCGGGCTTCCAAAATTCATAGTAATTTCAATTCAAGGTATAAAATTACAGAAAAAATTTCAATCCCCTTGATTTCTATCTTCCTACATGGCAAAAAAATTACACGCCTTATACTGCTCCAAAACATGCAATAATTGCTTAAGTGGACGACAATGGGTGGTTCTACTATATTCATTCTCTGCAAGCACTTATTCAAGAGCACTTGTTCAGACTCGGTGACGGAAATGCAGATGTCCACTGCATCTCTATTTAAGACAACTCAGGCACTATCATTGCAATAACTTAGTGTGGATGCCCCCTCTCCAGAGTTCAGACACATTTACATCTTGATGTACTGCACATCCTTATCAACAAAAGCCACTGGCAGTCTTCCCTACATGTTTCAATGAGGTCAAATTTATGTGAGTCTGTCAACCTCAAACAGACTCGCTTGGCATGCAATGTACAAGCATCTTCAGACACATTTAATGCATCTTCAGGAGTTACAAGTTACTGCACATTCTTAGAACAAATTAAAGCCTTCTCCACATTTTTTTTTTTTACACAAGTAAAGAGTACTTTACTGCAGGATAAAAAATGGAAGGACCCCAGCCGCATATGGCCTAGGGGGGGGCAAGCAACAAAAGACTTCTCCACATATTTCAGAGTAAGGTAACAGGTCCAGAAATCGCCCACCTAAGAGCTGAAACTGAATTTTGGGGAGGCATAGCTTTTTCACATAATTTTCAGTAAAATTTTCTTGAAAGGCAAGTGGCATTGGCATCTAACCCAAGTCATTTCATATTTTTTGGAGCTTTGTGGAATTAGTTATAAAACTTTGAAATCGAAATGGCATAGGGCTCCAAAATCGCCCACCAGTCTTCCTAAATGTGCATTGTTTGTACATTGCTAAGGGCTAGGAAAAAGCAACACGTGCACATAGTGTACATTTGAGGATGTGGGTGGTTTTAGAGCCTATGCAATTTCAAAGCTTGAACATTACCTTATCCCCATTGTGGGTTGGTCACTTTGCCATGCCAAGGGTTGTAGGGCAAACTCAAGTAAAGCTTCTCTCTAGTTGATCCTAACCTTCCCCACCATCTCCCGGCTTCCCCACCATAAATTAATAAACCCCTAAAAATGTGGTGTGTGTTTTTTATATTCAAGATTCAAGTTCCTCAAGATCATTTGTGTTGTGTTCATTCAATTGTATGTGACAAGGATGACCACAAGAAATAAACCAGGATCACAAAAATGTGTTAGAATGTGGGCTCAACCAAGAAGTGAGGGGAATTTGAATCCTAGTGAGTTTTGAAACTAAACTCCAAATTTCATTACATTGGGCAAACACAAATGATGGAGTAGGGACTAGCCTCCATGACCATCCCTACAACGATACCTGCCTTATCTAAGAACATACCCACCTCCAACAATCCAAGTATTAGCCTTGGATTCAAATGGGCAAGTAGCTAAATTTGACAAATAATATGATTCATGAAAGGAGTGGCTACATATCCACCTTTATTTTTGCACACTTGTTAATTGCTTGTCTAACCAATTTTTTGTCAAGTTTTGGATCTTCCATTTCACACTTTTACCAATTAATTTCCCAATTAAAGGCACTAGCTAACAATGAACCAACAAACGGTTCTCCTGGAACTTTGGACTATTGTTTGAGGTTTGGATTTTCTGAAGGTTGTGACTACGACTGTGGGGAGATGGAGCAACGGCATGAGCAATTACAAGAGGTGATTGCACAAGCCAACCACAGTTCTGATTTGAAAACAAATGAGGTATTTCTTGACTCTTTGAGTGATTTCATATCGAATACCAATGGTGAGCCATGGAGACGAAGAGGGGTAGCCGCTTGAGGAGGACTTTTGTGCATAGAGACAGGGAGTTGTGTCATGACTATTTGGTCCAAGATGCTCCCACTTAGTGTATAAACTAACAAAGTTTAGGCATTGATTCCAAATGCGGCGAGAATTGTTTCTTTGGATTGTGAACTCTATATGCACTTTTGACTCCTACTTTCTCCAACAAAGAGATGTTGCCCAGGTCCTTTGGGTTTATCTTCTTTGCAGAAGCATACAATAGGTATCCGCGTCATTTGGGAGAAGTCCATGAAGCAATTTGTCTTGGCAATTTGAGAATACTCGAGGCATTGTACACTTGTGGATTTGTGGAGACAAATGGAGATCAATACCCAGATAGAAGCATTTCACCAATAAGTTAATGCAGGGAAAGTTTCAATTCAACATTTTCAACAGTTTTCAACAGTAAAGAGGGGCTGCAATGCAAGGGAGAGAAAAACTCGAATCCAACCCATGAACTTCTGGTATCCATGCACAGAACGCATGGATTCTTGTTCAGTTGTTGTGCGCAACCAACTGAAGTCTGAAATCAATAATGTCGAAAAAAAGTAAACCATTAAATATTTCTCTCCCTCTGCACACTCGTCAGAGTCTTATCCTGGAGGAGATGGAGATCAGGAGATGTAATAAAAGCAACCATACCCCCTGCAAAATAATACACCTGCAAACTCACTGAAGTTTTTCATTGAGCCTACAAAACGTCAAAACGGCAACTGAAGTTGCAGAGAGACCCGGCCCTGTTCTCCGCATCCTGAGAAATCGCAAACACGCTCTCTCAAAATTGCCACTTGTCACTAGTTCTCAAACTCGAACTCTTCCAATCCTATATGAAAGAGATACCATAGCAAGCACAACAGTTGAAATACAGGCAGTCAATGAAATTTCGCAGACTTGGGTGCGGTCTACATAACTTAACTGCCAATTACACTGGTAAACTTAACACCTAAGTGCTCGACCTAAATATAGTAAGATTACTTCTAGAATTTTATAAAAAATAATTGAAACTCCCCCTATTCAAGTAGGACATTTTATCTTCTTTCCGTTCATATACGAAGCTTTCTCAATAAATATCAATTGATAACAATTGGACGAAGTGCAATTTTCGTGACATTCATCACCCATGTTGGTTGATCTCAGGGGTTTACTTAGAGACTCTAACCGGAGATGGACAAGATGTTTCGGGATAGTCGAAGGTCTAGACGGAGTTCAACAGACGTGCGAAGAATTTTCTACAGTGCTGTATGTATATAACCGGCAGCTCACTCGATCAAGAATCCTATCCAAGGCTTGGGAGTGTACTTCCTGCACCTGGGAGTGTCACTGAGTTACCAACTGCAGTAGAGGAATTATTGATGTGGACAGAGTGAATGCATTAATGGGAGAGGTATATCGTGTCTGAGCTTCGGGAGTATATAATTATCCAATTGCTGTGAGGTTCCCCAATTGTGGTGAGTCCTCCAGTTGTGAGTTCATCCGGTTGGATTGAGTAGTCCCAATGGCTGCTGCCATGAGAACTTCGTTGTTGTTCGTAGCTGCTGCCATGATCTTTGGTTGCTCCGTCTCTGGCGCCGTGGCTGCTGATATGACGGACCTCGACTTCATTCCGGAACTGAGGCAACGGCAGGAATTCGGCAACGATGACTTTGTGTTCAAGTTTGAGAGGACGACTGACTTGACGCCGTTTGGGAACCTCCGACCCATGTTCGTGGACTTCAACCCCGCTCTTGCCACTCTGCCTGGTGATGGAGCTTCGCAGAATTTAGTCACGGTTGGGCCTTGTGCTATCAATCAGCCTCACACTCACCCACGGGCCACTCAAATTTCTCATGTGACGGAAGGTAGGGACTCCTTTGTCACTCTACAAACTCCTCAGTCCCTCTTCCGTTACGAGGTTTGTGAGATATTACGGTGTAATTGCATATTCTAGTTCATTTGGAGCTGGAAGCTTCAGCTGTGTACAGTAGGCATGATGTGTGGATTGGTGTGCAGTTTGGCGTAATTTATGGTGTAGAAATGACATGTTTTCTGAACTGGATTTCATTGATGTTTTGATCCATCGATCAGGCGATCTGTTGTTTGGGTTTGCGGAAGAAAATGGCGGGCGGCACTTCGTCGGAGGAAATGTCACGAAAGGCCAGACTGTCATCATTCCTCAAGGTGATGGAGCTTGTCCCACAGCATGACGAAAAGAGGTTTTCTTAATCAATCACATTGGCCACTGGTTACAGTATAAATGCATTAGGGCCCTAAATCTGTACTGTATTAGCTTCAGATTATTAGGAGCTTAGGACTTCTTGGTCATCCACATATACCATGTCCCATGTTGTGGGATTTGTCCTTTACCACTAGTGCAGTCATCTGTTAAAACAACAATGGGGAATGTACCAACAGTTGGCTGATCGAGATTGAAACAATTTTAGCAGCTTTTCCAGCCTCACAATTTTGTTTGAACATGTGGTCGGGTTTTCACTTGTGAGGTTCTTCAATGTCCCCACTGATACCTTCTACGTACTTCTAGAATTGGAATTAAGTTGGATTTATCGTATGCTGGTGTGCAGGTTTGATCCATTTCGCCCAGAACTTGGGCTGCAAGGAAGCGCAATTCATTGCCAGCTTCCCCCACCGAGACCCTGGAACTCAAACCACGGCCGTGGCCTTCTTCAACTTGCCCATCGAGACTATTCGAGCCACCACAGGACTCAAGGACTCGGAGATCATGAACATTCTAGCCAGCGTCACCGCCAACCCCAACCCCTCATTGGACAGAGTGTGTGCCAAGACGTGCGGCATCAAGTATTGATTCATTCATTCTGGGCACCATTAAGCTAACTACAACATTATCAGCAATTATTTTGCTGACAGAGGGCGATACCATATATTTACAGTATATGTAACTTAGGTAGCGGCTGGAGCAATGCCTCCCATGGCCAATAAAAGTCATGTAGCTCTGTACCATTTTCCTCCGGTAGATCTAGTTGAATGAAAAGGTCTACTACAACCTGTGTTTGCTTTACACAATATGAATGCAGGACCAGACGGAGAGCTGCGAGTTCCTCAATGTGTTGTTTATGACGTCTTGAAAGTTTTCTTGAGTTGTGTGCAGTATTATTAAGTGACGTGCACAATTTGGTCGTGCTTCATTAACCCGGGGTGGCAATTCAGTTATAATCGGCCGGGCTGTGTGGCATAATAAATCAATTTAGACTTGTTTATTCATTTATAATAACTTATAATAAGTTCTTTTAATAGAATCTTCTAATAAAATTTATAATAAGCCCTAAAATTCAAGGACCTTCTTGTCTTCATACCTTTGCATAATAAAATGCCTTATTTCTCACTTATTATGTGTTTTATCCAATTATAGATAAACATTTTTTATACCCAAAATACATATTATGAAAGATCTCAATGTCCTCTTTCCAATGAGATATATCATCACAGTCATAAGTGATTAAGTCAGAGTATTTATATCATCACACTCATGAGTAATTAACCCCTAAAGGACCAAACACTGTTTTTTGACAACATAGCGATTTTGGGCAGCTCACTATGATCGGAATTTTTCTTTTTTTTCTTTGAAATTTTCACATAAGATGTGCCCAAGGAGTAGTTTTAAGGTCCAACATTTTTCGTAACTTTTGACTACATGGTTAAAAAGTTATTGCATGATATGTCATTTTCATTGTTCGGCGGGCAGCCGGGGCAACAAAAAAAACTTCTTTAAAAATCACTTTTAAAAAAACTAAAATTTGAAATTGGTTCTTTAGATTTATATGTACAAGGGAGGCTTTGAATCATTCCATTCCGATCAATGAGTCAAAAGTTATGAGGATTCTTAGTTTGAGGGTAGTTATGGAATCTCTACTCTAAAATAAACTTTGAAGTCCTTTATTTAACTCGATTTTCAATATTTTTGAAAAAAATAAAAAAATTGGGTGTAGATTGTTTATTACAACATGATTACAATCGTTGGGATTGGCATTTTTCAATTTCATAAATAAATTCTTGACAATTTAGTGCTTTGAATCATTCTCTACCTCTTCCTACTTACTATTTTTTTCCTATATGTTGTACAATTCCAAATGATCTGAAATTTTTCAAGCATGTAGCCAACTTGCCTTGAAGAATAAATCCAAAGAGTAACCATAATTTTGGACATTTTTTCATACAAATGTGACCTTGTGGAGGGCAGCTGCCCGTTTTTTTGCAGGGACAAAAAAAGAATTTTTGTCAATTCAAACGCTATTATCTTGCAATCCACTTGGTGGAAAATTCTGAAATTTTTTCCACATCTTCTTAAACAAGTTTACTACAAGATCCTATGGCTACAAGTGTCCAAAAATGTTTTTTTTCTAAAATTTGGCACTAGTATTAGAAATGGCAGTTCTGGAGCAGTTTTGGTGAAAACATAGTCAAAAACCTTTAGGGGTTAAGTCATCAATAGTATTTTATAAAATAAGATATAATAACTTATAATAAATGGAAGTCCCCCCCCCCCCCCCCCCCCCGATTCATCAATTTCTTATTAGCTAGTGACCATTATATATTGGAAGCCTCTAAGCGTAACATGCTTGAGTAATAGGTAGAGCACCTTTGACAACAATGCAATCAAATTGTGTATTTCTAGAGCAACGTTGATGCCAATTCAATCGAAGTTGGAGCTTTGCAATAACTCTTGCATGTGAACAATGACTAAAGGATTGGCTTTATGAGTTTTTATTTGTTCACATTGAGCTCAAACTAGTTTGAAATTTCTATGTATACCCTTCAGTACTTCGGGCTATACTGGCCACATATGAGCAGGCATAATTGAAACAAATCTTCAATTCCTCCGCACACTGAGAGACATACACATCCCTCATGAGCTACTTGGAGAAATCCTCAAATAGTTTCAGAAAACAAATGGAGGCGTTGACTTCACCCCCCAATTAATCCTACGGGCTAATACCTAACCAAAGAGCTTGTAGAATGAAAACAATTGACTTTGTTAAGAGACAACGTGCCTCCTTATTGATGTAGTGAAGAAACACTGAGAATGAACTTAAAAAATAATAGATAGAAGAATGCCATATTGATCTCAAAGACCCTCTTTTCTTTACAAATATGAAGAAATCCTTATTCTTTCAGAACGTCTAGGGGGTCAACAACCCTACGAAGGTATAGGTAGTGAAGAAATACTTTCAATTGGTACCCAAGGACACGGACATTATTTGACTACAAGAACATCATTTAAAGGGAGACAAACTTGAAAGGTTGGACTGCATCATCTAGCCACAAGCGTTCTTCTTTAGGAGGGAAGCCATAATAGGGTTTAGCCACGCCTTAGGAGAAGCAGAGTTAAAGAACAAGTGGCATTTGCATGTGAATTGCCCCCCACATCTTTCACTAGATAGCAAATTCAAGACACTCGTAGTGTGGAAGGGCACAATGGATTTACCTCAAAGAATTACCAAGAGGCAATATATCCATTCTCAATATTTATGCGTCAAATTACAAATCCAACCTCAATAGGAGAATAATATCCATTGGCAAAAGGAAGGTCTTCTCTATCTTGATAGATGACCTAGCAATCACCAATCACTTTGTAGACAATGGAAGGATTAAATACTCGTAGAAAAATTGATGAAGAGATGGTTTGCATTCACTAGCCCACCTTGACAAATGTTATTCATTCCAACAAGTCGGAGCTTGCCTCCTACTGTCACATGCTATACCATCCAAGCAGATTGTGTATACGCCAACCACCTCCCAATAGCCCACATAGTGTATTAGCTTCTTCCTTTAGCCTTGAAGAAGTTGACATAGAAGATGAGCAACTTCCTCAGTGATCTTGAGGTGATGGCAACAATTTTTTGAATTTAGCTTCAACACCTCAACCTTGACTTCACAAGGAAGCTAAAGTGGGTTAAGAAATTTTAAAAATAGTTTTGTATTTGTGAAGCATAGGAGAGGAGAGAAAAAAAGTAGAGTCTTTTCTCCAAAAGGATCTCGCCTCCTTCAATGTGGCTCTTCAAGAAGATTCCCACAACATAGGAATCCAAGAGAACCTAGCTGCAATAATTGCTCACTTAGAAACCTTTGAAAAATATACAATTGAAGGACAAAGATTAAGGAGTCATGTGAAGTGGCTAAAGGTTGGCAACTCATGCACCAAAGAAATTTTTCAGGCATCAAAGCCCCACTCAAGAGTACCCTATAATTCTAAATTAGAACACAAACATGGGCATTAGAGTAGAACTAGGGTCTCTAGATACCCAACTTTCCTTTTCTAATATTGGGCCAAAAATTCCCACATGTTACCACCATGGCATCTAAGGCAATGATGTTAGATTGAACTCGGGGTGGCACCAATCGGTTTAGGGTGTTGGAAATGATATAATAAGTGTGTACCCAATGCACCATGTCCCTATTTCTAATTTAAAAATGAATATAGAAACTCATGTATTGATGCAAGACTTGTATCGAGGACATGACTAGTAGTGGAGCCACCAATGTTAGTCTTTGATGTGATGTTTTGTCAATTTGGTGGGAATTTCAAATTGGTTCAAATCTAATCTTCAGTACGAGCCATTGCCCCAACTCCAGAAACTCAATGCTAATTTCTGTCTATAAACATTGTTTACCTGTGTATGATTTGTAGTTGTAGTTTGGTGGAAATGGTTTATTACTGCGTGAATTGTAGTGAATGCATGAACTATTTGGAAACGGCAACTACTGGTTCTTGGTAGCAACTGTTGTTCTCGGTGGCGATTTTTGGTTCTCGGTTTAGAGTGGATTGTGAGCGGATTTAGAGAGTGAAGAATAGAAACTTGTAGACCTTGTTTGTAGGTTGTAGCAATGACGCTCCACAACACACACAATGACGCAGAAGAGTGGATTCCCACCAGATATGAGAGATTGTCATGGGTGAGGTTAAATCCAAGCTGTAGGAGAACTTGGGCTAGAGAGGCTCGCCGGCATGGAGATGATAGCATGAGAGGGTCTTACAAAACACAAATTGTGGGAGCATCTCCAAGTTGGCATTCCCTCTAAAAATCCATGCTCATTAACATCATTGTACATTGTTAGGACAATTATTGAAGTTAGTAGCTAACAAGCTCAAACCGGAAACCCTATCTACACCAGAAGCCAAAGCTAGATGGTACTCGCGGCCAATAGTATAATAATGATTGAAGTATACTAAAGAATTGGACGTCTTCATTAAAACAAGTCCATAAGTTGCCAACATGAACAACAAATGTACGCGTACCCGCAACATGTCCATTGCTACATACGCCGCACTTGAGTGCTATCTTGCCAACTCATCATGTATTGTCCATAGCTCATTGGTGGGCATGTTTGATGACAACGTCCCAAATTGACTATATAAATGAAATTATGCCTTTCCCAAATACCAAACAATTCATTTCTAAGCCAAAAGTACCAGGGATCCAGAAACCCCAATTTTGTTCTAATGGTTGTCAGAACTGACCAACATAGCTTGGAAGTGATCAACTCCAATTTCTACTCCCGTTTGTATGCTGCACCGGACTGCTCCATGGCTCAAATAGAAGCATCTATCTTTACATTGAGTGCAATTAGCAATAAATTCACGACAACAATGAAAGACACCCTTTCCACAACAATTTTTGAGAATGAGTTGAGTGAAGCATTGCAGGGACTAAGCCGAGGAAAAGCCTTGAGCCTTGACGTAATCACCACCAAGTTCTACCAAAAATATTGAGATCACACCAAATCAAATTATTTAGACATGATAAATAAGGCGATTTGAGACAAAAAGTTGCCTCTCAATGTTACCAATGGACTAATCACGCCCATCCACAAGAGTTGGCAAAAAAATAGGCTCTCTAATTGGAAACCTATAACATTTTTCAATGTCGCCTATAAGGTATATACAAAGGCTCTCCAAATCCACCTACAATCCATCCTTATGGAAGTGATTGATCCATACCAGTTTGTTTTACTCCTGCTTAGATCTCGACTAGAATATGTAGGACACTAAGCAAAGATCCATTGTTTGGAAGGCACAATAGATCGATGTTATGCACTTATTAGGATAGAACTGAAACTTTCACTAGAATTTGGTTGTGTTTGTGTATTTACTAAGGGTGGATAAATAAAGGCTCACACTAGCATATGGAAATTATAGAGCTTACAAACTACCGTTGTCTTTGTTAGTTGCTTCAATCAAGATTTTAAGTCAATAGTCAGATACATCTATTGTAAATATGCCATACATCACTCACATTGTTTTGCCTACTCCACCTTATAAAGTGTTCCCAATCTTTTTTAACAATAGAGTTCTTCAAGCAGTGAAAACAGAGAGACTAGATCCTAATATAGAGGTGTCTAGCGAAATAGAAATAGAGTCTCCTGACTTAATCCTTAAAAAAAAGCATATTCTATTTAAACTACATCAAATGAAAATGATCTTCTTTGTTCTATATCTAGCACCCCATTAAATAGTCTTGCGTAGTCTCTATTGTCCCAACCTCTGTTACATCCAAATCAAATTGACCAAGTAAGCATAATGGAATGTTTGAAGAAGCTAGCTAGTATGCATTGCTCTAAAAATGAATTGTCGATTATAGACTTAAGCAGGGTGAAGGACCATCAAGTTGAGTATCTTCCACCAATTTTCAACAGGGATGTCATTTTGAGTTGCCTCCATGTTGCTCATCATGTACTAATTTGACAACCTGCAACTTGGAAAGAATGGACAAGCAGTTCAATGGACACTTGTGATGCAAAGTGATGACGACAAACATTCACAACTCCAACAAACTCAAATTTCATAAGTCATACTACGCTGGTCATCTTACTTGTCAAAATCTAGAGTGTAATTACTTGAAGAGGACTGCAAAACTTAATGAAATAGAATGGACATGTTACCACCTTTCAGTTTTCAGTAGGCAATAATCCTCCTAAAGATTGTACTCTAATTTGTAAGCTTTGTAGAATAGCACCTACGTGTCTTAGCACATGCAATTCAAGGATTTACTATTGCTATTGCAAAAATCCGAAAATGATTAGGATCACTATTCACTTCAAAGTTTATCATCACCTGGTAGCCAAAGGCATGTCTAGAGATTCAATGAAAAAGATTTATGAACTCATTGTAGAGTAGATGGCCAAAATACCAATAGCCACCAACTCTGCTATTGCTCTTTCTACTAGTTAGGACTTTCTAACTGCCTATCTATTTTCTAACGGAGAGGGAGAGAAGGAAAATTTGAAGGGCGAGGAACTAGAGGAGGTTATGGATCGTTTCCAATATTTCAACAGTTCAAACCAGGGTTGTCTGGAACTCCAAACGTCCAACGTCCGCTACCCTTGGGATGTCCCGTGACATTCAGTGTCTTGAAATTTATCGGGCGACGATAAATTGAGCACATCTCCAACATCCACTTGGTCGTTAATTTTACCCGTACGATATGTCTGCCTCAACCAACTACCCATCCAACCCATTTGATCCACCTGATCAATCCGCCTGTCCCGTCTAACCAAACTGTTTGACCATCCTTCCCGACGACCTGATCAATGATCCGTATGCCTGCCCAACCATCCACTCATCTATCCACTTTTGTATGCCTTATAATATATCATTAGAAAAGTATCGTTGAAAGTTTTCCAACGATATATCATGCGTCCGACTTGAACAAAAATTCCAATGGTGGGATTGCTATGAAGATTTGGGTCGGCATGCCGAGTCCGCCCGCCTCGTCTATGCCTCCCGACCGACGACCCATCCACCTGTTCATCCACCCATCTATACGTCTGCTTTTATGTACCCTATAAAATATCATTGGAAAGGTATTCACAAGTCCATCCATCATGTTCACCCCTCTTGACCAATGACCTGTTCGCCTGTCCAACTATGCCTCCGTCTATCCGCTTTTGTGTGTCCCATAATATATCATTGGAAAGGTATCATCAAGAGCTTTCCATTCTTTTTAATGATACTCGTGTGTCTGTCGTCAGTCGTCCACTTGTGCGTTCGTCATAAAATGTAGGAAAAATAGATTTTTAGACCTCATTTTAGCATAGTAGAATATCTTTCTTCAAAAAACTTTGAACTAAATTTTTTTTGGAAATCAAGCAAAGTTTCATTTCTAAAAATTCGTTTGAGGTTTAGACACTCCACCTAAAAATTATGGACAAATTTCAAAGAGGGTGTTTGAAAATGTCAAAAAATGGCTATCCGCCATTTGCCGCCAACCCATCCGCTAGTCTATCTACCAACTGCCAACTGGTCTGCTAAAGGCCGTCCGATAGTACGTCCATTTATTGCCATCCGCCATGCTCAGCTGTCCTTTCGTTTATCATGTTATAATTTTTCGACGGCAACCATTTAATACAGACGTAGAGTCTGTTGAATCTGGACGTCCAAAAAATAAATGTGAATTTGCCTTGGACATAGGAATTCATCTACCTTGCTTCTAACCCGTGTTATTGTCCATGTCCTAGATGCTATTTATGGTCGGCACAAGCCAAATTGGATTCACGATGGTACAACTGGCCGAATTTTTTTGGCAAATTTGGTAAGGTGGAATAGTGTGTGGATTCACATACCCAATTTGTAGTGAAGCACAAGTATCATAGAATCCAGTTTGTTTTTGAGCTAGCATTTTTGCAGAATTTTGGCCTATTTCTGTTATAATTAACAATTTGTGGTTGATTATCGAGTGGGAGTGCGGCTGTGCACAAATATGGAGATTTTCTCTAAGTTACATTATCATTCAGCTAGAAGAATACGCGCCTTGGAATTAATGTACACCACCTAGTTTCTTCCTAGAGCCTCGGGGGGTGCACTTAGTTCTACTACAACAAACCACGTGCAAAAAAGTGGTTTCTAATAAACTATACTTTCAATCTAAAATTTTGAGCATTGTTTAATAATGACTATAGGTTTCTATTGCCAAAATTTCCAACTCAAATAAAATATGAAATGATTTCTAGAAGAGGTTGAAAATGAACTAAAATGGCATGTTTTTCAACTCAAATAATTATAGAGAACACATTTAGATGACCATTGAATTGATATTCAACTCAAAATGAACTTTCAATAGAGAGTTATTTTTAGGAATTTTTTATTCATTTTTTAGACAATCTTTTCTTATATAATATAGAGATGTGAAAGTTATTTTTCAGTTCTATAGTGTATCTTTTTACTTCAAATTATTATAACTAATACTTATTAACAAATAAAAATATCAATAATTCAAAACATAAACTTTCAAAGTAGAAAAATATATTCATATTTTAAAAAAAATTTAAAATTTAAAATTCAAAAAATAGATAGGGGGTCCAAAGTTTTGTTCGTAGGTGGTTTCCAATGAATACTCTGAGTGAACTCCCTGAGCCTGGAGCTCATAAGGTGATGATTTTTTATGCATGTGAAGATTTGGAAAAATGTGCAGGTCTAGTTAAGGCGTTTTATGACACGCAGAAGAAGGTGATGAAGGAATGAAGCAATTTGGCTGCAAAGTTTGTGGCCAAGGAGGATGATCCAAGTCTCAAGTTGGTACTAATAATAAGATTTACATATATTTCTAGTAAATTTACTTATTATCTTATGTCTAGTACTATACTTTAAAACTCACTTAAAACATCCCTTTTTCTTGTAGTGAGTTCTTCAAGTTGTCTTTGTACAACTGATATAAACTTTTGATTTGGGAAAAAAATCTGCCTTGGATGATTTATCAAATTCAAATCACTACAAGAAATATAAATTGTCTTGGAAGAAAAACCTAGCCAACCAAAAGCCACCCCAATAAAATTTTCATAGGTGTATAAATTGGCATTGAGCAAGGGGATGATCAATAGGTTGGAGCTTATAGTGAATGGGCACAATCAAATGAAATATTTGTTTTTCCAATGTCCTTCACTTGATTGCAAGGCTCTCAAAACAAAATTCAATTGCTTCAATCTTTGTGAAAATTATCATGCATGTTCTTAACTATTTATAATTGTAGTTATTCAAAAATAGAAAACTCTTCTTTTGTAAGTATTTGAGATTTGATCCTAGAAAGTCATTTTGCCTTGCATGGGAACTAAACTCAATTGATTGAAGAAATCTTAAATCCATAGTGCCACAATCTTTGAAAATTAGAGTGTAGACTAATTTGATGGTTGCAAATAAGATCGTATGGTTAGAATCTTAAAAAATAACATTAAAAATTTATTCTTTCATTTTAGAAATGACAATTTGGAGGTGATTTTGGAGGAAGAGTCCCCTTGACATTTAGGTGTTAAATATCATGAGTGGTCACATAGGCTTATCCAATTACCTTGGACCACAAGCTAAAAATATTAAAATCTAAAGCCCCAAAGAATGAGAGTATCTAGTGCCAATACCAAGTTGCAAACTTATTGCCATGGTTAGATTTTAGGATGTAGGACAAGAATCTGTTGGATAGAGAGCTCCCTTCACTCCCTTGACTAAAGGGTCATTTCACACTACGTCTCAAGTTCAAATGCCATTGAATTCTCAAAATTTTGATTGGTGGAGAGCTAAAAATTGGGACTTAGGGCTTCACGTTAAGGCCAAGTGCCACATTACTCTAAAATATATGAATGGGAGCACTTTTGGGAAGTTTTGGTGCCAAGGAAGTGGGACTTGGAGGCAAACTAGGTTTAGCCAAATGGAAATCCAATTAGGCTTCAAAATCCAAATAATTTATTTTAATATAAAAAGAAAAAAAAAATACCATATAAGATAGAGTGTGCACTGAAATTTTCTCCAAATCTATCCAACATTACAAATTTGATCCTACATGATGCTAAAATGCTTCCAAAATGATTTTTGACTTAATAGCCATTAGATGGTTTTCATCCCTTAAGGAGGGCTGCTAGTTCTTTAGGGTTCCCAGTCCCCAGAACTTCTTTGCAGCAGTTGGTACAACAATTGCCATGTCATTTTATCTATTTTTTAAAAATCATTCAAACAAAAAATTAAGATTAATTTTTTTTTCAAAAAAAATAAATTTTGACAACAACGTTTTTTAACTGTCGGGGGAACAACTCTAGGAATGCGCTTGAAAATGGCCCTCCTAGCCTCCCAAATCTCATCTAATGTATACAATAGTATACAAGAGACAAGTTGGAACTTAGAATTGAAACTTTGGCCTTCACACTATGAATTCCAAGTCCTAAATTTGTTATTTGTTATTCACCTTTTTACAGCCCCAAAAAATTGGAATTTGGTGTTGAATTGGGACTTAGAAACTTAGAATATAGTGTAATATGCCGCTAAGCCCTTGACTCAAGTTGAGCTCTTCCTTAGCTTATCTAATAAATATACACTAGCTCTAAAAGTCTTGCGTAGATACCTTGGGATTTGATATTTGCTTCACATTCCCATTGACCAAATTTTCAATGGGCTTTAAAAGTACAACATAAAAATTTGACAATAGGTATTTGGATTATCCACATTTTTGAGTGGAAAATTAAAAGATACTCTAAATTTTTGAGTTTCACTTTTATTTTTTGGGCCATTCTTATTTTTTGGAGGTGTTACACGACAATTTAAAAACACCCAATGACACCAGAATGAGTTTTAAATTTACACACTGAATTAGACAAGACTACGTTCTAAACAAGCCTTCATATTTTTGTTGTTGAATAGGCCCCAACATATCAACATGGGATCCCCACATGTAAAATGAGGTCATGAGTTCCAAATTTAAATTCCAAACATGAACTGTAGTTGATGTCCAAAATGAAGGAATCTAATAATTCAAAAAAATTTCAACTATAGAAAAAAATCCAACTTTCATTTGGGATTTAATTGACAATATTCAATCATCTTTAATCTTAATCAACTTATTTCACTACAATATAAGATAAATGCACCAAATTGTATTCAATTTGTTTCATGATGACAAGATAAATACAATTAATCTGCCACTTCATTGAAAAATGGAATTTTAAAACATACACCTTTAGTAACATGAGAGCCTTTGATCTCTTTTAGAAATATACATAAGATTTGAATTTTTCAAATTTAAAAGGCATATTCATATGGTGTTCAAAGAATATATGTTAAAAGAATATATTTTTTTCCATAGTTGCCAACAAGATTCAATTAGAACTAAGATGGTTTAATAATAAAAACCACCGTTAAAGCTTATTTATATATTCTTCAGAGTAATTACTTTGGAGGTGGTTTACATCGAACCAAGGATTTTCTCTTGGATTTATACTAAGACCATACAAAGTTTCATTTCAATTTTCTTGTCTTGGCTCCCCTATTTCTGATGGTCACATTCAAGGGTTTTATTTTGAGCATAAATGAGCAAAGAAATGATATAAGAATACCTTGAGGGGATATTTGGCAATATATTCTTTTATCAGTGGATAAAATCACAATATTACTATAAATTTTTGGTTGTGGCATGCCATTTTTGGGATGAAATTATGATTTTTTATCCATATTTTACATATTTCATCTATATCCATGGATGTTGATAGCTTCATTAACCAATGAAGATTCTTTTCTGTTCTATCCAAAGTAAACAAGAATGGCGTAATTGTGAAGCTTTGTCTTACATAAACAACAATATTAATTTATTGATCAATCAGACCCCTCATCTCCATTTCAACCAAATCCTAACCACGTTGTGCAATGTGAAAGCGGTTGTAATCCTGTAGATAAGATTTGGAAACTGGGATTCAAAAACCACAATCTATGCCACAGTCTCCGTCCAAAAGACACAACCAATAAAAAAGAACCTTAGTCCCATCAATCAAAATAGATACTATTGAATTCGAGCCATCCTTTGCTTTAGTCTTCGTATAAACTTGAAAACCACCCTACAGTTTGAAAGTGAGACAAAGGGCCTACATTCAATGATAGTGTGGGTTGTGTGCAAGATATTTGTTGAATTGTCACCATCCTACCGTAAAAAAAAGGAGTTTGATTGTACATCCATGTGCTTTTATGTCCCTATGGAGTGTGGAAGAGGCCAGAAAGTACGTGCCCCCCACACGCCTCCTTCAAAAGCGGTATTGCCGTGGAGCACCCCCTTGATACTTCGTGGATGCCCATGGCCCCAGAAGATGAGACCGAGAGGGCATCAATGGGGGCATCAATCAGAATCAGGGATTCCCGGGGCTTGCATGTCCAATATTGAAAGGGATTTGGGATGAGGTCATTTGACCATGTCCTTGGGCTGACCCAGAGAAGTGTGGCAGACGCAAGAAAGGGCAAACTGGACACACGCCACCCAGAAAAAAAGGACCATGCTCTTGAGCCTTGCAACGGTGATTTAGAATACAATTGTTACTCCATTTTGTTGGATGTGACCATAGGAAGGTAGGAAGGTGTAAGATTCAAGCCACTATGATTACAGTACCAAACGAGACCATAGGTAGGAGGTCCATAAAGCAACTGTTTAAAAGCTGATAATTATTTCGGGAGGTTTGACTTCTTTGAAATATTTTTCAGTAAATTCTCTTTCAAAGATAAGGTAGGAGGTCCATAAACCGCTCATCTACGAGCTGAAGCTGACTTTGGGGGAGGTCGAACTTCTTAAAATATTTTTCAGTAAATTTTCCTTGAAAGGCAAGAGAATTGGCATCTAACCCAAGTTGTTTCATATTTTTTGAAGCTTTGTGGAATTAGTTATGAATTTCTGAAGTTGCAGAAAAGTGCATTTTTGTGGGCTCTAAAACTGACCACCTCCTCAAATGCACACCACTTGTACATTGAAAAGTGCAAAATGTACCTCTAGAGCTTGATTGGTTTTAGAACCCACTCCATTTCAGGACCTCCTACTTTAGATGGAATTGGCATTTAACCCAAATTGTTTCATATTTTTTTGGAGCTTTGTGGAATTGCTTGTGAATTGTTGAAGTTGAAATGCAATAGTCACTAAAGCAACCCTTTTTTTTAACCTTCTACCTTAGTCTTCGGGCAATGAGCTTCAATATTGTAGTTTGATGTCATATAAATGATATTCTAGTAGTATTTGTAATGATACTATGCATGGTCTTGGGGTGAGAGTTTGTTGTACCATTTAGCAACCATATGTTTAGTGCCAATAAAATGTACACAATATTAGAGAGATTGTTCTCATAGAGCATATATGTTAACCCTCAACCCTGAAAGAATATTGCCTAAAATCGTGTACTCAACTGCAATATTTTTTACTTTATATGCTCGTTTTTTTTTCAAAATATGATCTGATATTTTTCTAGAAATGAAATCATATGCCTCATATATGCCCTAAAATAGATTAATATAATTTGAAATTATCATGAATTTATAAAATACAAGCAAAAGATATTCATATAAAAAATATCTGAAATTTTCTCCAATGTATATTTATAATTTGGAATATTATGTTATAAACTAAAATTCCGTAGCATTCAATAATTATAAAATCAATGGACCGTTGTTGCAAAATTTTGCCTATAGGTCTGGAATAGCATGGGGCTTTCATTGTGGAATACTTTGCATATAACCTTTTTATATCCTTAATTTTCCTAAATAATTCTAAAACTATTATCAAATTTCCTTTTTCTAATTCCCTATCCTATAGTTCATACAATAACTTAAAAACTACAATAGCTAGCTTTAACCTAATATAAGTGATGGATAATCACTCCAAATGTCTTAAAACTTTGCCACAATGTAAATGAGATTTTAAGTACTCACATATAATTTTCTCCCAAATCTAAAGTATTGTTCAACTTTGGTGGACATTTTTTCATTACTCAAGTTTTACTAAGTCTGGACCTCCACACCTTGTAGGTCTGTATCTATTGTAGCCAAGTTTTTTATACAAGATAGTAGATAAGTTAAAAAAACACCCTCCAAGTTTCATAGACATATCACAAAAACTCAATATGATTGAAACTCCCAAATACACCTCTCTTAGCTGCCTTAGATTCCAAATACCTTCATTTTGAAGCTTTGTATCTCCTTCTCCGTAATAGTGTTAGATCTCAAAATTGGTATCACAATTTATCAACTATCCAAAAATTCAAATCCAAAATTTTGCCTTTATCCAACATTTTATCAAAACACAACCCCAAACTCCTCAAATCAATGCTTTTTAAAAATAAAAACACCTGAAAACAAATGTACAATTTAGCATCTAAGTGCATCCTACACCTCAAAACCCACCAAGAACCAAGAGAGATAAGGGATCAACCTTTGCTTCTATACAACCAACCCTAACCTTAGGAAGTTAACCATTGACTAACCTAAACTCTATCCCCTTAATTGTAACATCAACTAGTAACCAACCGGTTATCATTAATCCACATATTGGATAGAAAATATCACATTTGCACATATCACATGTCTTTAATCTTTTTTCATCCAAAATTTGACGATTTCATCCAAGGTTTTCTTTAATTAAAAAAAATTTGGCAAAATCTTCATGAATTTTAGCCAATTTTAGCCAATTTTTTTTTGTGCTATCTAGCATTAGAAAGCCAGAAAAAAAGCCTTTACAAAGATGCCACAACTTCAACTAACAAATGATCCACATCATGAGATCAAGTTTCAAATCGCAATAAAATATGCAATTTTAAGTATTTTACAAGATTTCAAATTGGAATAGAAAGTAGATTTAGAAAGCTTCATTTTGTTAATTGGGTTCAAATTTATAAAAAAATCATTTTAATGTTTAAAATTCAGATTTAGTGTAAGGATATACATGTTGCCAAAATACACTAGAAGAACATCTTTTGTCATCCATTTTTTAGCGTCTAAATTTATAATGATTGAATGACAATTTAAAAAAAATTATTGGTTGCAAAATTTTGGATGATTTATTACAAACTAATGGAGATTTTTTTGCATTGATAGATAACACATAGTTTCATATAGCAAAAATATTACATCAAAATTTGGTTATAATTTAAAAAGCTAATTGAATTTATAAACAAAATTTGACCATATGCTAATGAAATTGGTCTTTTTAAAGTTAACTCCTACAAAAAGAAATTTAAAATTTGTAGTGTTGGTTAAATTTTCTTCTTTAAATGAGAAAATTCAAAAGAGACATTAGTAGGCACCTAACATATCTTCTATAATTTTAGATTCCAACATGTGTAGTTTGCAATCAATAAAGTAAACACAATCAAATCAAAATATTTGTAGTATGCATTCAATAAAATAAACAAAATCTATAGTTGTAGATTTTAAGGCTTCATATTGTTTCAAAATTATGTTAGTCTTCTTCAAAGAATTAGAATGGAAAATAATCTTAGAAATTGGAAAACATTAGGATTATTCTTTAAAGAAGAGTAACCTAAAGGTTGATTTAATATAAACAACAAAAATAATGAAGTAGAGACCACATATTCATCTTTGGTTAAAAATAGAATATATTTGTCTTTGGTGCCTACTTTCACTTCTACCAATGAGAATTTATAGGCATGAGGCATTGAGGCATATGGGGTGAGGGATTGAAGGTAAAGTCCAAAAGCTTGAACCTTCAGTTAAGCCCTTTAAACACAAGAGGAAGGCAAAATTTCCAAATTGTAAAGATGCATTGTAAAATATAAGATTGAAAAGTAATTTAATGATGATGAAAATAGGTGTAGGTCAAACTTCTAAAATTGGATGGAAGAATAATTAATTATTGACTTTTAAGCAAAATTGAAAACCATAATTTATAGATTAGATCTATACAACTATTTTACTAACCAATATTTATCATTAAATTTTGAAAACTCAAATATTTAAAAATTCATTAAAAAGTAATTTTTAGATTTTAGATTTGTAATTTTTGAAGATTTTTTCTTGTTAGTTCAAAAATGTTATTTTGTGTTTGGTGATTTTTTTAAATTCATGTTGTATTTATTTGTTCAAGTTTTTTTCAATAGGTCATTTTAAAATAAAAAAATATATCTTTTGAGATGAAACATATTTTAAACTATAGATGAAGAGTTTTTTAAATCTATATTGTACAAATGTTAGGAAACTAACAAAAGAAATTTTCAAATATTTAGTGGGATGAAAAAAGCAAAGATATCATGCTTTTGAGCCTTGTCTGCATCTATACGTTCAAAATTAAAACATGTGATACCTAACCTCTAAAAATCCAAGGGCAATTTTCATCAAAAATCACTCAAAACTGCCATTTCAATTGCTCAAAGCAAAAGCCATTGAAAATTGTTTTTTTGCATATTTAATTGTAGGATCTTACACTAGGCTAGTAATAGAATGTGTAAAAGAAATTTCACAAACTTTGAATATGTAGGATGCAAAATATTTGCATTTAAAGTGAAGACAACAATTTTCTTGTGTACAAAATATATAACTAGATTACTAGAATTTGAATCCTTTTAACCTTTAAACAATGGTCAAACCCCTCAGACTTGCTTTTGAAAGAATTAACGTACTTCACTAGCAACTTCAACACTCGAGTGTCTAATATTTAATTAAAGATAATAATTAGGCTATTATAATAATAATGATAATAATAATAGTTTTCTAAAGTTTCTAGTAAACTATGGTATTGCCAAAAAATTATTTTTGCATTTTTTTAGAATGTTTCAATCTATTGGACCTACTTCTATAATGAATAAGGCTTGCCAAGTACCACATTTAGGTTGCAAAATTAAAAAGCTATTAATTGTTTACTTTTGTATGCTATGACTAAACTAATTTGAAGGAAGCAACAAGATCCATGCTCTACTTCAAGCAAATTTTTTATTCTTCCTTCGATTGCCCATTAGACAAGGGAATATCATTTAAGGGATAACTTTAAATATTGCATTATAAAGTTCCTAGTTGAAAAATCTATATTGTAGAAAATTGAGTTGAGAATCTAAAAAAATATCCCATCCAAAAGACTTGCATTTCATTCTTTAAATTTTTTTAAAGTAAAAGTAGGTACAAGAAAGTAGAAAAAAATAAGTCATTAATAGCTCTAAGATGGAATTGAAACACACTAATCCCGATGGTGAGATTGTTTTAACAAGTAGTCTAGCAAGCAAATTGAACCTTGTGGATTTTTAGTTTAAAATTGTAAAAATCAAGTTAAAAAATGTTTTCAATACGTTATTTTCTTAAAAAGATGCAATGATCCCCTACAAGACAAAAAATTCTATAACTTTCACATCACTACCAAAGTACCAATAATACAAATTGAATGAATAAAAGTTTTCCATAAAGACAAAAATATTATCTATGAGAAAAAAAAAACTCAATTTTTTCAATTTTTTTCCCAATCAAACTGCTTTTGGAGCTTAGGGTGGTATAAATTTTTGTTCCTGAACAGCATTTGAAAAAATACATATATTTTCATAAAGCTATTGCATTTTTCTATCTTCTACAATTTAAAAAAAAAACCATGTCAAAAATTGAGGTCATACAAGCCTATTAAAAAACCCAAATCCCCTCCAAAGGGACTTTGGGATTTTAGGAATTAAACCCAAAGTGTCATGGCATCTTTAAATGGATTATAGATGTGTGCAAGGACTCATCATGGGATCTCCAAGAAATAAAATAACTACATCCAAGTATGTGAAAATGGGATTTTTGTCTATTATTTAGCAATGTGAATAGTATGATTACTTTGTGCTTCATTTTTGTGCAAGATTATGAATCAATTTATGTAGAATTGGAAAAAAAAATTGCAAAAATGAAGATCTTATCTCTAGATTTTATTCAAACCATAATTAATATTTCCTAAAAAGCTCCAAATCAACATTCCTTTTCTTACTTAGGATTTTAAGTGTTAACTCAAGAACAAGCAGTGGGTCAAAATGCATTTATTGTCAATGCCACACGTTATTACAAGCTTGCTAATGCTTTCTAAAATCAATCCAACTTTTAGATTAATTATATTATGTAATCTAATCATGTTGGATTCTATATGAACATCTCATTCATGGAGAGGCAATGACCTTGGCCCTAAATATAAACCTTACTTAGACAAGTTAAAGCTTCTTTTCCAACAAATCAAAGTTTGAAAAATTGTCATCATCACTTTGCAAAGTCAGAGTGAAAATCACTCTTTAATGCTTTTTATTCTTCTTATACGTAAAATTACAAATCACCAACATTTCATCTCATTTAAGAGTCTAGTTGAGAAAAATGTTCAAAGCCATGAATCCCTTAACTATAATTAATAGACTATTTATGTGTACAGTTCAAATTTGAAACTATGTGTGTAAATTTGGCCATCATTAACCCCTTAAGGATAAGTGTATAGTTCAGATTTTTTAAATTGTGAAGATTTATTATAAAATGAAATTTAGAATAAGAATTTAATGATGACTGTCAAAAATGAGTTGTAAAATATGATCCATAATTAGATCATATTCATACAATTAGATCAACTAGTTCACAAGCCAATATTTAAAATTTTCCTCTAAAATCAATTATAGATTGAGTATCTGTAATTTTCACAAGAATTATTTTTCCTTTAAGTTCAAAATGTTAAATTATAATTATAGTAAATTTTGGAAAAAAAATTATTTTAAATTCAAATTTGTTTTGAAAGGGTCATTTTTTGAACTAAAAAAGTTATTTTTTCAAGCTAGACCTACCAATATCCATTAAATTATAGAATATTTTCATAGTAAAGTCTTTGAAATCTATACCACATAGATGTTAAAGAATCTTCAAAAACTCAGTGGATAAATAAATGTTTTTTGTTTGTTTGGAATGTATTTATGTTCAAAAACTAAGACAAGGGTAGCATTGATTGATAGAGTGATGGTGAAAATAGGAGTAAGGCGGTACAACTGCATCTGAAGCCTTTGCGTTGATCACTGTTATGATACACCATTGCTAGAGACAAACTTACGGTTTAACTTTACTATTGTTTGTGTTCACATTGCGCGTGCAATTGATGAGCAAAGCTTTGAGCTCTGCTTATCCAAACTTAGTGTCTATAAGTAAATTAGAATAAGATAATTAGTGCTTAGGATTAGTAGCAGAGAATGTCCTTCAACAATTATGACATTACTCTTTGGAGCGAGGCACAAAAATCCAGGGTAAAATCAACACAACAACAACAAATTTCTAGAAGTGGGCGAGGTGTTCCGGCGACTCAACTCAACCCTTCAACCTTGATAGACTCCAACGACCGTAACAAGCAAAAAAATGTCGGTACACTTTCCAAAGGAACCTTCCGTTCGAAACCCTAATGGATTACTAATCCAGGATTATATCACCGTCCAAGCAAATGTGCTTAACATGGTGGGCTGCAAGGAGGCCGCTTTCTTCAAACAATACATTATCATAGCCAAGTCTGCAAGTGCTCATCTCCATTCTGGTTGTTACAACAATTGGATAGGCAAATTGGAAGAGAAGATTCAAGCTATGATTACTCTACATCAAACTTCACACAATTGATTTGGTTAAGCAGGTTTGGGCTCTGATCCCGCGGTGCCTCAAAGTAGGCACAATCCTTTTCCAAAGATGGCTACCTGAATTTAATCCCTTCCAAGTAAAGGGCACAATCATTCCACACTTGATGTACCTAAAGAATTTTCCACTTGAATTCCATCAACACAAGGCCAAGACCGTAGTTGGCACAGTTGGCACAATATTGGAGGTTGACCACAATGTTCCTACCTCTGCAGACCCACGCTTTTGTGTGGCAATTGACCCTGCTTGTAGCTATGCCTCCAAGCTGGCAATTGCCAACTTTCTAGGCCACTTTTCGGAGGTAGTGGTTGAGTACAAAGTTGCAACCAACAATTGTTATAGGTGCACACTACCTGGAACGGATTCAAATCAATGCTTCCAACGACACACCATTTGCCAACAAAAGGCTCGTGTGATCTTCAATCCAACTCTTGACAACAGTAAAGTTCACGGCACACGCAAAGACATAGGCTAAGGAGAAGATTCCAATCTCCAACAATGCGCCAACCTACTAAGAATGAAGACATTTTCACTCTGGTAGATTGCTATGGCTACAACAACAACTCAAGAGCTCATAGGGCAAATAAGTCCAGATCTTCCCTAGACAAGCGTGCGGCCAAGCACTATAAGAAACTAGTGTTTTTTGAGATGTCACAAAAAATGGGAGATTACATTTTTCAGGACATCATGTGCGTTTGCGTAGATGTCACCTAAAATTCGTTATAATTGACGGGCAAAAAACATGACCATGTTTTCAAAAAATGTGCCTGATTTGTGCTCGTTATACTCTAACATCACAAAAAACATGCTCTCATGAACTCCAGAAAACATGGCACGTGGATGCCACGATAGCGACACAGCAACGTTTTCCATCCGGGCAGTGCCACGTGGGATACTTTTTCATTCGGCCTGCCTATGACATGGCACCTGACAAGGTGGAGGGAAATGATGATGTGGCATGCCTGGTCAACATATCTGTATTTTGTTTGAAAATTTTAATGTTGTTTTTTGAGACGTCAATTTAGACGTTTTTTGAGACATCAATTGGTGCATACCCTATCCATTAGGCAAGATCAACAAAAAAATAATTTGTTAAAATAAATTATAAAATAAAATAAAATCAACAAAAAAAAATGTTGAATTCACCAAGAATTAAAGAAAACTTACCATCTACCATCAAAAGAATTTTTGATGGCCAAATGAAGGAATTCCTTTATTGAAAATTAGATTACAAAGGTCATATTTGTATCTATTCTCTGTCCATGGTGAAACAAAAAATATGGGATAACTAGAATATAGAAACTTGACCGGGGGTGCTATATTGTGAGCCTTGGAGCTTGAGCCCAGGAGCCTAGGAGCCCAGGAGCCTAGGAGCCCAGGAGCCTAGGAGCCTAGGAGCCTCCAATTTGTGAAGTAATTTTCAGTGATTATAGGTGTTAGGACCCATGACCGTGGATTCAGGATTTAGGGTGGAATTATAATTTTGAACATAAAAAAATAAAAAAATGAAAGCATTGTAAATATGAAATGGGGCGGTATATCATATAACGGGAAAAAATACCACATAATATGTCCTCAAAATGTATCACAGCTATACTAAGATATAGCAGAGAAGTGTCATGCAGTATCTTCATAAAGAATACTGCTAGAAGATCTGGAAGTAGACCTCTCATCAGAGTCTGATGACTGACCATCAGACTCTTTAGTGGAGTCATCTATGAACATCAGAACACGAGGATCTATGGAGCTGATCCTAGAAGGCGGTTTAGAGTCATGGCTCTGGAATTGTCTAGCTACTGCCTCAGCATACAACGGAAGCTGAAACGGTCTAGGTGGGCTTCGGAAGAATGCAGGATCTGCAAAAAAAGGTTTACGGGTAGAATCCTTCATCTGCGCAAGTTGCCTACAAATAGGGACACAACAGAATATTAGTATGGATGAGAAAATGAAATCACATAGAAAGAATTAAGAAAAATAAAGGCAAACTTACTTACTAAATCGTGAGGTCTTCTTAATATGGCGGACCTCCACTTCTTCATCGTCAAGGTTAGCAACAGGAGGAGCAGGGAGCATAGGTACAGGTGTTGCGTTCACAGGTATACGGATGAGAGGAGCAAGCAAGGCCTTGAAAATCGCCTTATCTTCTTCTAGGGTTAGAATGTGGCGACCAGTAGCTCGGCAAGCATAAATGCTTGCCCTTGCAATGATATAGAGAGAACAAAAGAAGACGGATTAGAATTCAACAAAGAGAGTAGAGCGTGAAAAAATCTTCATCGGAAAAAAACAAACTAGAACATCTAACCTGTAGACGCGGTGCAGTCCATGACAACGTCACCAGGCAAAGTTGTCGCCTCAACAAGCATCTGCATGAAGGCACGATCCTTTTCCCGAGGACCACGCCAGGCAATGTTGCCATTCATTGCCACATCGTCCTTCCCGCAACAATTCTGGAGAACATCATCCTTGGCTACGTTGACGCCAACTGCTTCGTGAGCAGGAAGGAAGTGGAACGAGAACTTGGATTTAGAACTTCCACTCCGAGATTTGATATAAAGGGACATGTTGAAACGCATAGTCTGCACAAAAATACAAAATTATATCAGATGGCGAAAACAATCAAATTTATGATTAAAACCTCCAAATCATAGAATGGTTTAGGATTTTACCGTTTTGGAGATGTCCGAGGCTAGAGCCAGGTGAAGCCTATTCATGATGAACCAATCAATCTGTAAATGGTAACCAAATGATTTGGCGAGACTAACAACGGATGACTTGACGGGTCGGCTATATGGGTACATGACAAGAAGCCCCCCCCGTCGTGTAGAAAGGTATCAGCAAAGTCAAAGACGGCTTGAAGCTTTTCCTCCGAGAACTGATTCCAGTATGGAACGGAGGCTTCTGGATTGGAAATGCCCGGAACAGGTAGGCCCTCTGGAACATCAACAACAATCAAGTTGACAGCGGGACGCTTGGCCAAAGCGTTGTCAAAGAATCGATCCTTGCCGGCGGCATGCTGCACACATGAAAAGACAGCAAAGAAAATGAGAGAAATTAGACCAAAGGAGACAAAATCCGAAAAGAAAATATTCAATGACATTGTTAGTATCTTGTCTAGGATCCATAAGTGAAAGTTTGCACAAGTAGGATTCATAATAAAATTTAGACTTACCCATTTCAAGGCTAATTGGTGACTCTATGAAATAAACAAAAAACATTTGAAGTGGGGACGCGATGGCATAGATATAAAACATTGTGTCATTGCAAGAGTAGTCTTCCACTGGTTTCATCTCGGTGACGAGAGAACACTATAAACAACAACGTTCTGGACCCCGACCAACTGTAACAAACAAGGAGATTGAACCTCCTCTACAAATAAAATAAAAAGAATCTTAGAATTTAATGAACATGAAGCAAAAATCAGGGCAACGTCTAGAAACTTGTAAATAAACCATACAACTGTACAAGCAAAAAGGAAATATACAAGGAAAAAGAGGCACCACCTTGTTTAAAAAAGCCACAACAAAATCGATGACGCCAGGAGAAGGACCATTGTCGACTCCAAGTAAACTAGAGACGGACTCATTCAAGATGCACTGATTGACAGGAGCCACCGAATCCAAGTTAACAACATGGAGCGGCAAGCCACGCATCAAGCGCTCCTGGGTGAGCGAAAATCCTGATGAAGACTCCTTCATAGGGCCATCACTTGTCGCTTGTTTGGCATTTGGTGTCTCTGCTTTCCTCTTCTTCCCCTTTTGCTTGCCCTTGGCCTCATCTTCCTTGGCCTTTTCCTCTTGTCGTAGTTTCTTCTTCTGTGCTGTCTCCTCCGTCCTCTTCGTTGCCTCTTCCCATTTCATCTCCTTTTTCTTATCGGATATTTCACGCCTCTTAATGGCCTTCTCCCGTGCTTCACCGTCCATGCCAGCAAATTCGTCAAACTCGAACTCTACCACTGCACTTTCCTTGATATTGCTGAAAAGAGCCAACTCCTAGGGGGGGATGTAACCTTGGCTGCACTCCAAATACCAAGCACCGGCTTGAAGGTGACCGCTGGTCCAGTTCTTCACTTGAATGGCCGAGAACATACAGCCGGGAGATGAGCAATCGAGCCATGTGTTGAGGAAAGGCGGCAAATCAGCCTTGGCGATGGCTTTCTTTGCATACAATTCAAACTTGAAATACCTGGAGGACCATAAACAATTCATCAAGAAAAGATGATTAAAGGAATAACAATCTCAACACAATATCCAACAAAACCCAAAGAAGCAAAGTAAATACCTATAAATTATCCTCTTCACCACAAGGATAGAGCCTTTGAAGTCTTTAAACGAGTCTGACTTCTTGAAGGCGTCGGCCCCCTTAAACACTCCCACGAACGCATGCTCCCACAACCTCATCCGCCAACCTTCTATGTATTCTTGAATAGACTCAGGCTCCGCGGCTGCATCCATATGCACCTGAATGTTGTCGGCTCGGATAATGCTGTCAAACATCTCAGAGGCTTTATCCTCAATCTGTAGAATTGACAAGAGATTAGTCAAATATGGCTCAAACTAAATAAGAGAAATTGATAAATGCGATGGAAATGCACGATGCATATGAACAACATACCGCAGCATACCAACAGGCCTTCGATAAGAAAGCATTGAGTTTGTCGTCATTTGCTGGATGCTGTGGAAAGCGTCGGGCCTCACGGGTGGGAGCGGATGAATTAATCTACTTCAACCATTTCACCTTGTGGTTGACATGAGCATTTGATGTAGCTATTAGTTGTAGCTTGTCCAAGGTCAGCTCCGGAACAGTATACAGACTCTAGTGTCGTTCAATCTAATAAGAAGCAAATCAGTTTAGTGAACTCAGAACCTGACGAAAATCAATCACTAAAGTGGAGAGGAGGAAAGCTCAGCCAAAAAGTAGAACAACAAAATAGAACAGAAGAAATACCTCCAGCAGCCACTCATCACCTAATGCAGGGTTGGCGACGGCGACAATCTTGGATAGCTTTTTGTAGAGATTACCAGTTGCATCCCTGGTAGAAACACGCATAGCTGCTGCCACGCCTTCGTTCGTGACCTCCTCCGTAGGTGTGTCTTCATGATACTTGCGGACAGCAAGGTCCGAAGCTACCGCAATCTCTTGCTACAAAAAATTGTTCTCAGTTAACACATTAGACAATTTCTGGTACATGAGAACATGAAATGGAGTTGAAAATGTGATAAACAGCCCAGACAAGAAAAACCAGAAGCATAAAACAAAATCTTACCTGAAAAATGAAAGACGTGAAGACCTCAAGAGGCATGGAGTATCAGGTCTTCCGTGTGTTCTGCTGGCAGGTCTTCTGTTCCTCTTTGCTAAGAAGGTCATTGAACTTCTCAATGGGCAGGGTACCGTACTTCCGAACTCGATACAATGTATGCACCAGATTAGTCTTTACGTGCGAATTTTCGGTGTGCCTAAAGAGAAAGAAAGGTCAAGTTAAGTTTTAGGTGGGCCTGAAGGAAAACACTACAAACATTAAATTATGAAATGGGAATGAGACTCACTTGTTGATGTCATGCATGACCTGCATCGTGGCTCCAACTCGTCCTCTGGTATCCAAAATGATTGAATCCACACTTATGTGCCAATCCAATTCATCACCATACAGTCGAGAAATATGTCACATCCATGCTATACGCCTGTGGTTGCCGTCGCACACGTAGAATTTTGCATCTACCGGAATTTGGAGCTCTGGAAGTTCCCCCAACTGGACATTGAAATCATCATTGACAATGTTCCAAAGGGGACCCCAGTTGACCTTCTCTGCATCTGAGAATACTCCCGAGCGCCCTTCCTCATCTGAAACCGACACATAGAAAACATGAGCTCCCTCCTCATACCCATGGACGAACTCCTGTTCCAATTTATTCAAGTCACAAGACAATGTAGGCCTCACCATAGGCATGGGCACCAAACGGTACAAGGGGATTCTCATGCGAGAGAGATTGGCCGGTGCAATACGCAAACTGGATATTGTATTCACAAAATCCAACTTCTGCGCTGCCCGTATAGCATCTTCACCTCCCGCAAACTTCCCCGAATCTGGTGCACAGCCCTCGCCTATATCCCCATCTGCCTCGTCGGAACCCAGTATCTGAGGTTGGTCATCAGATAGTGTTTGATCCGATGTAGGAGCTGCTGATGCCGAGATGACAATACCCTTTTCAACATACAAGCACAAGAATGTAAGGATCGAGATCGAACCAGAAAACGCACAGTGATACACAAACTTAAGTGAGTAAATTACAAAGAACACAAGAAGGAATAACTCGCTCCCAATTTATACCTCTTTGGTTATTGCAGTGCCTCTGACCATATTCTCTTCTGGTACCTCCACCATCTGAGTGATGTACATGAATTACGAAGAGGAATTAGTTCTAAGCCGATTAAAACTGGTGAATGACAACACTGGAACATTCAAGAAAGAGGAGAACAACATAGATTAGCTAAGATCAGTCGGACATGGTAGAGAAACCAAGTCCTAATTGAAGAAGCCTAAACTGATCGTGTGTGTTCCATCAAGGCGAAGTAGAGTTGTTTCTCTCGTTCATGAGATGACGGAAGTTATTGGTACTTGGAACGTGACGAAGAATGGGATCAAGAGAACACCTCAGCACGTGAAGGACTGGGCCATATGAACTGATCAACCCCGAGATTGTGATCTGGTTTAACGTCTCTCGCTAACGAGAGCTCCCCCGACCGATTCCACTTGTGGGCTGAGCACCGTGAACAATAAATATTGACTCAAAGGAATTACAACCACGACATGAATCGGGGGTGAGGACTTTGGAACCTGTCCCGAGTGGGGAGCCTTGCTTGTTCTCTCTCGCTGATGAGACGCTCTGGCAAGGTCAGATTTCTAAGGAACGATACACGCGAGGGAGAGGCTGAAACCAGCGTGCCTCGTCCTGGAATTTCGTCACAGAAAAACTATCGACGCCATAAAGCTGGGCTGAGACATATGGTGGTGGACAAAGAGAATCCGGGACGCCTCAGCTCACGAATTCTCCGCCCAGCTTAACTGATCAGCCCCGAGATGGTGATCTCGTTTCTTGTCTCTCGCTAACGAGAGCTCCCCTGACCGATTCCAATTACGAGAAGAGCGCCGTGAACAAAAATTATTGACTCAAAGAAAATACAACCACGACAAGAAGCGGGGGTGAGGGCTTTGGAACCTGTCCCGAGCGGGGAGCTTGGAGATTCCTCTCTCGCCGACGAGACGCTCCGGCGGGGTTAGATTTCTTGGGATCGATACACGCGAGGGAGAGGTTGAAACCAGCGTGCCTCGTCCCGGAATTCCATCACACAAATTCTATCGTCACCCTAAAGCTTAGAGGAGGCATATGGTGGCGGATAACATGACCCCATGGACGCCTCAGCTCACAAATTCTCCGCCCTGATGAATTGATCAGCATCGAGATGGTGATCTCGTTTCTTGTCTCTCGCTAACGAGAGCTCCCCCGACCGATTCCAATTACGGGAAGAGCACCGGGAACAAAAATTATTGACTCAAAGAAAATACGACCACGACAAGAAGCGGGGGTGAGGGCTTTGGAACTTGTCCCGAGCGGGGAGCTTGGAGATTCCTCTCTCGCCGACAAGACGCTCTAGCGGGGTTAGATTTCTTGGGATCGATACAAGTGAGGGAGGGCTGAAACCAGCGTGCCTCGGCCTGATGTTCTGTCACAACAAAACTATCGTCCCCTAAAGTTGAGAGGAGGCATACGGTGGCGGAGAACGGGAACCCATGTATGCCTCAGCTCACGAATTCTCCGCCCAGCTGAACCGATCAGCTCCGAGATGGTGATCTCGTTTCTTGTCTCTCGCTAACGAGAGCTCCCCTAGCCGACTCCACTTACGGGAAGAGGACTGTAAACAACAAATACTGTCTCAAAGATAAAACGACCACGTTAAGAAGCGGGGGTGAGGGCTTTGGAACCTGTCCCGAGCAGAGAGCTTCGCGATTCCTCTCTCGCTGACAAGACGCTCTGGCGGGGTCAGATTTCTTGGGATCGATACACGCGAGGAAGAGGCTGAAACCAGCGTGCCTCGTCCCGGAATTCCATCACACAAAATCAATCGTCGCCCTAAAGCTTATGGGAGGCATATGGTGGCGGATAACAGGACCCAATGGACGCCTCAGCTCACAAATTCTCCGCCCTGATGAACCGATCAGCTTCGAGATGGTGATCCTGTATCCTGTCTCTCGCTGACAAGAGCTCCCCTGATCCATTCCACTTACGGGACGAGGACCATGAACAATATATATTGACTCAAGGAAAACACGACCACGACAAGAACCGCCCTTGAAGACATCGGCACCTTTCCCGAGCGGTGAGCCTTGCAGGTTCTGTCTCGCCGACGAGACGCTCTGGCGGGGTCAGATTCCTTGGGAACTAAACACGCGAGGGAGTGGCTGAACCCAGAGTGCCTCGTCCCGGAATTCCGTCACTGAAAATCTATCGTCGCCATAAAGCTGGGCTGAGGCATATGGTGGCGGTTAAAGAGAACCCCGGACACCTCAACTCTCGAATTCTCGGCCCAGCTGAACTGATCAGCCCCGAGATGGTGATCTCGTTTCTAGTCTCTCGCTAACGAGAGCTCCCCTGGCCGACTCCACTTACGGGAAGAGGACCGTAAACAACAATTACTGTCTCAAAGAAAAAACGACCACGTTAAGAAGCGGGGGTGAGGACATTGGAACCTGTCCCGAGCGGGGAGCTTGGCGATTCCTCTCTCGCCGGCGAGACGCTTTGGCGGGGTCAGATTTCTTGGGAACGATACACGCGAGGGAGGGCTGAAACCAGCGTGCCTCGGCCCGATGTTCTGTCACAACGAAACTATCGTCCCCTAAAGTTGAGAGGAGGCATACGGTGGCGGAGAACGGGACCCCATGTACGCCTCAGCTCACGAATTATCTGCCCAGCTGAACCGATCAGCCCCGAGATGGTGATCTCTTGTCATGTCTCTCGTTGACGAGAGCTCTCTCAACTGATTCCACTTACGGGAAGAGGACCATGAAGAAATAAATATTGACGCAAAGAAAAAACGACGACGACAAGACTCGGGGGTGAGGACATTGGCACCTGTCCCGAGTGGTGAGACTTGCAGGTTCTCTCTCGCCGACGAGACGCTCTGGCAGGGTCAGATTTCTTGGGAATGATACGCGCGAGCGAGTGGCGTAAGCCAGCGAGCTTCGTCCCGGAATTCCGTCACCGAATAACGATCGTCACCCTAAAGCTGAGCTGAGGCATATGGTGGCGGAGAACAAGACCCGTTGGACGTGTCTGCTCGTGAAGGCTCGGGCCACATGAACTGATCATCCCCGAGATGGAACACTGGTTTCACATCTCTCTCTGAAGAGATCTTCCCCGAACGAGTGCACTTACGTGATGAGCACCGATAACCGCAATTTCTGACTGAGAGAAAAGACGAGCATGACCAGATGCGGGGTAAGGAATTTAGAACCTGTCCCGAGAGGGGAGCTTGGCAATTTCTCTCTCGCCGACGAGACGCTATAGCGGGGCCAGATTTCCTGGGACTGGATTGCCCGGGGGAGTGGCTTAAATCAGCGGCCTCGTCCCAAAATTCCGTCGCAGATTATCTATCGTCGCCCTAAAGCTCCACTCAGGGATTTTGGATCCGGGAACAAGACCTAATGGACGCCTCAGCTCACAAAGGCTCGGCCCAGCTGAACTGAATTGCCCCGAGATGGTGCACTGGTTTCACGTCTCTCGCTAACGAGAGCTTCGCCGACCGGATCCTCTTACGGGATGAGGACCGTGAACTACAAATCGTAACTCAAAGGAAAGAAGAAAACGACCAGAAGGGGGGGTAAGGACTTTGGCACCTGTTCCGAGCGCGGACCCTGGATGATTCCCTTCCACCGACGTGAGGATGGTCGAGGGTCAGATATCGTGGGACCAATACGCGCGATGGATTGGCCGGACAGAGTGCGTCGTCTCGAAATTCAAGCACGACCGAATAATCGTCTCCCTAAAGCTGAGTCGATGGCTTGACGTGCCGATGAACGAGACCCAGCGGACGCCTCAGCACGTGAAGGCTGCGCGGAGCTGAGCTGATCAGCCCCGAGATGGTGCAACGATGAGACGCAGAAACCCTAACGAGAAGCTATACCGGAAACTGAACCCTAGAAGAGATGGTTCTTTCTCTTCCTTTGCTGCAGCGGTAATCGGCGACCCTAATCCTTTACTCGCGAGGCTGGACGTGCGGAGGGGACATCATCTTCACGGGATTGTTCCGGGGGCGGGGACATCTTGCATGAAATCGAAACCTCAAGATCGCACCGTGTCCTAAACCCCTCGATACCGAATTCCAAAGCGACTGTCCCAGCCTGGGGAATAGCGGATGGATGGAAGCGAAACTAACCTCAGACTCCTCCGCTTGGGGATCTTGTTGCAGTACAACATGGACGGCGGTTGCTGGTGTCCCGCGGCGAAGATTTGCTCTCCCGCTCCTCGTGTCCATTTCGGCAGCCTGCAAAACCTCGATCCGTCGTCAGTTTGACTATGAGACGAAGAGCATGGAGGTATCGAATTCGCTTGGAGGTATCGGAAGAGGTTCTCGGATTTCAAGCGAAGTACCGTCATCGACTTGAGAACCCTATCTCTCTGTCCGGTGTCGGGTGGATGAGAATTGACACTGCTTGACTTTTTTAAAGGTTATGCGCCCCTAACTATTTTTCTCCCATACTGTAACAGCCTTGATTTAGAGCATAACACAATTCAGATCAAGCATCTGTCATCCTCACACAGGGAAATTCTCAAACAAATCGACTTAGCATATAACTTAGTAAGACTGGCGCGCAAATTTTTTATTTACTTACAGAAATGATGCCCTGCGTTTGGGCAGCCTCATCAACGTCACGATTCCTCTGCATAAACGGGTTATTAGAATTTGCTGATTCTCCAAAAAGGGGCTTGTCGAGGATTGTTCCTTCCTGGATGTGCTCCCCCGTCCCAAATTCTGGATCCCTACTTAATAACACCTTCCGTGCTTGTTTCGACCTAGTCATTCTAACTCTCCTTAATTCTCTGGAAGTAGAGAAATACAGCTTACTTTTTCTTCTCTTGCATCTCTTTCCCCTACTTGAATCAGTGCTTGATGTTGATGGTCGCATTAGCATCTAAGAGATCTGCTCCACTACTTTAGTTCTATGAGATTACATACTGCAGGACCTACTTTATATTTGAAGCTACTGGACATCATCATCATCAATTTTGAAAGAGCTTTTCATTCCTCGATGTTACCATTTATATGGTGGGAGGCTGTCTTTTGACGTAATGAATCGTAGTACATGCTAGTCATTGTCATTACTTATCATTCACAAATCTTATATTTCCCTGATGGAGGATATCCATTTCCGTGGGAACTCTTTCTAGGTTACCTAAATTGATCTTAGTGGATTCTCATATTATACTGATAGCCTTATTCACCTTCATCCGCTATACGTACACAATTACATATTCGTCTAAATCATTAATACTTTTCTGTCTAAGTACTGGGATCGTATTCATGATTCATATCTTCTATGATTTTGTAGAAATCAAAGGCCTTCATTGTGCGCTATATGTAGGTTCTCTGATACATGTCAGTGCAGACTAAAATTTACAATTGCTTGGATCACGAAATCTCATGTTCACTGTCATTTAATTCGAACGTAGGCGCCGCTACTCTGGGATTTGAGTATTCTCATGTGCAATCATATTCAAATTACTTTAAGGTTATAGTTGAACATCAAAGACCTCGTTCTATATACAGGTCTTAGGTTCTCAAGTCTTGACCGATATGTCTGCCGGTTTTTGGTTGTTATTTTTTTTTTCGTACTGCCTCATTTCTTGAATTGTGGCATCATGGCTTCCATTAGAGCTGATGGACATGAAGTTCCTCTTCTTCTGCGTTTGAATGCTGATGGTGTAGCAGAGATTACAAGCCACTTGATTCACGTCCGGTATGGTTTCTCTCAGTGCTCAATCTACGTCGAGGAGGAGATTCTATCAGAGTCGGGAACTCTTCTTCACTCTGTTCTTATGTCTAAGACTCAAACTGACCAAGGGAATTTGTGGATTCTGCCAATGGGTCGTTACAGAGCATTTGGATTGTTGTCTAATGTAATTGCTGCTTCTTCAGGTTTGTTGACACCACAGTCTGATGCATCAACTGCACAGGCTCCGTTTCTTAGAGTAGTAAAAGTCGAGTCAGGGTGTCATCTTCAGTCATATGATGGGACGGGAAGCGGTAACGTTCCTGTACCTCGAGAGGGAATTTCAAGTCCAATAGTTGAGTTGTCAAGCGACTCCGAGGACGGGATGCCATATATGAGTCGTAGTTCTCCAACGGTATCATTCCCACCAAAAACTTCGACAATGCCTTCTGCATCTCAATCTTGTTCTCTTCGTGAAAGTAGTCCTGCTAGTTCGAACCTCTCACGCCCTCCTCTCTATCCAAGTGGTCGTTCATTCCCTAGTGTGATGCAGTGCATCCATAAACTGGCAAGTATTAGAGGGTCTAGAAATGAGCTAGCCCATCTCAATTTTAAAACCATTGATCACCAGAAGGTCCAGTTCCTCCCAACGAGTTTCGATGGTGATATTGTTTTTGAACTGCCTCCATGCACATCATCCGCTTCTTCGTGTTCTTCTAAGAACATGAATGGCATGGATAAACGCTACGATGGTCATACTTGGTGTTGTACCATGACTTCAAACATTCACAATGATTTAGGTTTGAAATTTAAGAAGTCTTCCTGTGTTGGTTACTTGGCTTGCAGTAACAGTGCCTGCGATTATTTGAAGAGGTGTTCCAAAAGGAACGAATCAGAGTGGATTGGGAACACTAGTACTCCATTCCAAGTGGGGACGAATCCTCCTAAAGATTCTACAGTAGTTTGTAGAGTGTGCAAATTGACACCGACTTGTGTAAATTTCTGTGACGCTCGAATTTACTATGTTATTGGTGTGGCTGATATGACGAGGGCTTGCATTCATCTAGGAAATCATAACCACCCTGTCGCAGATGGTCTGTGTAGAGATTCCATTAACACCATCTCTGGACTCATCGAGAAAGAAGTGAAAAAGGCTCCTACTGCTAAAGCGTCCGCCATTGCAGTGGCTGCTAGTAAAGAGTTTTTGGACACATTCCTTGTTCATGCAGGTGACGGCCCGAAGGAAATGCTAAGAGGGAAGGCCTTGGATGATGTTATGGACAAGTTCCAAGTGTTCAGTTCGCCAAACGTTCGGAACATCATTGCGTCCTTCCGCAACACCAGTAGTGGAGGAGGGGAGATAGATCGCATATTGGCAATGAAAAAACAAGCGAAAATGGAGTTCATTCATGACAGTGTATTCCCTGGACAAGGACAAGAGAAGGTGTACCTTTTCAAGATGCTCGTGGATGGCCCAGGCAGCGGAGTTGACCTCGTCAGGCGGATGCAAGTAGTAGGAGATCTGGCCAATTCCTGGCTCATGTTTGATCATGTCAAACGTGTCAAAGGTTGGACAACTATCGCTTGCCATGTTTACGACTCTGCCTATTGCAAGGTGATGACAATTGCAGTATGCGATATGCAATCAGAAGATACAGAAGGTCAAATCATCATGTGGCATTGCCTTAATCGAGTGATGGAGAAGAACGGCTTCCCGAATCCTAACTTCAAAGGCTTCATGGCCGATGGTGCTCAAGCGAATTGGAATGCTGTTCGAATCATGTACGGCACTGGCAACCCGAAGGACAAGATGATTGATCGGGAACGGACGTGCCTATATCATTGGGCAACCTCCATGAAGCAACACACTGAGAGACTTATCAAGCGGGAGTTGCAATGTCAGCATGTTCGGCTATGTAGATCATACAAGGATGCAAAGACATTAGAGGAGGCTGAAAGTAAATACTTGCAGATCAAGGCATGGTGATACTCGTCCGGTGCAGCATCTACTGAATCTCTGAGGGAGCTTGAGCTCTGGTTGGCATTCTGGCACTTCAGATATCGACAGTGGGGTGGTTTCATGGAAACGGTTAGTTTCTTACTTTATTTAAAGTACTTCACACTTGCTCAAGATGACTACAGACTGAGGTTTGATTTCTGTGTTATATATAACATGACGTCTTTAAGTCTTGCAGGAAATGTCCTCAGATGAATTGGCTGATATGCCTTCTTGCAATTTATCTGAAACAATACACAACAAGTGGCTCCAAGCATCTGGGAAGCGCGGCACAGACTTATACGTCGCGACATGTGACGATTGGGTGAGAGTTTTTATGCAAATGACAAACTTTCGAGTGTACCTAAATGGTGGCCCGTCTGGATTCCACCCATCTAGGCAGGACTTGAAATTGAAGAGGGCAGTTGCATCTATGGATGGAAAGAGAATCACCGACGCCCTATGTAGTATGCCCGGGGCTGAGGAGGTTTGCACGCGCATACCTCATTTGGAAGGAGAGGAAGTCTTTGGTTCCTCTAAGCGTCCGGCTGATGTACCTATTGGGTCCGAGGGTGATTCTCATCGCTCGGACAAGGTCAACTTCTCCCATCCCCGAGTGCAAAGTAGATCTACTGATCTTTCAAATGCAAATCAAGTTGATGCTACTCCTGAAATCCCTCTTGTTAAGCATGTACTTGAGACTGATTGTGACCCTTCAGAATGGCACATATCTCGTCTTTCTGTGAAGTCTAAGAAGAAGTGTCATGCCATTCAATCACAGACAGAAGTGAAGTGCAAAATGACCATAGTTAGGGGCTCCAGAGCCACTGCTGCTCCAATGTATAAGGGGCAGAAGCGCGAGTTCAAAGGCATAAGAGTGGAGGTAGACGAGTTCTGGTTCTGCCCGGACGACATTAAGCGTTGCGTGATGGGACCTAGGAGGTCTCACGTCCTTAGTCGACCACGAATCCTGAATATTTGGCCAGTGTTGATTGGCACGGCCCTCACCTCTGAGGAAATTATTCTCTTTGAGGAGGCAGGGTTCCGCCTCCAAGAGCGTCCGTCTATGTCTCCAAGACGCCTATTCACTTCCTCCAACCTTTTTGAGGTTATGGAATGGACTTATGCAAGACCACCTCATGCTGACAAGCCCCCATGTATTCGGAATGGAAAAAGCATCCGGAGGAATGATAGGGCACCAACTGATGATCACCGCAACCAATGGGAGAGTACCAGGAATGTGACCGGAATTATTCTTGGTGTGAACATCTTGCCGTATCCGGGACTTGGAGCTGTCATCACTCTACAATCTGGCGTAGAACCTCACCACATGATATATCGCATTAGTCTCTGCAATTTCCCAGCTTGCACGTGCCTGTACTTTACCGGTATGATATCTACATCCATTGGGAAGCGAGGGAAGTATGTCAATTGCAAACATTTGTATTACATCTTCCGGTTTTTGTGCAAGTCCGACTTCAAGAAAGACAAGTTCATTCATGCTCCAAGCATGAGTATGGATGAAGTGATGATACTTCTTCAATTAGCGGGGATGATTAAAAACAATGTTTAATATTGCAGTATGAGGGCTAGAATATGCTATACTAGAATACTTAGAATTTGGACAACTCTATATATCCAATTAGCAGCAAATGCTTTTAATGTATGAGCATCTTTCTTGAATCTGTCGATTCTTAAAAAAATGCAAGTATATCTAGTATTTCAGTTCTTATCTTTTGTGACCTGTTTGTGCATATTCCAAAGTGATTCATGAATGCAATGTGTGCTTTCAATGTGTCATAAATACTAAACCATGTATGGCATTAAATTGGATTTTTATAGAGACTTGGTGCCAAAGCCCGTACACTGAATATACAATATAAGCTAAAAATGATCCGTTCAGGAGTTTTTTTAACACTTACCCGTAGTAATCTTTTCTAAACTGCGCCAAGGTCTAGCGGCCGAATTAGACGTCTCGGTACCAAAAGAAGAATTTCAGGGGGGTATCTTCGCGATAGAATCCAGCGAGAAATTTGTAAACTGCTCCATACTTTTGTGGCTTCATTTGGCGTCTCGGTACCAAAAGCACAATTTCGTGAGAGTAATATTTGCCACAAATCTTTAGGAATCCCATTACAATCTAAAAAAGGATAATCTTTTTGGTCCCCTGGATGCACGATTAACACTGAATTTTAAATCCTGTAAATCACTCACAGGATCATCCAAAATGCAGGAACAAAAACTGCTACACTTGTGGGCCCAAGTGTCTCGATTGGGGCCTCAAGTGCTATATGTGGAGGTCCAAAGTGTCTCATCTGGGCCCCCAAGTGCTACACAGGGTTAACACTAATCCGCAGGTATTGTGAACAACTACTCTAAGTCCTTTTACATTAGTTTATTTCGAAAATTCCAATTCTGTGTTGTATCCCTATTAATAAATGAAATGGCAATAGACGTCATCACGAGAAATAATTTTTAGAACTTAAAAACATGAAGTACCTAAAGTAAAGAGGGATGTAATTGTCTACTACAATGATGGGTGGCAGTCAACTCACGCCGATCTTAAGCTTGCCTAATCATGTATCTAAAGTATTCTTATATTAGCTTATATTATAATTCCAATCAATATGGGATAATCAAAGGTCATTGTTCGATATATTGAATGTACCTATAAAGAGTGTAGAAAGCAAAAAAATCATATTCTGAATTTGTTCATAGATCCACGGTAATAGGTCCACGGCCGCAAGTCTGCAGTCATAGGTCCACTATTTCTTACCTAGAATTTTTAAATATATTCGGGGGGGTTTTCCTAACACTAATAAATTTAAAAGTTATTGAAAGTCAATCTTTGGGCTCACAAAATGGACGCTCACAGCTCTTAAGCTCGCAATTCTAGGCTCACAAACTAGCGTCGTTGGAAACTTGACCATTGTACATCTTGATATTGTTTCAAACATCTAGACGTTGTTTCTGACATCTGCATCATGTTGTTTTAGACATTTTACATTGAACACAATTCTTGTTGTGTATCCCATATGGATTGTTTCACTTTTTACCACCCTATTTGTATAAAAATCATCTCTTTTCATCCATGGTGCTCATCCGTCCATTTTTTTTTGCAAAGCATGCCATGTGGCTACCCTTTGCCTAAAGTTTTCACATATGGTCAACATTTTACTATAGGTTGTAGTAAGTTTTACTAACTTACCCATAGGCAAAATTGGTCTACTTGCTGACGTAGACTCCTCATGTCTTCCTGGATGTCAAAAAAAACAAGTCTATGTTTTCTTTGACGTCACTCATGACATGCCCGTCATAGTTGACATTCATGCGTTTTTCAAATAACATGTACACATTTGTGGGCGCAAGATTACCCACCCTTGGTAATCAGGCGAACACCGACCAGGTTCTATGCCTTTATCCACCTTTTTAACATATGGGGGTATTGTGAGCGCGGTCCACTGTGCCTTCCAAGCAATGGATCTGTTTTGCTAACGTCTCCTAAGGGTTGTGGATGCCAGCGAAACTACTAGAAATGCATAGGTAACTAACAGGTTAACTACAATGACCAAGGGTGATAGTAAATCCTAACTTCTAACTATCTACCCTATGTCTAGGGTTGGTTGGGTAGTTGGCGTCATTTCTAACGTCCCTAACTACGTGAAAGGGAAACCTCGCGTTCCTTCTACGAACCTCTAAGACTACTTCTTTCGGAAGTTCCAATTCTACAAGCTAATCCTGAGCTTCGTTTTTACTCGAATCTCTAACCTCTAAATGTAACTATGGATTTTTACTCTCGAGTGCTAACTCTAATTTTTAACTCCAATTTTGACTCTATGTTTTGACTTTTACCCTCAGGGTTGACTCCTAAATTAATCCTAGATTTTTACTCCTAATTTAACTTTAGATTTTTACTCCTAAGACTTTACTCTAATTCTTTACTCCTAAATTTGACTCTAGCTTTTTACTCCTAAAACTAACTCTAAGTTTTTACTCCTAAAACTTAACTCTAATTCTTTACTCCTAAATTTAACTCTAGCTTTTTACTTCTAAAACTAACTCTAAGTTTTTACTCCTAAAACTTAACTCTAATTCTTTACTCCTAATTTTAACTCTAGCTTTCTACTCCTAAAACTAACTCTAAGTTTTTATTCCTAAATTTAACTCTAATTCTTTACTCCTAATTTTAACTCTAGCTTTTTATTCCTAAAACTTAACTCTACAATTTAGCTTGTATTCCTAATTTTTACTTTACCTATCACGGTTTACTATTTACGTGAAGAGGGCTAAATTTAAGGGAAGAACCAAAAGCTAATTGGGAACAACACACCAAGGATTAAATCAAAAACTCACCCCTTCATTGCCGGTATCGGAGAGAAGTTCGTTCACGTCCGTATGCACATTCTCGTGTTCTATGGTGGTCCTTGATTTCGGTTGAATTTCTTCAGGCTCACCGCTTATTTTGGGGGAAAATTATGACCCCGTGCGATCTAAACCTTTCTCCTTCCCTTCCTCCTTCTTTCTCTTTCCCTTCTTCCTCTTTTTCTTTTCCTTCCTCTCTTTCTACACTAACACTATTCTACCTAAACCTTTACGGATGTCTTACAACTATAGATTCAAACCCCAAGGAGGTTTTAATGTCCCTCCTACTCTCTTACACCATTTTATCTTGGTGTCATCATAATCCCTCTTCTAATGGTCGCTATGAATCTTCAAGATTTTCCTTTCTAAGTCTCCCTAATCCTAGGCCTAGGTCACTATTTATCGTCTCTCTCGCTCCCTTTTCTACATAGTCATCTTCTACTCTACTTCTCCTTGTATCTTTTCGTGACGTTGCAGGTTTTGGACGGCATATGTCCCACGTGGAGCTTATCTTGGGCTCAACCCCATTTTTTCTATTCTCTTTTCCCCTCTACTTTCAATTTGCCCTTAATTAACTTCACGTGCACACGATGGACCCGATTCCCCACCCGGACTCTGAACCTTGAGTAGTGTAGAGGTTTAATTTTTTTCTTGTGAGAGTTTTCCCCCCCTCTCTTAGTCTTTTTTTTTGTAATTCCCGAACTGGCCAACTCCCCGAACTGCCTAGCCACACCACACCCCCCGAACTGGACCCCGACTCCCCTCCGACCTGCTGGACGGAACGACCTCGCTGCTGGACTCACCCGACTCCCCTCCTGACCTGACTGGACGGGACGACCTTGCTTACTGGACCCGACTCTCCCCCCGACCTAACTAGACGGACGACCTTGCTTACTGGACCCTTATAGGCTGGTCCCTCGGCTGGTCCTTTGGGCTGGACTCGATTTTTACTACAATCTTTTCTCCTTGGGTTCCCGTATGGGAACCCACTTAACACAACCTTAAACCGAATGTTCAAGGTTAAAGCTTCGCTGTAGCGGGGGGGGGGTGAGCTAGACCTTTTAACAACAAATAATAATACAAAAAAAACTATCTCGCGACGGGGTTTTTTTCTTCACTTCTCTACAACCTAGGGCGACTCTTGGGGGCTAAACTTTGGGCTTTCCCAAGAAAGTCTTGGGAACTAAACTTTGGAGTTTAAACTATACAGGGGTTCAAAGCTTCGCCGTAGTTTGGTTTTGACACCAACTCTAGGACTTGCGAGGTTCCCCGGTTCAAAGCTCCGCCTTCTCGGGCCTGTTTTGACACACACTCTAAGACTAGGATAAGTTATAGGTTCAAAGCTTCACCACCTCAAGGCGGTGGGGCCCACTCACAAGCAACACGGAAAAGGTGACTATGGTTAGGACTCACATACAAGGCAACCGTTACCACAAAGCAAGTATAAACATTGGCAACACTCACATACTAAAGGCCCCCCAAAGCGGCATCGCCAAGGTACGGTAGGGGGTGGCTTTAGGATTAGTACAAGACACAAGAAAGACACACAAGTGTAAATAAAACTTGCTCACTCACAACAAGATACAAGGTAAGATAGAGGGACCTCAAAGGACCTTCAAAAAGCTTGCAATAGAACAACAACGGAAGCCAAAAGTGCTCCAAAAACACCGTAGAGGTTTCTTGGCCTAAAACGCCAAAATCTTCCAACATAAGTTGGACCCACGGACCCAAAACACGATTTGGGGGTGTTCTTGAGAGAAAAATGAGGACCTTAAATAGGTTTCCAAGGCCCCACCCCTCCCTCAAGAGTTCTAAGGTAACCTTATCAACTTAGATTTTCATCCTCATCTTCAAAGATTTTCATCCTAATCCCTAAAAAACTACTTTTACATATCTACGCTGGACCAACCTCCTAACTTTTGGAGATTTACTCCAATTGTCAAACGAATTGTGCCGTTGGCTCCAGATCGCCGTGTTTAGTCGAAGACCCCCCTACACCCCTATACCGAGGCCAAAAAACCATCGTAGGCTAATTTAGTTTAAAAACCAAATCGTGGTAAAATCCTAGATCTTGGGGGTCTCCTATTTTGAGAAATGTAAATAGCCTAGGGTCTCCGATAGGTGTGGGAGAGGCAGAAAGGACTCTTGGTTGACTTCGTTTCGCCATCGTATGGTCCCGAGATGCCGGTCAACGCGTCGGGGACCCCGCCACGTGATTAATTCCCAAGGAATCTCGCCGGTTTGGATACTTGCCGCTATCAGAATGTTGTGAAACTTCACGAAGCGCATTATTAACATAAAACAAGCTAGTCTAATTTTTAGTGAGATTTTCCGGTAATCTGGGTAATTTCCATGAAATTCCTGTTGGAGGTTACTAGGGTTGACCACCCGGAGAAGGTTCTTCTGCAAGTCGGAAGATGACGGGATTTTTCACGTGACCTCTCAGGGAGTCACGTGAAAGACGTGTAGGTGCGTTTCCGTACCTGGCACGATTGGTCAGTGGAGATGAAACTGGCCATCTCTTTGAACTAGCGATGGTGCGGGAATCTTTTGCAAATAGAGGAATCTTGGCAAATCGATTTCGTCGTTGGACTCTTGGCATGGGATTTACCCTAGGACACCATCCTTGGGCTATAGATTCCTCCACGGGCCCGGTCTTGCGTAAGTGGCTCCTGCATGCTAACAATTGGGGTTTGGAGAATTTTAACCTAACTCTAGGACCCGACCTAGTGGCCTCGTTGTGGATCCCTCGAGCCGACTTAGCCATGAATTGCCACATTCATGGTGAGATTTAGCCTTTTGGGGGCCATGTGATTTGAATCCTCCAAATCTAACCGTTTCGCTTTTTCTACCTATTTTTGGGCCAGGTTTGGTGGGATTCTAAGTGTAAACACAAATCTAGACCAAATACTATAATAGGTATATTACAACCCTATTTTGGTTCTACACTCTTTTTATGGCTTTTTATATATTTTTCTTAACTTTAAATTGCAAATTTCCAAAAAAATAATTCTACGAGTCCCAAGTGACAAATTGGGAGCTCAGAATGATACAATACTTGAAGAAGATTTTGGTCCTTCCCCCCAAGAAGAGGAGGTATACAAAGATGCACATGATGAGTAATTTTTCCCAATCAAGCTGGAATACAATGAACCCATGCCACCAATGCAAGGTTCTTTGCTTCCCCGCGCCATCACTTTTAGTCCCTTGTCACCTTCAGACTCCTTCCAAGGTGGAACCTCACCACACATAAATGGATGCCCTCCTTGCAAATTAAACTGGGCTGAAGTTAGAGACAATGCATTGGCATATAGAGCGTTGAACCTTCTCACTATTGATAGACAACGGCCAAACCTGATTTATAACATGAATCTGCCCCCACCATATCCAGTTGTTAGCACCCCTTCTTTTCCGCCACAAGAGCTACGCTTTTTGTTTGTAGTGCCAAGGCTATATGAGGGTCACATATCTTTTCTTCCCATTACTCCGATTGCCTTAGTCATCCCTATTGGGTACAATAATTGGAGATGCAGGTCTATTCTCTCCTACTTTGTCAAGACGTCCACTCTTAGACTCTCCAACCCCAACTCGTTTTGATGATTTTACAACTCCTCTCTTTTAATGTTAGGGGGTTAAGCAACACACTCTCCATCAATTTGCTCAAGAACTACATCCAATCTTTCTCCAATCTTGACTTCTTCCTCCTACATGAATACAAGCTACAAGATGACGAAGCACCAAAATTAGGCAAATTACTATAGGATCGAACGGAGCCGTGGACAACCCCGGCAAGTTTAGGCTACAATAATGCCATGTAGGGACCTGGAGCAAGCAAAGGTGGAATCTCCTTGGTGGTCTCCTTCAAGATGGCCAACCTAGTCATCAACTCAAGTTTCATCATGACAAATTGCGCCCAATGGATAATCTTGAAGAGGATCTCGGTAGAGACCTAAGAATTGTTAACGTATATGCACCGAATGACACCCAAGCACAATGCCAACTATGGGAGACCTTTACTTGAGACCTTCCAACCACCTGAAAGTGGATCTTGGTAAGCAACTTCAACATGATTGAGTCATGCTAGGATAAGACCAACCCGTGTGGTCGCGTTCTTCCTGCTGTAGAGTGAGCCCTCTTTGAAACTTTGAAGCAACACATCAACGTAGAGGACAATCCGAGATCGTCGGACAGTCTACCGTTTTGGGGGGATAATGGGCAGCGTATTTTAGCATTGCTAAATCATATATATCTTTGCAAAAATGGAGATGGGCAAGCCCGACAGAAATTACTCAACTACTCCATTTGTAGGGACAGCAGTTAGTCTGACCACTATCTGGTGGAAGTGTCTATTGAATTCGACACAACTCCAACCTGGGTGAGCAAGTGGAAGGTGAATAGCTCCTTACTAGAGGATGTGAGGCTTGTCATTGATCTCTCGTGGGCCAAGGCCGCTTCGGACTCCCTTTTCTTCACCAAAATTAGGGTTGTCTCAAAGGCTTACCGCACTTTTTGCCACAAAAAAGTCCAAGACCATAGGGCAAAAGAGGTAGTGGCTCAGGTTTAATATTCCATTGCCACTATTGCACTGCATGGGGCGCCTAACAATCCCAAGCTTCAAAATTTTTACAAAGCAACAAGACTTAGTTATTATGAAGTGGAAAAGGGTTAGAGCTAGAATTAGGTGGAAGCTCAGTGGAGACTTATTTACAACGTAATTTTTCAAAAATTATCTTCTTTAGCCATTGCCTGCTTGCATGACAATCAAAGGAACCTTGTAGAAGATCAAGTTGATCTAAGGAGAATTTGCACTAAGTTTTATGGCAAATTGTATACTACCGAACCATAGTCCTCGGAATAAGAAGCAGTGATGTAGAAGTTCTTAAGCTAGTTGTTAGACAACCTTCATTTTGACACCAAAATCAACCTCACCAAAGACACCACGGAGACGAAGCTTTACCAAGTGCTATAAAACACGGCCCCAAACTAATGCATTGGTCCCGACAAATTCACTGCTAAGTTCTTTAAGAAATACTGGATTTTGATCGGTAAGGAGTTCACGTAGATGGTTCATAAATCTCTCCTCCAGGATTCCCTCCCACTAAGCATGAACCACGGTAATATTGCCTTGCTGCAGAATGGAGGAACAAAAAAAAAGCTAAGCAAATAGAGACCCATCAGTCTTTTAAATATGACTTACAAAATAGTTGCCAAGGTACTTCAACTCCGACTCCAACCCTAGCTGGCAAACTTGATAAGCTCAGACCAAACTACCTTTGTTCCATCGCAATTTATCCTTGACAATGTACGGTTACTTCATAAAACAATCGCTTGGACTCTAATCAAGATAGGGTACTCTTAAAACAGAACTTTCAAAAAGTGTACAATATAATTCACGTTTTGTTTTTGTTCAAGTATTGGAAACCATGGACGTTCCACATGCCTTTGTCCACATAATCAAGTTTTTTTTTTGTAGATGTAGAGGATTCAGTCTGCATAAACAACAAAGACTTGGATTCATTTCCATTTGCTCATGGGATTTGCTAGAATTGCCTGTTGGCTCCCTACTTGGTTTTTTTTGTTGGAGAGGCATTTAATGTTGTGTCCAAAAATATACAAAAGAACAAGTAGTTGCTAGGTATTACACCTCCTGACTCAATTGAAGATCAACTCATTAGCCAATACGTCAACAACGTTAGTTTTACACTCCTTGGGGTAGAGTGGGTTCTTAGAAGCTTACTTGGTCTCCAAAAGAGATATGGGATAGCCATTGGATTACAGATAAACTAGTCCAAAAGTTTAGCATGTTATCTCATCCAAAAAGAAACTTTGACTTGACTAGCCTACATCTGCTGCCCTTGGGCGATAGCAAGACATCTTTCAAAGCTATTTGGGACCCCTTTGGATTGGACTTACAAACACCAAATGTTGATGAATTTTTGGCAACCAAAATCCGCAAAAAATCGGTATACTGGACCAATATTCCCCTCTCACTTGCAGGTAAGGCGTTCATCGTGTTCTCTTGAGTACTCTATGGTTTTTTATCTATATCTAAAGGCGCTCCTTGGCAATCATCAAGAAAAATTAGAGAATTGTTATGGGACTTTCTTTGGATAGGATCGAGCCACAAAAAATGCACTTGAGTAAGCTAGGTGGACTTTTGTATCCCCCATCATGTAGGTAGATTTAATCTAATTGACCATATTAAAGCCATGCATGCTTTAATAGTAAAATGGATCTTCAAAGTCTTTATGTCGGGTAATTCAAACCTTCATAGATTGCATAGTCACAAACTTCTCTAGTTTAGACTTTTATGAGGAAAAACCTAGCAGGCAAATCTCCAATGAGCATATTGCATAGATTCCGTGCTACAAAAGGCTCACGAGCCTTGAACATGATTATGCAGGCCTGGAATCTCTTTACCAAGCACATCTCATCTATCCCACCTAAGAACTATGATAAGATCTATACCTCTCCATTATGGTATACCTCTCATTTTATGGATGGAATTCACAGGTTCTCCACTATAAGAGCTGCTACATTCATGGCCAAAGGTTTTTGGCAATTCCAACACATGTGAGACGGGTTTACAAACAAGTCCATTCCATGGAATTAGGCCCGAAGAAAGTATGAACTACTTCCTGAGGAACACCATACCTACGCCAGACTCGTTGCCTCTATCTTGCTAAAATGGTTACCACTCATCTTAGTGAATCACTTGGATTTAGGGGACTAGAAATTTTTAGGAGTGTTCACAATGAACTTTGATCCCATTCCAACAATGGTGCTTTTCACTATGCAATAGTTCAAACCTATCATATCTATGCTTGTTGCTCTCTGACATTTATAACCATTCAAGCCAAATACATAGTGGACTCTCCATCCATGACCCTCCAGCCTCAACAAGCGGTGGAATCAAATGTTGACTTAGCAGTTATTGGTTAGATTAAAAGGATTCATAAAATCTAGTCTAAAGTTGGTCCACCTTTCTACATTGGGAGTGTGCGAGACTTGGATTTTGACCCTGGCAGATGGATCTAGAGCACTTCAAAGCCTTTACATGAATATATATGGCCAAGCTTGAGAGATCTCTCCTCTCTAGCAAAACAACCTTGATCAAACTAATAGATGATAATGGCATGGAGAGGTGAGTCCTGGATTTTGTCTCTAATGGCGCAAAGTGTAGAGCAAATCACGGTCACAAAAGAATGCATGGTTTCTATGGTCAGTATATCATTGCGCTGTCATAGTGCATTGTTGCCATAAAATTGTAGCTCCGAACATCTCCACTAGATGTACTAGTTGCAGCGCCAACCTTGACAAAACCATCATCTATAGATTCCACCATTGTACAAAGAGCCAACATGCATGGTGGTTTGCTTTCTTAGTCCTTCACGAGGCTTTGAACACTCCAACCGTTGCTTGTACTTGACCAGTTCTTACTTGGCAGTAATGTGTGCTGGGGGTTAAGTTTCCTCGCAAGTTTAGAAAAGGATCAACTTTGTGGTCCTTGTTTCGAGGCTTAGTTATTTGGATGACATGGTTGGATTGGAATGCTATGAGCTTCTACAATAAGGTAGGAGGCTCAGAAATCGCTCATCTAAGGGTTGGTCCTCCTTTTTCATGTATTTCCTTGGATGAGAATTTTTTTTAACTCATTTTTCAGACAAAGAGAAATAGATAAAGAATCTAACACAAAGTGGTTTCATATTTTTTGGATCATTTTTGAATTACTTATGAATTTTCAAATGAGTTGTGTCATAGGCCTCTATTTGTGATCCTAGGTCTTCGATAAACCATTCACTTGCAACTTCTAAAGAAAGATGGAGAAAGCAAAGACAATGATTGGCTCTTGCAATTAACAATGCTTTTTTCCTTGATTCATTCAAACGACTATAGAAGTCAATTTAAGAACCACCTCATGTCCATTTCACAGCTATTTATAGGGGCAATTCTTAATGCCCGTGTGATTTCAGAGCCTCCTACCTTACTCTTTGGCTCAACAGCAAAGTGGAACAGGTTCTGTGGGAGGCCTTCATCAATCACGAGAGAGTCGCCTGGCTCGTTAAGCATTGTGGCATGGGGTGCTGTAGGAAAAAGTCTCTCATTATAGGGCATTATGCACTGATTATAGTGTCTGGCACTCGTTATGGTGCTAGGCACTATAACTAGTATCAGGCACTGTAATTGGCCTGCTCCCGCATGCTTAACGTAGTGGGAGGCCCCACCACGCGGGCCTCCCGTCGTGTGAGCGCCCCGCCCCTCAAGCTCGGGCTCCCGCCCTTGTCCTCGAGGCAAGGCCCTCACTCGACGGGAGGCCCTCGTGGTGGGGCGTCCCACTATACAAAACTTCAAAGCTCTGCAAACAGTACCCAAACAAAATCGATGTCTTCTTCTTGCACCAATTCGACAACACTTGGCTTCAGTCTGACTTTTTCAACGAGCGTTTCTACCTGGACATGAGGTGGAAACTTGCTCTTCCTCGGATGCGAGAGTTACTTGAGGTTTGGTGCCTTTGTTGTTCGTGTTTAGATTCCTTTTGGTTGATTCTGTGTGGTTTCTGAAAATGTAAAAAAAAGGTTGTTGAGGTCCTCTTCCAGTGGAAATTGTTCATGTGTTTCAAGAAAAAACAAAACTAAGACAAGAATCTTTAAAAAAAATCAATGATGAAGAAATTCTTTTCCATGTGCTTAGGATATGTTAACTTTATATTCATCTGTTATTTGGAATTTGAACATTTGGTCCTCAAGGGGTTAATGAAAACATTCACATTCAAATTTTATATTTTTGCTAAGATGAAACCATATATAGATTGCAATTTCCAAATTTTCTTTAAAGTAATTTATAAAATTTTATGTAGTAAATTTCAATGAAGAATATTGTAGTAGGAAATGCGTAAAATATCATGTTTAAGTTAAATTCATAAATTTTACAAGCTCAACATTCACACTATTTAATTGTAATGTATTACAATTCAAACTTACAATTGCAATAAGATTCTCAAAGGTCAATTTTTTTTAAAGCTTGATTAGCTTAGTTTTATTAGAAGTACAAATTCAATACAATGGAGATCACCTCTTTGAGACCAATATAATCGTAGGCCATCAAGTTTGAAATGACTCAAGTTATACAAGATTGAAATTTCATGAGACACCACAAGCCCCATGAAAATTCAAAAGTTTGAATAATATGAATTTTTCTAATGTACATAGAGTAAACTTAGAGTAAACTTAGGGCCTCCTGCCATGTGAGCTGGCAAGAAAAGCACTTGAAGACAAGAAGTGAACACTAATTGTCTTGCCAACCTCGATGAGCGGAGAAGCCGGATGTCAAGTTTCACCGAAATTGGTGGACAACCAATGGACAAACCCATTGGTCAAGGTTGGACAATCTTGAAGCAATCAATACAAGGTGGATTCTTACTCCATCTCTCCCCACCCACTAGGTCCACATGGCACAACAATTCCAAACTTGGTCCTTGTAGCTCCATTGCAAACTTCCCTACTACAATATAAGCAATTAAGATTAGATGTCTTTTCTTAAATATACATTTTTTACCACCTGACAGTGGATTCAAATTTTGAATACAACAAAACATGACATTTGGGCATTTAGGGGTTAACCTCTAGTAGCCATCTACATAAACGTAATCATTCCCAATGTTTCAAAAGATAAGTTCTTGGTGTAGGGAACTTCAACTAGAGCTCATTCAAAACTTAACCACTAAATGCCTAATTGACCATACATGGTTGGTTGATCTGAAATTTTTTGGCTCATTTTGGTCCCACTCAAAAGAGTACAATGTTTTCATGATTTTCACCACTAAAAATTTACACGTGCAAAAATTAATTTGGAATTATTTGCGATCTTTTTTTATAAAAAATAATTGCAAGATAGACTATATAATGAATTTGATAGCTTTTCATGTGAAATTAAGTTTTTTAAAAGCACATTTTAGCACTATTTGTAGTTGTTCATGTCAACTCCAATTCCAAAAAACTTTTATGTACAAATTTCTGAAACATTTATGGAGAGGGACAACATACTAAAAATAGAAAACATACATTTCTCTTGTTATAATCTCACAACTCCTATACGATTCCACATTTAAAATTGGTATGCTTACTAATGAGCAAGCTCTTAAAACATCTATACACTTAGATTTTGAAAAAAAAAGACATTTACTTCATTAGGGAAAACTATAAGTCCATATTCATTTTTCATAGGAAAATTACACTTCAAAAGACTTGGGCATTTAGGGGTTAAGACAACACATATTTCCATATAACCGTCTTGATTCTTGAAAAACATCCTGCCTTCTGAGCTTCAAAACTCAAAAACCAGAGTAAAACGGCAAAGGGGACAGATAAAACTGGTATCTTAGGAATGAACTCGAAAAACTCAGCTCTTCCACTACTCCAATCATATTACTCTAAGATGGCCGTCACATGACTCTTAAGTCCTCTTAATTTTTCAGCATAACCAGAACCTCACAGATGTAGGAGGTAAGTAACAGTAGCTGGATCTGAGTAACAAGGTCGTGCCGCGGCTCACTAGCGTCTGCCATACAAACTGCCTCTTGTCCTGCTCTTCCATTCCACTCCTCATCGTTATGCAGTCACCTCATTTGACACTATAGGACAGATCCTCGGTCTTTGAGGAAACCACAATCTTTCTTTCCGGCTGTAAAGCAAAATAGGAAAATGCAATATCAAAGGGTCTTAAAGGAATAATTTACAATCTTCTGTGCCTGAAAAAACTTCACTATCCATCCCCGAGGCGATTACCCTACATTCGAAGAGTTCTTCGTGGAACACTTCGGCTCCTTGGTGGATTCGATCCAGTTAGTCTAAGCATGACTGGTAAGGTCAATCGAAGCGTACGTCATAGAGGGGCACATTTACCCCAATAATTGGTTGACTAAATAAATCAACAACCCACTCAAAATAAGAGGCTGGCCCGATCCCAACCAGTGATTGAAGGAAAGCTGCAGTGCTCAAATGATCATTAGGGTCAATGTTTCAGTACACTAGCTCCAGTGCTCAAATGATCATTAGGGTCAATGCTTCAGTACACTAGCTCCAGTGCTCATATTGTCATCGTTCCAACGTTGTAAAAAAGTTTTGCCTGCTTCATACGTGGACCAGCAGATTGCGGCAGCTGGAGTATGAAATAGAACACGAGGTCTCATTCCCCTCCAAAGGGAACTTGCTCCTTCTCGCTTTACAATAATGCGGGCCGCTGCCAATACAGATCCGCTTGCGTATCTATCAGATCCATTTACACCCTGTGGAGAATTACAAAAAAAACATCAAAAAACTGTAAAACACCACCTTGCAAAGCTACATATCTGACTCTAACAATCCGTCAGGATAGACAAAACAAAAATGCTACATGGAGAACAACTTAATGTTAAATGTTAGATGGGAGCAGAACATATGGCATTGACAGAGTGCCTACTACCTATTATTTAGAAGGACAGGGTAGTTTCTTTCCGAGAGCAATTTCAAGCGAAACTCAGGCTTGGGTCCCTACATTTTACTTTCATTTCATTTTGATAAATGGAATCACAGCAATTTATTCCATCTAACTCCCATTTGCAGTCTTACGCGCAGGGGCAGTTTCAACTACTTCTGAAAACAGGCCAAGCTAGGTTCACTTCAATTTGAGTTCATTACAGTAATGATCAGACACTGCCAAGATTCAACTAGGAATTAAATATTCCAAATACAACAAATATTGTTGGCCACAGTATTTACGAGAGCTTCTCAATTCTACTTTTCGTAATTACTGTGGCTTTTCAAGACATCTTCACTGTACCCCAAGCACATGCATTGTTCTAAATAATTATGGCCCAGGATAATTTTGCAGCACAACCTTCACTCACGCACCATATGTGGTGAGATCGGTATTGTAACGTTCCATGATCCAAAGACACTACAAAGAACAGTCGCAATCGACTGCAGGAGGAACTACTTCGGACCAGTGCTTGAATTAAACGCAGACCCTGTAACGAAAGTAGATGCAATTTGTTCCAATTCAGCTAATCAAACCAACAATCTAACTCTGTTAATTACAGTCCCTTCAACATTCTAACGAGAATGTAGTATGCCTTGTTGCCTACATAGTAATATTTGAAAGAATCTAAGAATTTCAACCCAGAAATTTCAGTAAGGAACTTCTCAGCCTTGCCTACAAAGTACTAAAATCTCATATTTTACAAACTCTACTTGATATGAGAGAATCGAGACGATTTGATGGTCACGATTCAAGACAGGGACTCACCTGGCATTGCAATCTTGTCTTGATCACGTCAAGTGGGGTTGTCACAGCACTAGCTAAAGCTCCAGCAGCTCCACCGGCAGTAATATGAATCAATAAATGCTCCTCGTCTGCATGCTGTGGATAAAGATCTGCTAAAACCTGCAAAATACCAGGCTCTTACCCTCATCAAAACTTGTAAGAAACCAGCGGCTAGTGCATTACAAAGACGTCACGACCTATCCAACCGACGTGTACAGAACGACCAAAGAAATGAACAAAAATATAATCTATAAACGCATTCTTATGTTCACAAACAACCCACCGACGTCAAAAGCAGAAATTCAGAAATAACAGACAGACAAGCGCAAACAGCTACCGATTGATCACCGAACAAAGGCTGCTGTTGCATTTGTTTCCTATAGTAACTCTCACTGCTGTGTTCAGAATGAATAGCTACGTCCTGAACCTGCCTCTACAAAAGCAAGTACAACCTGGAACCTTCCAAGTAAAGCTCGCTAAACGCCGAAAGACCACTGTCTCTCACTCGCTTGAGAGTGTGCAACACCAATACTTGGACAAACACGTGCAACACTAAGATCCTCAAAGTCAAAAAAACGTAGTATGAACGGTCATGGGGACCCTTAAGGCAACCTTGTGATATACAGCACTCCGAAATAACGAAATCAGATAGCGATTGAAGACAATTCGAAATCGACAGCTGAAACGAAACTCTTGAGTAAGAACTAGAATAACGCACTTCTTCCAAAACTAAATCCAGAAATCAGAATCAAAAACATTAAACCTCACCATGACACAATACTCAAATAAAGGTGGTTGAAGTAAGAATTTAATTGTCGCGAGAATCCATCCACGGTCAAAACTGGTTTGTCTACAAAGGGAACAAGCTCATATGCAGACACAGTCGAACACGACTGTGAGAGCCTCCACCGCCAAGAATACGGCGGTGACTTGAGACCAGCAAAGAGCATCCTGCAAAAGCCTAGCTACAATACACATTCTCAAGCGATCCACTAGAAACAAAGGGACACCAAGATCTCAAAAAATGAGACCACAGGACTATTACTACGTGACGGTCTCCAACGGGCCTGAGTAGCCCTTCGCGCTGCTGGCATGGCAACCACGATCGTACTTCCGAGGCGTCGAGCACCAAAGGCTCTTCAGTTTGGGTAAGCATGTAAGACACGCCAAATATTAATTTCAAGTCTAGCCACTGAAACTAAAGATCCCGCAGGACTCATTTCTCGAGAGTTGGAAGAAAATCAGATCAAAGATAAAGTGGCGATAAATATCACATTGCTGATACTCTTCCAGACTCTTAAAGATCAGCCGGCTACCAAAGTAGAGAACTCAAAGAATCTACTCTCTTACAATTCTGATTGATGAGCGCTGTTTCTCACGTAACCGCCTAACCGATTAATATTTCAGACCGACCATGAGCAGCTTCTGAATTACTGTAAGAACGAAAGAGAAAATTATCTACAGGGAACTCCAAGAATCAGACAGAGGAAATCACTCAAACGGGCTTCAAATTTCAATTGAGCAGCGCTTGGGATAGCCTCGGAGACGAAAAACAATAGTATTAACTCCAAAATCTGGAGCACAATCCCAAACTCAAACAATTCAGTATCCTCAGCGTTTATAGCCAGAAGAAATCAACAGCGACGACCCAACAAACAAGAAATCAACAGCGAAAACCTCCGAATTCAAATCAATTATAGCCAGAAGGACGCCTTACATTCTTCCCCGCCTCATAAGAGGCGAAATGAACCGCCGTAAAAGGAATGTTCATCACCACAGTCGTCCTGTACGACCTGTAAAATGCCAGAAGTCCATCTTCTTTCATCGTCTTCCTAATGCAATCCATAACGCCGTGATACGGACTGTGCCGCAGCTGCAACCGCTGTTTAACCACATCCATGGGCGTGAACACGGCGTCACTAGCAATTGTGGCCCCCGCGCCGGCCGCAGCATGCGCCAGCGGATGGTACCCGCTCCTATTCCCTCCCAAGCGCTCCTTCAAGGATTCATACGCCGCGAAGTACACCGCATGCGCTGGTCCCGCCCCGAGTCCCATGGCGCCAATCCCTCTGTACAATCCGAGCGGCCCTTCCTTCTTCACGATGGCAAAGAAAGCTTTATAAACCGTGCTGTGCGCGGAGCCGCCCGCGCTTTGCAACATCTGCATTCGCGTCTTCACCAAATCCACGGGGAACATGGCCATGTGCTCCACCATCCCGGCCACCGAGCCCGCCAGCATCCACTGCCCAAACCCTAGACCATCGTGCAGCTGCGACTCCTCGTGCACCTTCAGAGATGGGGTCACATCCTCCCCGTAGCGACCTCGCTCCTGCTCTTTCCGGCTCAGAAACGGGCGCTCCCGCAAATCCGCGGCCACGCCCTCCGCCATTGCTAACTTCTCTGCAACCCTAAAACAGGGGAACCGCAAACGAAGCACACAATCTCGTTCTGCACCGGTGTCTCAATCAAAATTGAAGCTTAACGAACACTGCAGCAATGACTCCCATCGTGTTCCATAGCCACCAAGTGGCAATGGCAAATTCTCTGCAGTGAGGCTGGTTTTGCGAGAATCTACACTTGGCACAGACGGCGTGGAGGAGATGCTGCTGCTGCTTCGGAAGAAGATCCTCGCGCTTGGTGAACTGATGGCTTTTGAAGTCTGCGGCTATTTCATATGAGCTTCGGTACTTCAATGTGTAGAGATTTATATTAAAGAAGAGAGAAGGTGCGAGTTGGGTACACGTACTCCGTATAGAAACCTAAAATACTTATATTCTATAGTATGTACATCTGTCGATTGTGCTTTCTCATCAAGGTGGACTAGTGTGCCTTGTGCCATTGCCACAATTGAAATAAAAGTAAAAGTAATTTTCTATGATTTAAGATCCAAAAGTAACTCAAATTTCATAATTTTCTTCCGATAGGTCCAAACATCACAAAACAAAGCCCGTACACCCCTCCTCGCAAGAGAGGTTTTCAATGGTACCAAGAATGCGTCCAGGGGACACAGGGGGCACACGGTCTAGGAGTGAGCAAAGACCATACACCCCTCCTCGCAAGAGAATTTTTTAATGGTACCACAAAGGCATTTAAGAGACACACAATCTAGGAGATTTCACTATAACAAACAAACAACCTAACTTAATGGAGAGATGACACATGTCTACTATTTGTTGTTAGGTTTAGCCTTTTTAATGTAAAAATGTTCACCATCACAAGTTTAATTGGAAAGGTCTATCCGTGATTTATTTTTGTTATATAAATTACATTGATATTGATGGAAAGGTTCTTGTTGTTTCTCTATGAACAATGCTTTGATGTAAATTGTATCATCATAATTTCTACCATCATATTTTCATATGCACAACTTTTCATTCATTTGTTCTTACTAGACCCTAATGATGATCCAAAAATCTTTCTCAATGAAACCTTACCGCTTTATGAAACCTTTTTTGAGACGTTGCTTGGTTCCAAAAGTCCCATAAAGACACATACACTTTAGACATACAGAATCAAGCTCTCATACTCTAAGGACCAACTTCCACGTGGAGTCAAGGTTGGGTGAAATCCATTGATCAACAATGGAACGGGGACTCTAGAAAAACCAATCCAACTTCATCATTGATCAGTGGGTTTCACTGGCCCCAACTCCACATAAAAGTCGGCCCTAACTTGGGACCCCCCAAAGACCCTCCTTTTTTCCTTGAAATTCCTTATAGAAATCACAATATTTCAAAGTTTTTATTTATTTATTTCAGAAATTATAGTTTTCTATCCCTGCGTAAAGCGTGCTAAAATTTCCATATCTAGTAAAAGTTCAAAATGACTTTTCCATCATTCTCCGAATCCCTGACATCCAAGTATTTGAGGCCCCCGTAATTTGATGAGTTGGGTAGGGGGGGAGAGCTTGGTCCCAGTGTGAATGGGTGTGTGGTTTTGGGTAGAGTGAAGAGGTGACTAAACGATTTGATTCATTTTGTTGGGGAGGTGTGATTCCAAGATTCCTGGTCTGTGGGTGGGCGTCTTTGTTGTTGTCTTCTTTTGGGGTGAGCTCCCCATCAGTCCATTGGTAAGGAAGGCAGTACAGTAGTCTCATGTGGTGGTTCTGTTAGTACAGTGGACAGTACGTTCTGCTGCTTCCTCTTTATCCTTTCTGCTGGGAGGGCTAGCTGGCTAGCTAGGCTTCGACCATGCCGTGGTACTGAAACTCTTGGAGTCTCGGAACTTGGGCATAAAAAAAAATGTAAGCACCTTCATTGGGCAAGCAGCTTTGAGATGATCCAAGTGGACTAAGCTTTTGAAGGTAAGATAACTCACTTCAGCTCAACAGAGCAAAATTTCTCTGACAAGCATTGTTGAGTGTCGGGAAACTCTCATTTTTTTAATCACGTAGAAACAAGTTGCAAAAGAAAGTTGGGGTTGAAATCCAAGATCGATAGTTGATTATAATATGTAAAAGGTATAAGAGGTCAAGGGTTGAAACAGTGGTAGGTTTTCTAAAACCATGCTCTATTTTCAATGTTCACACCTTAAAGAGCGTGCAACAAGTATCTGGTTTTCTTCTGGTTTTTTGAGGAACATGCTCAAATTTGGGTGATCCTACCTTAAAGGTACTTGCACATAAGAGGGGATCTTTTCTAGATGCATATTGCTCTAGTATGAGTGATTGTGGTCGAGTTGTGATCAAGGCTTTTTGTTTGAACTTGTGTCCCCCTTGTTGGCTTCACTAGAGAGGCTATTTTTTGGAGGGATGAAGCCAGATAGGTCAGATTTCTGACAGTCTGGCGAAATTTCGCCTCCAAAAAAAGCCTTGGTTGTGATTGGCCATAGGATTACTAAAACTTAGAGAACTTCAAATTTGCACATGGCTTGTAAGTGCTCTAAAGTTCATATTATTGATGACGAGAAGAGGGCTTTAGGAAGATGTTAAATTGTACAAATAATTTCTCGGTCATCCCAAGAGTGATGCTTGAATCTATGAGAAACAACTTGTATTTGCATATAATTTGGTGAAATTGAGATAAATACTTAAAAATATACATTGATATCAAAAAATATTTATAATTTCTTTAAAATGATCTATATATTAAGCCCTAAAGGATTGAAGCAAACTTCAATCAAAAATTGTCAAAATTACAACTTTTGAGAGCAATGAGAAAAAATGAGAAAATTTTTTTTTTTGAAATTCAACTTTACAAATATTTATACTAGACTATTGTAGAAATGTTTGGAAAAAACTCAAAAACTCTGACCGTACAAATTAATAGATTATAATGTATTAAAATTAAAAGAATTTTTTTTTCGACCTTACCCATCACAGTCAACAAACTTTTAACTTCTCTTAGAATAAGATTTTTGCACTATGCATGGTTGTTTTTTTAACAGTTGCATCCTATATCGTGTTAATTTTATACCTACCAAATTTTGAAAGTATAAGAGTTTTGCACATACTACCTAAAAAATTTAGGGCAACAAAACTTTTGATTTCAAGCACTAGATTGGAAAAAAAATACTTACTAAGAAGGTTACATATTTAAACACCTTGAGTCAAAACTTTGTGAATATCCAAGTACAATTGATTTTGTGCACAACTATCCAAGATTTTTTGCATATGTTGAATGGTCACATGGTCCTTTAAACATTAAAGCTAAGGTACATGCATCCATAGTCATCATTGTCCAGAATGTTGATATTTACATTTGGACCAAAAAACAACATAAAAAACTAGATATTGATTGTATAAGATGTACACTATAAAGAGATGAGAGCTAGTGTCAATTTTTGATACACCTAGCGACAATACTTTGAAGATTCATCATTTATTCACACAATGTTTAAATAATGTATGCTAAAGTGCATTAGAATCATCTTTCACTTGCAAATACAATCTAATAAAAATAACACGTATTTGCTTATAGAAACTGCATTCAATTTATCAAGATTGTAGCTTGTTTCTAAATCCAAAATCTACAATTTTCTACCTAAAATGTAAACTTTTATTTTTGAAAGTCTAAGGATGATTTTGAATACACCAATTCTCAACACTTTAAAAATTCAAAATTTATGCGTATGGTGTCCCAAAACAACATTCTAAGAGAATATAGACTTTTTTTTTAAATTTCCAACTAAGTTCAACAAAATTGAGAGTTTAATAAGATGAACCATGTTCAACTACTCATTTAGTAAAAAGAAACTCATTTTGGATCTTTATGTTTTTCTTGTAATTTTTTTTGAAAACTTTAAACTTTAAAATTCAATATCTTTTGGTCCAAAATTTGTGACCTTGGAATGTCCAAACATTTTCTTCAAGTGGATAATTTAAATAATGCAATATTCTCCACTTTCTAGGTCAAAATTTTATTAACATATGAAAATTATCATTAAATGATAAAATGACATGTCATTACTTTCAAGATTAGCTTGTGATATAAGGTGGGCCCCCCTAAACCAACACTTTTTGCTATTGCACCTAATTACTGTTATTAGACTCTTATCATTTCCATATTTTCTTGTTGGCAAGTAAAAAGAGGTTCTAACGCACCAAAGACTACGACGTTTGGATACCATATGCAAAAGTTATGAAGGATCAAATTTTTTTTTTGGTAGAGGTTCTAAAATCATTTCTTCCACATAGGTATATATTGGTTTTGGAGATGTACCCAAAGTGAAGATGGCGGTTTCGGGTCAGTGGCATACTTAAGGAGCCCCTACCTTAATCCCTAAAGTCCTATTGTTAAACATACTAGCTTTCTAAAAAGATAATTTTGATTTCAATCAGAGCTTGGGAAAAAAAGTTATGGCACAAAATGCCCAAATTTTAGTTTGGTAGGCAGGAAAAATAAACTAAAATTAAATTAAAATTAAAAAATTTGTTTTGTATATATTTTATTTTTATCTACATGGGAAGATTTCCCGGAAGATTTGATTCTTTCCATTTGGATTTGTTATACAAAAATTATGGACAATCTTAATTTTTGGCAATTTGAGAATCTTTTTAAAATTTAAGTTAGTAAAGTTCAAAGCCAAAACATGTAGTTGATCAAGGTGCAAAAAAACTCGTTTCCTTCATTTTGAATGCAAATATTTTGCAATCTACAAAGTCATGGTTATTGAAATTTCTTCCACACATTTTTACACTAGTCTAGTATAAGATCTTACGGTTAAATATACAAGAAAAACATTAAAAAAATAAAATTGTTCTTTGCTATAGTAATGGTAGTTTTGAATGTTTTTTGATGGAAAAAAAGGCCTTGAAATTTTAGGGGTTAAATGCTCTTGAAAACATTGGATAAGAACTTGAGGATGAGATAACAACTTGTCTATGGGACAGGATTGATCACTCACTCTAACTTCACCCCTAAAGTCCCAAGGCCTCTTCTCCATCAAAAAACATTCAAAATTGCCATTTATATAGCAAAGAAAAAAAATTTAATGTTTTTTTTGCATATATATTAAACTGTAGGATCTTGTACTAGAGTAGAATAAAGAATGTGTAGAAGAAATTTCACAAACTTTGACCATGTAGATTGCATGCCACATTTAACAATATTTGGACTTGGAGAGGAATTCTGAATTTTTGGACTTTTCTAGAAAATCACTTCAGATGAATACTACCTACATTGGGTGAGATCAAAGCTTAGTGACAATGAAAATATAAAGGAAAATATTTCATATTTGTGAAATGAAACATAAGGACAATATTTACTTACATACAGTTAGTGAAATCATTTAGAAATTTTATGATGATTGTAGAGGAAGTCCTAAATTGTGTATAAGCAATGAATTTTCATATTTTTACATCTCTATGTGATTGGCTAAGTCCTCCACATTCATAATGAAACGGAGGAATTCCAACATTGAACTTGGGAACTAGAGATTTGGAGATGTTCTGATGTCCTCCCTTCAACATTAGACATCGACAATTCTAACACTAAACAAGGGAATTGGAGATCTGAAGATGTTTTGATGCTATTTCCTCAACATCACACGAATACATACACAGTGATAGTTGTGTAATAAAGAAAGGTGGGCATTACATGTTTTTTAGATTCTATGGAGGGCTGCGAGTTCCCTAGGGTTCCCAGACTCTGGAATTGCTTGTAACTGCGCCACAACAGTTGCATGACGTGGTAGGGGGACTGCCACATCATATAAAAATAATTCTTTTTTAAAAATAAAAATAAATTTGTTCATTTTCTTTTTTCATTTTAAGAATTTTCTGTAAAAAAAAATTCAATTTTTTTTTTGACAGCGGCCATTCTTTTATTGCTGGGAGAACAACGTCAAGAACATGCCCAAAACGGCCCTCCAGACACCCCCCCAAAAAATCTAATGGCACCACCATTTAATTATATAGATAAATAAAAAAAATAGACATCTACCATTGGAGACAAAGAAAGCATTGTTTCCAATTTCTAAAGTGGTCTACTTCAAATTTGCTAGTTGGTTATCCTTAATATGTGTAATTGGATGTATTACAATATTCTGCTTCTAGTTTACAGGATCCATGTCAATGAACACAATGTAGACTATGGCCTTCCGCTTGTGAGCCAATCTACAATTAGTAGAATCGAGAAGGAGAATTTCAACAATGTTTTCATAAAGCCCGTTGGAAGCTCATTTGCAAAGTGTAGTTTATGTGACCAATTGCATCAATTTCTTTTAAAGTCGCTCAGAGGAAGTCCTTAATTTGTGGAATTTTTGAAGCAATAAACTGAATATCACAATCACACCAAGCTTCATGTCGTCACCTATATGCTTCATGGCATGAAAAATCCAAAAGGAATTCATAGGACATATTATGTGTAATTCACGATAAGATGGATATCCTCAAAGATAGCTTTATCAAGGATGTGCGTGACAACAAAAGCCACTGAAAGTCTGGGCAGATACTAATGAGCGTAACAGTAATGGTAGCTCACGGTCATGGTGATGGTACGATGTCCACTATACACCGTTGTGTTGGCCAAAAGACTCGAACTTCACAATTTTGTCATTGGCTAGATTGTTTCACCGTCTAAAGGGTCCTCCAAGTCAAGAGACATGTGACTTATTTTTGTACTCGCCACAAATCCTATATTTGAAGCATTGCTTAAAGGAAAGTCACGTTGTATGGATTGTTTGACCCTAGTGGAACCATCAGCTTGGCGTGGACCCTCCCCTCTTCCTCAAAAATTATATCTTTAGCTCAACAATTTGACAAAGGATAATAAGAACTAGTACCTCATGGCACTACAAGAAAATAGGGCCTGAATCAAGATGTTCAAACCAACACAAAACGTTCGAATCAACACAACTATATTCAAAATTGCCAAATCTAGATGTTCAAATCAACTTAACATTGTTGATTTGGATCTTGTTTTCTTGTAGTGTGCCGTTCTTGTCCTTGTTGACTATGCATGGAGTCTTCAAGGAAATTCAAGTTGGTTTTCTACTCGTTGGACATACTCACAAAGACATTGAAGTTTATTTCAGCCATCTTTCTAAGGCCTTGAAGACAAAGAATACTTTTGTCGTTGCTGACTTGATGAAAGCTTTCATTTAGTTGCAAGAGCTATCATTCATGCTGGAGTTCATTCAAGAGGTGGTTGATTTCAAGTTGTTTATAAAGAGATACACAAAGCAGTGGGACGGCTAGATTAATTGGATTGAGAGATGCATCTTTTTAAATTCTATGTAGATAGTAAAGGAGTCCCCATCATGAAGTATAAAAAGTCAACAGTGGATTCCTAGTGGCTACCATCTAATAAACCTTCTCAACGTTTCTAGAAGAAAGATTCATGAGGTCAGCCGATGCTCCCTCTAGGCTGTCCAAAGCCTATTCTATTCAAGCCCATGTGGGAGAGTGAAGTTCCCAAAGACATGGAAAATCTAAAGAAGGCCATTGTGATGGCGAGGAAAGCTACCCTTAACAAGGGTTTTATGATTTAGGACTAGAAAAATACATTCAATATTGGAAAAATAAGATGTCTAAATGCGAAGGATTTGTAACTGCCTTTGGTTTGTATATAGAATATTAGAGTTATGTGTTGCATGAGCTTAAAGAACCACTACCTGACTATCCTTCAAAGTTGGTGGAAGACTTCTAGCCACAACACGATTGGAGGTTGACTCGGGATGAAAACCCTTGTCAAACTTTCATGGTCAATCATGTAGATGTCATTCCCAAGGAAGAGGATCCGGAACCATACTATGGCCCCGCAAATGAAGCGCTACAAGAAAGCTTCAATCCTTGGCTTAACATACGTTGAATTTCATGGGTTCTTTTGAGACATGAAGATCCAGCAATCTGTGTTGTTTTGCAAAGAAGAGCATTGTCCACTGCATGCAGACTAGAAGGCAATGTGAATTATGGAAAGTTCTTGCTTTAGTATTGACAATCGGATAATTTCAAAAGTACCTTGGAATTAAAGTGCCGCAATTGTTGGTAAGATAAATGGGTTGTTGAGAATAGTCCTCCTACTTGGTTGGATGCAACTTGTGTAGTGTATTCAAATTTGTGCAAGATGTAGATCCAAAATCACGGACAATTTTTAAGAAAAGTATGAAGGTTATATTAGAAAATTTGAATAGGGTAAACAAGGTAGACCCTTGACCAAGTTTTATTCCCAATTTATGAAGTTTATCTGGAGCCCTCTAGATGCATTTTTGTTCTTAGCACTTTGAAAAGTTTATCTGGACGTCCCTAGATGCATTCTCCCTTTTTGCATGCAAGGGCAAGCAAGATTTTTATTGTACATTATTCATTTCATTGATTTAAGAAAATATAAAATTTTGTCAATTGATTGGCAAGGCTATGTTGGATGATGTTCAAATGTGATATTTCAAATGATAAAGGTAGCATAGATGCAATGTATTTTTTCCATGGTGGACAACAAAAGTGTCATCCTAAACTTTTTATTTGCGTCTTATTTTCTCTTCAATTAGCAACCATAAAGGTACTATTTTAGAAGAAGATTGTATACATTTATTGTTGTATTTTCCATAAAAAGATCAACAACTGCAACATCTAGAGTGCACTTCTGTAGACAAAGAACGTTGAACTCACACTGAGTTCCTTCACTCACTTGTAAGACTTTTGATTGTTTGATTGGACCTCAAGCTTCCCCTGAATTATGAAATTACTTTAGTGTTTCATGGTCACTGTCCAAGAGTGACAGAGGTGTGTACGCTATTGTGTAATTATTCATGAAGTGATTGGGTGGTAACTAGATTCAATTTTAGTGAATGTCATCTAAAGACTTCTTAGTAGGTTCTGGGATGTATGTTAACCACTCTCTATAATAGTCATGGGTACACAATATATAGCGTGTGAAATGTCCACATCATTTGGTTCCTGAACATCTCTAGATACATAGGGAATGGGATGACTCTAGATGCATAGGGAACAACTGGAGATTTTAGCAATTTTTTATTTTTAGACTTTTCTAAAGTCCAAAAGTAATTAAATATGGCATTTGCAAGATATTTGCATTTAAAGTGAAGGAAACAAGTTTTTATGAACCTTGATCAGCTACATTTTTTGGCTTTGAACCTTCATAATTTTTAATATTTGCTCTATTTATTTTGAATTTCCAATTTTATACAATAATAGTTGAAAGTACAGGGGGGAAAAAATCCCCCAAAACACACTTAATATTCACTCATTAGAAAATTGTTAAGTAGAAGTAGATTCAAAATTGAAGGAAATCTAAATTGTTTATAGCTCTTAGATGGAATTGAAATACACTAATCTCAGTGGTGAGATTGTTAGCAAGAGATCTTAACCTTGTGAATTTATTTATTTTTAAATTGTGAGAATTGAGGTTAGAAATGAATCCTATTAAATATTTTTTCTAGAAAATGCTCTAATTGCCCTCAAAACAAGATTGTCTATAACCTTTAGATAACAAATCCAAATGGAATGAATCAAAGCTTCCCATATACATAAAAATATAATCTATACAAAAAAAAAATTATTTTTTTATTTTAAATTTTACTAAAGGATTTTTTCTATCCACCAAAATTTTAAAAAGGGCTTTTTGTGCCATAACTTTTGCTTCCAGGCTTTGTTTGAAATAGAAATTATATTTTTGGAAAGATAAAATGTTTTTTCATCTTTACAAAAAAACTTCAAAAAATTACAAAAAATATTGAGACCATAAGAGCCTACCCAAAATCCATTTTGTTCCCCAAGGGGACAATGGGACTTTAGGGATTAAATCTAATCAATATTTTTAACATCTTCACATCTTTTCGTATGAAATAGGGTGCTCAAAAGGCAACTTGCTCTAAAAGAAACCAATAACACAAAGCTACATTTTTTTTATTCAATGTACCAATATTGTGCATTTTAGGAGGTGGTCCCTTTTATAGGCCATTGTGTTTGAACTTCAAAAATTTGTAACTAATTCCCAAAAGATCAAAAAAATTGAAACAACTCATGTTAGATGACAATTCCATTTTTCTTTCTACAAAATTTACTGAAAATTGTTCCAAGGATTCTAGCTTGTCCTTAACTCCTAAATGCCCAAGGCCTTTTTTGAGCTTCTAGAAATTTGCTCTAAATTGAACAAAAAAGTAATATTTTGATAAGTGGTATCAGATTTTTTTTGAATTATAACCGTACAAATTCAAACTAGACATGTTAGAGATCCCATAGAAAAATAAAATACAATAATTATCACTTATGAATTGAAAGACTACAATGTTTGATCATGAAGGTGTTAAAACTGCAAAAGTGATTTGAAGTCTTTCAATCCACTTTTTACATGTCAAATCTAAAAAGTTGTTCACTCAAAAAATATATGAGGATAAAGGGCCTAACGTGCATAACCCCAATCAATTTATGGCTTCTCAAAATCTACTTTGCAATTTATTTTAAATGAATTTTTAATGCGGTTTTTCCCACCAAGATCCAATGTATTTGAGATCCATTTCCAAGAGCCCTCAACACTACTGAAAGTCAAGATTGCAATGGACACCCTTGTACAAAATCTTGAATAGAAAAAATCATAACCAATCATTTTCAAAATCAGATTTTTGATGCTAAAACTAGACTTCAAAAAATAATTTTCCATAAATACATACTAAAAATAGCAATTTGGTTAGGTTTTATTTAACTTCAAAATATTTTTGACACCAAATTTTGGTGCCTCAGGGATTTAGGGGTTAAATGCAATCAACTCTCAAAAAGCCGCTTTCAGGGACAGACCTTTATTCTTTCTACCCAAAATATGTTTGAAAGTATTTGGACAGACAGTTTTTTTCTACAGAGGTCTCTTTATCTTTAGATGCAAGGTGTTTCATGAGCCCCCTACTATACCTTAGCCAATTGTTGGGCCACCAATTTGAGAGGTCTGTTCAGACAAATGCAAACTGACCCAAAGAGTCTGATTGTTCTGGACCCCATACCATGAATACAACTGAAGCACAGGTCTAGTCCAGTAGGCTTTGGGGGAATTTTTTTGGAACAGGAATCTACCGCTTATTCTGAGGCCACGCATGTCTGGAAAAGAAAATAAAAATCTAGAAACTGGGCTGAAGCCAATCACTGCTTGAGTGGATATTCGAGTTGTCAATCCTCATCCACTTACATGGAAACGCATCTCCTCGATCTGGTTGGTCCCCCCGATGGAACCTCACTGGATGCCGTCAATATTGGATTCCTGTGAGTACATTGAGATTCGCTATAATAGCTAGCACCTGTCCCAAGTCCCAATTTTCAAGCAATCAAGCCTGAAATCTGCACAAGAGACCAATTAAAATATGTGGAAACTTGACCAAGTTTGTGCTGGTTTGGCCAGAGGGGCCCAATGGCATGCAGAGGCCACAAGCCTTGCCTACCTCATCAGCAAACCAAGGGACCATGGGATCATGGGACCATCACACAATGGATGAGAGTGGGCCCTTGAACTGCCAAATTTGCAAACATTCATCCACAATGTCAGTCACGCAAGCAAACTGGGGCTACAGACAATAGCGCTTGAAACCAAGTGTTCAATGATAAGGCCAGACTTTGATTTTGTCTGAGCTTTTGGCTTGCTTGTGGCCTCAGCTGCCTATCCAGGTAGGCTCCACTCATGACGAGACCAAGCTTCTGTGCATGATAGAGTTTCCTTGACCAATAAGAAAACACTGATGTCAATTGCAGAGCACCTTTTTCTAGGAACATAGCACACTCTTCAGTGGCTCACGGGGAAACAATCAACACATAAGGTAAACCAGCCCATTGTGGTCAAAATTTCGAGTCTGCCCTCATGCCATTGCTGAAAATTTTCAAATTTTTTCTCACTCAAAGATAAGTGTGAGAAATAGTGAGAGCAATTGAAATTTTATTTTTCAGACAAAGTGTGAATTAGTTATGTATTTTTGAAGTGATCTTCCCAACACGGGCTACAGGCTCCCCCATAACCAACAAAAAGTGTATCTAGTATGCTCATCTTAATCACCTAAAGTGGTCACAACAATTTCTAATGTGGAATGCCATGAAAAATCACTTCCTACGATGATTTACACTGAAAAATTGGGTGTTCCTAATGAGGTCACTAATCACTCCATAGGTGTCAGGTTAGATATTGATTGTGGTCTAAAAAACCATCATGGGGTCATAAGATGTCCACTATGGGTCATCTGACTGTAATGGGCTGGTTTACCTTAGAGCATCCCCACTCCAACACAGGGAAGCAACACTTCAAATGGTCTGAACCATTGATCTTAGAAAATCTTCTAAGATCAATGGTTCAGACCATTTGAAGTGTTGCTTCCCCGTGTTGGAGTGGGGATGCTCTTAGCGAGACACAAGAAGCAAGCTGTTGGAACTCGCCAACAAGTGGGTAAACTTAAAAAAAAGCTCAAAATCTGCCATATATTTGTGGATATGAACGGGATCAGCCCCTTATTTATTGGTGACCCTGCCTAATGATACTGTCCTTGTGTTGTCCAACCTTGGCTCATCTTTGAAATAGAGCCTAGAATCAGGAGAGAATATGCTATACCACCAGTGGAATGCAATGATCGGAAAAAACCGGCAGCTAGTGCAAAGTTAGCTGGAGGAATTTCGGAAATAACCGGTTGCAATTTGAAAACATTGGCAAAAAATTGGTGAAAAAAAATATAAAATTTCTATTTTCAGTAAAAAAAATAGAGGGAATAATCAAACTCAGTTCTTCAAAAACCGGTTCAGTGTGAGAATTGAAGGAACTTAGCCGGTAAAACTCAAAAAAAATCCCGAACACTGGTGGAATGCATTGTTGACCGGACATTTTCTTACTTTCAAATGTGGATCCAATTTGGGTCAAAACTTGCAAAATTGATTGAATCAAGAGAATTGTTAATTCCAGAAAAGGCTCAGTCTCCATTTTATAAAAAAAAGAAGAGGTGATATGGGGCTTTGCACGTTAGTTCATTTGCCCAATTCCTATATGTTGTGTGATGGGGTGCATAGTATTGATAAACTGTTAAAAACAGTAAAAACTCAAAATCAATTCAAAAAGAAGTACACATGTCATTTTTCCATTCAATGAAAAATATTTAAATAGGATACACTAGTCCTTTTAAAAAAAAAAGATTCAAAAGCATTGGATATGGAGTATTTTTTAAATAGAAAAATTAATCAAAAGGAAAGAAAAAAAATTATGCCTTCCAGATTTGGATGGTACATCTCCATTTGGATGCTTTTGTACATTATTTGGCTATAAGCGTCCACAATGACACTTAGTTTTTACCTAAACCAATAGAGCTTAACCCCTAAAGTCCCAAGGCCTTTTTTTCATCAAAAAACACTCAAAACTGCCATTTCTTTAGCAAAGAGCAAAAAATTTAAAAAAATTGTTTTTATTTTTATTTTTATTCATATTTAACCATAGGATCTTGTATTAGACTAGTGTAAGAATGTGTGGAAGAAATTTCAAAAATTTTGACTGTGTAGATTGCAAGATATTTGCATTTAAAGTGAAGGAACGAGTTTTTTTTGTTCATTGCTCAATTACATTTTGGGGGTTTTGAACCTTCTTAACTTAAAATTTTTTGTTCTATTAATTTATAATTTATAATTTTATATGATGAAAAAATTTAGTTGAGAGTCTAGGGAAAAAAAATTCTAAAAAACAACACTTAGTTTTCATTTGACTAGAAGTAGGTTCCAAATTGAAACACACTAATCTTAACGGTGAGATTGTTCTAGCAAAAAAATTTAATCTTGTAGAATTTATTTTTTTAAATGTAAAAATTGAGTTCAAAAATGAATCCGACAAGTTATTTTTTCAAGAAGATGCTCTAATTGCCCCAAAACCAAGATTGTCCATGACTTTCTCACAACAAATCCAAATGGATTGAATCAAAGTTTTCCATGTAGATCAAAATAAAATCTATACAAATCAATTTTTAATTTTTAGTATTAAATTTTTTTGAAGATTTGTTTTTTGTCCGTTGAACTAAAAAAAAAGCTTTTTGTGCCATAACTTTTGCTCCTGGGCACCGATTGAAATAAAAATTATATTTTTGGAAAGCTAATGTATTTTTCTATCTTCACTGAAATTTCAGAAAATCTTAATAAATATTGAGACCATAGGAGCTTGCCCAAAATCCATTTTGTCCCTCGAAGAGACAATAGGACTTTAGGGATGAACCCCTAAATGTCCAGAGTCTTCTTTCAAAATTGACAATTTGAAAAAAATCATTATAAAGTATTATTTGGAAGAATATTTTGGAATTGATATACAAAGGGAAGTTGTAGATTTTGAATTTTAGATTCCATCCATATAGTTAGATTCACCAATGCTATCACCAATTTATTTTTTTAATGAAATTTGAAAGGAAAAATTTTAAATTCCTTTAAAATTAAATTACAAGCAAAATATTATAATTTTTAGAGTAAACTTGTTGGAAGGGATTTGAAAGGAGGTTCTCTTGGCATGGTGATGTTTTGGAATTTTTGTGTTCTCTACATTCATGACCTCTATTTTGCAAATCCAATTTTGAACTAAAGTCGATGCAATTTAGACCTGGTCAACTACTTGACATACTTCCACGTTTATAATTTTAGAAAAAAATTTACTCTAATAACACCATGAACAATATCTCTCAAGTACAAGCTAAAATGAAGACATGAACAATATCTCTCAAGTACAAGCTAAAATGAAGACATGAACAATATCTCTCAAGTACAAGCTAAAATGAAGACATGAACAATATCTCTCAAGTACAAGCTAAAATGAAGACATGAACAATATCTCTCAAGTACAAGCTAAAATGAAGACATGAACAATATCTCTCAAGTACAAGCTAAAATGAAGACACGAACAATATCTCTCAAGCTAAAGTGAAGACACCCATTCCCGTCCTTGTACCCAATTCTATCATGATGTACCAAGGATGCACATTTTTGTAGTAAAAATATACTCTGTTGGTACATAGTGACAGAATTGGGTACAAGGACGGGAATGGGTGTTTCCACCTTAGCCCCTAAAAGACCAAACTACATTTTTTTGGCAATATAGTGATTTTGGGCAGGTACCTAGGAATGGAATTTTTATTTTTTTGGTTGAAAGTTTCACACAACATTTTCCCAGGGAGTAGCTTTAAGGCCCACCAACTTTCATAACTTTTGACTACATGGTTCAAAAGTTATTGTATGATATGTAGTTTTCATTGCTCGGTGGGCAGCTCAGGCAGCTAAAAACTTCTTCAAAAATCACTTTTTCTTAATATAAAAATTTGAAATTGGTTTTTTAGATTTATATACACTTGAAAGCTTTTAATCATTTCATTTTGATTAATGGAATGAAAATTATGGGAGTTTTAGTTTGCGCTTAGTTTGTGGAAAGTTATAAAATGTTTACTATAAATAAACTTTGAAGTCCTTTATTTAATTCAATTTTGAATATTTTTGAAAAAGAATAAAAACATTGGGTGTAGATTATTTAATTAAATATTACAACCATTGAGATTGAGATTTTTCAATTCCATAAATAAATTGTTAACAATTTAGTACTTTGAATCATTTTCTACTTCTTTCTACTTACTATATATTTCCTACATGTTGTATAATTCCAAATTATTTGAAAATTTTCAAGCATGTAGCCGACTTGACTTAAAGAATGAATCCAAAGAGTTACAATCATTTTGGACATTTTTTCATACAAATGTGGCCTTCTGAAGTGCATCTTCTTGGATTTTTGCAGGGATAAAAAAAAGACTTTTGTACTTTCAAACACTAATATCTTGCAATCTACATGGCGGAAGTTTTTCCGCATCTTTTCAAACTAGTGTACTAAAAGATCCTATAATTACATTTATCCAAAAATATTGTTTTTTCTAAAATTTGGGAGTTGTCCTAGAAATGACAGTTTTGGAGAGTTTTTGGTGAAAACATAGTCAAAAATCTTTAGGGGTTAAATGCAATCTTGTCTATTTGTCTTATATATTTTCAACTAGCAGTAATTGGCTTTGTTTTCTTGTATGTTTGAGTGATTGCCAGTGATTGGCATGGTTCCGTTTGTCCTTGTTGTGGTCCAATAGTCGAGAGTTGATTTTGTGACAATTAATTGTTGTTATGTTCTATGCAACTTAGTCTTTGAAGTGAGATTGTAATGTGGTTCAATTGCTAGTGAGTGGCATTTCTTTGTACTTGGGACAAGTAGCTAGGAATTGGTGCTATAATAAATTTTAGTTGTTGGTCAATTAGATGAAAGTTCAGTTCTTGAGAGAGTGTGAATTAGCTAGTGATGGATATTTTAATCTAGATTATTTGGCAAGAATAGTGATTGTCAAATTATCAGTGCTTGAGGATGCTGCTTAATGTCAAGAGCTCTCTCTCTCTCTCTCTCTCTCTCTCTCTCTCTTCAATAATTATTATATATATATATATATATATATATATATATATATATATATAAATCTAAACTGAGAATATTTGGTAACCGTTGTTACTCACTTCACTCGGTAAATATCGACAAAAGTTATGTCATTGCCTGCGTATGGCTTTCTAAAGCCTATACACTGCCGATACTTCTCTTGATGAATACCATTACAGGGCTATGCTAAGCCAAGTACTTGGTCTATCTCCCAATATCCTGAGCCTACCGGGTAACGTACACGGGGGTACATGCCGGATATGTACAGCTGTTGTTTTCAAGATCGCTGCATGCTGATCATTTTTCCTACGCACGACACAGCCAACGTCCTTGGGACCCGCATCCTTAAGGCACTGTTACATTCCTTGCAGCCTCCTGCTCCGGCTTGTGTACGACGGGAGTCCTGACTCGAGGCGAGGCACTTACAACGGTGACGTACTACTCCAAAAATGGACACAGAGATGACGTTACAGGTTCTGTCTCTTCCTCTGGGTGTTACGAGAATTGAGGGCGGCTGTTTCTACGTGGTGGAGCCTTCTCTTGACTCTACTGTGCTGTGACTGTTTCTGTGTTTTTACCTTTGCGTTATAATCTATGGCTCCGATAACAAGGTGTTGTCACGCCGTTGACACCTCGCACACGACCTAGAACTAACTCCGTGTTCGTTTTGTGGCCATGGGTGCAGGTGAGGCGTGATGACTCTAGATTGCTCAGCAATTCGTCATCCACCGGATTCAGAATCTTGATACTCGTAACCTGTTTGATTAATGCAATGTTGAATATATGCATTACTTAAATCTGCCTTTAGTTTGCCATACTCATGAGCTATTATGGTGTACTTTTGTTACGACGGATATACTTGGATTTGTATCTGTTTCAGAACAGTGGTATAATAACTGTTGCATGATTGATTTGCTGCGATTTGCACACGGAATTGCTGTACCTCAGACTGATAATTATGGATGTTGAACTCCTTCGATTCTTGCCTATAATCAGTGTTTCACTGCTATGATTTGGAGATTTTATGATAACATTTACGTATTACACAAAGTAGTATGCCCTCCCTCCCTCCCGATTACGACCTTGGTAATCTTGACCTAGCCTGTATCGATCTATTGGATACATGGTGTAACTAGTTTAGGTCTTGTAAAAGATTTGCCTGGATTAGATGATTCAAGAATTAACGTACCAGTTTCTTGCTACGTTTAGTATCTGAGGAAATGTATGAAAATGAAGAATACTGCATTATATATCCGAGTGTAAACGATCTTGAATCTACAGAATAAGCCCTGTCTTGGGGTGTATTGAAAAGAACTGTATCTCTCTGACTTATATCCATTTAGAAATGGTGAGTTTCTAACTTATTCTGCTAATTCAAAATTCCTTATGCTGCTGGAATACAGGCCGATTCTCAAATTGCTTCTCATGACCAATGGGCGCCGGATCTGGTGTCGTTGGGCTACTCCGACCCTCTCCCGGCTCCGTCGATGGCTGTTCAAGCGACTTTAGCGGCTCTGAACGCACCGGAGATCCATGCCTTTATCCTGGAGCAAGACAAGATCGCGTTACTTGATTGCGATGATGAAGGTGATCATGCCCCTCTGTTACTTAGTACCCTGGACTTATCACAGTGGACCCTTATTTTGAATGTTGTAATTACGGTAAACGCTGCAAAGGCTCTTGATCAGTTGCGTATAGCCCATGAACAGCTCGCTGACATCCTCGATCTTGAGAATGAGGAACTTGTTCAAGCTGAGAAAGACTCCTTGAGTGTTGATGCTGCTATCAAGTTAGCTAATCCTCACGAGGCGTCCAAGAAGGTCACTGCACTCTCGGGACCTTCTTCTGCTACCAATCACCCGTTTCTTAGCGGGTTGAATGTAGATCCTGCCCAGATGGCAGCCCTTGGTGAACTGGCAGAGACCATTCAAACTTCACAAAATGAAAAAGATCTAGCTCTACTGCTAGCATCGGGTAAGGGCCCGGTAGTTCCGTTTACTCCTCCAAGAACCATCGAGGCACAAGTTGCAGGCAAAATGCACCGTTGCTGGGGATTGACTAACATCAACCTTGTGGCTCCTATTTCTACGCCAATGTGGAAAACCTGGTGTAACATGCCAGCTTCAGAGGTCGCTACGCTGAAAAATAATGCAATTCAGGGAACAGGGTTACTACGGGAAGGGCAGCCGGTTCCTGGAGCCTTTCCTCTGAATCTCTACGACCACCAAAAGTGCTCTTCAAATGACGTACGCATCCTTACTAAACAGGGACTTAATTCTAATTACGGGAGAATTGACAAGTACTCTTCCGCGTTCTGGAATTGCCAACGCCCGTACTTCAGATGTACTTGCAAACCTGACTCGGCAAAAGGCTGTAAAGGTGATGTCATGTGGTTCGACCACGCAATATGGTTCATGGTGAACAATTTACATATCTTTTTTAGCGAATATCCCACGCTCTCGGCTAAGTTCGCGGCGTTTGTAATCTGGATTAGCGACGCGGTACGGGTTGCGGTCCGCCACCAAATCACTTTCCTGTATACAAGGGAATTCATGATTGAGGCTGCGCTCCAATTTGCAGCAGACCCAGCTACGAAGCTCCTTGCTGATCATCCGCCTGGAGCTGGTATTCGGCAAATTGAGAGATGGATCAAACCGGCTAGTTTTTCGGCTGCCAATCCCTTATCGTCCGGGCTTTCCAAAAGAGCACGCCCAGGGAATACTGGCAACACTACACCAAACCGTGGCGTGGATCGTGCATTTGCCCCACTTCCAAGAAGCGCTCCTCGTCTGACCACTCAAAGAGGACGTGGAGGGTACAACCGTAGATATCGCCCTACCCCCTACTCTGCCCCGCAGGCGCGTGGTCCTTCTCGCCTCCCAAATCAAGCTCGCGCAATTGAGTCAGCTCCCAACCCTAACGAGGCCTTTGTCTTCATCGGAAACAGCACTCGTAATAATCCTGCACCACATATTGCTCAACCGAGCTCCCCTGCTGAGTCAAGACTGACCCATGCTCGGGGTGCTACGGGTAGCCAGATACAGCGTGTGACGCATTCTCCTTCACGTAGTGAAGCCACATCATCGGCAAAAACTGTCCAGCGCTTCGATCGATCTAATATGAAGGGGCGAGTTTTAGATTGGGGGATAGCGGACCACTGACGTCCTCCATATTGTGCAGAAATTGCGAATCGGATCTTGAGCAAAGATTCTTATGGGAGGCTCCGATTGCAGCGGATTCGTGAGCAAGGGATCAAGTATCTACCAGTCGCGTATTGCAGCCGCGCGATGGAATGGATCAACCTGCGACAAACCCTCAGAGAAGTCATTTTACACTTTGGTTTATCTGAGCAAGTTGATCTGGACTCTGTCGCTTTTTCCTGGTCGTACGATAGGAACTTGGCTACGAAAGTCTATAAGCCATCCGATGTATTCAAACATTTCTCTTTTATACATCTGCTTGACCCTGATGCGACTTGTGTGTGTAATACGGCTAAAAGATTTCTTGCTTTTCGTGATCCTCTTACTTTTACGGAATGCTCTGAATATGCAAAACCTTGTCTCCACGTACGCACCATGGACCTGGCAATTATCCAGAATCCTAAACTACGTACTGCTGTCCAAATGGGAATGAATCATATACCTTTGGCACCCACGGATTGTCGACAGGCCCTACGTGTAGCCACCGATGCTTTTGCTCGGATGTATTACAAGCTTCGGTTACAGGATTATGCGGTGAACTTTGATGAGGCCTCCACTCTGTTCAGGCAACTTTGCTCTAATAGACTCTATGATGCCTCGAGAGTTAATAGATTTGGCTTTAAGAATTCCGGAGTTGCATTGTTCTCGCTTCCAGTGGTTATCAATGAACTCAACTGGCTACTCTCCCACATGTACGTGTCGGGAATTGACAAAGCTAATAATAACCCATGCTTCATGTGTATCCGACACATCCGTCTGCAAGCTCTCCACCGCTTGTCTAGCGATGATTTTACGCCCTGCATGGATGGCGAACACTGGGCAATGCTCACTGCTATTTTTGACTCTATCAAAACTGAAATCCTGAACATCTTACTTGAAGCTCCCCCTCAATACAACGCCCTCCCTTTTCTCATGGCGTCATACAAACAGCACAAAAAGAAATACAGATGGCTGACAAATGCATTTCACACCGTTTACACTAATGTGGCTACATTACTCACTATTGCCACAATGGCTGTTCTTGAGAAATTCCGTGAATGGGCAAGAAATACAGTAAAGGGATACCGGCAATTTTTGCAGGTTGATACATCCATATGTTGGATGGTTGACTCCGTTATGCAAGTTACCCTTAACTTGCCTACGGAAATATATGATATATACGTGGCCGATATCACCAAATGTTTCGAATCCATCCCACTCACTGGCCCGGACAACTTGTTGGATGCTGTTACATTTATACTGAGATTAGGCTTTCGTGAGGCTGATCGTTCGCACCCTAAAGCCAATATTAGACTGTGGATAAAAATCACTGCTGATGGTACACCATCTGAGGCTCGATGGAATACTATACAGCCACGGTATGGGGTATGGTTCTCTATGCCTTTGGAGAGACTCTTAAGCATCCACTCTTGGCTAATGGCCAAATGTATGGTGACTCTCGGTGATCGTGTATGGTGCCAAACGAAAGGCATTCCTATGGGGTTTGGTTGTTCACCCTTATGGTGCAACCTCTACCTTGTGTCTTACGAGGTTCGTTTCATTCAGCGCCTTGCCAAATTAGGACGCCGAGACTTGATGTCAAAATTTCACTATGTTTTTCGTTATATCGATGACATTTGTTGGTTTAATGTGCGTAATCCTCAGGCTTTTCTAGACCCACAGCAACCACGCACACCGGACAATCCGTTCTGGATTTACCCTTTGCATGTGCTCGAAATCAAACCTGAAATTGAGAGGTTCGATGAAGATGACCCTACAAGGGGAATCACTGCCCACTTTATGAACGTCCACTTTAGCATCAACCTGGAATCACTTGCTGAGTTCCATATGAGAAAATTTGACAAGCGCAGAGCGCTTCCCTTCCCGTACACACAGTTCATCAAATTCAGATCCAATAGGCCTATACGCAATGCATATAATATCATCCTATCTCAGGTCCTTCCGATTCTTTATATCTCAAACCGCACACAGTTCGCGATTGAAGAGATTTTATTACTTATTCATACCTTAGTATGCAACGGATTTAAGGAGGATCGACTTCGAAGCAAAGTTATTTCGTGGCTCAGCTCGGGACAGTTTCCTGCTGTCAGAGTCGACATTCCAACTATAATAAGTACCCTAGGCAAGCTAAATTTGCACTTATCACTCTTAACTGGGAGTTTGAAAGACGCATCAATCTGATTCTGCTTATACAACAATGTGGCAGTATACCAAGTTTACGAGCTATCCATAGCACACAGCCGTTTAATTGAGAGTTACGAAAATTGTCAAAACATTCATATCGAAGTACTGACAAAAAGACAGATGAGCCTGGTATGCACCTCTGTTTGCAGAGTGATGACATACCAGGTCTCACTCTTGTCACAGGGCCGTGCTACCCAGGGGTGCTTTGGCGTGTCTCTCTCTCTCTCTCTCTCTCTTCAATAATTATTATATATATATATATATATATATATATATATATATATATATATATAAATCTAAACTGAGAATATTTGGTAACCGTTGTTACTCACTTCACTCGGTAAATATCGACAAAAGTTATGTCATTGCCTGCGTATGGCTTTCTAAAGCCTATACACTGCCGATACTTCTCTTGATGAATACCATTACAGGGCTATGCTAAGCCAAGTACTTGGTCTATCTCCCAATATCCTGAGCCTACCGGGTAACGTACACGGGGGTACATGCCGGATATGTACAGCTGTTGTTTTCAAGATCGCTGCATGCTGATCATTTTTCCTACGCACGACACAGCCAACGTCCTTGGGACCCGCATCCTTAAGGCACTGTTACATTCCTTGCAGCCTCCTGCTCCGGCTTGTGTACGACGGGAGTCCTGACTCGAGGCGAGGCACTTACAACGGTGACGTACTACTCCAAAAATGGACACAGAGATGACGTTACAGGTTCTGTCTCTTCCTCTGGGTGTTACGAGAATTGAGGGCGGCTGTTTCTACGTGGTGGAGCCTTCTCTTGACTCTACTGTGCTGTGACTGTTTCTGTGTTTTTACCTTTGCGTTATAATCTATGGCTCCGATAACAAGGTGTTGTCACGCCGTTGACACCTCGCACACGACCTAGAACTAACTCCGTGTTCGTTTTGTGGCCATGGGTGCAGGTGAGGCGTGATGACTCTAGATTGCTCAGCAATTCGTCATCCACCGGATTCAGAATCTTGATACTCGTAACCTGTTTGATTAATGCAATGTTGAATATATGCATTACTTAAATCTGCCTTTAGTTTGCCATACTCATGAGCTATTATGGTGTACTTTTGTTACGACGGATATACTTGGATTTGTATCTGTTTCAGAACAGTGGTATAATAACTGTTGCATGATTGATTTGCTGCGATTTGCACACGGAATTGCTGTACCTCAGACTGATAATTATGGATGTTGAACTCCTTCGATTCTTGCCTATAATCAGTGTTTCACTGCTATGATTTGGAGATTTTATGATAACATTTACGTATTACACAAAGTAGTATGCCCTCCCTCCCTCCCGATTACGACCTTGGTAATCTTGACCTAGCCTGTATCGATCTATTGGATACATGGTGTAACTAGTTTAGGTCTTGTAAAAGATTTGCCTGGATTAGATGATTCAAGAATTAACGTACCAGTTTCTTGCTACGTTTAGTATCTGAGGAAATGTATGAAAATGAAGAATACTGCATTATATATCCGAGTGTAAACGATCTTGAATCTACAGAATAAGCCCTGTCTTGGGGTGTATTGAAAAGAACTGTCTCTCTCTCTCTCTCTCTCTCTCTCTCTCTTGTGGGATATGATTAAATCGATAGAATAAAAGCCAAAACTATTTGACAAACTCTAGACTATTTGACTTTAGAATTCTAGTGTAAGACAAAGACGACATGTTGTGAGTTCGCATCCATGGGTAATAAATGAATATTAGAATAGGTTAAGACATAAAATATACCCATATCCATAAATAATTAATTAAAATGGATTTTGTTATTTTATTTATTAAAATTGAGTGATTTGCCTACATAAAAGTGACTTTTAGATACCAAACAATAGACTATTTGACCTTCAAAATAAAGAACCACCACTAGGGGATCCTTAGGTTTTGTTTTACGAATATTCCCACGCTAAACCACATCATCAAGCCACGTGGGTGGTTCCAAATAGCACACATGGGTCCCAAGCAAACCAAGAAGTGACATGTGACAATTTTAGAGGGGACCATATTTGTACTCATTTCACCCAATGTTGGCTGCTGATTTTGATTGCGGATTCTGACTGTTGTTTTGGTTGTTGGTTACAAATTGTTGTTTTGGACTACTATGCTAGGCTACCAAAAATGTTGAATGAAGATGGATTTGAAAGCGTTTTGGACCACCTCATAGATGAGGTCCCATCCAAGGTGAGTTATTAATTCCTCCATCTTTCCTTTAAGTTTTTATAATTATCTGCTTTAATTCTTAGCCAAACTTCAAGTTAGATAAAGACCTTTAAGATTATTTTTTTTCAAGTTTAGTATTATAAACTCATAAAATAGGTTCAAAAGTTTCCAAAAATATTAAACACTTAGGAATTAGGTCTAAAACAAGATATAAATGGATAAAATTTTGGATATAAATTAAGTAAAACTTAGTTATTTCCATTCTAAAGAAATAAGGTTAAAAACTTAAGAAGCACAAAAAACTCATATCCTAAAAGTAAAATTTAAAGTTATTCTTGAATTGTAGGTTGATACTCCCTCCGTCCCAAAATGATCTCCCTATTGGACAAAATGATGTGGGTTAAGGCTAAAAATAACATTATTTTTTCCCATTTTGAATTGTAAATAGAATTTGGAGCACTCTTATTGTCTTGAAATTTTGAGTACCAAAATTCTTTTTGAAGTGTAGTTTTGAAGCAGTCAAATGTGGAAATTGGGATGCATTTTTAAGGAGCACCGGTGGCCACTGGATTGCTCATTATGAGGTCTGTTTCAAGTTCATGTGTGGAGTTGAAAAGAGATTCCAGCCATACTTGTGGCTTAGATTTTGTATCCCAAGCCCATGTGGCTATTGACTTGTTCTTGTTGAACTATACATGGCCTACTCTCTTTTTGGGCAGCCAATTAGGCTTATATGTAGGAGACACTAAAGTCCATGTGTGGCAACAAGTCCATGTGTTACAACCACATAAATTCAATTTTACATCTTACTATTTTTTACACATTCTCATTTCAATTTCATCACCAGGCCCCTTCTTTTCATGTCACAACTTGCAATCAGAAGATCAATTTGGAACAAAGAGAGTAGTAATTAATGGATGAAGTTTAAAGCTCCAATTAGCAATCAAACTTCATCCATCAATAATCTTTACTAGAAAAATTCAAACTTAAAGTAATTTAATAATTTGAATAGGTGAAGTCAATAATTTTGAGAATCAAAATTCAAAAGTCTAAAACTAGTAATTGGATAAAAGTAATTCAATGCCTTAGGAATAGATAGATGATAAGTTAAAAGTTTAGGAGATAATCAAATAAAAAATTTAGATTTGGAAGTCCATAGAAAAAGATAAGAGGAGTCCAAAACCAAATCAAACTTTGAAAAATACTTAAAAATCTAGAAGATATTAAAGATGAAGCTCGAAATGATGAATGGATGAAACTAAGTAGAATTTGTTCGTTCAAAATTAAACTTAGAATTTATATAGTAAATTTAAACCTTAGGTCATATTAAAAAATTCCAAATCAATTTGAATTGAATAGTTAATAGGAAATGATGGATGAAGTTTGAATTGCCGTCTAAAGATTAAACCTTCATCTAGTCATAACTTTTGCTAGGAGGATTAGATTTGCATGAATTTTATGTTTTTGTAAATATCATGAACTAATCTTTCATTAGACATGATAAATTTATATTTTGAATTCTTTTCCTAAAAACCACAATGGCCTTAGTTAATTCGGCCATTTGCTTAAAGTTTATGTTGAAGCTAGTTTTTTGTTGGCCTTTTGCAAGTTTAGGTCACATTAAAAATATATAAACAATACATTTCTTGTAAGGCACAATGGACAACACTTAGGCACCTAAATAATACAATTTCCACATAAAACCATAAAAACTTGGTTGTATTCCATTTAAATGCCAATGGTGGGCATTGAAACACTCACAGTCTACTGATGGAACCAAAAGTGGTTCAAAATTGAAGCAATTCACTTCAGAGTATGTTACAATGGAAAATGCATGAATCTCATGATATTGCTTGTATAGTGTAGAAGGTGTCCAAACGTCCAGTTCTTCTTGTTTCCACTCATGTAATGCCTATTGAGTTTCTATACACATGTACCAATATCTACAATTTAACGTAGGAATGGGGCAAGAAGTGACCCAATCCAAAACCTCTCCTATGCATCTAGAGTATACCACCCACATGAGGGGGTAGATGTGGCAGACCAACTTAGAGCTTTATACTTTAGCCAAACTAAGTTGCACAAGAGGTGGCACCGAGTATTTTACTCCCTATTAGACACTATGGTGGTGAATATGTAAATAATCTATCTAGCGACCTTGTGTCAATGTTGTTGCGAGAAGAAACCAATTACTCACCTCCAATTCAAGACCAACTTGTGTAATGCTCTCATACAAAATTGATGTGGTTGAAAACCTCATGTGAATGAAGAAGAGGAAGATTTATGTCCCCACATGCCAATTGGGAGTTGATTGAGGTATCCATGCCCAACAAAGTAGAAACATCCATTCTTGGGAATTTAATCAATTCAGCATAATTTGAAGCAACTTTTGCTAGAAATAATATTTTTGCAGTATTGGCAATTGAAAATAATGCATTTTCAAAAAAATAACTAAACTTGGACAATGCATCTATTTTCTGTGAATTTTCAAAGGAGAGATCCCTAGGGCACCTAAATCAACACTCTAGTAAAGCTATATTGATTTTGACACATAAATTCAAAAAAATCAGCACCCACCAACCATAGTTAAGCATAGAAACAATTTTTAAAGTACTTTTGGAGATACTTTAAGGAACCTCTACGATCAATTAAGGGATACATGGATTTAAATAGTTGCTTCCATCGTATGTAGGGATTCAAAGTATAGCTACTGTTACTAGAGTTGCAATTGGGTGTTCTTATGTCTAAATCAGGGATGTTTGAAGAGTATCACTATAGGCCTTGAAATTGTAGAGGCAACAACCATAACTAAAAAGCATTAGGTGAATTGAATGTTGCTTGGGGTCACTTCAGGAGAAGATGGGCTTTATAACCTACATATTTTTTCTTATAATGAATCCTTTTTTTTCATACCATGATATTTTTTTCCTAACCATTTCTATCTCTTTCTTTACCATTTTAAATGTTGTATAATTAGTTTCTCACCCTCTCTATTTTTTCCTACCCATATTCTATGTTTTTCAACCCTTCTATATTTTTTTCTTACCATTTTTATTTTTTTCTATGTTGTATAATTGTTTGCTCTCATCCTTTCTATTTTTTTCTACACCTCTTCTAGTTTTTTGGAAACCTTATATATTTGTTTCATTACATTCAAATTCTAAACAAAAAATCTTCTATGATAGTGATGTTGGTTTTTCTCATCACTTTGGTCCCTACAATTGGGCAAGCAAGGCCAGTACTCCAACAACGCGGGATGGAGGATCAATAGTGCAGAAGTACCATTGTAGAAAGGGAGTGATTGCAGCAGCTTCTACCGCAATTGAAATAGTTGTCAATGTAGGATCTCCACTATAAGATGCACATTTGGAAGTCATTGCACTTCATTCTAAACAAATTGACTTTGTGATCATGTCTTTGGGATTTTAAAGAATTGATTAGATTCAACCAAGCTAGTGAAAGGGCGACGACCAAACATTAAAGTATACAAAGAAGACTTTGGTTGAATTTATAGTCCTTTATTTAGAGATTTTTAAGTTTTTTAGGAAGGTGACTCCTTATGGTGTAGTAGGTATATATTGTTGTCACCACTGTTCAAATTTTTTATTGGAATTGATTTGAATGTGAAATTTGAATATGGAAAAAAAATCCTAGTGTACACTAGTTTTGCCAAACCTATGTCTACAATCATGTTGTTTTGCTTATGTTCTAAAAGTGCAATGACTTTGAAATTTCTTAAGCATGTTTCTAATTCACATGGAAATTTTAATCCAAGGAGTAACCATTAAATTGGAATTCTATAGATGTAGAATTCAACAATGAAAGTGCAGTTGCTCAAAATTTTCATAGTAAGAAAAAAAAAACTTCCAACTTCGGACCTTTAGATTTCACTCAATTTGACGAATTTGGAGTTGAAAATTGGTGGGTAGCTAAATAGTGAAGACAAGTTCAAGATCTTATGGTTGAAAGCTAAATTTTTTTGTTATGTATTGTCCATTCCTTACATTCAACAAACATCCCTTTCTGGACTACTTCCTTCTAAAGCACTCTCAAAACCTTTGGAGATTAATTGAATCTTTTATTACTCATCATACATATGAAGTTGATATCTAAATTGTACTCCCTCTTACCCCAAATGATCTTCTTATTGCCCTCATTTTTTTTGTCTCTTGAATGATCTTGTTGTACTTTGTGATGTTGACAATTAGTCAAATTTGATTTTTAATTATTGTCTGGAAACGACAAAACAACTCTGAGCAATAATTCCTCCTTCATCCATGCAATCTTCAATTGAAAGACAAATGAAATGACTAAAGAAGTCAATCAATACTATTCATTCTTTTCTTTTGCATCTCTTTGAGTACTTCTCAATTGAAGAAAATGAAGCATAAAAAGGTGGTACAGAGGTTCACACATGGTCTTGAGCCCATACTAACTACCCACAAAATGACAATTCTTACTCAACAATTAAGCACCTATTGGTGCTCTTCAAAAATGCCTCCAAAATTCCACTTTTCAACACCTAAAAACTGCAATTTGAAAAGGGCTCCGCAACTCAAAGTTTTTAGGATGCTAGGAAAGCACTCAAAATAACATAAAATAGATTTTTAAAATGTTATTTTAGCCTTAATTCAAAACACTTTGTCCAATAGAAAGATTATTTTGTAATAGAGGAGTAACAAATGGTGTTAGATTGTGCAAAAAAATTCTCAAAAAAATATCTAATCTTTCAACACTCATAATTTACAAATAATAGACAATTTGGAGAAATAAATAAGAATCTTGGAATGCAACAAAATTTTAACAAGATTTAATTGTTATTAGTATGCACTATGCCATTGCCACAGCCAAAATAAAATAAAAATAACTTTTCAATATTTTATTTCATAAAATTTTGAAAACTAATAATTTTCACACTATAATGTGTGAGGTTGCATTCTTAGTACTAATAGAAATAATAGAAAGCTTTGTGCACAAAGGAATACAAGGGCTTTGTTTGAACATATGACATGAAAGACATAATTTTTTTCACACTAAAAGCTAATTTATTTCAATTTTAAAATTCATAAAAACTTTGAAATTCAAGAACTTTCACACCATAGTCCAAATGGCACAAAACAAAATCTGCACACCCCACCTTGCAAAGATCTTTCTAAAAGTACCAAGAATGTCACAAGAATCCTCACAGTTCCTTAGATCTCAACTTATCAAACAAACATCAAACAAACAAAGTTTTGAATGGAATGTTAAGAGGTCAAAATGATATTTTTCTCTCATTTGTGAGATTGAAGTTACAAATGAACAGTCTTCAGGAAGGTGGTTGGAGAGGGCCTATTGTACACTGACAACGCCAAAGTTATTTTTTATCTTGTTTTTTTTCTGTTTTTTCATTGCATCATAGATATCTACAATTGTAGGATAGATAGTTTTGTTTTTTGTCACCTTGTAACATGCAATACCCAGTTATGGATTTTGTAGCTTACTAAACTATGAAAATAGACAAATCACAATGCTGATGGACAAATCACAGCTTCATTTGTAGGGCTTCTCAGTTTCAGTCCATGATTGGCATCAACTCGTCTGCAATGCCATCTATCTGACTGACACATTCAGTTAGTGTACAGTACAGTGCATCCTCAGTACTCAGAATCTACAGTACTGTACAACGGGCAGCCTGGACATGTACAGGACAAGAAAAAAATCATTTGAATATGCTATACAGAGAGTATCCTGACAGACCCAAACTTCCTGAATGTACAAGAGAAAAACTTGAAACTGTAGAATAATGGTATCTTCCCTGCAAACCGTAATTTGCATATGAAGAAATGAAGATGGATGTCTGTACATTCCCAGCCAAGGCCTGTGATAATGCCCTTCCAGAAGTCCATACAGGCAGGGCTGCTACTGCACATCTCCTTGCTGCGAGAAAAGCAAAACCTGTCAATGTTTACTCATCTTCTGGAAAATGTTTGCAATCTGAAAATGGGACAATTTAGTCCGATTGACTATGCAAGGATTGACTATACAATTAACTATACAAGGATTATACAAAACCTATAGCCTCTCAGACAAAAAGGGCAAGGAATTATGCATAACTACACATGCTGAGGACATCTAAAAACTGTGTATCAAGAAAGGGCAGAACCTGAGTTGGTACATATAGTGGTTGCTGATTGGGATCCACAGTTGACTGCACCACCATCATATCCTGTAAACAAAATTTCAAGACACTCATCCTAATAAACAAATAGGAAAGACCTTCTTGAGCTTAACAATTCTCTGTATAGTAAAACCAGTGATAGTACAAAGAGTTACACATAGCGACATACATTGTAAGCATTTCAATCCATGTACACTCAGATGACTGCTACTCTCACCAGTGTCGACAACAATACTTTCAACCTCAGAATAGTGTTACAATTTTCCCTTAAATGAAGTATACCCTAGCCTCATACTTACAGGTGTTCCCATTGGGTAATGCACAGCTGCTGCAGGCATCGATGGATAATACATGCCCCCATACTGAACCTGCTCCCCTCCATCTCCAGACCAAGGCACTGCTGTCTCCTCTTCCTGGCGACAGAGATGACCTCATATCAATGATGTGCACAAGGCAAAGATCTCCAAAATGGAGTCTAAGGCAAAGCTCTCCAACAACATCCCACTTCTGAATCCCTTTCTAGGGCTAAGGTTTCAAAGATAAGACCAAATATATGAAGTTACCATAATATCACTACATATCGCCTAAACCATTTTGATCCTGGATCGAGCACCGGATCTTGCACAAAATATATTTGATGTATGTTGAGAATCCAATAAGGGCCAATACTCTTAGTTTATACTCAAGTCCATTCTTTCAAAGAAACATTCATTGATCTCTGGATCAGTTTAAAATAAATGAAGCACAGTCATTCTTTTCAAAAACGTTCTTGAACAGTATTACAAGGATATAAGGACCACTCCGTCTATGAAAAAGTATAGAAAATGGCATATACCTTGTCAAATATATTAAGCTATGCTTGAACTCGACATCACTCGTGAGTTGGTACCAGATCGTTCATAAGACCGTCCCTACCACTAATTGACAACCATAAGACAACGAAAGACTGACAGCACGGAAATGATAGGCTGACTCCATACTGCATAGTAGAATTAAGATAGGTTATCATAATTCTCCAGATATTGTGAAGGTAAGGATCAAATTTCGTAACTTACCTTGATCTCGTCGCGTGGAACGATATCTACAAGAAAATCAAAAATGTCACCCCTAGTAATGGCTCCAGCAATATCGTTTCTTTGTAACGTACGCCTCTTGTTCTCTTCTGTGTGGATCCATGATCGCAAGGTCAACTCTAGAATAAACATTTCACATGCCTTTGCAAACAGAACTGGAGCTTCGGCTGCAATCATCTGCGAGCAAATGGACACACAAATCTTCTGTCAAAGTGATGGATAGATCATTTCAAATACTAACTCTCATCTCCCTCAGTCATAGTTTTCTTCGACTGAGATAGGAAACAGACAGAAATCTAAAATCAATGTAAATAACTAGTAGATCCAACTCTCTGTCCACAAATGTGGCAGCAAGGCTGCAATAATTATCAAGCAAGAAAACCCGCACAACTTCATCAAAGAAATATTATATTGATCACATATGTTGGAAGACGCAGTTAGAAATTCGTACCTTGACATCTTCATCCGACTTCATGATTTTTTTTATACGCGCTAATGGCAGCTGATGGTTCTTAAACTCTGTGCACAAATCAAAGTCAGTTCATGCTTGTCCAAACATTTCGTATCCAAGATTCTACATTGCTTTCAACGGCATATCGAAGTACTTTGGACTCCTTTACACTGAAACATTCAATACACCCTTTGAAAGACTTGTTACTTTACAACAATAAGGTCCAGGAGAAACAATCAATAGAGCCGTCCCCTCCAAACTGCTAGAGAATATGAACTTTGATAATCTCTTAAAGAGATTTTCAGAGAGTTCTTAAAACTTTCTATTGATCATGTACGTGATCAGTTCAAACTCACGCCAGTGCCTTTAGCATGCATGTTCTTAAATCATTTTCCAGCCTAAACATGCTTCACAAATTTCTTTCTAGCAGGAACAGTTCCAGTAGAAATTTCAAAAACCTAGAGACCAAGTCAACGCCATCCGACATAGCCAAGTCAGAATGGTTGAGCCATTCTCCGGGACAATATTTCACTTACACCAAGTGATACGCACATGGGGTTTAATCAAATAAACATCGCTAACTTATATATTCTGAAACCTTTACACGATTCACTCTTTTCCTCTCGACTAAACCTTGCACTAACGTACACACATCAGCTGAGCAAGAACAAGCACTCCATTCAAAGAGAAATACTAAGTACAGAAATGCAAAGACTTAGTTAATATAGAACTCAAAGATTGACATATGTAAGCAAAAGGAAAGGAAGTAAAGAACCTGTAAGATGTGTCATGAGCAGCTCCGCCTTGCTGGATTTCTCTGAAATACGAATGCATTAAGAACTGTCCAATTCAAAACCGGCTTGTGATTACAGAATAACCTCAAGAACATAATCAAAGAACCACCGTAAAGGAACTCTGCACCAACACACAAATATAACAAAGAGTAAGTGTTACCATTCAGCTGCTCCATCTCTTGGTTCTGCTGTTGCCAGAACATCTGCAGCTGCTGGTGCTGCATATGCGGTTTCATCTACCAAATGGCGCACAAAACAAACAGGAGGAAACAAAAAATTATCAAACCAGACTCGCACTGCTTCACCAGCGCCTCACCGCCTCAAACTCAACACGACAAGAACTTGAAATTTCCAGTACAGTAATTTCATGATCTCAGTGTCCAAATCCAAAGATACACCAAATCGTCCTACAAAGATTACTGCAATCAATTACACCGAGCAGAAAGCTACGCTTGATAACAAATCATGGCTAATTTCTTCCGATTTATTCCTACTTTCACTATTTTTGCTCTTACCTGGGGCTTAGATTGCTGCAAACTCTGGTGCGCCATCCCCGCAGTGCCGGATTGGGGATTCCCGGAAGAAAGAGTAGACATCTGATCAAACGTCATTGCTGCAAGGATCCTACAACGGCAGCGAGTCCAGTTGAACGTAATATGAATGTCTTCATGGTCATTTGACATGCATGTATAAGGCGTATGCACCGCCATGAGAACTCATACGTGGAAGCATCCGACTGGGTTTCGAGATTTTGAGTCCTGACATGGCAGTTAGTAGTCTCTGTCATGACGACACCTGGCATTTTTCTTTATGCCGGTTTTGCCCAATTTCAGTCCTACTAACTGTACAATACACTAACAAAAAAAAGGGTTTGCCGCCCCCTTCACAGTGCAGTCCTGGAGGTATCACAACCTATTCCCGTTCCTATTAACCCCTTTGCGCCTGAATCCTCTCTTGAATTTTGGCTTATATCTTTATAAATTTTAAAATTTTGAAAATGTATTTAAAAACAAATAAAATATTGTATATTTAATATCTCTAAGTTTCATCAAATTCATCACACTAAAAGTGTGGTATTAAAAAAAGTCAAGTATTGGTTTGGATGAATGAGAAGTTATGTGGTAAAATAAATCCCTGGAGCTTCTTTGTTCAAAATTGGGACATCTAGGTGCTAAGGATTTAAGGAATACTAAATAGCAAGTACTTGATAAGTCAGACACCTTGTCATCTAGTAGTTAAGCAATGCAAATTAACCGGTAGGAGATAAATTTGATGGAAAAAAATGAACACAAAATGATTATTTTCTTAATTCTTCATGAATTAGTTGAAATACAAGATAGTAACTTCCTATTTGTATCTATAGACATTTACTAAAACTATCACTCAAAATGTAGAAATCAAGGAATAAAAATCCATCAATAATTCAATAAGTGAATCACGTGATTGGAATTGCATTGTAAAGGGATAGGGAAAGGGGCTTGGGAATAGCCCATTGTACAGTAGGGTCCAACAATAATTCGAACTACTACTTGTATCATTCACAAAACTTTGTAAAAATTAAAATGAATTTATCATTTAATATCTCACATAATTAACATTCAATTCTAAGGCAATCCTAATGAAGTATACCAAATTTCAGGTTTGAAAAACTAAATTTTCATTTTTCATGAATTTCTAAAGTCAATTCTCATGGATTACGTAATAATGTAATTGAAAAAATTGGTGATGAATTTTTTTAATTTGATTGCACAAATATGTAGGAGACATCCGTACACACATCTTTCATGTTAAAAAGTACCCCATTAAGTAACAAAAATATGATCTATGAAGTGTTCAGTATGAACCAAAATTAGTAAAATGAATATTTTTTTATTTTAAATAAATTTTGGCAAAAAAATTGTACCATCATGTTCAAAGGTACAAAATTAGTGAGAGTGCAAGGTTCAAATACCAAAATTTAATTAAAATCTATTTTTTTAGCAGCCATATTGCTCAAAGAAAAATTTGAATTATTTTTGTACCCTACTGTACATTAGAATGTCATGGTCAAGTGGAAAATCTTGGAGACTCATAATCAATATAGCATAATATTAAGGCAATTGCAGGTAAGTGCATCCAATTGCAAAAAATTCTAACATGTTTCTAAAATTGTTCCTTATGTACTTTTGCTTAAAATGCATAACTTCTAATCATTGAGCTTATATTTAATTTTAGCTACACTTATTTTGAATGCACTTTGAAAATCCCTAATTTTTTCATATGATAACTAGAAAAATGCATGGTAAGAGAATCTAGAATTCACATTTGATTCACATCAAGATTCAACAAATATTTACACTTTAATAATCAAATCCATATTTTAATGTTTATTCAAATGCTTCTTCAAAATATTTTAGATGTATTTATCATACTCAATGTTAAACAAGCTATAAAACTGTCCTTTAACCTTCAATTGGTCTATTGGATATAATGTTTAGTTTCAAGTATATTCATCATGATCTTCAAAGTTGTTTCCACATTAACCATCATTTTTTTTCTCCATTGCATTTGTCAAATCTTTTGACATCAAGGATAATTCTTTCTTAAGGAAATCCGTCTCTAAGTCAAAATTGATTTTATCTTGATGTGTTTTTCAAACAATTTTTAAATGATTTTCTAATTGAACCATTAAATTGTAGCTTTGCTCAATCAATTTTATTATACGACCCTTCAATTTTAAGTTCTATTTGCCATCCATATTCTAATTGTTTCTTTATTATAAGTTTGAGACTTTCTTCTTTTAACATTTTTTTCTTCCATAATTCAGATTATTCACTTTCATTCAGTAAACTTTGATCTAAATCAAATATGGTTTGTTCTTTGACTAAGATTTTACAAAACAAATAATTCTTTTCACACAATAAACTATCTCTTTTCTTTTTCAAATATTTGATATTAACTATAAAATTGAAACACTTTTGTATAAATATTATTTGTGTAGATTTCTTGGCCTAAAGTCTTCTATAGTAAGATAATATGCCTTTATTTCTTTACAATATAGAATTTCAACAATATTGATATTTCATCAAATCCCAAAAGTATGCCTCTTCTGCAACAATACCAAATGTTAAAGTGAATAATGACCAAACTCAAAATTATTTTTAAGTATAATAATTTTGAAACAAGGGAGGTTATCAAAGGGAATTTTATATCAATAGAGAAATGATCTTTGACTTCTAATTTCAATTAGGAATCTGTTTCCAACTCAATTACTCAACATTCTAAATATTAGACATAATTCAACTTCAACAACACCAATTCAATTAATTCTTGCAAATCCAACAATTTTGATAATTGCTCGGATAATTGCCATTCTAAGTTGGCATATGTATAGTCACACAACAAGCACTTATAGATCCAACACAAATTAATCAATCATAAGCACAAATAAATTTAAATAGACAACTGAACTCTATCAATTATTAATCAAAAACTACTAAAACAATAGCCAATTTGGGCTAGATTCCATGCTCTTCTCGCCATGGGTGAAAATCAAATGGACCACCTCAATCCTAATAGCCACTTATTGCCAACTACCAAATTGACCTTCCAACTTCCATGACAAGCATCTGCTGACTTAACTTTCTAAATCACAAACTTGCAATTACTCAACTAGCTAATTTGAATTCACATTTTCCACTATCCATTAGGATTAACTATATCTTTTCAAATTAATTAGCATCAATTGGACGAATTGACCCGCTTAGTAGTAAATCTACCATTGAAGTATATTTGGCTATGTTTATATTGGAAAGATATTATGCATAAATTTATCTACAAAATCCTTTATAAACTTATAAACAAGACGTTGGAGACAAATTGCATGAAGTCATTGAAAACCTAGACACACAATTAAACCACATATACAAGATCAATGCTAAGAAAACAAAACAAAACACAACAAAAACAAATTTAAGAAATCAAGCAAAGATTGAGTGAAGTTTAAAATAAAAGTAAGCGACCAAATCAACAAAATACAACATTAGATTTCAGTTGAAATATGGCCCAAACAACACATCTAAAACTTCAGACATGAACAATAGATTTGTGTTAATTTTTTGTTGTTTTAGACCCTAATTATTTTGGTACTAGTTTTTGCAAATGTATATATGCAGACTTCTAAGCTTACTTCAAGTTGTTGAGAAATGCATCCAAATTAGGCAGAAACAAAGTATGATCAAATTAAGCTATGCACAACCAATATTGTTCAACATCAAAACAAATCCTAGATATACAATTGTTGTTGATGTTGCGTCTTTTGCTGCTATATAGAGCCTACAATGAAGCCTTGGCAAGATTGTAAAAAAGAGTGTCCACTTGACAATTGAGGGGTAGGATTGAATGAATGCTAGTTACTAAAGTTGCCAGACTAGATTGTCCAACTAGAGTCAATAATCACTTTGTTTATTATTGCACTACAATTTTGTTATTAGAACTGGCATAGAGATGTGGAATACTAAGAATCAATGTTTTTGTTGCCCACTGAAATTGATCATGATCAAGTATTTCTCATGTATGTATTTTACTCTTGCTTTGTAACATTTGTACTTAGTAGAATTCTTTTGTCTTATTGTTGCTTTGCTTTGTTGTTAAGTTTGTAGTCGTCACTTGGGCTTGGATTTTTTATTTTTTATTTTTTTCTATCATTTTTATGAGTATTTCTATTCCAAAAGTCATAAAATGTGTCTTAACATTGTATTTAATAGAAGTCCCTACGAGTATGGTGTTTTCATGTCCAAAAAGTAAGGAAGTGCTCTAAGCACTTCTATTCACCAATATTTATGTTTAAATAGGTATTTGAGAGGTTGTTTAAGGATTTGGCATAGTTTTGAGCCCTGATGGATAAAATAGTAAAAATACCTAAAAATAGATTTTTGATGGATTCAACCATAGAAGTGCATGTGATCAACATAGGCTAAAGAATGAGTGTTTTGAATTTCCATAAGTTTCCTAGAATCTTAGAAACCATGACAGGAATATACATAGGGACTCTGATCCAATTTGCAAAAGTTGAAAAAAAGCCATCATGTATATCCTTGCAAGTAAAATCCACGAATCCAAGTAGGAGCAATTAAAGAATGGAGGAAGGTGTCTCTAGTTTAGAAACATGCTAGGAGCGTAACGGTGAAGCTAGATCGCCAAGATTTCTTGTTCCAAGAATGATTCCTCCTCGGAGGAATTAAAATTGAAAGGTTAGAATTTAGACCCTCCTATTATTAGTGCCAAATTCAAATGCAAACTTACACTTAGCATTTGAGAGCTTCCTAGAAGCTACCCAAAAAGTCTTGTAAGTTTCTAAGTTGCAGAAGATGACTCTATGGGAAGTCAAATGTATCTAGAGGTATTAAAAAATTCACGTATATTATCTAGATAGCGGTAAAATCCCACTAAAAATTAGGATTTAATTTTGTAGCCCAAATAAGCGCTCAACCAAATTTTGTGACATTCTGACACTGACAAGTACCCAAACTAGCGGTAGCAACAAACTTTAACGAGTTTCACAGATTTACGGTGGGTTGAATGGCGTACCAAGACTGTACAATGTTTGAATGAAGTGAATTTGGACCCTTTTCTCACTTTTTCAAACCTTCCAAACAACCCAAGCTAGTCAAAACTTTGAGGAAAAATCATCTCCAACATTTGAATTTTTGACCCTTTTAATCGATTTGCTGGGCATTGGTTTTGCTTACGAAACAACTTGGAATTACGGGTAGGGCGTTTCCTAGATTACTTTGGATCTTTTGAAGACAATGGCACAGTTGGTTTTGCATTTGGAGCATTTGGCCAAAAGTTAGAGTGATCACAACAATAGTGTACAATTTCAATTAGTGTTAAGTTTGATTTATTTAGGGGTAGAAGTAGGTAATTTGAGAGGGGTTGGCGGCCTTGGATGAGTATAAAAGGTCCCCTCCTCCTCTCTCCTTGCACCCCTTTTCTATTTGTAAAGCTTTGGCCAAAACGTAGCCACGTTGTTGGAATTTTGGCCATTTTGACAAAAACTCTTATTTTTTAATCATACGCAAAAGCTTTGCTTCTATATATTGTCTTCAAGTTGTTTTTTATCATATTTAAAGCCCATTCAAAGGATGTTGGAGTTCCTTTGAAGAGATTGGCATTTATTGACATGTTTTGCATTCAAAGTACTAACAATTTCAAGTCTTTGTGTCTTTGTCTACTAACAAATTTCTAACTAAGCTTTTTTGGAAAGAGATTTCACAATCTTGTTTTAGTAAATCCCCCCTGAAGCCTAGACTTTGTATTTAAAGCTCTATGTGCTTGTTTTGAAGTCATTTAGGGAAGCTTTGAGTTGGAACCAGAATTCTCAAAGTCCTTGCATTTACTAACTTTTCCAAATTCTTGTTGAGAAATTTGGTGCTAATCATTGTATGGCAAAGCTATTGCCAAATTTTGGATATTTTGAATATTTTAAAACTAACTTTTTTTCTTTAGTTTGTGGAAATTTGAGGCTAATCCCTCTAATATGGCGAAGCTATTGTCATTAGAACCATTTTTCAATTTCCTTAAAAGTATTTCTTTCCTTGTTATGCTTTAAAATTTAGGCCTACAACTCTGGATAACATAGCTATCGTCAACCTACCATTTAAAAAAAATTCTTTCTGAATAAAACTATTGCAATCTATTTCAAAGGTTTGGGCTTAAGCTACCCAAATGGTGAAGCTTCTCTCCTAGTTAAAATTCCGTGTTTTATTTGTCTAAAGGGTCACCATTTGGAGACCCAAGTATTTGGTTCAAAAACTAAAATATTGGCAAACAGTCACCAATTAAGGGCCCAAAAAATATCAATCCAAGGCAAATTTAGGACCAGCCAATGAGACAAACCACGGCAGACTAGTTGTTTCAAAAAAAGAGGGCCGGTATATAGCCGGTAAGTTGCTTGATCAAGTAGTCAAGTAGCTAGATTGAGTAGCTTGATTACCATCATCATCATCATCATCTAATTTTCTTACAAAATCACAAAGAGAAGGATACCTACAAGGGTCCCATTTTCATGGGAGATCCTTAGTTTTGACAACACATATCTTGAAATCTAGTTTCTTGTTTATATGTTCTTGCTTCTTGCTTTTGATATATGTTTTGCTCTTGCTCTTATTTACGGTGTCCATAATAATATTCAAAATGCCCATATCTTGTTCAAAATGCAATTTTTCATTCATCTCCTTCTTTTATGCGTAATAAGTTGTCTGCTCTATGGAGATGAATCTTGGTATAAGCTTTGGCTTGTCCAAGTTGATCGAGAAGTCCAAATATCAATGGCAACGGGTAGCAATTTTTTTTTGTCAATTTTTTCAATTCACAATAATCAACGCACATTTGCAATGATTCATCATTTTTGTTAACAAAAAATATTGGTGCTCCTACTAGAGACTTGGAGTGTCGAATAAAGTTCTTGGCAAGGTTTTCTTCGATATAATCTTTCAATGCAAAAAGTTTATTTTGTGATAAGTTGTAGATTGAACCAAATGGTAGTTGGGCTTTGTCTTAAAGATCAATGGCGCAATCGTATGAACAATGTTTCGGTAAAATGTCAACATTCTTCTTTTCAAATACATCTTGAAAGTTTTTATATTGCTATGGAATGTTTGTTGAAGAAGTGCCTTACTCGCACGTTGGTGTTGCATAGATAGCAAAAAGAGTATCATTTTATTGCAACTCTTATAAAAGCTCTAGCCCCAATAAATAAAATTTGATGGTTAAAAATTGTATAATAGGTTTTTGAGTAGATTTTGTAGTAAGTTCTCTAGTAGGTTTTGTCAAAGAAGATTCTAATGAACATGATAACTTTTGTAATTTCTAATCTATTGATGAATTGTATTTTTCAAGTCAAGAAATTTTCAAAATAATTAGATGAAAAGGGGCCTTATCAATATTGAATACAATTATATTATTTTGTCCATCAAATAAATTTGTAATGGCGTACTTTGACAAGTAACATCTCTAGAAGACAAAGGTTGTCCATCTATGACTTCTACATATACAAGATTTGATTTTTTAACTAAAAGAATATTATGAAGTTTTATAAATTTTTCACCTAGAAAACAAGCTAAAGCTCTAGAATCTAACAATGTAGACATTTGAAGCTTTGGAGGTCCAAAAACTAGGGATATAGTAAAGCAACAAGAAGATTGAGTACACAGATGAGGACCTAAATTGGTTTGTAGCATAGAAGATTCCAACCGCATAGTTCCTACTGTAGCTGGACATTCTTGTTTTCCAATATAGTTACACTCCTTGATTTGAAAGAAAGTTGGGTTGTTTTGGGGAGGCAATTGAGAACCTTGTGACCAAATTCTCCACAATATAGACACAAATTTTGATCACGACAACGATTTTTCTCTTGCTCAGTTAGTGGCTTGAATAGTACCACATCAATTTGCATGTCTTTTGGGCTTTGAGAATGTACACTTGTGACATGCTCTGCTTTGGCCGTTGGTACAAAGCTTGTGTGTAGTGTTGCTGCAGTCGAATATTTTTTATCTTGGCGCCTTTGAAATAATCGATTGTCGCATTTTACAGCTTGGCTTATTGCTTCATTTAGTGTTTGAGGGTCAAATAATGACAATAATAAAATCTTTCACATCGTCTCTTAAATCCTATTGGAATTGGTTCATAAGTGCTTCTTCATCCTAGTTGATGTTGCATGCAAGTTGTCAAAAATCAAATGCATATACTAAAGTTGAGCACAACCTTTGTCGTAAAGAATGAATCTTGATTGTCGCCCAACGGCTTTTGTCATGTTCTCCAAATGCTTCAACAAAGGTTGCTAAAAGTATTTCAAAGTTGTTAAGAATTGGAAACTTGGTTTCAAACAAGGGTGCAAATTAGAACAAAGTTTGTTCAATAAGCAAAGTTTCAACCAAGTCCACTCTTGATTTGTATGTCGAGTACCATTGAAGATGAAGAGCAGTGATAAGTTGAATTTGACTCACAGATCCTTGAAAGTTTGATCGAGAACCATCAAACTTATAGGGGAGGCTAATCTAGGACTCCTTTGTTGTTGTGATATTTGAACTTTGCATAGGCAGACTTGTTCTTGAAATTGAGGCGGGCAGCATAGGTTGAGATGTCTCAACTACTCTTAAATTTGTATTGACATTAGTAGCAAAGACTTTATAAACATTTGTCCTTGTGGACAAAAAATCAATAGCCTCTAAGACAACATCTAGCTTTGATTCCACTAAATTATATATACTAGTGCCTTCACCTCTTGACACCTTAATTATAAAAAATATGAGGCAAAAAACAAAACAAAACAATGTATTTACAACAAAGAGAAAGGATTCATAAGTCTAAATGATGTGAAAGACTCTTCAAACCCACCATCTCTAAGAGCACAAAGGTTTTGAAGTATGTATGTATATGGTTATCACTATTGCGTGAAAAGTGCGGAAGAGAATGTGAATCGCACATGTGACTCAAGCGTAGTTGTAGTGTTTTGTAGACCTTGTCAATTAAGGAGAAGAAATGCAAATCTAGTGAATGCTACACTTGAATACATTAGGTAGATTGTAGAGATACTAGAGCTCAATTGTGAACGCCATTGCATGGTGATGCTAGTCTGCAAATGGATAAAGATCATCTACATTGGTAAGAAAGATAAGTGGGGATTCATTCTAGTTAATTTCAACTCTCTTGTGCCATTTGGTTACTAATCTTTTGCTTTTTCTATCAACTACAATCAGGTATTTTTTTATGACACTGAAGAAGAAACCAGTTGGAAGATAATGCTGCTAACAAAGGTGAGGGGTCGCAGAGTGGCCAATTTTTTTTTAAAAAGAATTGAACTATTTTGAATGGGAAAGAATGCAAATTTCAAGGATTTTTGCACAACATTTGATATTCCTGATAGAAATACAAACCTCCTTCTACTAGTAGGAATATACGAATGAATAAAATACTTGGAGACGGCATTGAAGAGGCAGATGATGTTTTCGACCGGTGTGTTGGTGAATATTTTGAAGATGAAGATTGAACAACAACTGGTGAAGCGTTGTTGGTCATTGAGTAATCCAATTGTATCCATTTGTTTTTCTATGGCCATTGTAGTGAACTTGTATTGCATGTAGGAATAGGTGCATAAGTTAAAAAAATATCTTGCAGTATTGAGCACTCATGAGTGTGCTAAGAAATTGTAGTTGTGGATTCTTTATAAGTTGTAGACACTAGACACACTTGAGGGTATTGGAATTCTTGGGAGAACTATAAGTATTACTACTTTGTCGGAGGTTTCAGAAATTGTTGATTACCAAAATCTTAGATGTTTTGTTTTTTTAATCTCATATGATGATCAAATCACTATCATAAAGTTGGTAAAAAAAAAGACCGCACTCAAAATCAAGTGTAGTTCTTTTATCCACAATCATGTACATGTTGCCAACGACTACAATCAACTTCTTTCGAGATTTTCCATTGCAACTTTTAGAATTTTGGAGAGTTTAATATATTATCAAAAAGGTATTGAAAATATCTTTTCAATGGTATATTACATGCCTCAATATTACAAAAACTGCAGTGAAAAATCTAGAAAGAAGTTGATTGCAGTCATGGGTAGTGTGTACAAGACTATGGATAAAAGAACCACACTTGATTTTGAGTGCAGTCTTTTTTTACCAACTTTTGTTGTAGTGAATGCCCCGACATTGTCGCAATGTTGGACGTACATAAACGTATCCTATACTATGAAAAAGTAATTAGTTAGAATGTCAAGAAGTTATTGAAGGATTTATTGAATGTCTTGGAATGTCTTAAGAGAATAATGAGCCCATAATATCAGTGGTAGACATGAATGTTTAGGGCACGGTATTTTTCCAGGTTTGTATTTGACCTGTGATTCTTTTAGGATCTAAATCGTTGTTGTGATATAGGCCGTCTTCTAGTTGAATTAGACATTTTACTATTATTATAATTAGATTTAAGTTGTAAGAAGGTTAGGCTTGACAGGTGGATAACTTCATTGTGGGTTTTAGTTCTTCAAAGATTTAGCCTCGTCAGGAGGTTAGGTTTTAGGCAGCTAGCCTTACAATGAAATTAGGGTTTAGGATGGGCTTTTTGTTCCATATTGTTTGCATCCTTGTAATCTCTTTGGATTTTTTTAAAGGCTTGGCTCCCCTTTTAGGACTCTCTTGTACACAGTCCGGGAAGTTCTGTGGGAAAATCGGTAGATTTCCTAAAAATCTTCATCTGCCTCGGATTTCTTCAAATTTGTCCGGAAGTGTGCCGAAAGTCGGAAAAAAATCCCGGTTCATTTCCTATAACTTAGTTTTCCTTCCGGTGGCATTGCCACCATACTCTATTTTCATTTGGAAAATTTCCTTAAGTTTGTAAATCTAGTCGGTTCTATATTTTTTTTGTTATTTTCCTTAAGTTGTTTTATTTTGCTTTGAGAGGGGTTCATTTACATAATGCAAAATCCTTGGCAGGATTTGAACCTGGCATTGCCCCTATCGGTTTAGGGCCAAGGATGTAGCCTTCCTAAAATGCATGGATCCAAGAAAGGATCCATGCATTTTGGAGAGGCTTGTTAATACGACATGCCACAATTAGTACAACACACCCACAAAATACCATTCACAAAAATCAAAACAACATTCACAAAAATCAAAATCACATAGGAAAAGAAATACAACAATGCCACATAAGTCATAACAAGCTAAGACAATTGTGTCTCCTACTAATGTACATCTCCAAATGAATAAGATGCATTGCTTGGGCTAGGACCTAGATCAGACAAATAGGTAGATGGTTTAGCATAAAGATATTTGTATTTTGTTTCATTCTTCCACAAGAGTATGGCATCATGGAGTATATCATCATCGTCTTCCTTGGGTCCTTCTAAAGCACCGAACCCTAATTTCAGACTTACTGCAACTGAGGCAGTGACTGATGGTTGCGATGCATTGAACTTTTGAACCCTAATTTCACGAATGAAAGTGGAAAATTGAATTCAAGTTTCGGATGTGTGGTGGGATCCCTTGGACGAGGTAGATGCTAAAATCGCTCCCAAGTTCCAATGGCTCTGAGACTCAGATAGACAGACACTCAAACACTCAACAATCACACATTCATCCACAAGCAATGCTCCCAAGTCCCAAAAACTCAAACTCCACTACTCCAAAGTCTAGAGTTGAGACTTCAGACCCCCCTTCCAAAAAATTCCGACTTACCCCTACTTCCCTCGGCTGCCTGCCTAAAAAAAATATAATGAAACGGTAGAAATCCTAAATTTTTTTGTGGTAGCCGGTCAAATTGCCGCAAGTTTTTTATCCTAGCCGGTCAATTTCCGAATTTTGCATTTGGGGGGCCGGTACCTCATCCCAATCTTTTCTATGTCATTCGGAAATCTTCTAAAAATTTCGGCTAGGTCGTAACTAAATGCCGGTACTCCCGGACATTGCTCTTGTATTCTTGGGTTTTTCAAGCACTAAACTTGAGATCACTTTTTGCTTGGATATCGTACTTTTCGTTGTGACAATAGTATGCTGTATTCTTTTCGTGTGAGTTGTATTTCTTTTTATATGAGTTGTTATTTTATTTAGTATTCTTGTGAGGGTTGTACTTATGAGCTTGAGAGGCGCAATAGGCAAACTTGAGAGGGTTTCAAGTACTACTTTATTCGACAGGGTTCAAGGATTGAGGTTTGAAGTTGAGTTACAATTAGTTTGTTGAAACTAGTTTCTTTTGGAGTTCATGGTTGGTTTAGGTGTGGGATTAGGATTTCTTAGGACTTTGTTATTTCTTTTCTTTTCAAAAACTTTTACCACATCCAGAAGCCCCATGCTTTTCTAGATAGGTAGCAAAACCTCACGACACCCCTGTAATTATCTGGAAATAATGTTTGCTGTAAGAAAGTATTTTATGTTCCAATGTTGTGAAAGGCTTTTTGGCAATTGTTGAGTTTCAGTTCAGTTTTGCTTGTTGTGTATGACGTATTGTGTAGTCAACTAGATATAAATGACCAAGGAGACGTTGTGGGAGTAGAGGTTGGCATCACTCAATTGTAAAAGTGGCTTGAGGAAAATGAGCACCGATAGCATGTAATTGTACGTGGTCTTGGTTGGCTTGTAATGGGACCAAAAGTAAGCATTTGATGAGCTCTTGAGAAGGCATTTCATACGACAAACTCCAAGCTATTACTTACAAGGTAGACATTCATGTTTGGGCCTTTAGCTATCTACAACTGGGCTAGGAAAAGTGTAGTTGTATGTTGGAGTTTGTATTGTATTTTTTTATTATTAGATTTATGTTAAAATAACTATAGTAGACTTGTAAACAAATTAATATAAGTGACAATGAAGACAATTTGGTTTTGTGGTCAGATTCCAATTGCCTAGTAGCAAACATATGTTGTAAGGAGGGCAAAGGACGTACATGATTGACAAAATGGCATTGAGTTGTAGAATATACTGATTGGAGGTAGTTGAGAATGATTCATCCGTATAATTGTATTTGGTTATTTTTAGTTTTTTTTGTCTATTGTTTTATTAAGATGCTTTGCTTTGCAAGTTTTAGAGCATGTCATTGTTGATGAATGTACTTGTTAAGATATGTGGACCATTACTATAGAAGTTTCAGTGTATTATGAGTCAAACTTGTTATCCTCCCTTCATACTATGTTTCAATGTGTCTCAATTCTCATTTGTATTTGTTTTGGTATTGTTTTCTTAGAAGGGTAAACATCCGTCCAAAAAATAATTAATTAATTAGCATGCTTTCTGCATGTCACAGTATCAATTGTACAATACTAAATGTGGATGACTTGAATTTTAGGTCCGATGAGGAAGAGAATTGAATTTGTATAGAGGGATCAAGGCCCGCATCAAGGATTATGCACTAAGTTTGTCATTGTTGCTATTGACATTTTAATCAGAAGAGTGGACATCATTTGTCTATAAAAGTTAATTTGAATGTTCAATACATGACAATTTTATAGAAAAGTGTCACATGTACAATCAAAATGGAAGCAACTGAAGTTCTACATGTGAAATCTAAGCAATGTAGATTTCATCTTTTTGAATTTTGAAAGTGCAAAGACGGAAAATTAATGACATTACTTGTAATATGCATTTAAATTCTAATTGGGTATAAAAATTGAGAGTGTTTTTGTATTGGTATGACCAGAGGTGGTTGTCCACCCTCATGTGATGGTTTTAAGTAGAGAGAAATTAGACAAATGCCAATGTCTCAAGAAAAGAATAGAACAATGTCTAAAGCATGTGGAGTGGCATAAAGTAGGGATTTTTTATAGAAGTTGCTGACCATTTTTGAACCTAGAGCTATTGTCAAGGTATGTGCTGAAGGTGTGAATTGTGTGTTTCTAAATTTTATGAACTATAAAAAAATAAAACTTAAGTGATTATTAATAGAGGATAGTGAAGTCTATATTGCATGTGGAGGTGAAGTTGAGGAAAGGCAGAAGAAGTATGATTTTTATATGCCTTTAAAATTGAAGAATGTTGAAATGCTAAGTATGAAAAAATTGTGTAATTCAAAAGTTCAATTTCTCATTCTATTGTGTTGCACTTGTTGCGGGTAGTGAATGTATGTCAATAATGGAAATGATACTTGAGAGCACATTGGATGCATCCATGTCTACTGAGGAAGTTATAGATGGAACACTTCTAAAGGATGGATGAATGAATTGGCACAAGTCAGCAGGAATTGCAAAGTTCAATTGTATTTGTTATTCAAAGACAAACAATACTTATACTTGGAGATGGAGAATGTACAAAGATAGGGAGATGATGACATTTTATATATGAAGGAGAAAGTATCAGAAGGTGGATGTCTTTTTTTTGGCGGATAATGTGTTGTGACAATGAAAGTTAATTTAGAAGCAAAAGAATTTTCAGATATGCATAATTAGTTTGTGAGTGTGGTCATCTTATTCTAGGTAGCAGTTGTGTACATGCTGGATGTTATGAGTTAGTTCTTATGTAGGTTTCATGAATTCTTTAAGTGCTCGCCTTTCTTTTAAACCGATTGTGTAATAAATTCCTTATAGTATCTAAAATGCAATTAACCACTCTTCATTGTGAGGTTTGCATATATACATTGTCCCCACAAGATTGACATTAGGATGTATGTAAGCCCGGATGCCCAAATAATTTAATAGACCTATGGTGTCTTTCAATTGCTAGTTTGAACTTCCTCCGTCAATCATGTAGCAAGCATTGTGTGTTTTTTCTTATCATTTTGAAAAGTACAATATTGTTGAAGACAATGTCGTGTTGTTTTTTCCTTAGGTAGAGGTTTGCTCATAGAAAGAAACTAGCTTTTCTTGTGTGAGAGATTCAACAATCAATGTTCCTGCAATCCCAGTGAAGCACATTGATTTGGAAGCTATGAATATAGGAAGTCAATTTTCTGTGAATTGGTGAAGACAATGTTCATTGATTTCTTTGATAATTCATTAGAAGACAGTGGGGATGTTGTGAGCTCCCAATTTGTCACTTGAGACTCGTAGAATTATTTTTTTGGAAATTTGCAATTTAAAGTTAAGAAAAATATATAAAAAGCCATAAAAAGAATGTAGAACCAAAATAGGGTTGTGACATACCCATTATAGTATTTGGTCTAGATTTGTATTTAGACTTAGAATCCCACTAAACCTGGCCTAAAATAGGTAGAAAGATACGAAATGGTTAGATTTGGAGGATTTGAGTGACATAGGCCCAAAATGACTAAATCCCACTATAAATGTGGCAATTCATGGCTAGGTCGGTCTGAGGGATCTACAACGAGGCCACTAGGTCGGTTTCTAGAGTTAGGTTTAGAATTCCTCAAACCCCGATTGTTAGCATGCAAGAGCCAGTGACGCAAGACCGGGCCCGTGGAGGAATCTATAGTCCAAAGATGGTGTCCTAGGGTAAATCCCATGCCAGGAGTCCAACGACAAAATTGATTCGCCAAGATTTCTTTATCTACAAAAGATTCCCACACCGTCGCTAATTCAAAGAGATGGCCAGTTTCATCTCCACTGACCAATTGTGCCAGGTATGGAAATGCACCTACACGTCCTTCACGTGACTCCTTGAGAAGTCACGTGAAAAATCCCGTCATCTTCCAACTTGCAGAAGAACCTTTTCCGGGTAGTCAACCCTTCTAACCTCCAACGGGAATTTCATGGAAATTACCCAGATTACAAGAAAATCTTATTAAAAATTAGACTTGCTTGTTTTATATTAATAATGCGCTCCGTGAAGTTTCACGACATTCCAATAGTGGCAAGTACCCGAACCGGCGAGATTCCTCTGGAATTAATCACGTGGCGGGGTCCCCGCCACGTTGACCGGCATCCCAGGACCATATGATAGTGAAACAAAGTCAACCAAGAGTCCTTTCCAAATCTCCCACACCTACCAGAGACCCTAGGCTATTCACATTTCTCAAAATAGGAGACCCCTAAGATCTAGGATTTTATCACGATTTGGTTTTTTAAACTAAATTAGCTTACGATGGGTTTTTGGCCTTGGTACGGGGGGGTAAAGGGGCTTTAGACTAAACACGGCGGTCTGGAGCCAACAGCGCAATCCGTTTGACGATTGGAATTAATCTCCAAAAGTTAGAAGGTTGGTCCAACGTAGACAGGTTAAAGTAGTTTTTTAGGATTAGGATGAAAATCTTTGAAGATGAGGATGAAAATCCAATAATAATAAGGTTACCTTAGAACTCTTGAGGGAGGGGTGGGGCCTTGGAAACCTATTTAAGGTCCCCATTTTTCTCTCTAGAACACCCCCAATTCTTGTTTTGAGTCCGTGGGTCCAACTTATGTTGGGAGATTTTGGCGTTTTAGCCAAGAAACCTCTATAGTGTTTTTTGAGCTCTTTTTGAGCTCCATTGTTGTTAAAGTTCAAGCTTTGAAGTTCTTTGCGGAGTCCTTCTCCTGTATTGTGTGTGTCATTTGGCTCTTTCTGTTGTGGTTGTTTGGACTAACGGATTCTTCTTGTCAAGTATTCTTGGTTGGATTGTACTAATCCTAAAGATACCCCCCACCGTACCATGGCGATGCCGCTTTGGGGGGCCTTTAGTGTGGATCTTTGAGTGCTTAAACTAACTCTTATCGTACTAATCCATGCATGTTAAGTGACACTAACCCTTGGAAGCACTCTTGTGTTTAGAGTGACCCTATTTTTGGAACTAGCCTTTGTCTAAAGTTGGGTTCATTGTATGTGGGACCCCTAGAGACGGCGAAGCTTTGAACCTGTTAGTGTCAGAAGTCCTAGATTGTGTGTAGGGACCCCTAGAGACGGCGAAGCTTTGAACTTGTCCGTATCAAAAGTCCTAGATTGTGTGTAGGACCCCTAGAGACGGCGAAGCTTTGAACCTGTGAGTGCCAGAAGTCCTAGATTGTGTGTTAAAATAGTAACCAGCGATGGAGCTTTGAACCTAGGGGCCTTAGGAAGTCCTAGAATTGGTGTTAAAACCACCAAGACATCGAAGCTTTGAGCCCCCTTATTACCAACTCCAAAATTTAGTTTCCAAAACGTGTTTGGAAAATACCAAAGTTTAGCATCCAAAATATTAGAAACGAGAGCAGTAGTGAGAAACTTAGGGCCCCACCTCAACCAACGGAATTACTCCCCCCAAGTTATTCCCACGCCCCAAACCTAGGACTCCAATTTGATAAAAAAAAAAAAAACCATTGCTAGAGAAATCCAACCAAACCCCCTTCAGTTCCGATAAGGGGTGGGTTGGGTCCAATTGAGGATCAGTCATAGGGTCCAGTCAGAGTCCAGTTCGGGGCAGTCACTGGGTAAGTCACGGGTCCAGTCGGAGTCCAGTTCGGGGTGGTCGCTGGGGAGTCGGGGTGTCGCTGGATCGCACTGGGGGGTTGCAGAGTTGGGAGGTCGCACTAAGGGGGTCGCAGAGCAGGGGTCGCACTGGAGAGTTGGGGTCCAGGGAGTCTAGGGAGTCTGGGTCCTTGGGGAGTTGGGGTTTTTCCATCTTTTTTTTGGTCGGTTCAAAAGTCTGAAAACTAAGGGTCAAGGCTTAACTTAGACAAAACAAAGAATACGACCGCAAAATACCAAGAGAGAGAGAAAAAGGAAAGGGGAGAAGGGGAGCCACACATCCAATTGTCTTGAGAAATCTGCATACAATACTCACATATCATCTCTCTCTCTACACCAAATTGAAACCAACGAGAATGGAGGAGGATTAGAAGAAAGTAGGATGAAATAGGATAGGAGGTGAGAGAGACGATAAATAGTGACCTAGGCTTAGGCTAAGTAGACTTAGAGGGAAAATCTCAAGAATTTGCAAGTGACCATTAGAAGGCGGATTAGGATGACACAAAAGCAAGGTCGTGTACAAAGGTAGGAGGGGCATTAAACCTCCTCGGAGTTAGAGTCTATAATTGTAAGACATTCTTAAAAGCTTAGGTGAAATAGTGTTAGTGTAGAAGAAAAGGGGGGGGGGAGAAAGAAAAGGAAAGGAATGGAAAGAAAGAGTTAGATAGCAGGATTGTAACACCCTCTCGAATTAAGCGGTGAGCTTGGGGAAAATTCAACCACGACCAAGAGACCACCATGGAGCGCGAGGAGGTGTACGTGGACGAAGACGAACTTATTTCCAACACCGGAAGTGAAGAGGTGAGTCTTTGACTTAATCCTTGGTGTTCTCCTAACTAATGTTGATTTCCTTAATTAGCCCTTTATGCATGATTAGCAAGCCGTGACTAGTACAAGTAGGCGTTAGATTTCAAAGTTGATAGATTAGGAATTTAGGTTAGAAGAAGGATCTCGGATTCAAATTAGGAATAAAAATTGAGAGTTAAATCTAGGAGTAAAAATTGAGAGTTAAATCTAGGAGTAAAAAATTGAGAGTTAAATCTAGGAATAAAAATTGAGAGTTAAATCTAGAAGTAAAAAATTGAGAGTTTTATCTAGGAGTAAAAATTGAGAGTTAAATCTAGGAGTAAAAATTGAGAGTTAAATCTAGGAGTAAAAAATTGAGAGTTAAATCTAGGAATAAAAATTGAGAGTTAAATCGAGGAGTAAAAATTGAGAGTTAAATTTAGAGGTTGAAAATTGGAGTAAAAGTTAAGCTTAGGATTAGCCTGTAGAATTAGAACTTCCACGAGAAGTGCAAAAACCCAAAAGATAGTCTTAGAGGTTCATGGAAGGAACGTGAGGATTTCCTTTTTATATAGTTTGGAACGTTAGGAATGACACCAACTACCCAGCCAACTCTAGACATAGGATAAATAGTTGGGAAATTAGGATTTCCCATCAACCTTGGTCATTGTAGTTAGCTTGTTAGTTACCCATGCATTTCTAGTAGTTTCGCTGCCATCCACGACACTTAGGAGATGTTAGCAAAAAAAATCCATTGCTTGGAAGGCACAATGGACCGCGCTCACAACACCCCCATATATTAAAAAGGTGGATAAAGGCATAGAACCTGGTCAGTGTTCGCCCGATTACCAAGGGTGGATAATCTTGCGCCCACAGATGTATACATTATGTAAAGAAAAATGCACAAAGACTTAGGAAGTGTACATATGCTCATCTGAAAATTATCCTTAAAAAAACATGTTAAAAAAGAAGCTAATATCATGTTTGGGCTTCGTTAAAGTGATTAAGCTTCAAGATATTTTCATTTAGAAATAAACATTGTAGATTTTTATTTCTTTTATATTATATCATTTGTCTGAGAATATTTTAGGATATGTACACATTGCACTAGTGAAAAGTACTAGGAATAAAAAAATAAAAGATTCAAAGTAATATCCATGTCATCAAGTATGACACATCAGCGAGAGACGTGGAACATGTGCAGTTTTTCCATCATGGAATTGTGAAGTATCCATATCAACAAAAATGCAACAACATTTCTTTAGGAGTGAACAAAAAAGTGCTCTTGATAATAGAATTTGACCATTAGTACACATAACTACATAAAATTGTTGGTTTTCTGTTGTTTTGGACTACATATTGTAGTAGTAAACATAATTGCTACAAATTAGATAGAATAATTATTTTAATTTAGCAATTCCATTTCTAGATATTTTGATTTGATCAACTAATTCTAAAATATAATTTAGATAGTCATCAAAAGTATTTTAAATAATAAATTATTTTGGCAAGATAGACAGCAATTAAAGTCTCAAACAAAAAATGAAAGAGTCCATCAATGTCATCACCATAAAATTATGTCAAATCCCTAACAAAAAAATCTCCACGGATTCTAAGCCAACTTGCTCAACATTGGAATAATGTCCATCACAACTAGACACAACTATTCAAAAATTCAAAGCCGGAGTTCAAAATATCAATCGTCAATTGAGTGACTATTCAATCAAACAAGACTATAGTTTGATCAAGCAAAGTATCAAGTATAAGTATAAGTTGATAAAACTGAATACTAATAACAAGTCATGTATGAACTCTAACTGAATGGAGCGCAACTAATTGAATGAAGGCACAACTAAATCTCATGAATACAATATACAAGAATATGACAAAATGCTCACAACTGCACATAGAGGAAGGACTCTTACAAGTTTGGCATGTACATAGTACAATCTTTCTTCACACATTCAAAGAAAAAAATTCTTTTAGCATTGCAACAAGAGGCTTCACATTAGCCAGCTCTAACAAATTTGTAAGACTCTCCAAAATTGAAAACCCATGAAAAGAGCACCACTCGTTTAATGTATTATTCGTCTAATTTTCTATATCCTTATTCTTGCATCTACCACTAGATTGGACTAGTGTTGATTTGCGACATTGTAAAGGAAAAAAATTCAAAAATCCCTACTAAACATGAAAAGAACATCAGCAATTGGATTTTCCTCCTCTCTCTCGATGTCATGTTTGTCATCACTATCAATTATTAGATCTTCTCACATTAGGATAAAATTAAATATCAAGTCAATGGACTCAAGGACTTGGCTAATGCTTATTGTATTTGACGTTACAATAGCATGTACTTGCGACCACCGATAGAAACATCCGGATCTACAAACAAAAGAGCAATTGAACCTTGAAGTAAAACTTAATCTACAAATACAAGAGGTTAAACATGAACTGGATCTCCTCAAATAATTTGGCTACGACAAATTAGAAGGTCCATAAAGTCATCATCGCCAACTTTATAAGCAAAATTCACAAAAAAAAGAGAAGAAGATTGATATATAAACAAAAAGAAAGTAACTTCTATACAAGAAGTAAATTTGCAAATAACAAAGGACTACCCAAAGGAGTAACAATGGAAGATAAAAAAAATGCTATAAAATAGTAGAACATTGAAAGACTGAACTTTAAAAGACCATATACTTATAAGTAGGGATTATTTTCTTGCTTCAGAGAATAAATCTCTTCCATAAGTGACCACTTGCACTTAGGCGGATATTAAAAATTAGAATCAGTGGTCATGGACATCTAATTATGCACAATCTAACAAAAACATTCACTAAATTTCTACACAATAATGTCTAAATAGAAAAACTATCAAGCGATTGCAATGCACACCATAGAACACAAAAAAATAGCAGTTGAATCTGGTGCACTTTACCAATGCAACAACAATCATAATTCACAAGAAATTTTAAGCTTAGAACAATCATCATTCAATACCTAGAAGGAGAAGATTACTAGCAAATAAGAAGAAAAGCAACAGCTATCGTACTTCACCAATGCTAAACACTTGGACAGTGTATCACTTGACCAACGTTAAATACTCAAAACTCATTAAAAAATCTATTATAAACTCAAAACACTTAAAATTCAATATTCAGAAGAAAGAAATCACAAGAAACTAAACACCACTAAAAAACTCAACGACACTCAAAACTTGAAGAGAGAGCCCACATGTTATGCATCTAGATGGAAAAAAAGAAGTATTGTGCAATGAAACAGATTCTATATAATCCTCGAAAACTTTAGCCATTGGTTTTTAGCTATGATTGATGATCGCAGCCACCAATGAATGTGAATGGATTATGGCTTTCATTCCAATCCAACAAATTCATCCGGTGCTCCAAATTCCATTGATGACTTTCATCATGTACTTTTTAATGCAAAATCATTCATTTAATGAACGTAAAATACCAAGACGGCATTAAATCAACCACGATCTTACTTTTCATTGGCCTTTTTCATACATGGAACTCATCTCTATAGCTACGTCACGACATTCATTGGAGTGGGCCAAGATACATACATATGTCATCAATGTATGTCATCTTTTTCATAGATACATTTTTACATTTTACATCCACAATACATCTAAAATCAACAGTCCTTCAAATTTTATCCACTTGATTGTTAGAGTTGTGTCTATAAATGATCCAAAATTGATTCTTCATGCACAATTTTAAATTTTCTTCCTCAAATTCAACCAAGTCTCAACATGAATCATTGATCATCCACTCTTCATGATCAAAACTTTATTTTGATCTAGAATCCTGCAAAATTAGTTTTCTAGTTGTGTCGATGAAACCTTAAAACAAGTTTTCAAATTGAGAAGAACATTTTTGAGCATCATCAAATATGCGAGCACTTCTTTAGAAGCTTCAAAGTTGTCTTAGACAAGGATATGGTGGATGTTGTTGTGCTATTATTGGCACATGAGACATGGCAATAGAGGCTTCATATTATTGTGCCTCTGAAGGCCTTGAAAAAGTCTCTAGAAGTTGTATATGAAGCAATCTAGCTATTAACCATGCTCTTACTATAGTTTTTGAAAGCATTGCATTTGAGCCAAATTTCCTCACTTTGAATATTTATTGTACACAATAATGATTTTCAGCATAAAGACATAATTTAAGTGACTTAAAATATTGTCACTAGAAATTGATTATAAAGATTTCACACATTTACTCACATCCGAAGGATTTTAGAAAACTCAATAATTGTGTCCAAAAAAAGGGAAGAAAACAAATGTTCATAAAATTGAAGATCGTCAAAGACTCAATGAATGAAGATACTAAGTATCTACTATGTACAATACAATGTTTGAGATCCAATTTCATTGATCACATTTTTGAATGAAAGCAAAAAATTAAATCCACTACAATACCCTATTGACAACTGATTAAAATTGGTAGGAAATGCAACTAGAAGAAACTCATCATCAAAAGATGCTAGCTATTAAGCTTGTAACTTTGATCACAAATTTCATTTTATATATACAATCTGCTTAAAAAATGGCAACTTGTGTAGGCATATTTCCCATATTGATTTCCACCACAAATTTTATCTTTATAAATACATCCTTACAATTGATCCTCCAACAAGAAGCTGAGTGGTTGATCAATTGCTTTTCAATTGTCCCCCTCTATGTGGCCTATGTAGCACAATGATCCCCAAGAAGGCACATAACAACCATACAAGGTATTTTGTAAATAAATCTTTAGGGAGAGGATTTCCCCTCTACGATTTACGCTAGGCAATGCTTCTCATTGTCAAGCACTACTCTATACAAAAAAACATCATGATGATGAGTTCGCATAGAAAGGAAGAGTCATCGTATAGTCAACCAAATTTGGATGATATAGCAAAGGCAAGAAGGAATTAGAGGATGAAGTATATTTCTTTTTTCATCTTTGACATTTTAGCAAAAGAATACAAAAACTAAATAATAAGATCATAATTGATACAAGAAAAATTATTAGAAAATATTTGAAGAAGTAGTTGACAATTGGGATAATAGGTTTTTTAGTCAAAAAAAAAAAAAAAATAGTGTTAGTTTAGTCAATGCATTGACATTGAAAACAAATTAAAGGACAAATAGACAACAATAAATAAATAAATAATAGAAAAAAAAAGAAGAAAAAGAGACAACTAAGATTGTGAGTTGTAATTACATTTTCATTTATAAAATCTTTATAATCAAACAGTGAACAATAAAAGACATTAATTCCAAAAGCACCAATTTTTTTTTTGGCAACATAGCAATTTCGGGTAGCTCACTATGAATGGAGTTTTAATTTGTTTTACTTTGAAATTTATATAAAACATGTGCCCAAAGAGTTCCTATAATGCCCAATAATTTTCATAACTTTTGACTATATGGTTAAAAACTTATTGTATGATATGTAATTTTCAGCGATCTACAAGCAGCCAAGATAGCTCAATTTTTTTTCTTATCACTTTTTTGAGAAATTTTTATTTTTAAAATGGTTTGGTAGATTTATATATTTGTGGGAAGTTTTGAGTCATTCCATTTTGATTAATGACATGAAAAATATGAGGAGTTTTAGTTTGTGGGCAATTATGGATTTTCTACTCTAAAATAAACTTTGAAGTCTTTTATTTTACTCAATTTTCAATATTTTTTGAAAAAAATAAAATCATAGGATGTAGATTGTTTATTACAACCATCAGGATTGGCAGTTTTGAATTCCATAACAAAATTCTTAACAATTTAGTATTTTGAATCATTGTCTACTTCTTTCTACTTACTATTTTTTTCCTACATGTTATACAATTTCAAATGATCTAAATGTTTTCAAGCATTTAGCCAACTTGACTTAAAGAATGAATTCAAATAAGCACCAACATTTGGAACATTTTTCATACAAATGTGACCATTTGAAGTGCAGTTGCTTGGTTTTTTGCGAAGCAATAAAATGATTTTTGTCACTTCAAATGCTAATATCTTGCAATTTACACAGTGGAAATTCTTGAAGTTTTTATCATATTTTTTCAAACCAACGTACTACAAGATCCTATAGTTAGATATGCTCAAAAAAGTTTTTTTTATAAATTTGATATTTGTACTAGAAATGACATTTTTTGAGCGTTTTGGATGAAAACATAGTCAAAAACCTTGAGGGATTAACAACCAACAAGATGGAGCAAGAAGGGCCACCCAAAGCAATTTGGATACAAGTGATGGATGACAAGACCACACTGCAAGAACCCCCTGTCCTACTTTCTATCACAAATTGAATAATATTTTTATCATCCATTATAACTTTTGAAGTACAAGTTCGATGAACATGAAATTTTATTGGAGATGTCTAACTTGATGGTAATTAAATTTTTATATTTTAGAAATTAAAAAAAATCATTTATATCTAGAAGTCAATCTTGTTAATTTATCATACTTTGAGGATTTGGAGGTTTTCACTACGTTTGGTGTATCCAAATTGAATGATTTGGAGTTGAAATTTTGGTGGTCTATTTCTATACTAGGTTGGCATATGCCTAGTTGCCTACTAAGGGAAACTTAAAAATATATTATCTTATATCCTCTAGGTCTATGCAAATAGGATCCCCTTGCACAAGCACTTTTGAACATTGAAAATGGTGTCAACTTCATTTTTTGGTAAAATTTGATCACCATCAAGTCCTCACAAATGGCCAATTTTTAGGGGGTTTTCCATGATTTTTTTATTTATTATTAATTTATAATTCATTGTTTCTATTTTGTGACAATCTGTCTTTCTTTCCCCATAGTATTGTTTCAATATTTGCAAGTAGTCCACAATATTTGCAACGGTACTTTTAACAGTCAATTTTTACAATCAATGGTTGAGATTGTTTTGCTACGTAGTACTCATAGTACTTCGGGGTTGAAATGCAGATTTTGTAAAAACGCTACTAAAAATGAGAGGTGTGTCCATGCTAGGAGTTCACTCCAAGGTATGTGTTTAAACACATTATTTCACTTCATTTTTGTTTTTCATATTCAAAATATTGAAATAAGAGTTAGATGCTCAAGTCAAAACTCTAATAACATTTCAAATCACAAGTTTAGATTTAGATCTTGTAGAATATTTTTAGATCTTTCCAAAAACATATAACACTCTAAAATAAACAAAAATTGAAAAAGATAATTTAGGATGAAGTTTGATAACTAGAAAAGATAGTTTTGGATGAAATATATTAGAATCATCCAAATTAAGTAAAATTAGAATCTTAGAAGCTAGGTAAATGTGAAATTCTAACACCAGAAAGAAAACTTAATTTAAATTTGTAGGTTAGTAGTAAACATTGGATGAAGTTTTAAATTACCAATTAGGAATAAAACTTCATCCATTTATAATTTTGATAGGAGAGTCCAAATCCTAAGTGTCTAACAATTATGGAAACTCAATTTAGTTTTCTATAGCATAAGATCATTAAATTTTTGAAACCCATGACCTAAAATTAGAAGCTTATAGAACTCTCTATTGATAGGAGGTCATAAGTAAGATATATACAAGTATAACAATCTAAACTTTGAATTCAGACAATAGTAGAGTATCCTTAAAAGTTTGTATAACTAATTTATACATTCAATTTGGATTAAAACTAAAGAAGCTAGAATAGGATGAAGTTTAGTCCTAAAAGCTTTAATTTTAAGTGAAGAACAACAAAAATTGACTAAGCCAAGCCAAATTCAAATCTTAGAGTCAAGATAAATAAATTTTAAATAAATTCCAAAAGAAAAGTTAATTTGGAAGTTTAAATTAAGAAAAAATATTGGATGAAGTTTTAGAGGGTCAAATAGGGTCAAAACCTCATTTGTCTATAACTTTGGTTCAAATTATATCTTTGAAAGTGAAAATAAAAAGTTCTTTTAATTAATGGAAATGTGGTTGGCAAACTCTGAGCCTTCTTGAGATACAAATTCTTCTTACTACAAGAATGAAGACTTACAATATTCATTATTTCATTAGTATATTTTACTAGGTACACTCATGCAAAATTTTAGAAGAAAATAAGGGGTCTGCTTTACTTTAAATCACCATGTGATATGAAGAGGTCAAGTGATCTAGTAATATACTGGCCATTTTTTGATGTTTTCTTGCGGCACTCTAGAATTTGGGTTTTTGAAATCTAAATAGTAAAAATATGGGTCAATTTTTTTTAATATATCAAATTTTTTTTCATAATCTTTGACTTTATAGATTGCAAAATCATAGCATTTGAAGTTAGAAGATAATTTTTTTTAAATGATCCAACATAGTTAACATACTTAGACTCCTTAAAATGTGATTTTAGAACTAAAATTAGTGGGCTTTTTTATAATTTCATGCCATTTCATGTTAATCACATACCCACCAAATTTCAAAAGTCAATGGCATTTAGCAAGAGATACTTGAAAGATATCCAAACTATCCAAATTGCCTAAATTTTCGTAGGCAAAATTTCAAAAACATTCATTCTAAATTGACTTTGTAAGAACCTACCCAAATATCCAATTGCATGTTCAACAAACAATTGTCCTTTAGAAGTTAATCAATATGTAGGGTAATTATAAAAAATACTTGCACTATTCCAATTATACACTCACACTCAAATACAATTTAGTTTTTTCACGATAATTTTTGCATTATAATTACAAAAGTCTCAATTATAAAAGGAACTCATGACCATTATATGTCTTTAATTAATTTTTTCCTATTTTTCAGAAATGTTTCATTATTCATACAAACATCAATTACATATCATAATTGCTACAACGTTTAGTTCTGAGTATAATTATTAGCTAAAAAAACAAATTGGAGTATAAAAATTGAGATTTGCAGTCCTCTTGTAGGACTACATAGATTGCCAAAAAGAGTCATTCAAATAGCAAAAATTTTATCTTGCAAATATGTTCAAGCTCTTAAAAGTGTTTTTATTGTATGATTGCAGATTTGCAGGGATTGTAGAATTTTAATTGTATTAAAATATGATTAATCGACAAAAAGTCTTTTGAAGAGGGAAATAATGTTTTATTTTTTTATTATTTTTTTGCGTCTCAAAGGTTCCTAGTCATGAAGAATCAAGGTGGTCTTGGTTGTTGCTAGAAAAGTTAGACCCCAAGGATTTGACATCATTGATAGCTTGTATTGAAATATTGTGGTTCAAGCTGAATTTGACTCACTGTTATAGTTATAGTAATTGTAAAGTTACATATAACCCCATTTATGTGGTGGCTCTTTCTATACTTACTCCAAATTAGATTTGAAATCTTACGCTACGTGAATGTGTTTAGGAATGACGACGTGGCATGGCTTACTCTACTTGATTTTTGCAATCTAATCATGTTGAGTTGGTTTCCTCTTGAATGGTAATTTTGGTCCCACTTTTGTGAAAAAATTTGTGCTAAACTTTTTATGGGCCTCGTTTAAGAATGGTGACGCTCCCTTGGAGGTGGGAACTTTGGGGCTGTTGGGAATGTGTGGTGGAGAAGTGAAATGTGACTTGAGTGCACTTTCACTCTAGATTGAGAAATGTGATGAAAGTAGTTCATTCAGTGGTGATGGATAATAAACTATTCTTGTAAGATCCCATATATTGTTGGTTTGGTTAGAATGTCGAGTCCATATCATACAATTTGGATTGTCAAACTCTCTAAATGAAATCACTAATAGAATTTAGACATTGTATCTGCTTATGCCTATTGCCCAAGCAGGTCGCTAAAAACAATTCATAGTAAGAAGTATGGAGTAGACCGAATTTGTTTCACACACCACACTAGTTTGATAATTTATTCTTTACAAAAGGAAGGGAATGGTAAGGTCACCGTTATCCATCTTAGTGTGGTGAGAGGATGGCAATCTTGTAACAGCAATTGTTTGTAAAAGAGAATGTTTGTTGAGCTGACGTTGACAGTTGAGGATTTTGTAGAGTCTAATTGATGATTATCTAAATGGAGGAATGGGAGAGAACTAATCTTGGCAAGTAGCACATAACTCTCCTATTAAAATTACTTTTTGTTGTCAAAGAGGCTTGCACTGGATGTGGATGCAATAGGGACTCGTCAAATGTAAGTATTAAATAAGTAACTAAATAGTTCAAGTTATGCAATTATACACCTTCTATATTCTATAGGGTTCAATGAGTTTTTTTTGCAAGTGCAACACATTTGCAACTTGCTTCAAAATATGATTTTGTAGGTAATTATGTAGGGCCCACATGTCTTGTTTAATTTGATTGAATCCATTAAACTATTTAAAAAAATAAAAACATCAAAATATGATTTTTTTTGAAATTTCCTTATTTTGTTTTATACATAATTTTTGAGCATTTTTGCTCAAATTGAATATTTGGAAATGTGTTAATTGGAGTAGTTTACAAATTTCATGTGTTTTATGCTTTTTAATTTTTTTTCAAAAACTCAAAGTACTCCCAATATTACCTCAAATGCAACAATATCAATAGGGCTTTCTTGCAATCACCATATACTACATATGATATATTTCAAATCATTCTAATAAGTATTGATTTATATTGAAAATTTGGGGGCTCTTTTAGATTTTACTATCAAAATAGAAAATGGTAAAGATTTTATTATTTAAGCTAATTCATTAGTTTTGATTGAGTAGATTCATGTACACTTGAAAAACTTTTAATCATTATAACCCATAAAATATTTGCAATTAATGAGTGCAAAAGTAGTACAAAAAGTTGTTCATAGAACTTAATTAAGAAATAAAAACATAGGATATTTCTTACTTATTAGGACGTTTCACCATTGGCGTTGACATTTATCAATTTCATGGTAAAATTTTAGCTGTAGTTTTAGCAATTCACATTTGCCTCACATTGTACTTTGACTACTTTCTTTCACTTAATAACATATTGATGATAAAAGAATCTGAAATTTGGCCTCAATTCACTATTCAATACATTGTCAAAATATTCATGTTGTGGAACCTATTAATTTTTTTGAAATTCAAAACTTCACCTTGAAGAAGGGCAATAAAATTTATTTTAAAAATTTAAATACTATTATATTGAACTTATTAGGGATTTTCAATATAATGTTGAGATATTATCCCTAAAGTTATTTGGTTGTTTATGGCCAAAAATTATTCTACCATACCATATTCTAAAGCAATGCTAAATTTTCTATCTCAATTGTTATATTGGTGAATTCAACTATAGGATCTTTTACTTAACTAATTGAAGTAGGTGCTTTGAAAACATTAGTTTTATAGACTTCACCAATTGCAAGATCATAACTCTAAAATTTTAAAAAACAAGATTTCTTCATTCTAGCCTAAAGAAGTTATCCCTTTCAAACTTTTTGCAAAAAATAGCTTATCTCATATAGCTTGAAGTAGAAAATCTCATATTCAAGAATTAAGTTGTGAATACACACAAAAATGAAACAATCAATTTTTAATTTTTAATTTTTAATATCAATTTTATGATGAAAGATTATGTAGTTCTACAAGAAAATACTAAATTATTAATGACTTAAAAAATTATTTTGTTGATGATATTTATATCAAAGAGGGTTTACCTAGATTGAATTGAAAAACTTTAATCGGCATTGTTGGGGTCGTCTTAAAATATATTTAATATTTAGGATGTGTTTGTATATTTGTTGTGTGCCTTCCCCTCATTGACACCAATAACTTTTTAAATTAAAAAAACTGATATTTCTTCCTTGCAACAGAAACATTGGCAATTATGTGCAACATTACAAAGCTCTAATTAAAATATGTCAGTCTTCATGGTGAAAATGTTGATGTAAATAATTTGTTTTATTTTCTTTGTCTGAAAATAATAAAAGGATTAATTCAAAATGATCTTCAAATATTATTTTTGAAAAAAATTGTCATTGTTCCTTGCAAAATGAAGCTTTTTATCACTTTCATTTGATCGATCAAATAAGAAGGATCCAAAGCTTTCCACCTACATGTACACCAATAAATCAAACCCAATAATTTCCTTTAATTGAATAGGCAAAGTTATTTACTATTATGACTGCTTGAGTTTTTTTTTCTAAGCAAAACAAAAACTATAACTTAGACAATACATATCGAAATTACATGAACCAAACCAAACCTTGCTACAAAGACAATAATAACTAGGAGCAATACAAGAGTTTCGAAGGTAAAAATTAATAATAAAATCCAAATTCATAAAGTTATCCCGAAATGCAAAACTCTATTTTGGTCAATGAAAGGGCTTTAAAATTATTCAATTGGTGAAAGCTCTTTATACACATGTATGAAATTCTCCTCACTTTTACTTCTCATGCACTCAAATTCTCTTTTCGTTTTAAAGAATTCATTCAAGTACAAGTAGGTGATATGCGTGCTTCCAATCTTTTTGAAAAGAACTCAAAGAAAAGGAAAAAGAAATGTGTGCTTCCATCACAACATCCGAGTTATTGTTATTCTTACGGAGTATTATTCTGCACGTTGCCCATGGATGAATGTCAAAGTTCATCCCAAATCCATGATCTTTTCATCCACGCGAACCTTGCTGGACATGATGAGGCGGGAGTAGTTGCAATTCCTTCGCATTGCTGACATGCCCCCCCCCCCCCAATATCACAAAACTCGTTTGCTTTTCTCCCCCTTCATCGTCAGTGATGCGTGGGCTGTAATTTTCCTCTTTTCCTTCCATTTGCCGGAACGCGCTGGAGTCAATATGTGTTAAAGTAATATAAATTTCCCGCTTATCAATGGGAATTGTCCATTTGTTTCAAAAATAAATAAAATAATAATATACATATATTTTTTTAATGCACAAAACCAAGCCAGGTGGGCTGAACAAAATCATATAAAAATGTAAAATATGTACAAAACCCAAACAAGGCGGGCTATCAATGGAAATTGTCCATGTGTTTTCAAGGGGGGTAAAAACATATAAAAAATCAAGGTGGGCTGAACAAAGTCATACAATATATTTTTTAAATGCACAAAACCAAGCCAAGGTGGGTTGAAAACAGGGCGAGATTCAAAAAGGTTCAGCACAGGCACTAACATTGCGTGAGGAGCACAATGGCAGCCGCCCCGAAGTCCTCATTCAGGAGCTGGGACAGACAGGACCAGGCAGGGCACAGGGAGTCAAAAATGGGTCCAAATGCATTGGGACTCGTTTCTTTTGTGCCACAAAATGTAAAGTAAAAAATAAAATAAAAAATAAAAAATAAGGGTTCTAAAAATGGGCAAGGGGGTGCAGACAAGCGGGGTGAGACTTGGGATCTCGGTGCAGCAACCTGCATGCACACCAAATTGGAATGGCGGGACAGTTCTGCTGGAAGTAAAGTCATATTTTAGTGGGCAGTTGTGGTCATAAAGCAGCATTCGCGGGCAGTTGCGGGGCGGCGAGGTCCGGGTGGGACCAGGACGCGGGGGATGGCCGGACCGCCAGGGTGGATGTGGCACGTGGCGGATCTTCATACGTGACGGTTGCGAAAGGACCCCAAGGGCGGGGACCCGTTCAGTTCCAGGCGACCGGAGTGTTCGCGCCCGGCCCGGCTTTTGGACCCGGCATGAACCCCTCGCCTTGCGCTTGAGGCCGCAATGAGGCCCAGGCTTTGTCGCACTCTCTTTGTCTTAGCCCTGAGCTCCAAACGCCATAGCCGTCCAGTCGTCGTTGGTCCCCTACTCCCTCAGTACTACATTCCCGCGGGCTTCCTTCCTTGTCGCTCATTGTTTCCCGACATCCGTCTCAGTCGTCCGCGATTTGGCAGCAATTTCTGCTTTGCAGGCCGTCCGATCGGTCGTCGTCTGGGAAATAGCGAATAAGAGCGGTGGTCTATATGTTTTGATTTGCAGGACGTGATTTGCTGTGGTTTGCGCGTCTCTGGGGTTGAAGATCTGAGGGAGAGGAGGGAACAAGTGATCGCGGTGACTGGCGTTGGTCGTGGCACTTAAACCCTAATCGAGATCGCGAAGGGAATACGGTTGGTTTGGACGCTGGAGGTAGCGATTTGCGGAGTCGGCCTGTTTGCAGCGCTGGAGAGCGGTGTGGTGCGGTGTTCTTTGGTGGAACGGGGAAGAGGACAGGCGGAAGCCGTGGCGGGGCTTTTCGGAAAACTTGAATTTACGGGGCCTTCCAGCACTCTCTGCATGTGTGCCTGTATTGCTTTGAGTCACCCTCGGCGCTCCTTTGAGGCTTCACAACTGGAAGGCAATAATTCGCAGCGGAGACAACGCCATCTATGGCGCCCGCGGAACAACTCAAGGCCAGATGTGAATCTGGTGCGTTCTCGCCTTCACTAGGATAGTTTGGATCTCGAATTAATGATGCGATCCGCTGTTGGCACAATTCTCCAGTTTTTTCTGTAGAAAACAAAAGAACCCAGGCTTTCGCTCCAACTATGTGTCCGTTGACTCCTAGTACCGTAGAGCCTCCTCTTGAAGAGCCTAGTTGCAGTTCTGGTTCAGGTGCGTTGAGGATCGGGGATTTTTGGAAAATCATCTTAACCTCAATTCAATTTGCCCAGGACAGCAGCATTTAGTGTCTCATTGACTTAATTTAATACTGATTAGTGATTGAATCTTATCTTAGATCTGGTCATGATCGCATCGTGTGAACCCTGCTTCTCAGTGCGATTTTGCTATGTTCGGCGATCTTGGTAGAATTGCGAAGTCCTGTTGTTCGATCGGTCGTATCTTTTCTGTGTCAGGGATCACTGTCGCTTTTCTTGGCGTAACTTTTCGCTTTAGACTGTGCATTATTGCGAACCTGACAAGTATGTAGGATAGTTTTCCTATAGAACCAATCTCGTATATTCAATAGATCCTTTATCGAATCAGGGTTCTGGAGATTCTTGACTCCAAGACTTTGTAGTTACTTGCCTTAAACTTTCCCTTGTTCCTGTGTACGAATTATGTACGTGATCGGTTCAGCGATTAGCGAGAACGAATGTCCAAGTGATAGCTGCTTTTTAAATTCTAAGAATGAGGAATTAAGATTTAAGAGATGTCGTGGTCATCACGGATGGGAGTAGTATCTTGATTAAAATGTGTTCTTCCTAGAGCACGGTTATTCACTCCGTTAGATTGTGAGGTAGCTTGAAAGCAGTCTCGGAAATGTCGTTAGACCCCTGAATTGTCACTGCGCTACTGCAGATATGTAGTGGCATTTTGTTGTACTTTGAGCAGTTGATACTCTGCATTTAGTCTTTGGGATATCCTTGATTGATTTTACGTACACCGATTGCAATCGCCACTCGCAGGTTTCCCCTGAAAATTTTTCTTGCGTACTTTTTAGTCTATGTGAATAGCTGCTCGACTGTTCTTACCAAGATTCATTATCGTTTAGCCTTGTCTTTCCTTCGGAATTCTTCATTTTGTTATTTGTTGGTACAGATTGACTTATCGTAAGATCTTTGGGATCCTCAATGGATTCTATCTACCTGGCAGACTTTGAGGAACGAGTAATTCAGCAAGTTAATGAGAATGAGGGTTTGGATTATTAGGTGTACCATGACTTTGCTAGTTCCGTCTTCTTGCAAGTTTTGTTTGGAATTTGACGATCTTTTACTCTCATATGTCGAGCAAATTTAAACTTATTCTCAGAGAAAGGATTAGAGATTTGAGCCAATTGGTATTGTTTGATCGACTATTGAGAATTTTCAATGAGAACATTGAACAGCATCATTTTTATGTTGTGGACTATTGCTCATTTAGTTCTGAAGTATGGTTTTTCACGTTTGCGTTCCCTCCCATCTAAACCCTACGATTGCCTGGGTTCTTCGCATGTCCTTCATACATTCATTTCTTTACAAGAAGATTTCAAATAGCTGGTATTGCATTTCTTGCGGAGAATTTTGTTTCTTATCTGTTCCAAGAAAATTCTATGTTTACGCCATCTGTTGCTCCTGTGTCCATAGAGGTGTAATGCTCATTTTATTGTCTGATTCATAAACATGCCCGCAGGTAATTGTGGGGTAAGGGGTACAAGTGCATCATTGACCCCCACAGTTATCGTTATTGGCGCTGGCTTTGGAGGCCTAGCTGCTGCGCGATTTCTCCAGAACTCGAATTTGAAGGTACAACTCCAGGAGCATGTTTGATGTCTGATTCCTCAATTTGGATTGATTTGGATTGTTCTCAACAACCAAGAAATATGCACGAACAAGTTGTAGATTATATTCCACACCTTGTTTACGATTGCTAGGCATTATGTTCGGAGTGTCCATCGCATTTCGGTAGAACCAAATATCGACAATACGGACCCTGAACTCATTCAGTGACGTGTTATCTCAATGTGACGTTTTTGTTCTGTATTTTGCAGGTTGTGGTGTTGGAGTCTCGTGATCGGATAGGGGGCCGTGTCTACACTGACTATTCGTTCGGATTCCCCGTCGATATGGGGGCTTCATGGTGATTATTCATGTTTTGACCATTGTATATCCTCTTGTGAAGGGATCGAAAATATCTTTTGATTTGGTATGCTTGGTCTTGAATCTGTATCTTCTGCACTTCCACCTGTCCGGAGTTTTTTTAATGACGTGTTTCATTGTGATGTAGGTTGCATGGAGTCTGCAAAGACAACCCACTTGCACCCGTCATTGGCAAGTTAAAGTTACCCTTGTATCGCACATGTGGTGACAATTCAGTGCTTTACGATCATGACTTGGAGAGGTATGGCGCTTAAATTTGCTTTTGGTGTAGATTGTAGTAGAGTTCTTCAAATGCAGACTCAGACGAAAGAAGCCTCAGTGATGAGCTCCCAGATGTCATGTCGAGTGTACTAGTCGAGTTATTGAAATGCAGCAGCATCTGTGTTGCAAAATTCTATGTTGGGAAACTCTAGTTTCAAAATTCTGAATGTTTAAAACGTTGGCCTGTTCAGTTATGCGTTGTTTGACATGGATGGCCACCAAGTTCCACAAGCTCTGGTCACTAAGGTCGGCGAGGTATTTGAGAGTTTACTTGAAGAGGTAAGTCTTTCGTTGCTGTTCATCAATTGTATACTACATTCTGGTTTCTGCATTTCAAGAATATGGTGTCTTCCAGAATGGTTCTTCCGCATGACCACTTTTCAGGCTGGTACTTGTTTGTCTTTTATTCATGTTCTCGCGTTTATTGATTTGACTCAGACCAAAAAACTCAGAGATGAGCTCCCAGACGACATGTCGGTACTCAAGGCCTTTACGTTAGTGTTGGAGAGACGGCCAGAATTGAGGTTGGTTATTTGATGCTGCCCCTTTTTATTGGTTCTACATGTGGGCATTCTTTCTTTCTTATACAGATTTAAGAAGAATTCCTGCTTTCTGGTACAAGGCAGTTGAGGTGCTCTTCATGTTTGCACGATTCACGTTAGATCTATTGCTTCGATTCTAACCTAAAATTCCTGCCTCTTGCAGGCAAGACGGCATGGCTCACAAAGTGTTGCAATGGTATTTATGTCGTATGGAAGGCTGGTTTGCGGCAGATGCTGACAACATCTCCGTTCAAAGTTGGGACGAGGTGAGTTTTTCGGTAACTTTACGTGTGGAACTCTTAGTATCATGCATGTGAAGTAGAATTTCATGCTTTCTTGTAATTTTTGTATATGCCATGTATTATTTACATCCTTATTCACATTCACATCCTTGTCTAGGAAAGATGAGTGATTTGGGGTTTTGTTTTGCAGGAGGAGTTGCTTCAAGGTGGTCATGGCTTGATGGTGAGGGGTTATGAGCCCGTGATCACGTCCCTTGCTGAAGGCCTTGATATCAGACTTGATCATAGGTAAGTGGCATGTTTATACCCTGCATATGTTTATTCATCAGTAGGCGAATACGTCATGATTTGATCTCCATGTCTTCGAATGAGTCTCTGATTTACTACTACATATTCTATGGCCCGTACTTAGGTTGCTTCCCTAAGAACATATCTAGCGTACTTCAATAAAGCGCCGTGGTATTTGTTGGTTAAATGTTTCGCATCCATGCTCAGCTGGGAATCTTCTACATTTTGCTCTTCACAGGGTTTCCAAGATCATTCGGCGCCCGCATGGAGTAGTGAGGGTGACCACCGAGAATGGGAAGGTATTTGAAGCCGATGCGTGTGTTGTCGCAATCCCGCTTGGCGTGTTAAAAGCCGACTTGGTGCGCTTTGAGCCTAAACTTCCCGAGTGGAAGGAGGCCGCTATTGCCGATTTGGCCGTTGGCAACGAGAACAAGATTGCTCTCTTCTTTGAGAAAGTGTGTTGGCCCAATGTGGAGTTTCTTGGCGTTGTGGCTCAGTCCTCGTATGGCTGCAGCTACTTTTTGAATCTTCACAAAGCCACCGGACATCCAGTCTTGGTCTACATGCCTGCAGGTAATTATCGTTTTCTGTTTCTGGCTTGTCTCGCAGCAGTTGACACTCCGTTTGTTCTTTAGTTAGCAGTATGAAGGGTTGTCGAAACAGTCACTGAACCAAATTGGGTGCCACTCATCTGGTTTCAGGACGCCTTGCCAACGACATTGAGCAACTATCCAACGAGGCCGCGGCCAACTTTGCCATCCGGCAGCTGAAAAGGATATTACCAAATGCTGCGGAACCGGTATGTTGATCAACTAAAATCTCCTTACCACCAAATTGCACACAGTATCTTCTGATGAGCATGCTATGTATTCGATTTCATGTTTTGTTTGTATTTTCATCGTACTTGGATTGCTATCATACTACGTGCTCTGGTTAAATATCACTAGGAGTTACTATACGAGGCTTGTCATGTATATGATGTGAGTCCTGACCTTATGTTTAATTTTCTTGATGACTTGAAGATCAAATATCTGGTGTCGAGGTGGGGGACAGACCCCAGCTCCCTGGGGTGCTACAGCTACGACGCAGTGGGCAAGCCGCACGGTCTGTATGACCGGCTACGCACCCCCGTGGACAACTTGTTCTGGGCCGGGGAAGCGACGAGTGAGAGGTTTCCTGGAACCGTCCATGGTGCCTTCGCTACAGGTGTCATGGCCGGAAACGAATGTCTCAAAAGGTTTGCGGAAAGGTGCCGCGACTTGCAGATGTTCCAGCCTGTGATGGCGAAGGAAGACGAGCTCATCACGCCATTGCAGATTTCTCGGATGTGAACCCATTATATCCTGGAGCTCTTTCCTTCCGGTACCTGCTTGTTGGATATATATTCCCTGAAGTGGAGTGGCTTCAGGGAGTTGTGATTGTTTCTGCGACAGACTTTCTCTTCTCATCGATTTTCAGGCTTCCTCTTCCCTGCGATCGGGATGATCACTTCCAATTGTAGTCAGCCAAATTGGAATTGTGCTCATGACATCTCTTTCATTACTGGAGTGCGAGAATTTAGCAACGATCGAGTCTGAGCGTATAAATAGGGAGCTGAGATTTTCAGCACTCTACAGGGTCTGTGGCTCTTGAAATCGTGCTGGTAGTTTTGCGAGGGTGTCGTAGGATTACTCGAGTTCTTCAGGTAGGGATCATTGGAGGGTCCTCTTTTCATCATTTAGTCCCTTTCAGGAATTTCACGTGGTCGTGCTCACAGGAAAAGGTGGAACGGGTTAATGTATGTCGAGGTTCTTTTCTTTCTAGTCTCCCCATATTCTCCCCGTGTGCAAGCTTGCTGGGGACGTGCGACTTGTTTCACCGGGTCCTGCATTATGCTTGGTCGTTGGTAATCATTCCGCAGACTCTTGCATCCTAATATGTCTAAGAACTTACTTGACCGTATCACTCCATTTTCTGTATTTTATTACACCATGTGGTTGCGTCCTAAATGGTTTCATCAAGTTGGGGCGCATTTCATTATTTTCATCCACCCGATAAAATTCGATAAGAGCTTTGCGCTTCACTCTGTCTGGGGCCATTTTGCAACTAGATACAAATGAAAAAATTTATATTTATTTTTCAGAGATGAAATGATGTGTCCATTACAAGTCATAAAATTTTCAATTTGGGGGGGAGGGGGTTCGAAATTAACCCCTATAGGACGTAGCCCTTTCTCTCCAAAAACACTCAAAACTGCCACTTATTATAAACAAATTTGAAATTTTTTTTATTTTTTATATCTAACTGTAGGATCTTACCTGTAACTAGTATGAGAACGTGGAATAAATTTCAGAAATTTTGACTCTACAGATTGCAAGATATCTGCATTTAACCCCTAAAGGCCCAAGGCCTTTTTTCTGCCAAAAAACACTCAAAACTGCCATTTCTATAGCAAAGAGTAAAAAAATTTGAAAAATGACTTTTTTGCACATCTAACCGTAATATCTTACACCTAACTAGTATAAGAATGTGTGGAATTTTTTAAAGAATTTTTGACCGCACAGATTGCAAGATATCTGCATTTAAAGTGAAAAAAACAAGTTTTTCAGCACATTGTGGGACTAGATTTTTTGAATTCAAACATTTTTAACCCCTAAAACCCCACTTGTCTCCTCCGGGGACAATTTGGGTCCGGGTAGGTTCCTATTGTCTCAATTTGAAGTGAATTTTTTTGAGATATTTTGAGGTTGTGTAGCTTTGCAAGAGCTTTGTGGATATATAATTTTTGTTTCAATCGGATGTCGGATGAAAAAGTTATGGCACAATGAGCAAGAATTAGAGATTCTCGGGCAGCCCAAAAAAATTTACAAAAAGTCAAAGTAGTTTTTTTTGAATTTTTTTCCTACAAGATTATGTTCTTAACTATACGTGAAGCTTTGATTCATTCTATTTGGACTATGGATGAGAAAGTTATGGACAATCTTAGTTTTTTGGGCAATTTAAGCATCTTCTTGAATTTATTTATTTTGTTGAACTTTAAATGCTAATATCTTCCAATCCGTACGGTCAAATTTGATGAAATTTTTATTACATTGTCTCAGACAAGTTAAGTACAAGATCCTACGGTTAAATTTCCAAAAAAAAAAAAAATTGGTTTCCTTAAGTGAATACAATAGAAGTGGTAGTTTTGAGTGTTTTTTGGCAGAAAACACCCTTGGGGTTTGAGGGGTTAACTTCAAATTTTTGCACTACAACATTTTGAGCTTTAAATCTTTATAGTAGAGAATTGAGTTGAGAGTCTATGAAAGAAAGAAAAAGTTCAAAAAAACTTAACCATCATTCTTAAAAAAATTATAAAGTAGAAGTAGGTATAAGATAGAAGGAAAATCTAAAATATTCATATATTTTAGATGGAATTTAAATGCACTAATCCCAATGGTGAGATTGTTCTAGCAAGTAAACTAAACCATGCAAAACAAAAAATTTTGAAAATTTTGAAAAATGTCATTAAAAAATGAATCCTAGAAGTTAATTTTTTCAAAAAGATGCTCTAATTGCCCAAAAAACAAGAATGTCCATAACTTCCTCATAACAAATCCAAATGAAATGAATTAAAGCTTTCCAGATAGACAAAAATATATTCTATGAGAAAAAAAATATTTAGAAAAAAAATTCAAATTTTTGAATTTATTTTTTTGCTGCCCAGGCTGCCCCCTGTCCCCTGTTTTGAGCTTATTTGGTCATAACTGTTGTTTCCAGGCACCGATTGTGAAAAAAAATATATTCTCACAAAGCTTATCAGTTTTTCTATCTTCAAAAAAAGTTTCAAAAATGCACGACAAAAATTCAGTCCGTAGGTACCTGTCCGAAATTCCATTTGTCCCTTGAAGGGACAATGGTTTTTTAGGGGTTAACCCCTAAAACCCCACTTGTCCCCTCGGGGGACAATTTGGGTCTGGGTAGGTTCCTATTGTCTCAATTTGAAGTGAATTTTTTTGAGATTTTCTGAGGTTGTGTAGCTTTGCAAGAGCTTTGTGGATATATAATTTTTGTTTCAATCGGATGCCGGATGAAAAAGTTACTGCACAATGAGCAAGAAATGGAGATTGGCGGGCAGCCCAAAAAAATTTACAAAAAGTCAAAATTATTTTTTTTGAATTTTTTTCCTAAAAGATTATGTTTTTACCTATATGTGGAGCTTTGATTTGGACAAGGGATGAGAAAGTTATGGACAATCTTAGTTTTTCGGGCAATTTAAGCATCTCCTTGAAAAAAACTTTTTGTTCAACTTTGAATGCTAATATCTTCCAATCCGTACGGTAAAATCTGATGAAATTTTTACTGCATGATCTCAGACAAGTTAAGTACAAGATCCTACAGTTGAATTCTCCAAAAAACAAAAAATATTGGTTTCCTCAAGTGAATACAACAAAAGTGGTAGTTTTGAGAGGTTTTTGGTAGAAAACACCTTCAGGGTTTTAGGGGTTAAAGTGAAGAAATCAAGCTTTTTTGCACATTGCAGGATTATTTGACTTCAAACTTTCTTAATTTAAATTTTTTGCACTACAAAATTTTGAGGTTTAAACTTTTATGGTTGGGAATTGAGTTGAGAGTCTATAGAAAAAAAAGTTTTCAAAAAAATTTAATTTTTAAGGATCCTGTCTCAAAAAGGTGATGCTCCCAATGTTAGGAACTCTGTAAGGAACGTTGTGAGACATTTTCAAACATCCTCTCTAAAATTTGTCCATAACTTATCATTGGAGACTCTAAATCGCAAACGGATTTTTGGAGCTGAAAGTTAGCTTCATTTCACAACTTTTCTTAGTTCAAGGTTTTTGAGAAAAATTATTCTACTATGTCAAAATGGACTCTGAAGTTTGCTGACTTAACAAACCAAATGGAAAAAACTAATAAAAACCAAATAAATAAAAACTTTAACCACACATGTACATTTAAGTCATTGCATGGTGCAATGGGCAAGGGCCTTCCCCCACCAAGCAAGGGGTGCAAGGTTTGAATCCCTTTGGCACCCCTTGGCTTGGAAATGGCCTAGGTGGCCTTGTCCATGTGGCTGTTGCCTAGGTGGCTTGTCAGCGTAGCACTTTTTATCTTAAGTTTTGATGTGCCAATTTGCCGGTGTTGTAAATTTATTTTTAAAATATTTTTTGTACTTGTCCAAATTAACAACCAAATTGACACTTTTTTGTTTCGTGGTGTCCAAGTCAACACATTCAAATCAACAAAAAATACACAAATAAATTCAACACTTTCTTGTCCATTTTCTGTTGGTTTGGACACAAATTTTCTACTAGTGGATCACTTCCATTCGTGTTGTTACTTAGGTGTAGCAATTGAAATACTTTGGTTTGAAAATTGTTTTATATAATTCCTCAGCAAATCCTAATCCTTGAATTAATTGAAACTCTCTCCCATGCATCTAGAGAGATAATTTCTTCCTAGTACGGGGAAGACCATTGCCTAGTCATAGAATTATATAGTTATATAGATACCCTATAGTTTGTAATGGATGCTAAACTTGTTGAATGAAGTGGTCCATGCAAGGTGAATTTTGTGTTTAGCATAGTAATTATAAAAGAAAAGCCTCATATTTTGTGCCATGCTAAATGTATGTTCTTCACCTATCCTAGCTAATTTGGGACCTCTAATTGCAAATATGTATTCAAAATTTCCGAATTTTTTTCATGTGTGGCAAATAAAAAATTCTTGTATTTTTTCCAAGGATAAATTCACCATGCATGGTTCACTTCGTGGGATGGGTTTAGCATCGTACAGTCACTATGGCTTGTTGCTCCATAAAACCATGATATGCATTTCTTACAAGGCAACATGTGTAACTTATTGCATGCAATCCAAACTTGCCAATGCTACAAGAGCACTTTGTAGGGCTCCTATTGCTCACTCATGCAAACTACATGCTTTGATACTAACTCAGTACCGTGAGTCACTGCAATTTTGATTCAAGCCTTCAAGTGTGGGTGAGGCATTTGAGTGGAACATCACATGCATACTCTTAGTTGGGATTGCCGTAAAATCTTAAAACTTGGGAGATATAGAACCCCTAAAATAGTCAAATATGTTCCCATGGTCCAGAGAGAATCAATTGAATCAAATTTTGCTCCAAAAACAACCAAAAATACGATACAATATATAAGGTAATGCTTAGTCACCATGACAATCTTAATGATTTACCAATGAGCCTCAAATACACTAGATCTTGGAGAAAAAATCACACTAGAAATTCATTTAAATAAAATTGTAGAGTAGATTTTGAGAAGAGATAAATTCATTGGGGTTATGCATGTTAGGCCATTCAACCTCATATTTTTTGGTGACCAATTTTTTATATTTGACATGCAAAAAAAGAACTGAAAGCTTCTCATAATTTTAACTCCCTCATGATCAAACATTATAATTTTTCAATCTTTAAATGATATTGTTATGTTTTTTGTTCCTATGTGATCTCTAATATGTCTAGTCTTGATTCGGTTGTTTGTTGTGTTTGTTGCTTTTTTGGTAGCAAAGATTAATTCACTTGATTTCCATCGAACCTAAAATCTCCAAATTTCTAATGATCATTCCATATGTCTTTATGATACAGCTACTACCTCGTAAATTCTTTCTTTTTTGTCCATTGGAAGAAGCTCTCGTATTATTCTTATGTTATTTTCCTATTGTATTTTTCTTCATATATTGATATCACTTGTAGTTGTGCATTCTAGTCTTTTATTGATCTTTAGATGAGATCGCTAATGGAATTTAGAGATTGTATATGCTTATGCCTATTGCCCAAGCAAGTTGCTGAAAACAATTCATAGTAAAAAGTATGGAGTAGACCAAATTTGTTTCACACATCACACTAGTTTGATAATTTATTCCTCAAAAGAAGAAGGGGATGGTAAGGTCACTATTATCCATCTTAATGTTGTTAGAGGATGGCAATCTTGTGATGACAATTGTCTGTAAAGGAGAATGTCTCTTGAACTGAACATTGTCAGTTGGGGATTTTGTAAAGTCTAATTGATGATTGTCTAAATGGAAGAATGGGAGAGAACTAATCTTAGCAAGTATAGTAGCACACAACTATCCTATTAAAATTACTTTTTGTTGTCAAAGAAGCTTGCACTGGATGTGGATGCAAGAGGGACTCGTCAAATGTAAGTACTAAATAAGTAACCAGATAGTTCAAGTTATGCAATTATACACCTTCTTTGTTCTATAGGGTTCAATGAATTTTTTTGCAAGTGCAACACATTTGCAACTTGCTTCAATATATGATTTTATAGGTGATTTTCTGGGACCCATACATCTTGTTATTTTAAAACAATAGTTAAATAGAAATATGTACAAGGTAGAAGGAAAATCTAAATTATTAATAACCTTGAGATGAAATTAAAATACACTAATCTCAATGGTAAGATTATTCTAGCAAGCAAACTAAACTATGCATTAGAGAAAATTTGAATTCTTGAGAAGGCCGCTAAGAAGTGCTGGAAGGGACCCCTATATTACATTTATTTTGGCTTGACAAATTTTTTTCCCTACTGTCGCTCATTGTGAGTTTCGCAATTGTCAAAGCATTGATTACAAAAGAAATATTACTTAAATGAAAGAGGGGGTGGCAGTTACTATTTTTAAATATATGTCATCGTGTAGTAAACACTCTTTACAAAACTTGAATAAACTATACATAAAAGGAGTAAAAGTGATAGTTCTTCACGAAGTTCACACAAGCTAACACCGCATCTTTTCCTAGCTCCGTAGGACTTCCCAAATAGAGTGGCTTGTCACAGCTTGACGGCCTTCTTGAGAGTCCAAATTTTCTCTAATGGTAGAATTTTCTTAAATTGTAAAAATTTGATTCAGAATGAATCCTACAAGTTATTTATTCAAGTCAATGCTTAGATTGTCCATTAAAAAAGATTGTCCATAACTTTCACATCACTTATCCAAATGAAATGAATCAAAGCTTTAAATGTAGAAGAAAATATAATCAATGAGAAATAAATATTTTTTTTAAATTCAAATTTTTGGGTTTCTTTTTTGTTGCTTGGTCAGTTGGTCTTCCTTGTTTTGAGCTTATCTAGGCATAACTTTTGTTCTGAGCACCAATTGAAAAAAAAAATAATATTTCCACAAAAACAATGTTCTGGAAATATTATTATTAAAAATATTGTGGGAATATTATTGTTAAAAATATTATTCTTCAATTTTTCTACCTTCAAAAACAATTTCAAAAAATCATGAAAAAAATTGAGATTGTAGGTACTTGCTTGAAATTCAATTTGTCTTCCAAAGGGACAATGGTCTTTTAGGGGTTAATGTAAATTTTTTAAGAAAGAATTGAACAAATTTCATATCAAATATAGAATATTTTCAAAACTCTAAAATTTTCAATACAAATGTATATTATAGTGTATAGCATTATGGTGTAAACCAAAATGATTGTGTCACTCTAAAATTAAAAATTCCAAACCATAGTTATTGACCTAGAATTTATATAATCCACCTTCAATATCTCTTATGCTAATAAGTATTTGATTCATTCCATTTGGATTAGTGATGTGAAAGTTATGAACAATCTTGTTTTGGGGCAATCTAAGCATTTTTTTGAAAAAATAACTTATAGAATTCATTTCTGAATGGAATTTTTACAATTTTTCAAATAAAATTGTTTAACAAAATTAAGTTTTATTGCTAAAAAGATCTGACCATTAGAATTATTGTGTTTCAATCCCATCTTAGAGAGTTAGAGCTATGAAAAATTTAGTTTTTCTTTCAATCTTGAACCTACTTCTACAGAATAATTTTTTAAAGAATGAAAATCAAACTTATTTGTTTTTAAATTTTTTTATAGACTTTCAACTCAATTCTTCAACAAATTTTTTTAATTCAAAGTGATTTGTGAAATATTTTACACGCTTTGAAATATTTTTTAAATTCAAAGTGATTTGATATTTGTGATTTGATGATTTAGAGAGGCTGGAAGTTCAGATCTACAATGGAGAAGGATCTTGAATTTATTTTGATGCATGAAAATCTCATCAAACTATTTTAGATTTGTTCTTCCATCATGCTTAGAAGTATCATGACATTCATTTCTTATATATTTTTATCCTTTATTATATAAGTGTTATTGTTGCTAATTCAAAATTTACATAAGTACTATTCATGTAAGTGTTAGAATCGTCTATGCTAATCCTGGATAAGTATTAATGTGTTAGTACGACATAAGTTACAAGTTTCCTTGCTCCGAAGTCTTAAGAGATATCAAGGGTGGATTGTATTGCTATAAAATATTGAAATTTGTAAAATTTCCAAAATTTCCAATTAGAGTAGAAACAGCAAATGATAAGCTTCATTTCATTAGTTGAACTCAAATTAAAAAAATATCATTTTTATGCGTTAAATTCACATCATGAGTACATAATAAGAAAATGGCCAAAATACACTACAAGGGTGATTCATGGATCTTCCTTTTTTAAACTAGTCAATAATACCATAATGAGGAAATTTGCAATAGTATTCATTGAAAATGTACTCAAGCAACTTCAAAAGAAAATGGGATGAAGAAATGTTTTTTTTTCCATCTTTTAGTCTTTGGTGAAGTCATCCAAATGGACACAATGTCTGCATCAACGTCATAGGATTAAACTTTATGTTGTATTACAACAAAAGTTCATTGTAATATGCTAACATTTTTATGTGAAGTTTCAATTCTCCGCTATAAGTGGCTTAGGCTTAATCCCTTACAATAAATTTTCACCAATGGAGCATGTCATAATCTTGAGGATCATACTCAGAAGGCAAAGTATAAATTGTAACTTTGCGACAAGAGTTTAAAATTTAATTTTTGTGAAGATAAACATTCTTCTTCCAAGATTGCTTTAAACAAATGTAGAAATATAATTTTCAATGGTTGGGTAAGGAAGAAAAAGATCCCACTTCCTTTACATTCACGATTTTCTTCCAACATCTAGTTATTCCAAAATTCAAAGATTATAATAACATTGGTACAAATTGTAACCTTCAAGAGTTGAGTCCTAGAGGGAATTGAAATCATTTTTTTCATGGATGTGGAAGGTGTGGTTTGCAAGAATACAAAATTGTATTTGTATGGGGAAGGGAGCTCAACATTGTCAAAAAAAAAATTGTGAACTTAGAAAGTGGAGGCTATTGGCCTATTTAAAAGCTAAGATTTTTTTATGACAATGGAGGATATTATCCTTAAAATATTTTCATTTAAAACAAGTAAAAATGGTGCAACCATCTCATATATAGTGAATTTTTAGAGGGTGACAATTGTAGAAGGAAACTTCAACCATTGTCAAGTTCTTGTAAGCATTGACATGCAAATTAAGAATATGGTTGTTCTAACAATTTGTACCATCCATTTTGTTGAATTTCTAAGAGTTTTTAATATTCCATTGGTAGTTTAAAACATGGTAAATTTGTCTTTTATTGCTAGAAATGATTATAGTTTGTACTGTATCCATTTGAGTGCTTTTTTAGTGTTTAAAAAAAATCTAAAACATGTTATTAATTTTTGACATTTGTCATTATGGCAGGACACCTCTATTTTAATTTAATAATGTAACAAAGTCTATTAAAGAAAATAAATTAGGTTTTATTGAACAGCCAATAGACATTCCATTCATTGTCCAAATACCTATTATTATTATATAATACAAACAATTTATTATACCTTGCTTTGCTACTTTATAACTTTCAGAATTTATTAAATTTATCTAGCATAGACAATTCAATATCCTAAGATAAAGATAGTTTATCATGCCATTAATAAAATAAAAGATTATTAATTCCATTTTGTCTAGGGATACATTTTTATTTTAATTATAATTAGACTCTATCTACATGCTATAATTTAAGAAATAAAACTTTGGTAGTTCTACTTTAGGTCTCATTACTAATTTTGACATTTTTCTAGTAGCTAGGTTGGTTGGTTGATGTAACAAAGCTTGATAACTACATAATGCTGGATTTGAGAAGATAGAGTAGACATTCCAAGCAGGGTTTATGAAGGTTAGTGCTCCATAGTTAATTGAATTATGGTCAGTGTACAATACTAAAATGAATAATACTCAATTTTATGATATCGACATAAATATTGCTCATTGCATAATGTCTGTGTGCTTAGAATACGATTCTATAATGAAATATGCTCAAATGCATGAGACTGAAATAAAATCTGTTTAGTGCATGATATTAAATGAATAATTTTCAATGCATGATACTTGACATATATATTGTTTGGTGCACAATACTGACATATATTTTTTGCACAATACCAAAATGAAATATGCTCAATACATGAGATGTAAGCCCTTGCTAATAAATGTCCAATTCAATTTGTGGGAGGATAATTTCCTATAATCTCCTCTTAGCCCATGAAATCCGCATAATCAATGATCACAAATTTTTCATTTATCGATCACATATTTCATCCATTTGTAGACGGGTGTTTACGTTGGGCAATCTGATTGTAGACTAGAATTATGGAACAAAACCCATGCATTCGTAGTCGGGCTTTGCCTTCCTTGTTAGCATGCTTATTTTTAGAATTCCTAATGCTTGGGTGATTTCTATGTACTAAGATGACATATGATCAATAGACAATAATGAATGATATTGACATGAATATTGCATAACCCTTGAACGCGTGGCTAGTGGTGGTAGAAATCATCCTTGCCTGACATCATCTACTTTACAAAATAAACAGAAGTGCTCACTGGAAGTCAAATTACTATGCATGATCTCCCCCTTTCCCACAAAATTCTAAAGATGAAAAATAGTACTTTTGCCCTACGCATGAAGATTCTTTGTTATTCTTTGGTTGAAAAACGCCCATAGCGTTGTTTTAAGGTTAACATGAATTGATTAATCAGGCTCAGTGTCCAATAATGAAATGGAAAATGCTAATCATATGTCATCCTTCCTAAAGTCCTAAAAAAAAGGAGAATCCCTATTCAAAACTTTCTCTCGTACTCTCAAACTCTCACAAGGTATTAATAAATCCTAAATATTGTCCGTCAGTCATACGTTATGGAGTTTATTGGTGTGTGATTCGAAAGCAAACAGATTCTTGATTCTCTCACCGCCCTGGAGTTCTTCTGGAACCCTAAAACCTTGCAGAGTGTGATGAAAAAAGTGAACGGAGTTGGAAGCGGTGGAACTTTTCCAATTGTCACGTCGGTTGCACAAAGAAGTGCGAAGAGACAACCTCGCCAAAGCACGACCAACAGAAACTACCTCCACTTTGAATCTGCACAGGTAAAGGAAAATATTCGAGACAAGAAATCAAACTCTCAAACTGGATTTTAGTAGCCTCGGCGTAAGTTAATCGATTGTGCAGTCATCGCCTTGCTAGTAACGATTCTGGGCACGACGAACACGGAAACCGTTCATGTCGGGAAGGATCGGAGCTCCTGGAACTGTAAACGGTTTCGATCGAAACAAGATCAATCACGCACATTAGTTAAATATTCTGTAATTTCAAACACCGGCGCGGCAGCAACAAATGTAGATTTCACCACTCGGTAAGGGAAACTGAATCATATCGTTCTACCGCTACTGATTCCTTAACATTTTGAATTGATTTTTTCGGCTTACGAACAGAGGACTTAAAAAATAGAATAGCGCATTGTTAGTCAAGCCAAGCGCAATTGAAAAATTTCTGGGAAAGAGAACATTCCTTCTTCCATAAATACAAGTTCACGTACGGCTGATTCAAGGTTTAGTGTGGAGAGCAGTCAGAGCACATTCGATGTGTCAGTAGGGATGGTCATTACGGATGCTACAGTGGCGGGAATGTCCGGAAGTAGGTGACTCTCTGGATTTGACAGGTGATCGTTCTGCCCAAGAAGCTTCAGGAAATCATGAGTCACAAGCGATCATCCTTGGCGGAACACACCGAAGAAAACAAAAAATGACTGGCACAAGAATCGAGCTCATTGTACGACTGAAGGAGGTGCTTATGATTCCGGATTCCTGCCACCACGCGGAAATGATGCACGGTCGTACAACTACTCTGCAAGATGATAGGACAGTTCTCATGATGCAAAAAACACAACAGGTTCCATCGCCAGCAATCATCAACTCAGCATAAAACTGCCTCTCGCTCGCTCGCTCTGCGATCCGGCCGCCGGGGAGGCGAGTATCATCACAATTTGAATATACTTTCGTCATGTCGAGTGCAAACCTAATTCCCTGGCCTTCAAGCGGAAGATCAACCAGAAGAAAATCATCGCCAAGTTCTTGAAATTAGTGTTCCCCTTGAAGTGACGCCGTTTTGGAAACAACGAAAACAAGAAGCATGTGATGGAGACGGTTCCTGCAAAGCCGAAAGCACATGACGCAGTCGCAGGCTCCGGGCTCTGTTGCAATCAGTCAGTACACTATGAGCAAGCATCACGGTATTAGTGCGACCTCCCGCTCTGCCCGCTCCACCAGGACCAAAATATTCCTTAACTCAGAAAAGAAAATCACTGCAATCGAGTTAATCAATCATCGGACGGACTTGGAAGGAGGTTAAAATCATGAGCAGAATGATAGCTACAGTAGTTTTCTTGAAGCAAACCTACTACTCATCATCTTGACCTGCTTATCGAAAACCGAAGGGATCCGTAATTTTAAGAAAAAAGAAAAAGTATTATCCGAGCGCAAAGAAAGATGCTCACTGCCGGTGTAGTGACCGGTACATTGTAACGCAAGCTACATTAAAATTAGTCAATCGTAACTTGTGAAAATATTTTCGGGAGGCAGAAGACTTGTAAGTTCAGTGCTTCAACTTCATATATAAATCCCCGCAGCCGACGCTCTTTACTCTTTCGTTTTCCTTTTGTTTCCCGCAGTCTCCGTGCACGTTTTCTTATGTTAACGCGATATTGCTGCTCCAGCTCTAGCCATCACGCACAATTCTACGGGCTAAGTTGAGGCAGAGAGCCGTGTCTTGCATTGCTCACCTTCGGGAAGCATCAGCCTTCGTCACTACTTCTTCAATTCTTCTTAATCGGTTTGTAACAAATTCATTGGAGTACTATTCCCAGCACTCCCTCCCTCCCTTCGAGGTTCCTTTATCAAGCGCAACAATCGTCTAAGAATATTGTTTGCCGAACGTTTCGTGATCATGATGATGTTGTAGGAATCGATTGATAATTTCCACTCTCTTGAGCTGCAGGCAAATCGGAAGTTTTAATAATTCCTCTAGGCCGAGAACAGATTCGTTCTCTGGTTTGATTGTTCGATGTTGGTTTAATAAGGTTTCTTTGAGTTGGACGATCTTGCTGTGTGCGGGAGTGCGTGGTTGGGGTATCTTGGGAGCTTTGCGAGCTTATAGGTTTTCGCGGAAGGGCAGGCACGTGCGTCGACGTTTCTTGTGTGTTCGTGTACTGGTTTTCGATTTGATGTGTTAGTAGGGTTGGTGCGTTGTCGCGGGGGCGGGGGGGTTGAGTACCGGTTCGAGTATTGTGCAGGGAGAGGGTTTTGCAATTGCTGTAACCGCGACTTGTCTGTTCGACGGCAGGATTCTTGAGTGGTTGCGGTGAGCAGCAATGTCGGAAGAGGACAAGAAGCGGATGTGGATGAAATACTACTGCGAAGAGTGCAAAGCGTGGGAGACGCGCGAGCTCTTTGAAGCGACATTGCACGAAGCGTCGTCGTCGTCGTCGCCTGCGAGTGCATTGCGGTCGTGGGGTTGTGTCAAGCTCATCCACCACGGCGCCTTTCAGACGTTCCGGGTCGCCGAACTCAACGTCGATGCCGAGGAACGTGACGCTGCTGGTCCCTTGAAGCTTGACTTCCCCAGCATCGAGTCTCCCGCAGCAACGCAACCTCCTCCTGGTCAGCTTGAGGTTCGTTCGACGGCTACAACCGCGCGCTAGCGTTTTTTCTCTACGTTTCAACTACTGCATTAATTTTCGAGGATTTGGAAACTTTGTTTTTTTCTTTTCGATTTATCTTTTCCTGAAGAAAGGCTCACGTATGCTACTCTCTGCTAGAACCGATAATGTCTGATAATCTATAGCCAGCAGCTACAATGTTTTGGAATACTCGTTCGTAAACAATGGGAAATCCTCTGCCGGCAAAGGAGCAATTGATTCCAGTCAGCGCATTGACTGTGCATTCAGTTCTCAGTTATTGTTTTACTTGGAGTTTTTCATGGCGTTTCCTTTCTCGTATCTTATGGCTCCTTGCATTAATTTCTTGCGGATTTCGAAGCTTGATTTTTCTGTTCCATTTATTCTTTCTAGAGAGAAACATCGACTCACGTATGCTACTCTACCTGATACTGAGTTACTAGAGTGGATAACGTCTGATAACCTATAGCAGCAGCTTCATTGTCTTGGAAAGGTACGGTAATCGTAAACATTCAGAAATCGTCTACGGGCTTTTTCGCAAAGGAAGATCAGAGAATGAACTGTCCATATTAAACTTCGTTTATTGTTTTTTTGAGATTTTTAATTTAGAAGAACCAAGCACACGCATCGGACTCTCTGCCCATTGCACTATGAGTTGGCTGTTTTTGAGAGACAGTTTCCCTGAATTGAGAGACATTTTCGAGAGACACTTGCTTTGGATTTTTGAAACTTATCCTTGCTATACTTTTGGAACACTGTTTCTGGTTTTGTCCCTACCAGCAAAAGCGTGAAGCAGCAGAGGAAGCTAGTGCACCGCAAACCGTGAATGCTTCACTGTCCAACGGATCCTCTCAAAGCAAGCAGGCCAAGCGGAATGTCCGATCCACTTATCTTCGCGACTCCGTGGCTGAGACCCCTTCGCCCATCAACTCGCAAGGGGCCGTCACGTCGTCCTCTCCTGATGAGGTTGAGAATGCACTGAGCACCGTCCACGTTGAGAGCAGATCCAAGGACGGGGAGGCTGCGACTGCTAATACGGCCGGTCCCGAGCATCTTGAAAGTAAGTTCGAACGCATAGAAAGTACTGTAAGGATTCTAGTGTTTTTGCTGTTCCGTGGTACACGAACTTACGCAGGGAGAACATCCATATAGGAAATGAGCATGCTTCGGCCTCCTTTCCCGGGTATTTGCTGCATTATCTATAGGTGCAAATATTTCCTGGCTATTTGCACCAAAGGGAATTATCAGCATCCGGGGAAAGGGGCCCGTAACTAGTGGAAATGGCACATTCTGAAATGGGAAAGGATACGGGAATTAGAGATTAAGCTCCCTGTGATATTGCACCACTAAGAAAATAAACTGTGCGGTAATGAATCCTATTTGTGTCAAATTTAGTATTTTAACTTATGTAGTACTGTAGTAATGTTTTGGAGATGTACCCAAAGATTTTTGCACGACTCTGTACAAGAGCCAAATCTGTTCAGATCAAATTTTTATCGCTATAGCTGAATTTCTTACGCCATTTTAGAGCAGGAGGTTGTCGGGCGTAGACAACCCCAGTTGCATTCAACGATCATTTAGCCACGTCATGCGTACAGCATGCATTTGCTGCCAAGTCAAGTCCAAATGTCCAATCAGTCATATGAATAGATGAGCCGTTGGTAGGAGGGGTTGGTTTTCGAGATGAGATCAGGTCCTTGAGGGGTTTAGTATCCTCTACATTAATGCCATCTTTGGTGTAGAGCTGACATGCATGTGCTTTCCGTTCACGTAAATAACATGTTAATCAGGTATCATTTAGTGTTTGCCTTCTCTGCTTTTGTCCGAGAGTGAGTACCTTAAATTTTGTTTGAACAGATGGAGTTCACAAGAGGCCCAGAAGGTTGACAGCTGGAGACAGGGGCCTTGCGCAAGCACTGCAGTATGAGAGGCCAGCCCGAGTAGCAACTAAACCTCTGTCTGAGATACACAATGTGAAGCCATCTGAGCCTTCACCAGCTGGAATGAAAAGGCCCAAACGTGTCTCAGCAGGTCTTCGTGGGATATTACTTTCTGCGGAGAACTCCAAATCTGCCCCGAGGGTATGATGTCTATTGTTGTTCATTGTGGTACACACATTTCATTTTGTGCTCTGTTGCTCCAAATTTTGCAAGAGGATGCGAAGTCTACCTCTCAGTCAGTGCAAGAGCTGGTCCCCTGTTGAGCTTGCTGCTTTGATGTACTAGATAGAAGAGGGAGAAAGGGAAGTAAGGAAGATCTTGATTGCCTTGTATTCACAATTAGTTTTCTACTTGCCTCGTGGATTTCATTCAATAGCTTCAGGACGAGATTTTTTTCCCATGAGCAGGTATCCCCGAAGACGCAGAAGACAGATGACGTGAGCGGAGTGCACACTAGATCAACCGCGAAGAAGGCATCGAAGAAGAATAGGAAGATTGGTGACCTTTACTAATTCGTTTAAAAAGGTACCAGACTCTCAGCAAATCATTTTCCATCGCCTTGTTTCAGAGAGTTGATTTTGACTTTCCCAGATCATTTCTTTGTTACAGGCACGTCCGCATCCTTCAGTGAATTCCATTGCTCTGTTTTTTTGGCAGGGTTCTTGATGCAGCATATTTTTTACCAAACGCTGGAGCCACTTGCAGCCCATTTAAGATCAGAAAGCATCATTGGGTTTTGATGGAAGAGGATTTGTCCGTAACGAGCCTTATGTCGTGGGAGTGTTCTGTGAAACCGTTAAGAGTAGTAGTGCTGCTGGCTTAGTGATTTTGTGATCAAAGGCCCTCTCTTTTCAAACCATTGCAGCTCCTGAGGTGCTGAAACTGTATCTGATGACGTCTTTATCAAAGCTTCCATGTACAGTACAGTGGGCTACAGTTCATTTACGAATTTTTCAGTTTGTTCACTAGAAAGTTCAGCAGCTTTAGGAAGCTCTAGCATGCTAACAAATGAATCAATTTTGAAACCGCAAATTGCATTGGAATTGCAATGAAGTGCACTTCATCTTCATAACAAGTGAACAAATGAATAATTTAAAATTATACAACAATTTGAATTCCTTTTATACACTATCTACAAGAACCATAGGATAGTCAAAGATTTTTTGCATTTTGGTGAAGAACAAGCAAGAAATCATACAAGCAATTCAAGTGGTATGAGAATAAGTATCTCTAAAGCAATTGTGAAGGTTCATTTCTTATATGTATCATTGAATACAAGTTGTAATTTTCACAAATGTTGGCAACACTACATAGTACATAGTATATAGAAAACATCAAACTCTTTGTATAACTTTCAATTAGATATGTGTGTTTGTAATGATGATAAAGTAGACTGCAATGTGATTCCACCACAATTCAAAATTTCATTCATTTTTGAGCACACACTGACCTCTCAAAGTTCTCCTAATCTCAGGAGGATCCGAAAATTCGTAAATGAACTGTAGCCCACTGTACAGTACAGTACAGCCATGTCCAGAAAGTTTGTGTACCTTGAAGCTGTTTTGATCAATACATGTATTCTTTGCCGTTGATGCCATGGCAATTATCACTGGAATACACACTCAATGTATGTATTGTATCATAAATATCATTCAACTCAAAAAGATTTGACCTTGCAAAGAATCTTGAAAATAAGCATCTAAGTTTGCACCCCTTGTCTTTACAAAGTGTTTGAATTACCGTTGTCGATGGTTTACATTTATTTTCTTTTTAAGAAAAAAGGTGAGTGCAACCGACTCCAGTTTCTAAATTCTCTGTTTTTACCTGTCGAAATGAAGGAAAAAATTAACCCATCAAACGAAAGGTATGGGTCTTTGTCGAAAACTAACAACGATCTAGCCATTCTATTATATTCAGGGTAGCTACATCCCATTGCCAAATCTGTAGGAGCAACTTCTTTGAGCAAACATATTAGAAATTCAAACATGGACAACAGAAGCAATGTGCTCGGTGAAATAGAAGGAGCTCGACTCCAACCTGTACAGGTTGGCTTAAATTAGAGTCTGTTTATATTGCGTCTGATGACAAATGCGTAAGATCAATGTAACATCCAGAAACGTTGCAAAGACAAATTTGATTGCCATGTTTGACCGATTCTGTTACTTTGGTCAAATTCAATCTTCTTTGTTTTTTAGGCTGATTTTGGCACTAAATACAATTCAAATGGGCAACTATATGAAAATTGGAAACAAAGAAGCCACCATTGAAGTCACAAGGAAATAAATCACTATCCAAGTCAAAATTTCTATTTCTGTTTGGCCGCTCTACCACTCTTCAGTTCAATTATTAAAACACGCACGAGTAGTAGAGATTGAATCGACGTAATATGGTCTACACCATTCTCTTAGTATCTCACATACTAAGATTAACCTCCTTATTCTGGTACATATTGCAATGTGAACTTGAAAGACACTTTGCTGCAGAAAGACACGCATACTGGTACCTTGCAGTTTTTGGCCTGGGACATACAGTATCAAGACACCCACGGCAACGAAGAAACATAAAACTGGAGGGTCAAAACCAATTCCAAAATGGAAAACTATCTAGTTAGGGAATTCAGAATCAAAAGGCAGTTACTGAGTAGAGAACCTAACTGAGGGTAAGGCATACGAAGTGAAGGGAAAAAATGCCTTATCAGAAGTTTCAGATGCACATTAGTTTTTGCCTGTTTCAAGGTAAAAAATAACAAGCGGATGATGACGTACAGTCTCAATTCTATCTCTAAAGAAAACAAAACCTTCTCTAGGCCTTGAGCCGGAAGGTGGTGGAGCGGATGATGTCGTCGTCCGAATTCAGTCTCTTCTGTAGAGCATTTTGACTCTCCGGCTTTGTTACATACGTAAACAACAGATAGATTCCGTCCAAATATCTATTTGCAAAACCTGCCATGTTCTTCGTCTTAATATTGTAAGCCAAGGGCTGCATACCTCTGTTAAACATCTCCACGTCCAATCCACCACCAGCGATGATAGCCTACATTAACACGAGCACAGTTTAGAAAAATGGTACTGAGAGCGTACTAACTTAGATGGCTTCTTTTCGGAAAGACTCATACTCTGTGCAAACGAAGATGCCCTTCATATGACAATCAGCTGCTCTGGAATTCATTTTACACTTCACATTGCTAGTCCTCCTACCAAGTCCAAGAGTGGCAGAATTCAGTAGCACGAAAACACAACTAACAAGCGTCAAGAAAATTTCATCCTTAGGTCAAACGAAATTGGAAGAGAGTCCGGGCTATCACAAATTAGGTCAGACATTGTCACAAACCAATAAACCCTAAAATTGGACAATATCTGACTACTGGCGGAGATGGAGAGGCAATTATAAAAGCTCGTCGGCAGCACTAGTAGCATTGCAATACGCTCAATTGACTTCAGAAACCAAATGCGCTACAACATGTGAGCGCCAGGTTAAGACTTTCCAGATACTCTCTAAACGGAACCGGGATTTTGCAGTCACATGACTTCGACCTAAATCGTGCAACAAGCACATTAAGTAATTTCAAAGGAGAAAAATTACTTATCTTCGCAGACACATGGGAAACACTAACACACTGAACTTTTCCTATAGATTACCAAACATTGACATATTAACGCCTTTGATAATATCCCAAATGCACATACGATATCTTCTTATCAATCACCAATCAATCACTCAACATGGAAATTAGACTGTAAGAGCGACAAAGCAATACATCATACCTCCTCGTATCGCTGCGTGAGCTCGAGGCGCTGGTCCTCAGTGATGTCCGGACGCAAAACGGTCATTGTTTCATACCGCTGCAAACCAGGCGGGTACTGCCTGATTTCTCTTTGACCTAGCTCCATCCCGAGGTCTCCAAAACCATCGTTATCCTCCCCCATCCCAGTCAAGGAGTCTTGCATAGCCACAGCCCGCACAGTAACGGCCACAACCCTTCGAAAGCAACTCTTGCAAGCGCCGGACTTCGCCTTTAACCCTGGAAGGGAGCCGAATACACATGAAGATGCAGATGCCGTCGCTACATTGCTACTACCTGCAACGTTAAGGCCAGTAAGGCCTTGCAGAGCAGCCACTGAACCAGCCACCGCAAGAGCCATTTCTAAACAGATTCTAAACTACAAGAGCGATCCCTGCAATGTAAAGGAAGCCCTGATTTCCACCAATCCTCCAAATTGAAGCCAAACGGCGATAATCGCAAACACAAAACTCAATCGAATCGAAACAGGGAGACGGGGACTGAGGTCCCTACAAAAGAACCCGTATAAAAGGAGAGCATCAGATAAGGGAAAGGGAAACAGAGTGAGACGACCTGCAGAACAAGTCATCTCCTTATCCATTCGTTTGTGACCTACTGACCGAAAATGGAGCTCCCGGTGGAATGGGACCGGCTAAACCGGTCGCGTTAGACGCTTGGAATTACAGTGTGGTACATAATTGGTATTCTTGGAGTCAAATACAATATTATTGCAGTGTGAGAATCTTTTTCTAGTAGCTTTTAATGGAAGTTAATCCCTAAAGTTCCATGACTGTGTATTCACCAAAAACGCTCCAAAACTGCCATTTCTAGTACAAACACCAAATTTTTGGAAAAAAATAATTTTTGACACATGTAATTGTAGGATCTTGTAAGGTAAACCAGCCCATTGTGGTCAGAATTTTGAGTCTGCCCTCATGCCATTGCTGAAAATTTTCAAATTTTTTCTCACTCAAAGATAAGTGTGAGAAATAGTGAGAGCAATTGAAATTTTAATTTTCAAACAAAGTGTGAATTAGTTATGTATTTTTGAAGTGATCTTCCCAACATGGGCTACAGGCTGCCCCATAACCAACAAAAAGTGTATCTAGTATGCTCATCTTAATCACCTAAAGTGGTCACAATAATTTCTAATGTGGAATGCCATGAAAAATCACTTCCTACAATGATTTACACTAAAAAATTGGGTGTTCCTAATGAGGTCACTAATCACTCCATAGGTGTCAGGTTAGATATTGATTGTGGTCTGAAAAACCATCATAGGGTCATAAGATGTCCACTATGGGTCATCTGACTGTAATGGGCTGGTTTACCTTAGTATGAGGACTTGAGAGTATGTAAAAATTTCAGAAAATTCCACCATGTGAATCGTAAGATATAAGCATTCACATTCACCAAAACCATTTTTTCAACTCTGCAAAAAACCAAGCAGCTGCACTTCACAAGCTCACTTTTCAATAATAAAATGTCAAAAATAGTGGTGCTTCTTTGAATTCAGTTTTGTAAACAAGTTGGCTATATGCTTGAAAAATTTCACATCATTTAGAATTGTACAACATATAGGAAAAAAATAGTAAGCAAAAAGAAGTATAGAATGATTCAAAGTACTAAATTGTTAAGAATTAAATTATGAAATTATAAAAATACCAATCCCAACAGTCTTAATGTTGTAATAAACAATCTACATCCTAGTATTTTACTTTTTTTCCAAAAAAATTGAAAATTGAGTTCAATAAACGACTTCAAAGTTTATTTTAAATTAGAGTATCCATAACTGCCCGCAAACTAAAACTCCTCATAACTTTTGACTCATTGATTGAAATGGAATGATTCAAAGCTTTCCACGTATATTTAACTCTAGAAAATCAATTTCAAATTTTTATTTCTGAAAAAAGTGAATTTTTAAAATCTGCCCGAACTGCCCAGTTAGGAAAAAAAATAACATGTTAGACCATAACTTTTGACTCATATTTCCAAATGTCACAAAATTTAGTGCATATGAAACATATTCCTTGTCTCCATGTTCTAATAAAATTTCAGCCATAAATATGCATATCCTCATTCACAAGTTCCTACCCAAAATTTCTATACAACCAAAAAATACAATCTAGTCTTTTAGGGGTTAAGTGTGAATGTTTTAAGTATACTAAACTAGTATAGAAAAGACATAGAAATAGGTATTAAAGGTCAAATTCGATTTAGAATCTTGACTTGAAACAATGTGTCTATAGGATAGTGAGGACATAAAGGCTCATAAAGACACATCTTCCTCAATACACTTTTGTCCTTTAAGGTGTTAGTTTAGATAGATAGTATATGTATAATAGATTTTTAGATATACTCCAAATGATATTTATTATGAATAATTTAACCTTTTAAATAGAATGTGGAGAAGATTATTCAAAAACTTGATCTTGTTGCTAGCTATGGAGCATTATGAAGAAATTTAATATTTTAGCATGTGAAATTGCTTGGTATTATTGTGAGATTTAATTAACTAAGATGCATCTTGGTTGATTGTGATTTTTTTTATAAGTGACTTTGCTTGTATTCTATTTTAAGCTCAAAGAATGTAATCATTGAAGACATGTCAAATTGATTAAGTGTGTAGGTTTGGATTTTGAGAGCATGTGAGTGACATATAATGTCACTTGAACATGATGCGATGTACACATTTTAGATAATGAAATGGAGAAATTTATAAAAATAAAATTATATACAATTTTGTTAGAAGTGTAGAAATATAAAAGTATTGTCCAATAGACGTAATGTGCAAGACATTGTTTAATTGTTCGACAAGTCTATTTGACAAATAGAAGTTTCTATAAGAAAGAAGTTATTTGTAAATGAAGATAGAAAACAAAGTCTTTTAAGTAGACATTATAATTATGGATATCTTAAATCCTATATAATATAGCTTAATCCACAAGAATGAATTATAAAGTATTTGAAATAAGTTAAGGAGGTTATTGTAGAGAGTATTATGAAACTATGAAGTAAGAATCTTAAGTGGTAATGATTGTTAGTTTATATTGACAACTTATTTATGTCAAAAGAGTAGCATACTTAATTGGCTAAGGTAGGGATACATATGCATTGAAGAGGATTCTTGTTTGTTAGGATTAAGGGTTGAGCAACTAAGCAAGGGATTATGCCTTGTAACTTTGTGATTACATAGACTTTCTTACTTTTTAGCACGCATCAGAATAATGTTGGACTAACTGTGGAATACTAGACAAGCATTGAGGCTTTGATCTAGTTTTGGTTGATAGGCTTGAGGATCTTTTGGTTCTAAGTGTGAGTGATCTAGAAACACAATTTTCACAATGGAATGCTCTTCCCAACTCTTGATTGCAGCCTCTATTTGAGTTTGCTAACAACCAACTGCACGATGATGGTGCCCTCATTGTCATTCACCACCTCAGCTTTGAAGCAAAAAAAACATTTTACAACACACTAATGCTTACCAGTTCAAGAAGAAGAAGGACTACACTAAAGATGATATTTAGTGTCTTGTACACTAAATACGAAGGCATACACTAAAAGCCAATTACCCTATGAAAGTAAGTAACATTAAATGTCAATTCGAACACTAAATGTGAACCAGAGTTGTCATATCAGACGGAATATCACTTCACGGACAGAATCGGACCGATTAGGGCTAGGCGGCTGCAAACTTCAGAGCCTTGTAACTTTTGCAAAAATTCTTCAAATCAGGAAAATGAGATGTTTTTCGGCATCTACAGTTTTCGTAGATGCCGAAAAACATCTCATTTTCCTTATTTGAAGATTTTTTGCAAAAGTTACAAGGCTCTGAAGTTTGCAGCCGGCACATTCAAGTCTAACACTAATTGTGGACAAGTTCAGATTTAGTGTTGTAGCTAGTAGGGGGGTAAAAACACTAAATGTCACTCAACACTAAATATCATCTTTAATGTAGTGGAGTATGAATTGACTCCACTTGACTCACTTCGTGGATGTGGTTAAAACGGTAAGAAATATGTTGTAGTTTTCTTTTCACTACTTTTTATTGCATTTGATGATGTGCCACGTTAACAAGTACTTAAGCTATTTAGTTACACATTCTTTTCCAGACTCAATGATTTGGAATTACTTTGCTTGTGAAAAAACTTGCAAATAGTTTGCTGTCAAAGTTTCAATTCCAAACCATCTATGACTTGAAGTTCCATAGTGTTGATATCTGCCAAGATGACATCTTGCAAAATTTCACATATGTTAAAGACTTTGCCATGAACAACAATCGCCCATGGCGTGGACCTCTGTTTTTTAACATGCTCATTGAAATTTACACCTTTTCAAGCGATGTGGTTTTTTATTGCACTGCCAATACATGCTATTTTTGAATTCTATCTCATGTTTATTATTAGGATGATATAGAATATTCATTTGTACTAATCCTACACTGCAAGCTATTGACAATCTTTAATTTTTCATAGTTTATATATGTACTTCTATCCATGCATGTCGTTTTTTCAGCCATCACCTTGTCGTTCTTGAAGAAGATGAAGGCATCTTCAAGGGCTTATTAGCACCACTAGTATGTGCTTCACCATCTATCATAGTGGTAGCAAAACCAGTGGTAGCAGCGTTCGTTGACTCCAACGAAGAGCTTTGTAATGTGGAACCTACCACAAAAAAATCAAGACTGAGTATGTAAGTCAACCTTAGACTCTTCATTTCATTATTTCCAATATGAAACCACAGTGAACTTTCATTAATTCCATTCATTTTTGTCTTCTAGATCTTTGACGTCAAACCATCTATTGCATGTTCCATTTTTCAGGAGACCGGATTTCTTCCCAAGTTTGGAGAAGTTCATTTCAATTGCCAATTGCAATTGCAATTCATGACATTAAACATAATTTGCCCCATCATTGACATGTACAACCTTGTGTTCTGGATTTTGTAGATGTTGAAGTAGTGTCTTTTGATGAAGAATCCATTTCAGAGTCTTCTAGTAGTATCTAGTTTGGAGATGATTAGTTTTGAATTCAATTCAATTGGATTGGATTCATTATCTCTGAGCATGATTTTTTGTATTCCAAGACTATGATTATTACTTGGATAACATTTGATTTCTAAATTGCACTTTTTTATTTATCCAATCTTCAATGTCCCTATATTCTCTATACTATTGCTCATTCTTAAACCATAGACTTTTTTTACTCTAAATTCCAACATTTTCACTATAAAAATTTTACTTTTGATCAAAAATATTACTTGTTAAAATCCTTTTTGTTTCAAGTAAACAATGTATTTTAATTTCAAAGTCTTTATCATTAATTGTAAGTCCCATATCTATGGTTTTAGGTCCACGGTCATGGATCCCATTGCAAAATATTCAAGCTTATAGGCTCGTAGACTCAAGCTCCTAGGCTCACATGCTAGCAACCCTGATGGTCATATGTCAATTGTAATACTATATACCCAAGATATACATTTTTCACACTAGAGATTCTAAATGAGCTATTTGCATATGTTGTTGTGCATGCATTGGTCTAATTCAGTTTGATGAATATACAATAGGTTCAAATCTCATTAGGGGGAGGATAAAATGAGGTGGTTTAGACCAAGTTTTGTTGTGTATAAATACATCACATCTAGCTCACAACATGCCAACATGCCAGATACCATGCTATAAGTCAACAATGAGCCTTGCAAATAGCTAGCAATCTAACCACGCTATGATTCAATAGAACCTAACCAATGGTGGATACCATGGTCATAGGAAAAATGTCACGTGATTGTAATGTATATCACAATCATGGAAAATCTTACAAGTAATGAAAGAAATGCAAAAAACATCCTATCACCACAAGCACTAAACATTGACTACATCCATAGCGGAGCAAAAAAAATAATCACCCATAATATGTCATGAGTACATCAAGTGTAGCAAGTGGTTTTACAACCACTTTTTTATTAATAAAATGTGAGGAAAAGCTTAAAAAAAAACTAGAAAAATCTCACAAATACTACAACAATCTAATTTACACCATTCTTAAAGAGTGATTGCATGTTTAGATGGAACTCCAAGGCAAACGCCTCTTACTCCATCATGTGGGAGACTCAACTTGAAAAAGATGAGTCTTCAATACCCATGTGGACCACATGGGCACAAGATCCCCAACCCAGATGCCAAAATTCCATCAAGGCCAAAACCATGACCTAAACTTGCATCCAAGGCAAATCATACTTCATGCCAACTTCCACCAATCCTACCTAGCTCCACAAATGTCAAGGCCAACAAGAAGATAATAACCATGCTTCTCACATGACATAGCGTTGAAGACAACCCACACAAACAACACAAATACAAACATCATACATCAAACAATTTATACAAATGAATCACTCATGTACAATAGGAGAAAAATCCATAAAAACTAAAAATCCCACAAGTAGCATTATATTGGCTAAGTTATGCATTTACAAATACAATAGTTTAGGGTCTCAAAATCTTACAAATTGTACTAGTAAATAGATTAGTGTCAGAGTTTATAGCTCAAAATATAGTACAACATTAATTCCTATGTAGAAAAAAAAGACCTGACTATATACATATACAACAAAAAAGGATCATTACAATCTATATCGTTACAATATACAACAGATCATTATTATGATAGTTGTAATATAGTATGCTTCAAATAAGTGATACTATAGTAGTTTGAATATTGTTTAAATTATAAGTTTCAACATTTAAAATGTATCCTATAGTAGATCTTACATTTTTTTTTAAATTAACCATTAGTAAAGCACCAGGGTCCATTCACTAAATCTTCAAGAACAAAAATGATCATTTTTGAGCAACTGGAAGATTGTTTTGGGACAAAAAACTTACAAAGAACAAGAAGATCATTTGGGATGGAGGGAAAACTCAAATCGTTTGACATTTTGCTATTAATAACAGCCTCAACCAATCCTGAGTGATTCCAACAACAAGATGTATTTCATGTCTATATCGATGCAAACAAATTTCTTCCCATTTCTATTAATATCTCTCTACTAAAGGTCAAAAACTTGTTTATTTAATGAATGAAAGGCCAGTAATCAATTAATCATAGAAGACATTCACTAGAAATTGAAATCCCTTAGATTTTCAAAGAAAAAATATATGAAAATATAATTTCAAATCCAAAAAGCACTTAGGAGATATTTCATACAACAAATGATTTTCCTTCAACAATATCATGAAGTTTGCATTGTGCCTTAATCTATAAACGCCACCACAAACGTTTTGTGTCCAATGAATGAAAGAGAATCCTTTTGTGTAGGACTAAAGTACAACTATTCATCATCGAAATTTTGTTGTAAAAAAAGGTCTTCAACAATAGTTTGACTTCCAATGAGTGCTTTTGCGTTTTTTTAAGTCAATAATTCCCACAACATCTAGAGGAATGATCACCATGGTCACTAGTCCATCCTTTAACACCTAAGCGCCCCATCGCCTCAAATCTAGCTTTTGTTAACCATTTCTTTTCTATTCAATCAAATTATTTGTTACAGTGAAAACAGGTACCACTTGTTAGGTCATTTTCACATTTGTAAAAATATACACTATAAGAAAATGGACTTTTTTGAAACGTCAAAAAATCCGCAAGAATGTGTTGTGTATGATGCAAAAATAATCAGCGTTGATGTCTCCTAAAATCCATTCGATTAGATGGGGTAAAAACATGTGAAACTCTGGAAGAACGCATCATTTTTGTACTCGTTTTTCCAAAAACGTGGGTGACAACAAAGTCTACTAAGGTCCTCAGAGGTCGACACGTGGAGGGCATCTAAGTGCCACGGAGGCGCTACTTGGATAGGCATTGCCACGTAATTAATTTTTTTAACTTGATTGTGTCTGACATGGTGGATGACGTGGAGGTCAGAGAATCTGACGTTTTTCATCCAATTCACTTTTTCAAAAAATAACTAGTTAGCATAAAAAAATTTTAAAACGTAAACAACAACAAAAATGTAGAATTCACCAAGAAGTAAAAAAAACTTACCATTTACCATCAATTTTATTTTGATGGAAAAATTACATAGAAATGAACATTTTAAGGGTCATATTTATACCCATTCTTTGTCCATGGTGCGACAAATGATATGGGATAAATAGTCTACGTTGTTTGAGACGTCCAACCCGACATTCAACACGTTGTTTCATACGTCCAATCTGACGTCCATCCATCCATCATTTCTTTTTTCCAAAATATGCCACGTGGCTGCCCTTTGCTACAAAATTTGTCTATTATGAGACAAACAATATGGAATAGTTAGCCTACGTTGTGTGAGACGTCCAGCTTGTGAGACCTTGTGTGCCACGTGGTTGCCCTTCTCTAAATCTACTTGCTGATGTGGCAGTTTATGTTGTATGCGACGTTTTATAAAAATATGGCCATATTGCAGTTGACATTGTCACAAACATAGCTGTCCACAGTAATATGGTCGCATTTTCTGCAAAACACGTACATGTTTTTTGGAACATTTGACATTTGAAAAAACACGACGCGTTTGTTGCTAAACGCCACCAAAAACGTGCTTTTCTTATAGTGATAGGAATATAAATTGTCTTAGGATTTGAAATGACCTAAAGAACTAGGATCTGTAAAGAAATAATTTGTCTTGGCATCCCTACAAGACTAATGGTTGTCATTCTAGTCAATAAGAAGGAAAATTTTGGATTTTCTTCTCTCTTTGTTCACTTTGTCTTCTTGGTTTTAAAGTGAATTTCTTTTTGTACATTGAATTACTTTATATATATAATTGCATTTCTTGAAACAATTTGTTGTATGTGTTAATTGGCTTGTTGTGCTAATATTTTTGTGGAATAATTGTGGGATTTATGTTGTTAATTTTGAACTAATTGTTATTCTTGTATTTTATTTGTGCTCAATAGTGTGGTTGCTTGGAATTGTATGTGAAGACTGAGTGTATTGATTTTGTGGAAGTCACAGACAATTGGTAAGAACGTTGAATTTTTCTTTCTCCAGTCTAGAATTTTCATTGTGTGTGGATATTTGTTTTATATTTTACAAAGTCATTTGTCTCGATCCCTATGAAGGTGGTTGTTTCTTCTCACAATTTGTGAAAGTAAAATTTGAAGTTTAATAATCATTCGCCAATAACTCAGCGTGTGCCAAGTTGATTAACCAATGGTCTTAAGATATGATTAAATACAATTAAAGATGAGTGAGAAGGAAGAAATTAGTTTGGTCTTGTTATTTTGAGTGAATGCTATGGCGACAATGTGAAGGTTCAATTCTTATCTGTGGAATTCGAGTACAAGTTTTGTTGTTATGGCGCAAGCAAGAACTAGGAAGTATGGAGATTGAAGATCAAGAGCATGAATATGTGATGTGATTCTTGCTTACTATACCTAATAACTGAATTAATTGTGTAGGTAGTTACAATGTTATTTGAATCATTGGTTGCATAATGGATTAGTGAATGAAATGATGAGAATAACATTTGTTATAAATTAGAAGTATCAATTTATTTATGATAAGTAATAGAACCAAAAGAGTCTCGGTAGTACAAATGATCGAACCAGTTATAAATAAGATTGTCAAACATGATAAAGTGGTTTAGTTGACTAGAAATTTGATGATGTTTGGTTGATATTGTAAGTGCTAGTTGGGAATTTTTTTTTTGAATATTTTATAAATGATAGATGAATAAATTGTCCAGTTGTGAACCAATTGTGTAATTAGATAAGCAACTAGCCTCGTTGATGAGAGGATTTGGATATGGTAATTAAAACTAGTTATGTGCAAATGTGTTTGACTAATTGATTGATGTGGCTGATGTATGGCAGATTCTACAAGTTGGAGAAATAAAGAAACATGAACTGCAATTTGGAGACAAATTGTGGAATCTCTAGTTGCTTGGTTGGATGTGCAATTAATTGTTTGTTTGGTTTTGAGCTCTGAGTTGTGTAATTGTCACTTGTGATATATGTATTGGAATTATTTAATAGACAAATGAGATGAATTATAATACAAATTTTTTGGTGTGTAAAACTTGGGCGCTTATTACTCTTGTGTGACAAATTGTTGGAGGGTCTGCTTGTCAATGGTTGTACGGTTTGACCACCCAATTATGCCTGGGTATAAGAGTGTAACAATTTGTTTATGTTTTTATGAATTATTTTACAGCATTTCCCATGTATAACTAAATTACAAGTGACTTTAGCCACTAAACGTTAGACTATTTGACCGTTCCTTTGATTTTAGAACCCCTATATTGTAGTCCTAAGTTTTGGGAGAAGGGCAACATCTAGACTACACTAGCCTCTCAAAATTGAAAGATTTCCTTGTTTGACTATTATAATCTTTTCAACGGTACGATCAAAGGATACGTGTGTCCCTTTCCATGGAGCTCCGGGCTTGTCTCCACTACTAACCGATACGATCAATTTATGTGGATATCTTTTTAGGTGATAACTTGATTGGAATGAGTTCAGAAGGATTTGGATTTAATAAATACATGTTGGGTGCTCAAGGTTAAGGGTTCAATGTAATATATTCTAATATGCACATTGACTGCCTAACTAAACTTCGAGCTTTACAAGAAGTTGCTCCTATTGTATACAATTGCTCATAACATTCAATTAGGCCAACTGGCCCTCCTCAACCTCCTCACATTGTGCTTAACATCACAAGAAGATTGAGTACATAAGAAATCACATTAATTATATCATTTTTTTAACAAGTGCTTTCATTCTTCGGCAACAAAATGTTGAAACTAAGGTAGGAGGTTCTAAAATGGCACAAGCTCTAAAATGGCCCACTTCTTTAAATTTACACTATTTGTATATGTTGCTTTTTCATAGCCTTTAGCAATGTACAGACGATGTACAATTTAGGAGGTGAGCCATTTTAGAGCTCTATGCCATTTCAACTTCCAAAATTTTATAAATAATTCCACAAGCTCAAAAAAAAATGAAACAACTTGGGTTAGATGTCAATTCCACTTGTCTTTTAGTGAAAATTTACCTCCCCAAAATTTAGTTCTAGCCTTTAGATGGTCCACTTATGGACCTCCTACCATATGGAAGGCAACCCATTCCTAATTAGCCCCCTATTTTAGCAAGGTAGATTGTTCTCTTTCTGAGCAGGAAGTAATGAGTAGTGATAAATTATAGCACAATTCTCGGTACAGTTGTGGTGTATTATGATTGGCTATAAGACTCTCAATGTTGCAACTAGTCCTTGTTGGATTTTGCAATCAGTCCTTGGTTAGAAATAGGAAGGTCTGTATGATTGGTATGGGTCTAACAAAAAATTTGGTTAAAAAATTCATAGTAATTATGTTTTGAGAAATAAAAATTTGAAAAATTATAGAAACCTTCTTAATTCTATTTCTACACATGGGAAAATTTCCCCACTAAAGAAACCCGCCTTGCAGACATGTGTATTTGCTTAAATGGTGAGAAATGGGTTGCCTCCCTTGTTTCTTCAGTTGTCAATCTTTATTCTCATCTTCACCTTCCTCCTTGTGCAAGACAGACCTCTGTCATGGCTGCCCTCATCGTCTGAACCTTCTAATTCGTTGATCTATCCTTCCCGCTCAACTGCCTGTGCAGTCTGCACTTACCCTCACCTCCTCAGTACACTAATGATGGTATTTAGTGTTATGTTACAAATAGTGTTACCTATTTTTTACCAGACCCATTTAGAGTTTTACTTTCCACTTCTTGTGAGCTCATTTCTAATATGAAATTATCTTTAACACTAAATTAAATCTTGTTAAAAATTTATATCCCAAAAAAATTCAAAAAGTTGTCAAATAATGCCTATATTGACATTTAGTGTTAATAACACTAGTGAAATTGTTGACATTTAGTGTTGTACTTCGTAATTACTGTTGCCAACACTATATACCATTATTAGTGTAGTCAGTTGGGCGACGTGTTCTGCCTTGCAATCCACATCGATTTCCCCTTTAATTGTCTTCTGCATGCATTGGCGGCTTCAATCCCGGGAGTTCCAAACTCATCAAATTGCATGCTCTCAATCACCCTGCCCTACAAATTCCATTTGTGGCGACTGTGGGACAACACTCAACACAGCACTCCATTGAGGATGGTTTGGACAAGTACTGAATTGAAAAACATTTAAGGTACATAGCAGCACCCATAATCGTCACTATACTCATAGGCATCAACTCTAAAATCTTGAAAAATCTTGGGAAGTTAATAGATGTGATTACAAGGACGTATTACATATGAATATCAGACTTTAGTGTTGGTATTAGGTGCATGTATAGTTGGCTCTTCAAAAATTTACAACTTATCCTTACATTGTCCAAATAATACATTTGAAAGTGCACAACAATCATTTTTCTCTTGCTAATAGGGTCCCATAATTTGTTGAATGTATATTAGTAAACATCATGTCCAAAATCCTTAAATTATTGAGGATGGTCTGAACCCGGTCTGGAGAAGTACTGGATTGAAAAACATCTACTCCACATGGGCTGCAAAAACAAAAGAATTCCGCCCCCAATGTCTAAGTTCTTGTCTAGCTCCTCCAAATGAAACCTTTGGATTCATAGAAGCACTAACCCTTGAATGTACCAACTTGACCCACCTCCACTTCAATGCAACTAGTCTCTTGCGACCGTAATCCCAACTCCAACATTTCCTATTAGTCCATCCTTCCCTATCCAATTCAAATCCCGAGAGCTACTTTGACACATATTGTTGAACGTACCTGTCACCCCAACTATTGTGAGTCACAATTCTTTTTTTCCATCCTTACATACTTTCCAAACCGCCTGCATTGACTTGTAAGAAGTTGCTACAAATGACGGAGACAGACACTGCTAACAATCTCATGGATTGACTCAGCTCTACATCTGTCCCCCGTCCCCTCTGAATGAAATTGCCTACCTCTCCAGAAAGGAAGGACACAACAAGTGCTTTGGATATCCAGATCTCTTCTTCTTCCTTGATGCTACAGTCATATGCCAAGCTTTTCTTGCGGCCTTACAAACAACTTCCTCCCTCCCTCCTGTACAGTACCCCGAAGGAATGTTACGTAATCCCTGTTTTGGCATGCCAAACAAGTTTGTATAACAAAAAGTATAAAGCTCATTTCAATCCCATATTTTTGGTATTTGATTCTCATGCATTCTCAATTGACCATACCAAATTTTGATTACTAAAAATCAAAATCCTATTTTTGGTAAATTGTTTTGTGTCAAAATCATGGTTTTACAAGAAAGTTGATTAAAACATATTGGTGATGAATTTTTGAGATTTGATTACATGGATATGTAGGAGACATCCATACACACATCTTTTCTATTAATAAACATCTTTTAAAAGTTTAAATTTTTTGTCAATAGAGGTCCAAATGCTGGAGTGATCATGACCAAATTTAGTAAAATAGATAATTCTTTGTAGAAATTAAATTGTGCTATTTGACTCATACATTATGATTAAATCTATACCGTTGAACATGATGATATGTTTATTTTGCCAAAAGTTAATTTCTACAAAGAATTATCTATTTTACTAAATTTGGTCATGATCACTCCAGCATTTGGACCTCTGTTGACAAAAAAATTTAAACTTTTAAAAGATGTTTATTAATAGAAAAGATGTGTGTATGGATGTCTCCTACATATCCATGTAATCAAATCTCAAAAATTCATCACCAATATGTTTTAATCAACTTTCTTGTAAAACCATGATTTTGACACAAAACAATTTACCAAAAATAGGATTTTGATTTTTAGTAACCAAAATTTGGTATGATCAATTGAGAATGCATGAGAATCAAATACCAAAAATATGGGATTGAAATGAGCTTTATACTTTTTGTTATACAAACTTGTTTGGCATGCCAAAACAAGGATTACGTAACATTCCTTCCGGGTACTGTACAGCGTTCACAGAATTGGTTAAAATTTGCTCCATTGCTACTTAAAATTTTTGAGTAGCTAAAAGTACATTGGAGAAAATCCTTGAAAAAAATTAAATTTTAGCCAAGACTGCAGCAACTAATAGAATTTGATAGCCAATTTGCAACTTCCTCCACATTGGAATTAACATCTATTTAGTCAATTTTTTTGTTATAGTACTCTCAATAATCCTTTACAACCTGCAAAATCCTTCTTTCCTTTTTAAAAAAAATACTACTCATTCTCAAAGAAACCAAAATTTATGCATGTTTGTTCTGAAGGTAGCATACTGCACTAAATTTAATAAACTAGGTAGCACGATGCACTAAATTCCATAAACTAGTTCTGGGATCACTGCTCCCGTACTATCCTATATTTAATGAATATGAATTAGGAAATCTAAACAAAATTACACATCTTACTACACCAACCGAAACAAGACACCACAAAATCCAATGCAATACTACTCATCCACAATTTGTTCTCACAAACATAAATATGGAAATTCCAATGACCACTCAAACAGCACATCCACCTACAAATGGCACTTACTTGAAGCCATCCCTCACAAACAGTGAAAAATCCCAAAAATTAGCATGTAACTCAAAAAGTAACACTCACAACTGAAACTATTCTCGCACTACCCAAAAAGAAAATTGCTTGAGTTCATAAAAACAGAAACACTTGTCAGTCCAGACAACGATGCCGGAAGAAAACCCACAAACGACAGCATTCCTCGACATAAGGTGAACCAGCCTATTCCCGTCAGCTTCCTATTTTCGACATCTGACTTTTGGCCCCATTACCACCCTGAAACTCATCTAAGTCCATCTATTTTTCTGACAAATCAGCTTATTAATTCAGCTTGGGTAACGTTTCTACCATTGATTGGTGGATATCCAAGTACTCATAGATACAATCTATGGCGGTAATGGGTTGTTGATCTGACTTTTATAAATTAATCCATGGGCGGATTTGTAATTTCAGGACAGTCAACTTCAAAAATTCATAGAAATTTCAATTTTCATCAGAAAATTATAATTCCACTTGGGTTTGATTCGTGAAACATGCATACACCTTTGAAAAATAGGTTCCCCCATTGAAGTTGACTCCAACATAGTCAGATCGCAAATCAGGGTGGTAATAGGCTTGTCTACCTTAATACCAAGAATCATGCAGTAGCTATGACCTCATGCATTCATGCTTAAAATTAAACTCCAACACCACTGACTGCAATCACAAACAACAACTTCATGATCAAAAAGAAATAGAGAGCTTCAGAAATAAAGGAAAAATTGAGAAAAGCAAACTTCAGGATACATGAAGGAATGTATTAGAACAACCTGGCTGAATCCAAATCAGCCAGAACATCTAGACGTGGAAAACATCATGGAACAAAACAAAAAGGAAGACAACTCACTCTCTTACAGGGGCCATGGGCCATGGATTCAATGTTCTCCAAAATGTAAGGTAGGAGTCTCTGAAATGTAACGGGCATTAAAAACAGGCCCTATAAATGGCTGTAAAATGGACATGAGTTGGTTCTGAAATTGACATGTATAGTCATTGAATGAATCAAGAAAAAAAGCATTATCAATTGCAAGAGCCAATCATTTGCTTTGTTTTCCCAACTTTTCTTTAGAATTGCAAGTGAATCGTTTATAGAAGACCTAGGGTCATAAATAGGAACCTATGACCCAACTCGTTTGAAAATTCATAGGTAATTCAGAAATGCTTGGAAAAATACAAAACCACTTGGGTTAGATTCCTCATCTATTTCTCTTGGCTGAAAAATGAGCTAAAATTATTCCTGTTCAAAGGTCATATTCGTTATATTGAGACTTTTTGCAGTCTCATTTTTATCTTCAACTCGAGGATAAACCGCTTTATTTCTTTACTAGTATTTTTTTATAAATAGGTAACAACACCAACTTTTAGAATTTCATTATAGAATCACTATTTTAGCATTATTTCTTTTGTTTTCAATTACTATATTTTTAAATGAATTTTTCAAAAACTAATATTCTGTCTCAAAATCTGCAAAAAGTTTTAATATAACAAATATGGCCATTTCAGTGAAATACACAAAAAAAAAAGGCAGACCAGCCCTTAGATGTGCCATTTCTGAGCCTCCTACCTTATGTGTGAATCCAAAGTTTGGACTCATTGTGGCATTGTGGGTAAAGTATCATTTTTTTTCCCTCTGTCGCATGTCAGCCTCATCCTTGTCCTCAGTTTCATCATCCCACACTCTTCGAGAAATCCCCTAGTAATTCTTCATGTAACTAGTGGGTGCTTAACCCTACAGTGAAAGTGAGTTGCATAACCCCTTGCTATTGAGTCTTGTTCTTAACATACGTTTTCAGTACCTTAGGTACCTCTCCACAAGATACATCCACCTAGAGTCCACTAGTTCACAGTGGGCCATTTGCTTCACTAAGTGGACTACGAGGTGTGGGATATCCTGTCTTTGCAAAAATTGTACTAGAAAAAAAATGGCTTAAAAACATTAATGCTTTTTGTGGACCCACTGATATATGCTTTTGCAGGCAAAGAGGCTGGGCAAGAAGTTGTTGCATGATGATGTGGAAGTCCAAGCAGTAAAAGGTTCCATCCCCATCTATGCAGCTCTTTGAATGTTCTCAAGCTCCTAAAGACTTTTATGGACTAAGGTAACAAGTCCAGAAATCGCCCACCTAAGAGCTGAAACTGAATTTTGGGAAGACAAAACTTCTTGAAATATTTTTCATTAAATTTTCCTTGAAAGAGAAGTGGATTTGGCATCTAACCTAAGTCATTTCATATTTTTTGGAGCTCTTTGAAATTAGTTGTGAAATTTTGAAGTTGAACTGACATAGGACTCCAAAGTCGTCCACCCCTGAAATGTACACTGTTTGTACATCAGTGAAGGCTATGAAAAAACAGCATGTACAAATCATGTACATTTTACAGGTGGGCGGTTCTTAATGTCCAAACTATTCTTGAGCCTTCTACCTTAGATAATACTTGAGAGCTAGGAAGCACAAGAGCATCATGGGACATATGGTAGAACCACCCATTGTTGACCAAGGATCCATCCCCAACCTATAGGGTGTACTATTTCCAACCAAGGTTGCAATAAATTTTCAACAAAAGTTTTGAATGTTTTTTTTCTCCTTTTCACAGTTAAGACTAATTGAGTCATGACACATGTGCCAAAGCAATGAGCATAGAATAGTTCTTGAATGATTGGCATTGAAAGACTCTACATGTCAACTATAGGTTTGGACCAGCTACGGGCTTCCAAAATTCATAGTAATTTCAATTCAAGGCATAAAATTACAGAAAAAATTGCAATCTCCTTGATTTCTATCTTCCTACATGGCAAAAAATTTACATGCCTTATACTGCTCCAAAACATGCATAGATTACTTAAGTGGTTGACAATGGGTGGTTCTACTATAATGTCAAGTCTAATAGTTCATCACAAATGTTTGTATTTGCACTTTTTACAAATCTAAGGGTGTGGAAAGAAGATCTACATTATGAGTTATAATGCTTTTCTGACTATCTAAAGAAATGGTGACAAATCTGCCTTGAAAAACGGACTTGGCATTATGATTTTGTTACTTTCAGCTTTTCTGTCTTTGTCAAGAGGCAGTTGGCATTGCATTTGTAACCATCTTTGTCATTCTCCTCCAACCACAGGTGACGCCTAATTCCTTGCTTTTTCCAATTGTTACAAGAAGCTGTACGTGATTCACAAGAAACTTCTAAGCATTCACTCATGACTAAATAATTCATCGTTTTATAAGGAATGAATTTCAAAAATACAAAATTCAAGTAACAATTACTCGATCCCAGTGATACCGAAATTATATTGGAACCCCAATACTCCAATTTCTCTATAACTGCGTCACATGTCCACTACCACCTATAGTTGAATCATTTTTTCATCGGTAGCAACACATTTTCAGCACCCCATGTTTTCAATTTGCACTACAATAGTGAACAAATGAACCAAAAAACTTGAACACAAACAGTGAAGGAAGCTATCAGAAGCCCAATATAATTTTTACGTATAGAACGTAAAAATTCATAAAACAATGTCATTCCACACAATCAATCACGGAAGGAATGAAGGGTTACAATCCCCCATTATGGATTTAAATTGACAAATGTATACCAACAAACCTCCCAATATGGCAAATCGTAAAAAATGCTCCTACGTTTTATATCAAAAATAATTTTTTGTTGGGTCATGTGGCAATTTATAAACCTTCAAGAGGATTTGTGCCACAATCTAACCAAGAAGGATGTGAAAACAGTGTAATAGTGTAATAGGCAATTATTGCCTTTTTTGAGATGAAAACAACAACAACAACAACAACAACAACAACAACAACAACAACAACAACAACAACAACATAATAATAATAATAATAATAATAATAATAATAATAATAATGAGAGACTAGAATGTACTCTTCATAGTCCCACAATCACCGCTTTGGACACCCTACTACACTACTTCAATCAAAGTCTAATAAACATGTAGCCAACATTTCCATCTTCAAAGTGCAAATGTTGTTTTTTAAATGCAAGTTATGAATCATACTTCTTTGTGTTTTCAAATGCAAGTGTCTTCTTTGAAGTCTGTTTGTCAAGTATCACATTATGCCCATGAGAAATTCTTTAAAGAGATTAATTAAAACAACTCCATTATTAATGTTTCAATATGTTGTCATTAACTAACTTATCTCCAAGAATTTCTTTCAGACACTAGTAGAGTAAGTGATAAGTCTCCAAATCTTATGATTTATATAATTCAAACCAACCTAGTCAATATACTATTTAACTTTGGAATTTTATAATTAATTTTCTATAACTTATAATGCAATGAAATAAACCGCAAAAGAAGGGACTAAGACTAAGTATCCCTAAACATGACCTCATCTTTTTCAAAACCTAACTTATAGCCAAACAAAAATCACAGTCAAAACAAAATAAACTATAATATGTGAGACATTGTAGTACTTAGTAAAATATTGGCTAAGTAACAACGCAAGTGGTGTCACAAACAAGTATCCATATGTAAAAGCATAATTGTATGATAAGATGTCCAGATGCTTTGAAAAATTTGTGCTCTAAGAAATCCAAATTGGAAGTTGTAGATCTCAAGGTTTAGCTTCACCTATGCCCGTCTTGAAACACAAAATAATCCAATGTAATGTTAGTGAGGATGTACAAGGTGTCTTGAACCAATGCCAAATGTTATTTATGTCACAGATCCATAAATCCGTAAAAGAAAATCAAAGAGGTCACACAAAATAAATTATGTAAATTAAGCATACTCCTATGCATCCTACATCCCTAAGTTAGAGAGCTTTGTCATTCTTGTTGTTAAGTTGGAAGCTCAAAAGTTACACACAAGTCTCCTCATAAAACACCACCACATAGAACCATCACACCAAGAAGGTGAGGTAGGACAAAGAAAAGCCACTATATGGTTGCTAAAGTAGAAGGAAAGCCTCGTAGAGGTATTAATGAGGTAGTTGTGAACTATTATCAAACCATGGTAGTGGTCTTAGTGGAATTAGCCTAATAAAGGAACTACTCATAGTGGGTGGATGGATTGTACAATACTACAACTCTCAAAGGCTATTCAAAATTCAAAATTTCCATGCAAATTGGGTGGTACAACTAAATTGACCTAGGATATGAATAATTTAAACAATTTATATATTCAATACATAGAGTTAAAAGGAGCTGTTGAATCCTAGTAACTTAATCCAATTTTATTTTATTTATAAATAAAAAGGAATGCTAAAATTTACAAAAGAAATTACCATATGTGCATGATAAAAAAACCAATAAGTATATATATATATATATAAACAAGTAATTCTGCAAATTTTCCTTTAAAAAAATTATTATTACAAAGATATGTGTTTAATCCCATAGAGAATCTAAAGACTTATTTCACACGCCTTTTTCCTTAATAACTGAACTAGGGTTGTAAATCTAATTATTAAAGTTATTGGTATATGATGCATAATATCCAAAAAGAAAAACAGATATCTACTACAAAAAAATGCAAGAAGGAAAGGTTGAAATTGGCCTTGTTTTGAGATTGGAGTTTAAGAGGTTGTTGATTCCATTTTGGAGAGTGAAAATATTAAAAAAGTAAATTTTGAGGTCAAATTTCAATCAACAAGATTTCAATCAATAAAAATTTAAAATTCATGAAGCTTGTAATATGTGATTCTAGTCAAGATGTACATTCTTCCTATTAAAACAAATGAAATACTTTGACTTTTCACAAAAAAAATATTTTTACGTAGAAATTTCATTTAAATAATAATAGTTTTAAATATAATTTGTTCTAAGTGAAATTGCGCATAAATGTAGAATCCCCTTTGTACAACAAAATGTCCAAATTTCACTTTACAATTCTAATTTCTCAATTTATGAGAGTCATTTATATGGTGGCCAATCACTTTTGGAAGTCACCGTAAGGGATGGTCCTACAACTCACTAAGGTAGAAGCACTAATAGTCGATCATTTAAGAGATTTTGGAGTAGATGGTAAAGAATATGAGGTGAAGGAAAAAATTTCCCTGTTGAAAGATAAAAAATAAGGAGATTGCTAATTTTTGAGAATTTTATTCCCGAAATTGAAATTACTATAAATTTTGAGAGCCAAAAAGTGCACCTATGTAGTTGCTAATGTCTAGAGTTTTCCAATTCTGATCATTCAAGAATTACTTTTCCACTCACTACTTCCTACTTTCTTGCTCACTACTTCTGGACATGTGTCATAACCATATTAACCCCTAAAGGACCATTGTCCCCTCGGGGGACAAATGGGTTTTCGGGCAGGTACCTACGAGCTGAAATTTTCTCCTGATTTTTTGAAACTTTTTTTGGAGGTAGAAAATCTGATTAGCTTTATGGGAATATAATTTTTTTCACAATTGGTGCCCGGGAAAAAAAGTTATGCCCAAATAAGCTCAAAACAGGGGTCGAGGGGCAGCAAAAAAATTTGCAATTTTTTTTTTTTTTGTTTTCTAATTTTTTTTTCTTATAGATTATATTTTTGTCTATCTGAAAAGCTTTGATTCATTTCATTTGGATTTTTTATGAGAATGTTATGGACAAGCTTGTTTTTCGGGCACTTAGAGCATCTTCCTGAAAAAATAACTTGTAGGATTCATTTCTGAATGTAATCTTTATAATTTAAAAAAAAAAGAAGTTCCACAAGGTTTTGTTTTTTTGCTAGAAAAATCTCACCATTGGGATTAGTGATTTTTAATTCCATATAAAAGATATTAATATTCTAGATTTTCTTTCTATCTTGTACCTACTTCTACTTAACAATTTCTTTCATAATGAAAATTAAGTTTTTTTAGATTTTCTTTTTTCCCCTAGACTCTCAACTCAATTCTCCACTATAAAGATTAAAAGCTCAAAACTCTGTAGTGCAAAATATTTAAGTTAAAAATGTTCAAAGTCATAAAATCTAGTCCCGCAATGTGCTGAAAAACTTGTTTTTTTCACTTTAAATGCAGATATCTTGCAATCTGTGCGGTCAAAAATTCTGAAATTTTTTCCATACATTCTCATTCTAGTTAGGTATAATATCCTACGGTTAGATGTGAAAAAAAAAACAATTTTCAATTTTTTTTACTCTTTGCTATAGAAATGGCAGTTTTGAGTGTTTTTTGGCAGAAAAATGGCCTTGGTCCTTTAGGGGTTAAGGTAGGCGGCTCAGAAATGGCACATCTAAGGGCTGGTCCGCCTTTATTGTGTATTTCATTGGATGGGAATAATTTTAGCTCATTTTTCAGAGAAAGAGAAATAGATGAGGAATCTAACCCAAGTGGTTTCGTATTTTTCCAAGCATTTCTGAATTACTTATGAATTTTCAAATGAGTTGGGTCATAGGTCCCTATTTATGACCCTAGGTCTTTTATAAACGGTTCACTTGCAATTCTAAAGAAAGATGGGGAAAGCAAAGCGAATGATTGGCTCTTGCAATTGATAATGCTTTTTTCTTTGATTCATTAAGTGACTATACATGTCAATTTCAGAACCAACTCATGTCCATTTCACAATCATTTATAGGGTCCGTTCTTAATGCCCGTTCCATTTCAGAGCCTCCTACCTTAGTCTAAACCTTGAAAATGACCAAAAATAACACATTCCAACCTTGAGTTCCAATGTAAAGTTGGAAATAGCACATCCTACAGGGTGCGGGGTGCCTCAACTTTAATAAGAATCATGATAAGGTATTGTGAAGCACCCCCAACAACCACTCAGCAACTGAGCTAAGTTGCTGTCCCAATCTCTGCTTGATGTCCTGTGAACCAATCAGAGTCCCTGTTTGGATTTCTGTTACAGGGAGGGATAAATAAGCATTGCTTGTGTCCCTACTAAATATTTTAGTTCCAGTATTCACAAGGTCAATTTCAGTAACTCATTCTCATTTCATTTAAATAATATAATATTCAGGTTTATCTGCAGCAATCATCACGGGATACTCACTGCACCAAATTAAAGAATTTTTCTTGAGCAGTGGGCCAGGTGTTCCACGTACACAACTCTGCAGAAAGAATGTGAGCCCTCTATCTTTTCTTTTGGTTATCTTTTAGAAGGGAAACGGAATTGGAAGAGGGAGACGATGATGTGAATCATGTGACAAAGCTCTTTGGCTTTCGAACGATGTGTCGAAGTAGAATGTAGACGCCGACGTCGACGAGGGTTAATTCCCGACCTATTTTCGGAAGATTTTGTTCGATCTAGAGCTTCTTCGTTTTCATTTCTTGGTGAAACGATGAAGTTAATCATTTCGATTTGCGAGCTTTGATACCGCACCATATCCTCTTCGTAACTGCGCAAACTCATCAGCCCCTGCAGAGGCTCTGGCGGCAAACTATAACGGTGGGAGTCTCACACCGCCTTGCTCCGTCGTCAGCGTAAACTTGTTATCGGTTCCTCTGTTTCAATGGCTTTTCGAGGTCTTTTTGCATCTTTTTTCCTTTCCACTTCGACAAACCTTGGTTGTAACTTTTTGAGGTTTGCACAGGTCAGTTTCAGAGGTCAATGGATGACAAGTTGCCTTCGTTTAGTTCTCGCGCGCTCACCGAGAATAAACACGATTGTGAACATTTTCATCGCTCCATCTTTACGGTCCGTCGGCTTATCCTTATCTGTCCAAGGATAAGCGGTGGATCCCCGCTTTACACTGGATCCAATCCCGCCTCGAAGTAATTTCAGTTAGTTGAAATTTGTAATGCATTGAAAACAGTGCGAATGGGAGCTTTTCTTTTTGTCAGCATAAAATATTGAATTGTGTGGTTTTTAGCTGTCCGAACTTCGAGTTCCAGCCAAGAATACCCTGGCTTGTTCACGATGCGCATTTGCTCTGTTAAAATTGCACCAAGTGTTTAAGTTACCATTAATCTGATAGTTTGTGCATTACCAAGGTAGGTTAGCGAGAGCTTTCAATTCCGACCTTAAATCGACACCCTTGGTTAGTTTCTGCGCGATGGCTTGCGCAATTTAATTTTGTGATTCGACCTTTTGAGTGCACGACTTCGCAGTTTGTGATCGATACGCCATAGCCAGTCTGGCCTTTCCGAGGATGCATACTTTCGAGTAGTTCTGTCATGATTTAATAGTCAGTGTTTCGTCGCTTACGTTCGGGCGGTAGAGGAGACAAGCTGCGGCTTCTCCACATATGTTTTCAGGACCTACCTCGGATTTCCTCAGCTTGGAGTGAGAACAATAAAGGTGAAGTCACCGCTCTTCTTCTTATGTCCTCTCTCCAAATGCAGGTTTCTACTCGACCAGGTGGAAATCCTCCTTATTCAGGAATTATTTAGTGACACTGCTATTTTGTTCTAGGAGCATCGGCACTTCATCCTTGATACAGTTCAGCAGTTCCCGTGCGTGTGCGTTTTACGGACTGTCAAAGTAGGAAGCACGTCTGATTGCGAGGTTCTTCTTTGCCTTTTGGAGGTCGCCGCTATTCAGTTCAAACTAGGGAAGACTTGGAGAATACGCATTTACAATGAAAATCTTACAGGAAAAGTTTATCATGAGTCATAAATGGTCGCAAGTCCCGTTGTTAATGCTTTGAAAGGCTGTTTCATTTACGAGATCCATCTTCTTCGTATAATCTTTACCAATAAGATTGCTTGTCTTCTCTTCAAAGATTTTGAAGTGTATTGTTAGATCTTCATCAGCACATTTTGACGATCGCATAGGACTCACTGAGACTAAACGGTTGAAACCTCACTCTGATGACTGTTTGAATGGATATGAACAGGCCACGATGTCGGTGGAGACCCTGCAATCCTCAGACACCTTGCTGTCTGAACCGCAGAGAACCTGCTCAGACTATGAACCTGTCGTCTGTGGCAACTTACGTTCAAAGAGTCAAGAAGACGAAGAAGTCTCTCTTGAGGGCCCTTATGATCGGTTCCTTGGTGACACTGAGCACAATTGGTGTCGAGCGGTCTCAGGTGGAACAGGCATCACTGTCCTAGGCTTTCTATTCAAGCGCCAGCTTAGTCTGCCTAATCTCCAAACTGCCATTGATGTTGTGCAGGTCGGTGCTCATGTTTTTTGCATTTTTTATATTGAAATGTGGATACAAGAACAAGTAAATGTTTCTTCTGCACAATTGTTTTACCTAACTTTAGCGAATTTCGGTTGCATAACAATCACTATTAGTTCGATCGCTAGGAATTTTCTCATCATTTGCTGCTGTTCTGAAAAACATCGCTTGTCCACAGGAATGGTTTGCCGATGCTTCCGATCAATGGTTATGGTGCTCTGTTGTCTTTTCTCGTTTCGATTCTCTCGAAATGTGGTGCAAGAAGGAACGGAGTCCAGTTTCTGTTCTTTTGTGGATATGATCTAGGATCAAATCAGTTGGGAGTCGTGGGCAATCTTATTCATCGATTGATTCATGTATATCCGCGCCTTCAAATATCTTGAACGACAATGTATGTAGGCTCGGTAGTATCTCATCTTGATTTATTTTTCTTTCTAAAGTTTTGCTAAACCGACAAGTCGGTGTTGTGCAGCTTCAGCATCCCCGCCTTCGATCACAACTCCTGTGGATCCATGGAAGGCCTGCCTTTCAGGTCTGCGACAAGCCGATAGTTAAGGTTGAAGTGGTAGAGGAGCAGGAAGAGCCAGAAGATCATGCAGCTGTTGAAGATGACTCTGGATCTATACCTTATGAGAAAGTGAAGTGCGATGTGGATATTGAAGATCAGCAGCACTCTTCACCAGTCGCCGGTGAAGAGTGTGACGCCAGGGGATGGTTAAAATATGTGGAGGACGAGTTAAATATTAACATCTGGTCTCAACAAGAGCAGTCTGCACAGCTAATGCCATTATTCGTTGTTCGTCTATACTTGCTGCCCGAGAATCGTTCTCTTATGATCTTGAGATTACACACAGCTGCTTGTGACCGCGTCTCAGCTGCCACTGTCTCAACTGATGTCTTGAAAGCGCTTTCGAAGATCAGCAGAGGGAAACTTTCTCCTCCAGATTTGAACCACAATAGAGAGGCAGAGATTTCCCTACAGATGCAAGAGGACGCAGGCAAGTGAACGCTCGAGTGAATGTCTCTTTCTTCTCACACTAATTTGCACGAGGAAAAGATAACATATTTTTTGTATGTTAATTTGAAATTTTATTTTATTGGAGAAATTTATCTCACAGGCATTTTAGAATTTAAGCTCCGAGATGGCGAATTTCAATAAAATGGCGGCATTTCAGAACTTTGGCGGTTTTACATCTATAACTATCCTAGATGTTCAGACCAATTGTTCTGAAAGTGGCGGATTTCATATGCCATTTTAACGGAATTCGCTTTCGAGGCAAGTTTAACGATGTGAAGTGAAAGTATCCTTGAAATTCTGGTCTGCACCTTAAAGAATAATTCTTCTTGATAACTTCAAATGTTTGGACTAATAGTTTGATTCATGCCAAAGACTTTTGTGTGAAACACATCATGCCGTTCAATAGTAGAGTAGACATAGTTGGAAATAGCGAGGGTTAATAATTTGGATCTGATCAAGAACCTCCCCAAGGAGAGCTCTTTTGTTCTTCAGAGTGAGGAAGCTTATTTCCTGCACAATAGAAGTCAATTGATGTCTTGAATGTTCAGTTACTTATGCATTGAGAAGCTCGGATAAAACAGGACTGTTTATTGGCTCTGGACCGAAGGAAAGGAAGCTTTGCATCGACAGAAGCTACGTCTACAGCAATTGTGAGAAAATTTGAGTATGACATTCCTGGACAAGCGTGCCAGTACTTTAGGACAAAGCCTCCAGTAGCGCAGCTGCTTGTTTAGAATGCTGTATTTGGATTCTACTGATCTGGTTTGTCACTTCTGGTGAATATATTTTCCAGGGATGGAAGATAAGAATGGAGGTTTCGATTTACTACCTGTCGAAGCCACAATACCTCCAGGAAAAGCGAACAAACCATTTTGGGCACATGGGGTCGATCTTTTAGGATACTCGCTGGGTTCAAGACGCCATGCGCTGCTACCCTTTCAGGATTCCGATTCTCCACGAAGTACTGGATTAATCCGCTCGTCACTAAGCTTCGATCGTACACAGGCACTTTTGCAGGTTAGTTCTATTGATGTTCGAGTAGAACGATTCTCTTGTGGTTTGTGAGGCTTGATTATGCAAATGTCCCATCCTACGCTCTTGCTGCATTCAGAAGTTGTTATGATTTTAGAGTTTATCCTTTTCAGGAGCATCATTCTATCTCGAGCAGCCAGTTAGACCTTAGCCTGTAAGAGCATCTCCACCGCATTGCATAAAAAGGTGCCGCTAAAATTTTACTTTTTATTCATATAGAAATGGAACTTGATTTTAACATCCTTGGAAGTGCAAATAATATCGCATGAAATAGACACAAATAAGAAAATTCGGATTTGGACATTGTACGACCGAAATACAATACGTTTTCAAGGATGATGTTCTTGAATTCTAATTTATATGAATTCTAATTTAAATTTTATCAGCACCTCTTTATGGTCTATGGAGGGGTGGAGATGCACTAAGAGAAGAGAAGACTTGCATGCTCTTTGCTATCTGAATCGCCAGTCACGAAAACGTGCAGCTATATGCATCTGATTTCGTTTTCACTGTTTAACTTGGTTGTAGGCATGTACCAGTGCCAAAGCAAGCCTGTATGGAGCGCTGTGTGCTGCAGGTTTAAAAGCAGCTGCTGCTGTCAAAAATCTTGGTAACAGGGCAGAGCACTATGCCATCATTAATCTCGTCGACTGCCGAAAATACGTGGAACCTTCCATTTCTGATAGCACTGTTGGTATGTTTCCTCCGCAATGTAACTCAAATATTTGTCAACGTATCGGCATTTCTCTATGTGTAGGTGGACTGTATGTAAAACATTATGGAATGAGTGGACGTATTAGAGGACTTTCCCTGAAATGTTTGCCTAGGTCACTGAAGGTGTATATATCTACAGAGTTCTGTTGACTTCTATGTGTAAGCTCACATGTCTTTGTTCTCTTTCCAGGCTTTTATCATTCAGCAATCATGTTGACACATCACCTCAACGAAAAGGTAGAATTTTGGGAGCTCGCAAGGAGATGCTCAGGCTCACTCGACAATGCTATGAACAACCGCAAGCACTTCACAGATATGGGCGACCTCAATTACCTCATGTATCAAGCCATCCAACATCCGAATCTTACACCTGCAAGTTCTCTTCGCACTTCTCTTCTTGTAACTTTCCGAGACACCTTGGCGGACGATATTGGAGACTGGGTGACAGAATTAGAGGTGGAGGATTTTGTTGGCTGCTCATCAATCCACGGTGTTGGGCCATCTTTAGCAATATTTGATGCAATCCGCAATGGAGAACTTCATTGTGCTAACGTCTTCCCGGCTCCTCTACATTCACGCGCACAGATGCAGGCGTACGTCGATACCATGATGGGCTATCTAGTCGAATTCCTTCCATGACCGCTGCACAGGTTGTATGGTAACCTCATCTTCTATTACAAAAATACATTACTCATTCAAAATTCGGAGAACCTTAATTCCCATGAGCAAAGTCTCCCCATCCTCCTGTGCATCACAGGGAGGTTATTTCACTTCCGCCCCATGTGTTTGATTCAGCTGCTCTCCCTTATCTCTCAAGGAAGTTATTTTCCTCCTCTCAGAAGGAAGCTACTGCAGTTCCCCCTTCGAAAGTAGGGAACACCGTACAATTCGCCTCGCGATTCTCTCGTGTGTGGTTTATCTATCTTGGTAAATTCTATCAACCCCCTTGAAATTTTTTGACATTGGTGAATCTTAAATTCTGATGTTTGAATTCAAAATGCTTCATAGATTTTTCAAGATGCAAATGTTCTATATCAATTGTAAGGGTATTATGAGCTGGATAAAAGAAGACCAAAAGCTACAAATGTGTAAGCATCATAATTGACTCAGGAAATATTTAAAATCTAAAGATTTCTAGTATCTATGAAAGTATGAGAGTAGTTAGTTTTGAAATTTAGAGATTGATTATGTCAACAAGAAGCTACATAGAAGTTGAGGATACAAAATGTACAACTAAGCTAGTTTAGAAGTTCTAAATGTACATAGTATGACCACTCTAGAAATCTAGAATTCTAAAAATACATTGATTGAAAAACATTGAAATCTTTGTATAGCACCTTGAAAACACACTATCCCTTGTTATCTTGTTTTCACCTATGAAATATAAGTCCTCCTTCTGGTAAATATTTATACCAAAATGATGAGAAGATCCATTTATTAGAATCCGAATTTCATGATATTGTGTGAAGTTCATTTTTATTTTTTATTTTTTAAATATTTTTAAACTTAAATTATTAAAAATTGATATTTATTTAGCCTTCTTTCTTGACGAAATTCCCGAATTCTTCAAAAATACACTAGAATTGATATATTTCTATTTATACACTACACCTAAAAAATCAAATTTTTTTCTACCAAAAATTCTAAAGAATTAGCCCCTAGAGACCAATAGTTCTTTTGAGGGACTCTTAAAGGTTTGGGCAAATTCCTATGACTTTAATTTTTAAAATCATTTTTTGAAACTTTTTTGAAGATATAAAAACTCATTAACTTTTGGATTTTTTTAGTTTTAATTAGTGCTTGGGAGCTAAAGTTATGCCATCCAAAGCTCAAAATGGAGGTCAATAGGTAGCACAAAAAAATCACAAAAGTTCAAAATTAAAATTTTAAAATATTGTTTGTCATAGAATTTTTTTTTTTTTTCTACATGGAAAGCTTTTAATCATTTTATTTGGACTAATTGATTAGAAACTTAAGGAGAATCTTGATTTTTGGAAAATAAAAAAATCTTCTTCAAGAAATAACTTATAGGATCCATTTTTTGACTTAATTTTCACAATTTCTCAAAAGGGATTGAAAGTTCCACATGGTATAATTTTCCTGCTAAAATAATCTCATTATTGCAATTAGTGTGTTTCAATTCCATCTTTATGTTAAAGCCATGATTAGTGATTTAGTTTTTTGTTTTATTTCATATCTACTTCTACTTAACAATTTCTTAAGAATGAAAATCAAATTATTTTCTTGTGAATCTTTTCTACAAGATAGACTTCTAATTCAATTTTCAGCATATAAAATTTGAAGTTCAAAATTTATTTTGCAAAAAGATTTAAAGTCTTCAAAATGTAATTACAAAAGTTAAAGAAAAAAAAGTTTTCTTCATTTTAAACATAGATATCTTGCAATCTACAAGGTGCAAGTTTCTAAAATTTCTTCCACACAATCTCATACTAGTTAAATGCAAGATCATGTGGTTAGATATGCAAAAAAAACAATTTCTTGAAGATTTACACTTTACAACAGAAATGACAGTTTTGAGGGGGATTTAATATTAAAAAATAAAAAATAAAAAAAACGATCCTTTAGGGATTAATGTCTATATATAAAGCATTTCTTTTACCTATACACCAGAGCCAGTCATATTTGGCTTAGAACCTTCATCTCCCTGTAAAAAGTGAGACCAGCAATGACAATTAGGAGGAGATTCTAAGAGACATTAATGAACCTCTGTCATACAAAATCAGTTTACCCTTAATCGCTCCGAAGTCTAACTTCTGGACCATGACAGAATAAATTCATATTCTTGTTTCTTTCTCGTTGCTCCTTGGATGAAAATCATCCTAATTTGTGGAGGTACTTTATCAAGTTCTTGTCCTTTCTATTTGTTGGACTTGGTGTTACAAATGTGGAAGTATGTGAAGTGGTTGACCAAGCCAAAATTGCATTGACTCTAGTTCAAAATTGGATTTTACAAAAATGAGGTCATAGATGTAAAGAACACAGAAATTTCAAAAAATCACCATGTCAAGAGAACCTCCATTCAAATCCATTCCAACAAGTTTTACTCCAAAAATGATAATATTTTGCTTGTAATCAAATTTTGAAGAAATTTTAAAAATTTCCTTTCAAAATTCATAAAAAAATATTGGTAATAGTATTGGTAAATCTAACCGTATGGATGGAATCTAAAATTCAAAACCTACAACTTTTTTTTGTAAATCAGTTCCAAAATAGTCTTCCAATAGTACTTTATAATAATTTTTTCCAAGTTGTCAATGCTGGAAAAGACTTTGGACATTTAAGGGTTAATCATGCATAGAGACACCCAAAATTTGAATATTCAGTTTAGACCAAGAGAATATCCAAAGGGAAAGCATAGCAAAGTAGAAAATGTACAACGCATACAATTTACAAATTCACACAAACTCTCTTAAAAGTTTAAAACTATAGTTTTACTAAAGGTGCTTCAAGCTTTGATGATGTAGCAAATTGTGGTCTTGTCTTTGAAATACACATGGTTGACATTGGTTGTCTTTTTTACATATGGTTTATCTATTTTTTTATTAAAAAATTATTTATAACAATTTTTAAATACATATTATTGCAGTTGCTCTTCAATTTTTCATGTTTAATATGTAAGGATTGTTGGAGTAAGTTATAGATGTGTTCAAATTGAGTTGTTTATGGCAGTATAATCATTGATGCAAAGAACTTTAGTTACATTTTGAACTTAGTCGTGCAATTTGCAATTGCTCTTAGTCATTTTGTAGTCATTGGTTGCTAATTTCATTGGGCAACAATTGTTACAATGATCACTTACTTGAGAGTAAAAATTCATGTGAAATGATGCAATTGTTCTATAGTCATTTGCACAACTTGATGTAAACTTCTTATAGAAAAATATGACATCTTGTATTCATTGATGGCACCAATGTTTCCACTTCCACTAATTGCTAAAAACCACAACAAAATAGATTTTGAGTCCCATTTTATTGCAAAGAACAACTCAACTCTCTTAGGAATATCCTTTCTATCTCCCTAGACTCTACTACTATAGTATTCACTACATACTACATCAATATGAAAGTCTACATTCAACAAAAATTCTAGCTTGTATGTACCCCAACTCTTGTGCCTCAAACAAAGCCCACCCCTCATACTTGTTGTCCTTTGTCAGATATGCGTTTCCTTCACATTTCACTTATTTGTTTTTTCATACTTATACTAACAAAAGAATCAAAGCTAGACACTTCATGCAACCAAAGAAGAAGGTATAGTTTTCAAGGTATAATAAATTATTCAATTCATAAGCCTTTATTTTTGAATATTGCTAGTTTCCTAACAAAAATAGTGTCACTACAATTGTAAACAAAGCTATCTACAAGGCATAGCAAAGGAGTGAAAAATTACAATCTTGAAATAGCAGATAACAATATTAACAGACAAGAACAAATCAAAACTCCAGCAATCACAACATTCAAGGAAAAGTGAAGTTGTGTAAAGAGTGGTGATGGTAGAAAAAAACAAAGACAAGAACAAGAGCATGTAGAAGGTGTTAAATTTAGGCAACTTAGGGGTTCTCAAATTCAATATAAGAAAATCTAATTCCTTAGTGACGATTTCTAAAGGTTTAGAAGAAAGGAGCAACAACCACATTACAAACTCTAACATACTGCCTCTTGCATGCTTTTCTTCTGAAGAAGCTTGAAATCTTCATATATTATTAAATAAACACTGAGCCCCTTTATAATGATATAAATCTTCTTTATGGGTACATCCATTCTAAAGGTGAAAAAAAATAGAGATTGTTTTGTACATTCATACCAAAGGTGATAAAAAAAAACTTAGAATTTTGTAAATTCATATATATCAAAAGTAAAGAAAAACTATAATACAATTTTGTACATTCATACCAAAAGTGAAGAAAAGGTGGGATAAAGTTTTGATCTACATCAGAATAACTTTTAAAGGTAACTAGATCCATGAACTAGATGCACCATGGTCAAGCTTGATTGTAGCATTAAAAATACCTAATTTAAAATATTGGAATCCTCACGAATTTTGTTTCTATTCTTTTTAACATTTAAAAAATATCCAAATTTTCAATGAACTATAGTAATTGCAAGATCTATTCAATAGAATCCAAATTACAATATATTTAAAATCTTAATTAAAAAATTTCATTTAAATTTTATTTGTAATTTTATTTTCTAATCTTTATTTTAGATTAAAATTCTAAATTATTAAAAAAAATATAATGATTGTTGTATTTCTATGTAAAAATTACACTTTAAAAAAACACAATAATGAATATTTTTAGTTTTTAAACAAATATTTAAATTTATAAATAGATAAAAAAAGGCTTCAAAATTCAACTTGAATAGCGGCAATTTGAATTGAAGTCAATACTATCTACAAAAGTAATTATGAAACTTATTTGAGATTTTGAACTATTTATTATATGCATGCTTACATATTTTTCTTTGATATCTGGTAGGACTTGACATGTTTGACGAATGACTTTGGGATTTTCTTGTACAATAAAGAATGCATATATTCAACTTTTTAATAGATCATTTTGCAATTGATGGTCATAGGAATGAATCCAATTGCTTTGGAGTCAATGCAATAAAACAATTTGAACTCAATACCGACTAAAACACAAATGCGACAATATAGAGACATACAATCTCAAGCAATCAATATAGATTCTATTGATTATCACTTAATACACTGAATTTATCAAATTTGCACTATATTAAATATTAAAATAGAGGTTAAAATGCAAATATTTTACATGATGCTAAAACAATATTTTTAGTATTTTATTAATTTTTGCTTCAAACAATAATTTATGTATTAATATTGATCTTGTAGGTGATATTAATTTTATGCCCTTGCTAGGATAAAGCCATGATATAAAATGGTGCAATTGGAAATTGATTACTTCAGATTTTACAACATTTTGGTTCAATGTGAACTTATAATGATATTGTGTTCAACATATTAGATAATTATTTCTCTTAAGTTCAATTCTAGTTTTAATATTGTATTTTTTTTCTTTTATTCTTTGTGAGCAAATTACTTCACTTTCAATACTTAAACTATTTCAATTCAAGCAAAAATTTGAGTAATTGGAAGACCCCTTCCTAACCCTCTCATGACCCCTTTATAGTTCAGACTAATTGAATGAATTATGAAAACGTGATCTAATTAATGTAAACAAATTGGTGAAATTTGGATGAAAGATTGATGCAAGTGTGTGAAAATAGATGAAGGTCAATGAATGTTGGATGAAAATTATACTATTTGCAATATAATGAAAATGGTGTAGATTAAATTAAAGTATTGTGAGCTAAAATACTATGAACTATCATGTTATTTAGTGTTCCATACAAATTCACATGATTCCAAAATTATTGCTAAATATTTTTACTATTGTACAATACATTAGTTGAATTGTACAAAACTAAATTTAAAAAAAAAATAGCATTTGCAATTATTAAATATTAACATTTGTAAGTTCTTAGCCAATGAGAGTAAGCCAATTTTATTTTTTATTAACTATGGACCAAACAAGTAGAAGCTTTACATTGACAACAATTTTGAGTGAAGAAATTTTTAGCAAGATCTTACTTTAAATATAAGTCAGTGCTACATGTTAAAGAATCATTATATAGCCTCTTACAACAATTTACTTTTTTGGAATGGATCTAAAATATGTGCATGTATAGTCATCACTGTCCAAAATGTGATGCTAACATTTGGACCAAAAAATAACACTAAACCTAAATATTGATGATACATGATGTAAAAAATCATAACATGAGAGTCTAAGAGAGTCTAATGTTTATTTTTGATATATGTACCTTGAAAATAATACTTTAACATTTTACAATTTATTCATATAGGATCCAAGCATCCATTAGTTATTTTTTATATTTAATAATATTAATCCTAAAATGACAAAGAGGCTAAAAAAATAGTCTATTTATAGGATGTTTATGACTCCACTCTATAGACAATTTTGTAATTTTAGGACAAACCACTTTAGAAATTTATAGAAATTACATTTATAATTGGAAGATTATAATTCTACTTGGGTTTCACCTATGAAACAAGCATATACATCTCAAAAATATTTGCCCCTCTTAGAGTTGGCCCCAAGATATTTAGATTCCAAATTAGGGTGGTAATAGGCTTGAATGTCTATCTTACTATACATTTGTGTAAAGCAGTCCTTGCATGAAACACTTGCCGTTTTTGGCTCAAAACGGGTTGAGTACTAGAGTATTGTGACTATTGCAATAGATTTCTTAAAAATGACAATAAATATAATTTTTTTGTAAAGCATAGAAAATAATATGTATGTGAAAATTTAGGCCTAGAAGAATTTATCTTTAGAAGTTATGCACAAAAAGAAAACGATGGAAAATGCAAGAAAATCAAATACTTTGGAATTTGATTTTTAAAAGTAGTGAAAAAATTCAAAGAAGTATAATGAAGTTAAAAACATTTTTCTAACTTGAAGATGCTCTTTTTCAACCATTTTCATCTTTGAAAAAAATTGATTGTGTTCTTTGCACTTGCACAAATGTAGTGCACTTTGAGCACATGTGGAGGGTGGATAGTTCACTACTTTTAGAAAATTTGTTTGTGGGCTCGTATAACTTTAGTAGAAGTCCTTGTATCCCAATTTCAAATTTCAGACTAACTAAATTTCTTGCATTTTTGAATCAAAAATAGTACTAAACCCCCTCAAAATGGCTGAGGTAGACATCCAATCGGGTGTTGATAAAAAATAAGAAAAAATAATTTTAGAAAACAAAACAAAATTATACAACATCTACAACTACCACCCTATACCTTCATTTTGAATTTCATAGAATAGGGACAAACAATGCAAAAGTTATGAGCCAAAAAAACACCTCTCCGAGGACAAGCTTTTCTTGCAATCACCCTTGTACTTAAAAGTCTCTCATTTTCAGCACAAAGCCAATGCATTATGCGTGATCCATGTAATTTTCAGCACAAAGCCATATAGTCAACCCTAGCATAAGGATATTGACATCCAGTAGTCTCAGTAGAAGGAAAACGGTGAAGGCAATTGATTAAAGCAGTAAAACACGTCCACAAAAAAGAATGTTGCAGACTGGAGGGTAGCAGAGGCACGACAACAGTTTCCTCAAGTAATAGCTCCTGTCATCAACACATTGCTTACAATCACACCTAGTCTATATATGCGTAACCTATTCCTTGTTCCTGGCACCCTAAAGCAAAGCTTGCAATATCCGAAATCAAAACAAGCTGAGCAGTATAGAATCCTAGTATCACCACATGCATAGAGTCGATTTAACTATGCCGTTGCCTTATACCACAGACGAATCGCCACTATTTCCAGTCCGTGACTTTGAAGACGAACCTTTCTCTGGAAAACAAAAGCAGTAACAAAAAGAAGTTAGCCATGAGTGGCCACTCTTACTACAAGAAAACGAACTCCATACGCAAACTCCCGTCTTATGAGGTAGGTAGATAAGGAAGACATAGGGTACATGACACAAAAACCATTAGGAACCTGAGTGATTGCCCGTGTTACCAACAGCTCAGCTCAACTCATGTATTCACGCAAGCTGGGTTTAAGAATGACTTGGCTAACCACTGATCTCAAATTGGAAATGGGGTTTGTTGATCTCAAGAGAGACTACTTCTTGTATCTAAAGTGAATCCTTGATAGCTCCAAGCATTGCCCCCAAATCACACACCATACATGCTGAAATGGTGAAAGTGATGCAATTATTTAGTATAATGAAGTTCAATCTAACAGAGTTACCTGGTTTTCTGAAGAAAACCAAGGAGGCATGCAAGCGTCCATCTATGCTTGGTTGTTTCCACTTCACAGTTTGGTGTTTCCTCAAGCCTCAAGGCCTGTTCATCTTTATTCGGCCTTACTGAAATTCCGACTTACTGCCGTATAAGAATATGAAGTGGTTGCCCCATAAATTCACCTTTTCAATGATGGTCACTTCCTTCAGATGATACTGTACTTCACGAGAACTCAGAATCACTCCGCCATTTGGGTCTCCCTCTTTCGCTTCAGACCAAAAGAGATGATACGTTCTATCTATATCTACTCGCATTTAAAAGGAGTCATTGGGTTGCAATCTCTTCAATGTGCGGAAGACGCGAATTCCAAGCGTGTCATACCCAAAGTGCACAGCGAGGATTTGCTTGGTTGGTGCGATTGATCACTTTCGTCTTTGGCATTGCAAGAGATTTTGAATCCACTGTTACCGAATTAGGTTCTTAAACAGTTCCACCTTCAAATCAAACAAAAGTCGCAGAATTGTAGAAGATCACGAAATATGACAAAACAAAAAATGTGGTGAAAAATGAGGAGGGACAAGAACCACAAGATCACAAAAATCCAATTTCAATCCAAAACGTCTGGGGCTCCTTCTTATCGAATGATGTGACGGACACTATAAACAAGAGCAAGAGCAAGAAATAGATCAAAGGCAACAAGCTAAAATATATAAAGCAAGAAACTAGAAAGTAAGAGATTCTGTTGTCCAAGACTAAGGATCTCTTTAGTCTTGACATCCTTATATACTACTACCTAACTTATGTTATTAATCTAAGAAGTTATAATTCTTATTAATCTAAGAAGTTCTTCTCAAAACTTTCTTTTTACTTTATGTCCCCAATAAATGAACTCCGTGCGTTGTTGTGAAGTTTTGCAGTCGATTTTGAGATTGGTCATGAGTGAAATCCAGAAGAAGAAATTTGCAAAATGAACAGCAGAGTTCTAGAGGTTTGGTTCTAGATCTAAATCCTAAATCCTAATCATAAAATCCTTGAACCCTAATTACACTTATTTGGAGTTTTGGACTTGAAAGGCCTTATTCACACCAACCTACTAAAGATGAATCCATATTCGCAGAGACGAAATCCTTTTTCATTGAAGACTACACTCATTTGTCTTAATAGTGCACGTGGTGCTAATTTACCAAAATCACACTATTTTGAAATAATGCATATTGAAATATTACCATATTGCATTAATTTTCACAAATATTAAATTTTTTGGTGACACTAGTTTTCTAGGTGACACTAATTTCTCCCCCTTGAGGACAAATCATTGTACAAAATAGTGTGAGAAAATTTAATTTTTGTATAAATTAGTACAATATAGCATATTTCAACTTGCACCTAATTAAAAATAGTATGACTTTGGTAAATTAGTATCACACACACTATTAGGACAAATCAATATAGAAGTTGGACTATGGATATCAGTGGACCAAATTTTTGAAGATATTTATTTTAAAATGGAAAGGAGAATAATGATTTAATTATGAATTTTAATTGAAGTTTGTAAGATATATATAATTAGATCTTCAATTATACCTACTATTATAATTTCAGGTCTAATTTTATAAAAAAATTAAAATAAAAAAATTTGCATTGAATATGTGTAATTTTCACAAGAAATGTTTTCTATTAAGTTCACATAACAGAACCTACCGAGTCCGTCAGTCACTCTCTCGATTTATTCATCCCTTTTTTTCGTCAACAAATTCATCCATGTCGACGGAACGATTGGACAAGCCCGAAGGCTATCCACTTCAGGACTCCACAAGTGTTCAAGGGCCCTTCTCTCTCCTTCGATTGCAGAGTCTCAAGCAATTGCAAGGCTACCGCGGCCGGTCGGGCTCTTCCCTCTGCAGGCGTCATGGCCATGACAATGCAATCCCCGCTGCAGCTCGACTCCTTGTCCAATGGCTTCATGGGAATGGCGCTCAACACGCCGCGCCCCGCCTCGCAGGTACCTCATTCTCTTCCATTCCATTTGCTCTCTGATGATGTCCGAGCTCTCTTTTCGCGAGCAGTCTCTTCGTGAAATTGATTTTAGGTTGCTGCATTTGCGAGGTTTTTGGTGAATCTTGAGATTGCGGTGGAGGATGGCGTACAAATGGGGTTTGGTTTTTGGTCAAGGGTTTAGAAGCTTACAGTGTTTCTGGTGTTGGGTTACAGGTGTCTCTCAAGCCGGGTACCAACATTCGTATGGCGGTGAGTTTCTATTTCCAGAGTGTTTCAAAATTAAGTAATTTCCGGTTCCTTGAGAATTAGAATTGTTCTTGAGCTTGAAAATTTAATAGTGAATGCTATTACCAATTGATAAACTAGTAGCGGGTTCTAGAAATGTAATGTCATTTGTCACGTTTCTAGGTCAATTCTTCATTTGTTCGTCGTGTCTTAAGGTAGGGATTCTTAAGATCGCCATGTAGGTCGGTACTATTATTAGACTGGTCAAAAATTGAACGTGAAGTCCAGAAACCCTAAAGAATTTGTTATTTGGATAATGTATGCAAAAGTGATGAAGTGTCAAAATTTTATTGGTAGTCGTTCTAAAATCTTCATAGAGATAGATTTAATAAGGGATGTAATCAATAGAATATCAGATTGTGTGGCGGATTTTGGGTGTCCTAACAAGGTCTTGAACTGTAGTGCGATTTTGTCATAACGTAATCCCCACTTGCTTTGAGTCCCGGTGCTGAGGTCATGAATGGATTCAGGCATGACTGAGAGTAGCTTATTTCCTACAGTTTGAGTTGCTTTACAAAGATTTATATGCTATGGTACCTTCCTCCTACTCTCGAATGTTGCAATTGAACGCGTTGTATTTGCTGAGGTCTATGAGGAAGAGAGGAATCGTCCTGTTCTACGTCCGTGATTGAAATGTTTTTTTTTCTGTTTGATTGATTGATTGCTTTCTGAGGACAGATTAAGCGATGGGAGAGAAAGGAAGTGAAAGAGAACAGTTTGCCTGTGGTGAAGAAGCTACACGTAAAGGTCGGAGATACCGTGAAGGTGATTGCAGGTCATGATAAGGGGAAAGTTAGCACTGTCACGCAACTGTACACACATAACAGCAAGATCTTGCTGAAGGATATCAACTTGAAGACAAAGCACGTGAAAGGCAAGGCTGAGGGAGAAACCGGCCAAATTGTTCAGGTTCATCGTCTGATTACATTTCTTCTCTTCCTCACATCATTACTCTAATTGGAATTGTGCAGTCACCTGCAATTTGTTGCCCATAAGCACCTGCTTCTCGACTAACAAGAACTTGAGGATTTCGTGCTTGTTTTGGAAAGAATTTTGCAATTTTTTCAGAAATTTACCTTGATCTTGCTGAATTATTCACATGTCTTCATCTTGCTCTGCAGGTAGAGGCTCCTGTTCACAGTTCCAACGTTATGCTTTACTCGAAAACTGCCAAGGTAGCTAGCAGGGTAGGTCACAAGACTCTCGAGGATGGGAGCAGGGTCAGATATTTGCTTAAAACTGGAGAGGTCATTGATAGTGCTGAAGAGTGGAAGAAAGTGCACAAGAAGAAAGATGATAAGAAAGATTAGCTATATGAAACATGATTTTGATCCCCCCCCCAAAAAAAAAAATTTAATGGTTCAAGATAGTTAGGTTCTTCCCTCTATGTAATGCGTCACAACACGCCAATGGATTCATTTCACAGAGCTTGGTCCTAATCACGTTAGAGTTGTTTGTCAGTTCACATTGGAGGTCTCCTTGTTCCGTTGTAGATAATGTGCATTTGTATGAGGATTCATTTTGCTTCATTTCGAGTGGACATTGTGTGTGACCTTTAACCTCTAGCCTTTTGAAATTTTGGTTGTTCTATTGTCACTATCATAAATTGGCACTCTAGATGTTTGTGTTTGGCATACTTTCTGTTGTTGTGGAGCCACCATCAAAAATTAGGTTGATGTACTTGTTTCTCACAAGTATCCATTAGACTTTCAAGAACTGTGGGCAATATTTTGTTCTGATCATATGGAAGTTCATACCTGACTTTGTGTAGTTTTGCCTTTTTATTCTGGTAAGGCAAAATTGTGCTTGAACTGATCTTCTGTTCACTCAAGGGAGGCACCACTGAGGTCCGGCTCGGATGCTTTAACCCTTAACCCCTAAGCGCTCAAACTGCCTGACTTCGGGCAGAATTTTCGGCCAGAAAAAAACTTTTTTTCAATTTATTTAGATTGGGTTGTTTTTCAATATGTATATTCATAACTAAGATCACTATGGTCAAACAAAAATTATAAGAGAAATATCACAAAGTGTTTAGAATTTGCCTAGTGTTGAAAAACTTACTATTTGGGAAAAGTGTTGGTGTTCTCATTATTGGATTTTAAGCATTTTTTTATAAATCTATAGAAACCACAATTTTGACCAATAAAAAAAAAAAAAAAATAATGCTAAAAATCGAAATTGTATCTTGGTGAATTTTTGAAGTTATATTTTCAAAATTCATTTGAAGAGAATCTAAAAATAATTTTATAATTTTGACCGTATAAATGTTTTCTACTTTTAATGCTTCACATTATCTTGTTTGATGCAAACTTCATAAAACTTACAAAACTTATATTTTACAACACTTTGGTGTTTTGTCCCAAACCCTTAGGCTTTTAGAGGTTAAAGGACGAAAGGGTGACCTTGGGAATCATCCCTTTTCATTATCGTGTGAATCATTGGCTTAAGAAATAACAAAAGAACTCATTAGAAGTCAAACAAATGTAGAAGACCTTCACTTTTTACAACAAAATTCTGAGGGTGAAATGTTGCACTTCTTATTCTACTAGATTGATTCCATGTCATCCATTGGATGCCAAACATCCGCATCGATGTTTAAGGATGAACTTTGGAAGGATGGATTTATGACCATTGATTTCAAGCCTCTCTATCTATTGCTTTGTTTGCTACCATTTTCCAACTACATATGAATGAAAACGCAACTAGTGTGTCCTATGCCACAATAAAAAATAAAAATAAAAGTAATATTTTATTTTATTTTAAATTTTAAATTCAATATATTTTATGCACAAAGGAGTGCAAGGTTTTTGTTGTTGTATGAGGGATTGTGTTCTTGATATCAATAGAGAGCTTTATGCACAAAGAAGTGCAAAGGCTTTGTTTCTTGGTGTTTGGATATGCGATGTGAAAGTTATGTTTTTTCCAAAATAAAAGTTAGTTTGATTCAATTATTTAATTAATAAAACTTTGAAATTCAATAACTTTAACACCGTAGGTTCAAACGCCACGAAGCAAAGTCCATGCACCCCTCTTTTTAGAGAGCTTTCTAATGGTACCAAGAATGCCGCCCGTGACTCATGGTCATTTAGACCTCAATGTATTAAACAAACAAATAAACAAACAACATAACTTAAGGTATAGACTAATGTGCCTTGTATTGTGCCATAGTATAATAAAACTATAAAAGTAAAAGTAAAATAATTTTCTAATTTTTAGTTCAAAAAAGCTTTGAATTTCAATATATTCTATGCACAAAGAAGTGCAAGGGCTTTGTTGCAATGTAAAAGTTTACGTTCTTGATACAAATAAAAAGCTTTATGTATATAAGAGTGCAAGGAAATAGTTTTATAGTGTTTGGACATGCAATGCAAAAGTTATGGTTTTTCAGAAATAAAAAACAGTTTAATTAATTGATATAAAACTTTGAAATTCAATAAATTTCACACCTTAGGTCAAAACACCATTAAACAAAGTCCCTGCAACCCCTCCTTACTATCTTTTGAAAAGAGGCAAGTATGACTTGTTCCAAAAAAATTTCCCCTAGGAAAAATCTAGAGCCATTGATCTACTTAACCTTAAAAGGACCATTTGTCCCCTTGGAAGACAATTTGGATCTAGATAGGTTCCTAATACCTTAATATTTAGTGAATTGTTTTGAATTGTTTTGAGGATGTGCAATTTTGTGAGAGCTTTATGGATATATTTCAATCAATGCTCGGGAGAAAAAATTACGGCACAATAAGCCAAAAATTGAGGTCACCGGGCAATATAAAAAAGTCAAAAAAAGTCAAAATAATAATAATAATAATAATTTTCCTAAAACTATATATTTTTGTCTACATTTGAAGCTTTGATTCATTCTATTTGGACTATTCATAAGAAAGTTATGGATAATCTTATTTTTTTAAGCAATCTAAGCATCTTTAAAATAAAAAAACTTGTAAGTTTCATTTTTTAATGCAATTTTTATAATTTTCCAAAAAAAATTGTTAGACAAGGTTGTATTTGCTTACTATAACAATTTCACCTTTGGAATTATTGTATTTCAATTTCATCTTAGAGCTATTAAGAATTTAGTTTTTCCTTCAATGTTGAACCTACTTCTGCTTAACCATTTTTTAATGAATAAAATTAAGTGTTTTTTCCTTGAATTATTTTTCTAGATTCTCAACTCAAGTATTCAATATAAAAATTTAGAAAATTAAAATCAATAGTATAGAAAATTTAAGTTAAGAAGATTCAAAGCCAAAAAATCTAGTCAAGCAAGGTGCAAAAAAACTTATTTTCTTCACTGGATGCAAATATCTTGCAATCTATGAAGTCAAAGTTTTTGAAATTTCTTGCATACATTCTTATTCTAGTCTAATATAAGATCTTATAGTTAGATATACAAAAAATAATAATTTTTAAAGTTTTTTGCTTTTTGCATGAGAAGTGGATGTTTTGAATGTCTTTTGATGGAAAAAAGGTCTCAGTCCTTTAGAAATTAAAAGAAATTCAGTCCTCCTTTTGAAGCCATTGAATTGAGTTCCACAAAAAAAAAAACTAATTGAAATGTGAGTATTGAAGGAGGTCAAGCAGAAGAGAGAAGGTAGTGGTTCATATTCAGGTGAATGTGAAACATTGGTGGTAGACTGGCTCATTGTGCAATGACACCTATGAACATGTTGGCAAAATAATTGTCTTGACACTTGAGAGGAGGCTTTCTTCCCAATCTTTTGACTTCCTTGCGTGATCTTCCCCAAGTAAGCATTCTTGGATACTTTATCTCTCTATGCAAGCAATATTTGAAGTTTTTTATTTTCGGATGTCATTTTTAATGCAACATGTTGAGTCTTATGATTTGTTGTTTTTTCTTATTGTGCAACTTGACTAAGCTATCTATGGAAGAAGACAAAAAAATACAAAAAGTGGGCCAAAGATGAAACAAAGTGCCTCAAGGATTCTTGTAAGTCTTCAACTATTATTTGCTTCTACACTATTTTGTATTCTTTTTGAAATTCAATCATTGTGATATTATTTTTAAAAGCAGTCAAATGGCTTGATGCTTGTAGAGGAGGATTTGGCAACGGGATGTCCGATTAGTCAATTTGCACCATTGTGTAATGCATGCGGTATTTGGAGGTGAATTGGTAGAGTTAGGATTTGCCAATTTGTATCTTCATTTGTGGGGGTGTTGATGCTTTGAATTGCGGTGGAATGGGATGCTTGTGAATTTTGAATAAGGAGTTTAGTACAAGAGTGTACTTTAGATTTTGAAAGTCAAATTTTATGATAGTTTTGTAATTATTATTAGGTGGTCTTCATTATTTTTGTTATTAATTAATGCTTTCTAATTCACTTGTTTGTGTATTTCTAAATGCTTTTCCTTCTTCATCTGCGGGAAATTTTAGGAGCCGCAAGGGAATAAAGAAAGAGAAGGAGATATGAGATTGAAGAAAAAAATGTTGAAGAAATTAGGGTTTAAGATTGAATGTAAAAGTTTTACACTAAATGGAAAAATGTGGAGTTGAATTTTTTACTGTAATTTAGTGTTTGTCGTGCAAATAAAGGAATTGAAAAGGAGGGAAAGTAAATTTTTAGATTGAATGTTTCAACGTAGGGAAGTGGAAATGATTTTGTCCAATGGCTACATACCACGTGTACAAAAATGATTCCATGACTAGTACCCTTCTATTGGGTTTGTACATAGTTTTATACTATCACCTCAAAAGAGGCATTAATTGCCCTTACCTTAAAAATTTAATCACATACATGAGCCAATAGCAATGTCTCATAAATTTTTGTATTTTGTAATAACATTTCAATTGTAAGAAGAATTAAAATACAATTATTGCAAGTGACTTAAATGAAGGAATTTTGCATAAATGACACATATTAAGAGGTCTCCAACCTTCACACTACAATACAATATCACATAACATTGTGTTAGGTGCAAAAAAGATGTTGATAAAAATCATAAAAACTTCATGTATGTAACTTATGTGACTTTTTTTCAAAATTGTCAAATTTTTTAGAGAGCAACTATAATTTTTGAACATAGGAAAGGAACCATATTTTTCCCATGAGTAGTCAAATATTTGAATACAACCCTTGAAAACCTTGTGGAAGTAACCAAATTAATCTATCAAATAAGTAAATCAATTCTTAAATTAATCCACTTTTGATGCCTTTAGTTTTGTACATGAAGCCAAATCCATGTAATGCATAAGCATGCTCATATTGAAATTTTATTATTTTGCAAGGCTAAAGTTTATCTTTGGGACTACATTTGAAATGAATAAAAAATGAATTATTACCATTATCCCACTTATTCTAGTTTTAAATTTTAGGTTGATTTGTGCTTGACACTTACTAAACTAGTACATAAAGAATGATTTCTATACATTGGACCTTGTATGGACAAGATACTTAACAATTTTTTGCTAATCTCCATTATAACCATAGGTAAAGAAGCAAAAAATAAATGGATATGCAAGGAAGGTTTGATCATACTATTATTAATTATATTAAAAATATAATATTGCTTCTAATTACAAAACAATTTGAACTATATAATTGGAAGGGGCCTACAACCAGTGTAAGGTATGTGCATCTAAAAGGGACACCTATCTAAATTTGTCCAAGATTCTAAGCGTGAAATCTTGGACAAGTGTAGATAGGTTTTGCAATTGGATAGTGCCTCTTTTAGATGCACATACCTTAGAAAGATTCTACTATTACCTTGCCACTGTAATATATCAATTAAAATAATGTGATAGCATTAAAATTTTGTAGTATACTCAAATTTAGAATGTGTTTCCAAAATATTTTTTATTTTTTATTTAGATTCCAATAAACAATCTACTTTCAACATTTGTTTCTATCTTTGTTCAAAAATCAATTCTAAATTGTTATTAAGGTATTATGAATATTTATTATCAATCCTACTTAAGTATCATCCTTTAGATTTTGGCAACATATTTTGAGACAAATTAGTAGACAAATTTCAGCAAAAGGAGAAGGTTCATTAGCATTTTGTGGTGAATGTAGTCCAAATGTCAATATTATTTGGCAATGGCTTGGTAGTCGGCCATGTGTAGCCTCCACTATAAGAAACCTATATTTTATGTGACGTTTTATAGTTTTTGGTGACAGGTTTTAGGTAATGTCTAATAGAACAAACTTGTGTTTTCATGTCAATAATAGCGTCCAATGTAACATTTAAATATATACTTGAATAAATTTTATTTTTTTAAATTAAAAAATAATTGATAATAATAATAATGATAATTATTATTATTGAGAAATATAATCACATGTCCAAACCCTAAATCCTAAACCCTAAAAAAAATTCAAAATCTACTTACAATAAAGAGCTATTTTACAAAATTTGGATATTGTCACCCCAACATTGAAATCTCTAGAAGCAATTTTGAAACTCTTTTGGAAGATGCTTGTTGAAGAAAAGTGTGCATACGGATGTTTCCTACACATCTATGCTATCAAATCTAAAAAATCCATCACCAAGGTTTTTCAATCAACAATCATGTAAAACCATAAATTTTAAATGAAACAACTCGAATCACCCAAAATGGAGTAAGTTCAGCTTTAATCCCTAAATGACCATTGTCCTTCGGGGGACAAATGAGATTTTGGGCAGATACCTACAAGCTGAATTTTTGTCCTGATTTTTTGAAACTTTTTTTGAAGATAGAAAAATTGATTAGCTTTGTGGGAATATAATTTCTTTTTCAATTGGTGCCCGAGAACAAACGTTATGCCCAAATAAGCTCAAAAAAAGGGAGAGTGGGCAGTAAAAATAAATTTGGAAAAATTTGGATATTTTTTTTAATAATTTTTTACTCATAGATAATATTTTTATCTATCTGGTAAGGTTTGATTCATTTCATTTGGATTTGGTATGAGAAAGTTATGGACAATCTTGTTTTTTGGGCAATTAGAGCATCTTCTTGAAAAAAATAACTTGTAGGGTTCATTTCTGAATGCAATTTTTGCAATTTTTCAAAAACAAAAGTTCTACATGGTTTAGTTTGCTTGCTAGAATAATCTCACCATTGGGATTAATGCATTTTAATCCCAAAGATTAAAAGATATTACCATCTAAAAGATATTAATACTTTAGATTTTTCATCTATCTCATACCTACTTCTACTTAACAAGTTTTTGAAGAATGAAAAATAAGTTTTTCTTAAGTTTTTTTTTCTTTCCTAGACTCTCAACTCAATTCTCCACTATAAAGATTTAAATCTCAAAACTCTGTAGTGCAAAAAATTTAAGTTAAAAATGTTCAAAGTCATAAAATCTAGTCCCGCAATGTGTTGAAAAACTTGTTTTTTTCACTTTAAATGCAGGTATCTTGCAATCTATGCGGTCAAAAATTCTGAAATTTTTTCCACAAATTCTCATACTATTTAGGTGTAAGATTATATGGTTAGATGTGCAAAACAAAAAAATTTCAATTATTTTTACTCTTTGCTATAGATATAGTAGTTTTGAGTGTTTTTTGCAGAAAAAAGGCCTTGGTCCTTTAGGGGTTAATTTTTGGAATTGAAATTTGGTAAGGTTGATTGCAATTGCGTACAAATTGAATTGTTAATTATGCAAGACAATAGTATTCTATATTATGCAAAAAATTATTTGAACTTTGCATAATATTAGATAGTCTGTAAGACGATTGGATCTGATTGTACTGTACTAAGGTAGTATGCTCTTAAAGCAACCATTTAAGGGCTGGTCCGCCTTTTTCATAGGCTTTTGTGGACAAAAATATTTTTAGATCATTTTTCAGAAAAGAAAATAGATGTGGAACCTAACACAAGTGGTTTTGTATTTTTCCAAGCATTTTTGAATTACTTATGAATTTTCAAAGAGTCAGGGCATAGGCACCTATTTGTGACCATAGGTCTTCCAAAATCTGTCCACTTGCAACTTGTAAAGAGATGTGCGAAAATCAAAGACAAATGATTGGCTCTTGCAATAGAAAAATAATTTTTCCTTGATACATTCAATTGCTAAACTGGTCCATTTAAGGATCACCCCATCTCCATTCTCCACCTAAAAATAAGGGCGGTTTGAAGAAGATGGGCGCTTTTAGAGCACACTACCTTATACAGAAGGATAACCCTGAAAATCCACAGCCTCCCTTTGGACATAAGTTACAGATGGGTCCCAACTCCCAATGCACACAAAACGAGCCAACAAAACTCGTGGCATGGACTTAGTTGTACCTTACTCTCCTTTCGGCAATGAATGAATGAATGTTTTTCCTTTTCTTTCATTTGCACACCTCACCAAAAGGAGACCAATGATGTGATATTCTTCAATTCACCCCGACTGTGGACAAATTCCATTTGCTCGTGGGCTGTCTATCGTTGGCTGTGCCGCTTTGCAATTGCCCACCTTGTGCCGGCTGTTACTTTTAGTCTGTAACTTACTGTATTAATTAGGAGGACACGCCATTTCCATGACCCACCACGGAATTCATCCCTTTCGAATTCATGCTCAATTGCTCATGGGCAGGCAGGCTGGATTCCAGCGGTTTGCCGCTGTCTGTGGGGCATTGATAAATCTGGATGAAAAAATGAATGAGCGGTGCAGCAGGCACCCCTCGATCGATGCCTGCAGTTTCCATGAGAGATTGAGAAGCAGGACGTTGAAGTGGTTATTCGAAGTCTGCGCTTATTACAGTTTTACATTTACAGTTAGTATTACAGACAGATCGACGCAGGACGCCGGCAGACTTCGAATAACCCGCGCTTTTCACGTCCTGCGATTGAGTCGAAATTCTGAGTTAAAAACTGAATGGTACTGCAACGCCACATTCCTGGATCCTGTCTGTTGGTGAGAAGGAAGCAGAACTCCAGTCCCTGCTTGTTTGAGATCGAGTTAATGAAGTTGCGTGAATGAGTCCGTTCATTGGAGAACCCACAGCTAGCGCATGTGCCGGCCAATGAATTCTTTTATATTAAAGTTTTACATTTACACTTGGTTGGGGGGAAGACAAGACAGACAGACGCAGGACGAGGCAGATCGACTTCGAATGCCCACTTTAATTTAACGTCCTGCGATTGAGTGAATTCTGTGTAAAAATTGAATGGGACTGCAACGCCACATTCCGGCCTGGCCGGATCCTGTCGATCTGTTGGGGGAGAGGGAAGCAGAACTCCAGTCCCTGCTTGTTTGAGATCGAGTTCAGTTGCGTGAATCAAGAGTCTGTCCGTTCATTGAAGACCCCACACGAAAGCATGTGCCCTGCATGTGCCAATGAAAGCGAGGATTCGAGGATTAGTATTGAATATGGTTGTCCCCCATGTGTGGGATCGATGCCCGCCGCACTGTCTGTATTGAGTTCTATTGAAACTTATTGATCCTTCTTTTCGAGTTGGCCCCCACCGTTGAGGAGTAGTGGCATAGCTACTTAAGCTAGTAGAACGAACTCCCAAATAGACTCTGGACTGTCTGGATTTGTACAAGGCTACAACTCTTCTTTAATCTACTTCTACTTCTGGAGCCCGTTCTGGAGCAGTCATCAAAGTTTGTTGTAGAAACAAGCATGGTAACCAAAGGTCAACCCCATACACACAATTGTTGAAAAAAATGGACATACTTAGGTAGTTAGGTCTACCTTTTTAGTTTATGTTTTGCAACTTAGACTCGTACGTTGAGCTGAGTTGAAAACCAAGCTCAAGGATAACTGGGTGCTAGATCTAGGCATCTAGATTCTAGAAAGCCGGGTACGGTACCAAACTTTGCCAAAATTGTCAAATTCTTGCCGACTTTGAGAGCTGGGTACGATGTATCATGTATGCCTGCAATTTAAGTAGTCCAGTAGTTACATTCATTATGTTGGATTCCTAATCCGAATAAAATACATCGGTTCAAAAAATTCAGTTAACCTTTAAAGGACATGGTGACCCCCATGACCAAAGTAGTCATCAAAATGCTTGGATTATTGAACCAATACAATAGGTGCATTTTTTGTCCAAGTTATTGGACCAATACACCAAGTATGCCATATTTAACTACTTTTGGACTTTTGAAAGTCCAGAATTCATATTAGTCATCAGGAGATCTCTCGATTGAGCATCGGGGGATCTATCTAAATCATTGGGAAATCAAAATTTTCATTGAGGGATCAATGCAAAACATCAAGAGATCTATACAAGCATCGGGGGATCTCCCGATCTATACAAACATCGGGAGATCCTTGATGTTTGTGTAGATCGTGCTTAGTCCAGGATTCAGTGAATAGTCCAAGAGTAGTTAAATACGCCATAGGTGCATTCTTTGTTTTTATAGTGAATAATGAAGTCACCTATTAGACACTTTTTGGCCTCAACATCGTTTAAGGTTTAGAAAAAATCTATTTGTTTCAAGCTTGAATGATCAAAATTGTTGTCTTCTAGTGCATGGAGAAAAAAATATTTATTTATTTATTTGGAAAGATTGAAATGTAGCTGTACAAAATTATTGTTGGTTACCATGGAAATGTGTAGATGAAAAATCAAAATTTTTGGCCCCATTGTTTGCAATAATTTAGTGTGTGAAGTTAAAAGATTTTTTTTGAAACCCTTCTCAATACAATTTTAGCAAACTTTGACTCATAGGTAGTTGCAAGAAACACTTCATGGTTCTTGGCCAAAAATGCGTTTCTGCCTTTTCAGGGCATAAGACTAGCAGTATTATCGATACTACAAGTATTGTGACGATGCGCTGCAGCGGCAATCTCCACCATCGGTTTTGAATTTCAATTGGACTGCAATTTCGACAGGTGGCGGGTACAACAGTAAGCGCATTAAAGCGGGGTGGTGTATGTGGATGAGGTCCCACTACGGAGCATTTACGAGTACTCAGTAATATTGTGGACTATTGTGGGGTATTACCAAAGGTACCGTCGTCTGAAAATAGCAAAAAAAAAAGTCTGTGTCTCTTTTCATTTTTTTAAAATGGGAAAAAACTCAAAAAATTCTCCCCAAAGAGACATTTTTATTGACAACGAAAGCCTTTCATTGCACCAAAAATTTTCTGAGGAAATTTTTTTCCTTCTCTAGGACTTCTGCGCAAAAGATGGTTACAGTGAAACCCTGTGAGCAACTCTAGTGTTTTTTTCACAAAATCTCCTCTTCAATCCTTGTAAGGACCTAAACCTCCCTCATGTCCAATTTTTGGCTTTTAATTTGCATTTTTGGATTGAAAGTAGGACTAAAAAAATCCAAAATGTCCAATGTAGGCACCCAATCAGGGGAAGCTTAAAAATAGTAAACTATTTTTTTTTAAATTACAAAACGTTTGAAACTTTTGTAACGACCTTCACTCCAAATTTCACGCCAACCAGACAAAGTATGCAAAAGTTATGAGTCAAAAAGTATCCGTCCAAGGGCAAGGGGACAAAGAATAGGACAAGTGTTTCTTGCAACTACCCTCCTTTTGAAATGAGATATTTGCACCAAACATCATTTATTTTCCTTATAGTTGCATGTTGTATTGTATTAGTTATATACTTGTCAATTTCAAAAGTGAGAGGTTTAATAGTAGCACAAGTTGCCTAAAGTTGTCATCTCTACCTAAAAAAATCAAGCAACAAAAACAATTGCTTAGGGACTCAATTTCCTTGATTCAATTTCCTAAAGGATTCCAAGGATTCCAATTTCCTTGATTGGGAATGAGCCTCAAATACACTAGATCTTTGAGAAAAAATCACATTAGAAATTCATCCAAAAAAATTGTAGAGTAGATTTTGAAAAGTCATAAATTGATTGGGGTTATGCATGTTAGGCCCTTCAACCTCATATTTTTTTGGTGACCAACTTTTTAGATTTGACATGTGAAAAGAGGATTGAAAGACTTCAAATCACTTTCACAGTTTTAACACCCTCATGATCAAACATTATAATCTTTCAATCCGTAAAAGATATTGTTGTGTTTTCTTTTCTAATGTGATGTCTAACATGTCTAGTTTGATTTTATACGGTTACAATTCAAAAAAAATTGATACAACTTATCAAAATGTTGGCTTTTAATTCAATTTAGAACAAATTTCTAGAAGCTCAGGAATTTCCAAGGTCATTTTGGGGTTAACCCATAAAGCCCCGAGGGTGTTTTCTGTCAAAAACCACTCAAAACTACCACTTCTATTGTATTCACTTAAGGAAATCATTTTTTTGTTGATTTTTTAATTCAACCGTAGGATCTTGTACTTAACTTGTATGAGATCATGTAGTAAAAATTTCATCAAATTTTACCGTACGGATTGGAAGATATTAGCATTCAAATTTGAACAAAAAAAATTTTCTCAAGAAGATGCTTAAATTGCCCAAAAAACTAAGATTCTACATAACTTTCTCATCCCTAGTCCAAATAGAATGAATCAAAACTTTACGTACAGATAAAAACATAATATTTTAGGGAAAAAATTCAAAAAAATTATTTTGACATTTTGTAATTTTTTTTGGGTTGCCCGCCAATCTCTATTTCTTGCTTATTGTGCCATAACTTTTTCATCCGGCATCCGATTGAAACAAAAAATTATATATCCACAAAGCTCTTGCAAAGCTACACAACCTCAAAAAATCTCAAAAAAATTCACTTCAAATTGAGACAATAGGAACCTACCCGGACCCAAATTGTCCCTCAAGGGGACACACGGTCCTTTAGGGGTTAAGGTGGGTTTTGAAAAAATTCAAATTGAGCTTGCAAATTGGAACTTGACAATGGCATTCTCAACGCATTCTCCATTTTCAGCATGAACCCTAATTCCAATCGTTGATAGAAAATAGTCTCTCCCTTTCCCCGTTTTGATAGATACTTTTAGTCTGCTAAAGTATCCAAACGCTGCTCATCCACCACAATCATCCACGAAAACAAAAAAATTAGCGCTACCTTAACCCCTAAAGTCCTGTTGTCCTCTCGGGGGACAAAATGGATTTTGGGCAGGTTCCTATGGTCTCAATATTTTATTTTATTTATTTATTTTGTGAATGTAGAGAATCACATTAGCTTTCCAAAAATGTAAATTTTATTTCAATTGGTGCCCAGGAGCAAAAGTTATGGCACTAAAACCCCAAATTTTTGTTTGGCGGGTAGAAAAAAATCCTCAAAAAAACTTTAAATTAGAATTTTTAAAAATTTGTTTCATATAGATTTCATTTTTATTTACATTGGACGCTTTGGTTCATTCCATTTGGATTTGTTATGTAAAAGTTATGGTCAATCTTATTTTTCGGGCAATTAGAGCATCTTTTTGAAAAAATAACTTGTAGGATTCGTTTTTGAACTCAATTTTAACAATTAAAAAAAAAAATTCACAAGGTCAATATTTCTTGCTAGAACAATCTCACTATTGAGATTAGTTTCAATTCTATCTTAGAGCTATTAATGATTTAATTTTTCCTTCAATCTTGAACCTACTTCTACTTAACAATTTTTTAACGAGTGAAAGCTAAGTGTTTCTTTTTAAATTGTATTTTTTCTAGATTCTCAACTCAATTCTTCATCATATAAAATTAGAAATTCAAAATCATTAGAGCAAAAATTTTAAGTTAAAAAGGTTCAAAGCCCAAAAATGTAGTTGAGCAAGGTGGAAAAAAAAAATAGATTCCTTCACTTTAAATGCAAATATCTTGCAATCTACACGGTCAAAATTTCTGAAATTTCTTCCACACATTCTTACACTATTCTCGTACAAGATCCTACGGTCAAATATGCAAAAAAAACAAACATTTAATTTTATTTTTTGCTCTTTGCTCTAAAAATGGCAGTTTTGAGTGATTTTTGATGGAAAAATGGCCTTGGGACTTTAGGGGTTAACTAATTCAACTTCCCCTTCAACACCTCAACAAACAAACAAAACGTGGACATATGAGTGGCACATTCTCCTAGGACAACCCAAAATCCTGCCAAAAAGAATTTTCCAAAGTCTCACTATAAAAGCAGACTTCATTGAGAATTCAAGGTTTGAGTGGCAGCCATTCAAACAGACAACGTTACAAAAATGGTGGCATTTGAATAACATCGTACGCATTTCCTCCCTCTGGACCTAAATCAGAAAGTCAACTCGTGAAAATCCTAATTCCTAAATTTCATCACAAGTAGCTGTAAGTCCACAGAATTCCATCCTTCTTAGACCATGATTTCTCCGAGCAATTGGAATTGATTGCAGGTAAAACAACAAACTCATTTGATTTAGAACACTTGAAGCAATACAAACCCAGTTTCAACAGAGGAATTCATTCATGGTCAGAGTTTTGTACATAATCAAATATGGCAATTCAATAACTTTACATGAGTCGCTTCCTTCGAAATATGAAACCCAGAATCAAATCATGTAAACCCTAATTTCTAAAGAGAATCTCAATTGCGCAGAATTCCATCTTTTTAGCACTGTGATCTCTCACAGCAATTGAAATTCACCTGATTGCGTTGCTAATTACCAGCTTGCCTAGTGAAATAGGTCCTCCTCCGAAGATGATACCAACTTAAACCACCATCGCTACATCACAATCTCCGCAAATCTCCGCAAAACTCAGCTTTGCCAATTTTGCGAGAAAATCTGTACATCGAGAAACGACATTCCCGACATTCGTTCCTTGGCGTTCCCAGAGTTCGTTCCTCGATGCCGAAGTTCAGGGGAGTGTAAGCGACTTTCTGAGTTATTTTTGATAAAAAAAAAAGGTCAATTCCTCATGGATTTTGAGTTATTCATGCTTTGATAAATGGTTTTTCATTAGAAAGAATCTTCATTTTTTTCTCTTGGGATTTCAGATAGGCTTGTGTGATTTCAATGTTTGACATGATTTTTTGAAACTTTTATTGAAGATAGGAGATCAGATTAGCTTTGGGGGAACATTAATTTTTTTTCAATCGGTGCTGAAGAGCAAAAGTTATGCCACCAAAAGTTAAGTCCAAAAAGTGGTTCAAGGGGCAGCCCCCAATAAATCATTAAAAAATTGAATTTTTTGAATTTTTTATATTTTTTTTAAAGATTATTTTTTTTCTTCTAAATTTGAAGCTTTGATTCATTCTATCTGGACAAGTGATGAGAAAATTATAGACAATCTTGTTTTTGGGGCAATGTATGCATTCTCTTGAAAACAACACTTATAGAGTTCATTTTTTAACGCCATTTTTATGAAACTTTAAGAAAAATTGTTAGACATAGTTAAGTTTTCTTGCTAGAACAATTTCATTGTTGGAATTATTGTGTTTCAATTCCATCTTAGGGGTCATTGCAAGAAACACTTGCCCTATTCTTCGTCACAATTGGAGTGATTTTTTCTCTTCCACTATAACTTTTGAATCCCAAATCTAAGAACATGAAATTTTTATTAGAAATGTCTAACTTGGTGTTAATTGTATCCCTTATTTTTTTTAATTTTAAAAATATTCAAAATTTTAAAAGTGAATTTTGATTATTCATCACAATTTGAGGTTTAGATGTTTTCACTACATTTGGAGTACCAAAATTTAATGATCTAGAATTGAAATTTCTTTTATCTATTTCCACACTAAGTGGGCATATGCCTATCAAGGGACATCTAAAATATATAATTTTATATCCTACATGTCCAAGTAAATAGGGGTCCCTTCACTCCCTTGCACGAGCACTTCTAAACATTGAAAATGGTTTCAAGATCATTCATTTTGTAAAATCTCATCATCATATAGTCCAAATGGTCAATTTTCTAGTTTCTTTATAAATTGTTTTTCCTATTTTTACAAATTAGTGTCTAGTTTCTTCAAAAATGTAGTAACTTTATTTTGAGAATAACTTTTTACCTACATTTTTCTTAGGTCTCAAATTTTGGTGACATGTTATCTTTAGTATTATACTAATTATCTATATTTTAATTTTTTTTCACTTTTTTTTTAAAAGGTCACAATATATCGAGTCTTGTGACCAACGCTACAAAAATGGGGTAGGTTCTTGCAACAAGTTTCAAAGCTATTAAAGGTTTAGTTTTTCCATCAATCTTGCATGTACTTACACTTTAAAAAAATTTAATGAAGGAAAATTAAGCATTTTTTTGTTGAATTTTTTTTTGTAGATTTTCAACTCAATTCTTCACCATAAAAATTTAGAAAATCAAAATTACCAATGAAAAAATTTTAAGTTAAGAAGATTTAAAGTCAAAGTACCTTGTCAAGCAAGGTATAAAAAAAACTTGTTTTCTCACTTTAAATGCAAATCTCCTGCAATTTATGCTGTTAAAGAATCTGAAATTTCTTTCACACATTTTTATACTAGTCTAGTGCAAGATCCTGCAGTTAGATATGCAAAAAAAAACAATTTTCAAAGTTCTTTGCTCTTTGCAATAGAAATGGCAGATTTGAGTGTTTTTTGATGGAGAAAAGACCTTGGGACTTCAGGGGTTAAGATTCAAGTTATATATATTACAAACATTTTATGGACAACTAAAGACTAGAATCTAACATGATTTGCTCTTTAGTAATTTGAGAGTTTTTTCAATGAACCTTGATATTATCAAAAAAATTGACGAGAAATCATCCAATACATCACATTTTAATTACCTACTAATGTACTAAGTTGTAGGTCCTTCAAAACTGTGTTTATTTGAACCTCTAATAAAATCTAATTTCTGAAAATGAAAGTTACAAGTGTAAATGACTATTTTGGGGTATAAATAGCTGCTAGAGTTGAAGGGTGGTCTCTATCTTAAAAAATCAATTCATTTGGAATTATAGATCATTAAATTATAACATTTGAAGTAACTAAAAGGATGGGCACACTAATGTTTTGAGGAACTTATGGTTATTCATTTGTAACTTCAAAATTTTACTCCACGGACATACGAGGAAAAATATCATTAGAAATTAAGTTTTATATAGGATGTAATGCAAAATAATCAGTTCAACATTCAAACCAGTGGGGAGATTCCTATTAGCTGCAAATCAATAAGATCTGAAAATCTAATTACAATTTGGAAGTTTGAAGGTAAAACTCTAAGTATTTGAATCTTCAAGATTACATGATGGTGGTGCTTGTTTTTGAATCTTCTCACTAGGCTAGGGTCTAACTTTGTACTAAAATTGACCCATCCAACTTTCAATAGGGTCTCCACAAAAAATCAGGAGACCCTTGTTAGTTGGGAATCAATAGAAAATTGTAGAACTTTGCATTTTTACAATGTTTTCTTCAATTTTGAATGCACTTGAGTTAGCAATGACTTGAATTTGATATCATTGGAAAGATTATGAAATTTCCTACATGTCAACATGAATTGATGAAATTTAGTTCACGGGGAGTTCACTTAGAGTGTCCATTAGAAACCACGTGCGAACCAAACTTTGGACCCCCTATATACTTTTTGAATTTTAAATAAAACAAAATAATAAAAATATGAATAGATTTTCCTACTTTGAAAGTTTATATTTTGAATTATTGATATTTTCATTTGTTAATAATAATTAGTTATAAATTTTTGAAGTAAAAAGATACACTGTAGAACTGAAAAATAACTTTCACACCCCTATATTATATAAGAAAAAATTGCCTAAAAAATAAACAAAAAATTCTGAAAAATAACTCTCTATTGAAAGCTCATTTTGAGTTGAATATTGATTCAATGGTCATCTAGATGTGTTCTCTATAATTATTTGAGTTGAAAAACATGCCATTTTAACCCATTTTGAACCTCTTCTAGAAACCATTTCATATTTTATTTGAGTTGGAAAATTTGGCAATAGAAACCTATAGTCATTATTAAACAATGCTCAAAATTTTAGGTTGAAATTATAGTTTATTAGAAATCACTTGTTCGCACATGGTTTGTTGTAGTAGAACTAAGTGCCACCCTTGAGATTTAGTTATATTTTTGTTTTTAAGAGTTTAGAGGGGCCTTTTCAAATTTTTTGAAAGATGGAGCAAAAATGTACCTATTTTGAGATAATTTCATTTTTTTTCTTCATTCCATGTTATGCCACCTAGAGTTTTTAGATCTAGATATACAACCTCATAAAGCTTTTGCTAAAATAATCTCGTACTCTTCAAAATCAATAATTACATAACTATTATTAAAAACTATATGTAGTGGGGTGAATGCATGGTTGAGTGGCTCATTTTTGGCAAAGTCCAAGTCCAAAAAGTCATTTTTGTGAGTAAATTCTACAAATAACAAATTTAGAAAAAAATCTAAAAGCACTTAGCTTTTTGAGCGCCCCTAGACCTTAAAAATTTGTTATACTTTAGAAAAATAATTTTTGAAAAAAAAGTAATGGCTAAGGAAGAAAGACTTCATAAAATTTGGTGTTTGAAAAGTCATTAAAAAGTCCTTTGCAAGTGTTCAATACATATCTACACCATGAGATTATAATTCTTTTTAAATTTACTCAAATAGCTACTACAATCATAGTTCTTTCTATGATAGTAAGTACCAAAACCACCTTTAAAAAGTCCTTGAAAAAATTGTTGACAACAGATTCGTCACATTCATGAATTTTTTAAAGTACCCTACACTTTTATAAAATGCTCTATAAAATATTCAACAACTTGGATGTATTTAGAATGAAGTTCAAGCCTCTAAAATAACTTTTATTTTAGTTTTTAATGTTTTCAATGTACCTTTTTACCTTTTAGGCATTTGAAAATTGATTTTGTGCAGGAATTGAGAGTTTGTCACGATTTTGAGCCACTCAACCATACATTTACCCAGTGCAAAATTTTCACTTTAAGAGTAAATGAAGTCAATTGACTCTGTTCATTAAGGCAAAATATATCTTCTCTTCAAACTTCAAATCCTAAAATCTTCCAATTGACATGGTCAAAGTTTTTGGTTTGCCCCCATCTATAGTTCCATTCCAATCTTGAATAGTTGGATTTTATTTTCTTAAATCCATTTTTTTTTTAATGTGGGCCTTCCTTCTTTGGGCAATGTTCAAAACTTACAAAGCTCATACAATTTCAAAGGCTTAAAAATCAAAATCATGTGCTCATTTGCCTTCAACTTTTAGGGCTATGTTAATAAGCTTGTTGAAAGTATGAAAAGTGTTTTTTTAGCCCAATTGGACTTATCTATCACGGTTTCCTTAAATTAACTCCATCTAAAAGAAACATCTTTTTAAGACATTATTTTTTTACTGTGATTTGAAATAAGATTCTATGTATTAACTCTACAACTATATATGAATGAAAATTTATGTATTTATGTTTTAAAGATTAACTCACATTTCCTTCATAAGTCTTAAAAACTTCAAATTTATTCATGGAATTATGAAATTGAAGTAAAAAATATATTTTTTATTTTATTTTTTATCATTTACAAAATATGTTTGAAAAATCTCAAATTTCTCTACATGTATATACATATATTTACACACTAGAGAACATCATACTTCAAATTAATTTTTGATATCATTAGAAAATTTAAAAATCAACTTTCTTTGGTAATAGGCCTTGAGTTTAAATTGTAATAAAATATTCAATTTTAGAAAATTCTTGAATCTTCAAATAGAAGTAAAAACTAGACTTGATGACCTTCATTTCTTTAGTTAGACTCAAATTCTATAAAGATCATTTTTACAACTACAACTTAGGTAAAGAAAAATAAAATTTGCCAGAATATACTACATAGTGATCTATGGATTTGCCATTTTCTTATGTAGAAAATTTATTATATTCAATTTAAAAAAATATCCAATTGTATAATAAAAATTATTCAAACCATTTAATTTTGCAATCGTTTGCTTGCTCATCAATCAATATGAAATGGTAGTGAAAAATAAATTACATTAATATATAACATCATGACTTACCTTCAAAGTCATTAGGGTGTGAGCAAAAACTTAAGGCTTGTCTAGTGAAAATGAAAATGAGTGTACAAAACTAAAACAAATAACTTTGTTTCTATTTGCAAAGTGTAAACAAGCCTTGAGTCTTTCTTAGCTAGCAAAGTATCACCAAACAATAAACCTATTTAAAAAAAATATTAAATATGGACTAGAATTTTGTTTCCCTTCACTTGACCATTTATCATTCAAATTGAGTGCTTTACATCCATTTTGAATGATATTTCATCCAATTTGCTACCCTTAATTTAATTTCAACTACAAAATAACATCATTGATTGCCACTCTATTTAAAAATTAGTAGGAAAACCTTGCTAGCTCTGCCTCCTCCCCATAATCACATGCCCACTCAGACAACAATGGCAAATTGATTGATGGTAGATCTCCACTTGCGACAAGTCGATTTGGGATTCAATGGCAACAGATGAATGTGCAATAGTCACATCTAGATGGAGTTTACACCAACATAAATTTTATGGTCTCCAATCATATCACTCATGTGGCAATGGTTTGTAAGGTAAAAACACCATCTTATACTATTCTTTTAACGATATGTTTCTATTTATATTTCATAGTATACTACAATAAAATAAAATAAGATTTGACATATTCCGAGCTCCTCACTTGGATGAATTTGACGACATACAGTAAAAAAAACATAGCCCCAAGTTTCCTATACTCTTGTCGCAAAGGCCGGGGTGGATTGGCCCCCTCGCTCGTCTTGCCAAAGTCCATCCAAGGGTGCATATAAAAAAAAGCCCCCTATTTTGTGCCGTGAAAAATCTATTTTGTACAGCCCCCCTAGCTAATTTGGGGTCTCTAATTGCAAATATGAATTCAGAATTTATAAAAAAAATCATGCATGGAAAATAAAAAATTTCAGGGTTTTCCCACGGGGACGAGCGAGGGGGTCAGTTCACCCCGGCCGTCGCAAAGGTCTAAAGGACGTCGATTTTTTGCAATAGGTCACCCCTGCCCCACCCCCACCCCACAAAAAAATAAAAAATAAAAAATTTACTCTGGTTCGTTGGTGGGGAACTGGGGAGTGGGGGACTCGCATTCCGACACTTTCCGTTGGACGCCCCACCGGCTCGCTCATGCTGTCGCTTCCGTCACGTCCGCCATTCCTGCCGCACATCATGCACATTGGCAATGAGTGACATTATGGAGTTGGGGGCAAAAGTAAATTAAAAAAAGGTAGAGGAAAGGGATTAAAAGTGATTAAAAAAGGAGTCCGGGGGTACTGAAAATAGTGTGGCGGTGCGTATGCTTATCATGACATTATTATTTTGCTGACGGAGGGGCCCGGCTGCTGCTGCCAAGATTCCGAGTTCATCATTCTGATTCTGTAGGAAGTTAGCCAGACAGCTTTTATTTGTTTTTTCATTGGTAGAGGGACGTGCATGCATGTAAGGGGAAAAAATGAAAAAAAATGGATAGAATCAATTTGGATAAAATCATTCATTTTCCACCTTTTCTACCTTTTCTGTAACATTGTTAATGAATGAAGTAGGGGTCCTTTTGCATCCTTGAAAAGGAATCCTTCCAATGAACAAAATTGTCTTATTATATGGCTCCTTTGCCAACTCCAATCCTTAAATTAATTGATAAGTTCCTCCTATGTATCTAACAAAGCATGATACCTTCTTAATGTAGGGAAGACCATTTCTTGGTTATACAATGTTATGTTTTTCTGGATATTGTCCCTTAACCCTTGCAGGTAGTCATTTGCAGATACTAAGTGTTTGATGGATGACAAAGAATCCTTCTATATAAGTACATATGTTCATCTTTGGAATTTTGTAAGAAAAGGTGGGAGGTCTTGTACAATAGTTTGACTTCTAATGAATGCTTTTGGTATTTTTTAAGCAAATGATTCACACGGTATCCAAAATGATGATTTCCATGGTGACTAGCCCATCCGTATAGAGGTAAACAACATTCACTTAGAGAGAGTCCAAAAAGGAATAAAAAATCTCTTTGAAGTAGGATATAAGTCATGGTGCTTGTTTAAAGTTTGTGTGTTTAGGATATGCAAAAGTAAATAGTATTTTGGCTTTACAACCTAAATGTATTGTTTGGCAAGCCATATTCACTCTTGAAGTAGGTCCAAAAGGTCAAACCATTCCAAAAAATTACAAATACCACTTTTGTATAATAATTCTATCATAACAAAGCCTAAGGGGCTTAGCCTCTCGTAGCCAATGCCAAAATGAGTTTAGATTCTTGCCAAAATTTGCTAGAAATTTTTTGGTTGCTATTAAGTGTTCTTCTAATTTATTACAATACCAGCCATCAATCCAATTGCAACAATAGTTTATTTCAAATCTAGTTAAGTCATCAAGCAAATTGTTTCATGAAATAACCCCCAATATGCCCGGCAGTCCAAACTTATGAGAGCATTTCAAACTCCCAATTAATCAATAAGCATATTGTTGAATCACAGTGGTAAATTGAAGGCCCAAAGTTACTTTGGCAAAGCATGCAAACTCCTACATTGTTGTGATTTACCCTCAGTTATCTTTGCTCCTCCTTCCTAAAAGATAGAATTCTTATAATAATAAAAAATTTATTAAATTTGCTTCTACTCATGAAGTGTAAACAACCCTTCAAGTTTTTTCTTACTAATTTATGAATTTAGTTTAGAGTGGCAGTTGATGATATTATTTTGTAGTTCACTAAAAGGATACGCACTTTTGATAATCAATGGAATTCACTGCCAACACTTGGTGGAATTGGGCAAATTGGTGAACTAAGTAGTTATTTCAATGTTTTTTCTGGCATGTTTTCTATTAGTGGTTGAAATTAGATGAAAAGTCATTAAGTATTTGATAAACATTCAAAGTGAATGAAAAAAATTGGCAATAAAAAAACAAAAAGCCCATTCCAAGTTTAGTGTGTCTAAAAATAGATTGGATGATTTGGCAATAATTCACCATCTAAAAGAAAGGTTTAACCTTGGAATAAGATATCTTTCCCCTTTTGCAATACTAAACCGGCATTTGCTACTAACTAGAATAAAGTTCTTCACAATCCCTCTCATTGACCCAAATATAGCACTTACTCATAAATCCAAATACAAAAAAGCGTTAGCACAAACAACACTAGTTTTCAAAGAAGCCAATGATCGAGGCTGAAGAGTTATTTGAAGCACCCTATAAAATTGAGTTGATGCATCTTGTACTTCAAGGATGTTTAAATTAAAGGTAGTCTAGTGTCAATAGTAGGTGCTCTTATAACCTCAACTTTGAAAATTTATAGTATATTTACACAAACTCAAAAAACTCTCAAACCAATAGCATTCACTTTCGCATAATATTGTTAACCAACACTAGGGGGCCCTTTTACTTTCCAAAATGCGGGAGGCCCCCAACATTGAAACTTGCTTAATTACTGTCAAGTCACACCCTCCTCAAAGTATGTAGCTACTTTGAGTCTCCACACATTGTAGCTACATTATTTAAACCCAATGCCTAGCCACCATTTAACACAAACCCATCCAAAGTACTAACACAACGTGGCCAAAAATTTCAGCCAGCCAGCCAATAGTTTTGTTTAGATTATAACTCAATCCCTGCTAGGCATCTTGGGAGAAATTATCCATCCTCCAAGGAAAAAGGGATGTGATTAGTTAACAATATTATGTGCTTTCATTTACTAACATCGTGATATGAAATTGTGTTCAGAATGGCTCATTTGAAAGAAAAGTGTCTTTTAGGTGCGGATACCTTCGTTGGCGGGCCAGCTATCAGCAAGCCTCGTGGTTACACTTTCTCTCCCCCTCTCTTTCTCTCTCTTTCTCACTCACTCACTCTCTCACTTTCTCAGGCCCACTCTCGGGTACCACTGTCGGGATTTTCTGAAGCTTCCTGACTCTGGGACCCAAGCTATGGTCGTGTTTGTTAGTTCTGTGTAGGTGGGGATGGTTGTGGGGATCGCGCAAGCGCAAGATCAGCTCCGGGCGTGCATGGCACCGTACTGAAGCCAAGCTTGACGTGAGGGCGAGGATCATCTCCTCTTTCTGTCCTTCTTCCGATTGCCAGATTGGTGACTTAGAAGTGAGGGTGTGACGTGAATGATGCTTTGGTGCGTCCTTCGCTGAGGTAGCCGGTTAGCGGTAGGTTTTGGGCTGTGTGACTTTTGTCACTTTCGGTAGGGTTGGGGGTGGGTACTTGGGTAGGGTTGCCACACTCCTACGTGTTGTGTTTGGGATGGTGAGTTTCTTTTTATATCTGAGTGTGAGGACGTTTTAGTGGAGCATTCGATCGTTGGGGTTTGTTGTTTCGGGTTTACGTGTGATTTTGTTGTGATTTTTGTGGAGAGTGTCAATGGGATTGGTCTGAGTGATAGTTAGGGTTGTGCACCCCCATGAATCTGTCCGACTTCTTCTTGCCGTCGTCGCTTGAGCCTCGACTGGATTGTTACGAGCAACAGAAGCAGCAAGGGATCTCGGTCGTGAGAATGCCTCCTCGTTCCGCTGCGAAGGATGTGATATCCGCCTCGGAGGACGCGACGGAGGCGACGATGGATCACTTGCGCACGCACAACGTCAACACTCACATGGAGCGCGTACATTCTCGGGAGAAAGATCGGCCTCGTGAAGTTCTGCCCCGTCCCTCAGACATAACCTTCTACGTGGGCCGCACACGTTCCCCCTTCACAGTCTCCGCGCACACGCTGAAGCACTCCACTTACTTCGCTTCCCTCTTGGAGAAGCAGCGCATTCCCGACCCGGTGGTGCTGGACTGTGACGAGGCCACATTCCACAACTTGGTGCTCATTCTACGTTACGGGAGCTTCGAGGCTTTACCGAAGATGTCGGACAGTGAGCTTTTCCGTCTGAAGATGGAGCTCGAATGCTACGGCATCGATGTTCCGTCTTCTCCTTCTTCTTCCTCCTCTTCCCAAAGACCAACTCCCAAGCCCAGACCGAATGGTGACTTCCCCGATCTTCCCGAGGAGCTGAAGGACCCGTCCAAACTCTTTCTTGTGGCTCGAATGGACGACATTGAGAAAGGCATTCGGTGTGAGTGCACGGGGAAAGATTCACATACCTACTGGGCGCTGAGTTTCCACCACCGGCACACGTTTTGTACTGCTTGTGGACGCTGTCCTTCCTCGTTTTCTCCTCGCCATCTGGCGGAGATGTACATGGCTGCGGCCATGTACTACTCCAACGAGAATTTCGCCAACAAGCAGAGATGGTCTGTGGGGTGCGACTCCACCTGCTCCTTGAAGCTTTTGAATGCTAAGCCTGGTTGTGTGTGTCCCTGTGTGGGGAGCGACGAGAGCGAGAGCTGCAAGTCCCCTGCGTGGGCTGTCAGCACGTACTACTCACATGCCTTCTGTACTCGTTGTGGACAAGCTGCGGATGAGCGGACGCTGATCTTCATTCTGCTCACGCATCGGTACGGCGGAGTTGCCAAGCATTCGAAGCATCGGCGGGATCATGCAGCTGTGATTTCGGAAGGAGCTTTGGCGGCACAGGAGTCCAGGAATTTTTCCAACAGCTCCGGAGGTTCGGAGATTGTGCGGCATCACAGAGGAAACAGGTCCATGTAAGGGGGCAAGGAAGGGTTCCCCAGTTTTGTTCATTTGCATTTTCACAGATTTAGAGTCAGCTATGGCGAGATCTATGCAGGGAGATCTGCGCGAGGCTGGTGTGGATCTCACCTTTCGGTGTGTGCAAAGCTCTTATGGCAAGAGGATTGGAATTTTGCACTGCCTGCTTTAGCTGTCTACTAGTGCTGTGAAGGTCTTTTCAATTTTGTACTCTTAGACCACGACGCGGAGTAAAGGGCTCAAGCGTTGGTGGCTGTACCATAGATTAGTTCCAATAGAGCCTTAAAATCGAGGCTGCTATGCTCTTCAATTTTCGCCACTAAAACCAAGACTTCCGATGGCTTTCTTCCATTTTGTGAAATCTCTCATTTGTCTATGTTTGCCTTCTAGTTGCCTTCATGTCATGCCGCAAGCTGTGTGTATTGATTTGAGACAGATCGTTTGGAATTCTGGTGCTCCTTGTGAAAGTTTTAGAATTTCTCGGAGCCACTGAGTCCATCATATGTATGCAGTGAACCTTGATTAACGTCAGGTTGTAGGACTCAGGAGTGAATGCAAATGAAAGTGTTAAGACGCAGGTATGGGAGGCAACCCATTCCTGATCAAACCCCCATTCTGCCATTCTGTCCATGTAGACCGCTCTCTCATCAGGAAGAGATGAGCAGCTATAAATTATGGCACACTTCCTGGTGTAGTTGTGGTGCATTATGGTTGGCTACAAGACTTTCAATATTGCAACTAACCTTCATTAGATTTTGCAACCAGCCCTTGGTTGGAAATAGAAAGACCTATATGACTAGTATGGATTGAATATAATCTTTAGCTAAAAATTCATGATAATTGTTTTTTAACCCAAAAAAATCTGAAAAATTATGGAATCCTTCTAAATTCTATTTCTATACATGGAAAAATTTCCCTTCTCAAGAAACATGTGCTCCAGATTCACATAATTGCTTAAGTGGTTGGAAATGGGTTGGCTTCCTTAGTAAGCAGTCTCCAAACATGTGCCTCCAAGTTACTACACTATTTTACAACAATTGTGAAATGATTTATACAATCAAATTAAAGTAACAATCAATAGTGCCCTACTTGATTTGGATTTCCTAATTTGAAAGTGTTGACATTGTTGCTTGTGGGAGATGTACTCTACTCTACATTCAAAATACATATATTATATATGTATGTGACAATTTGCTCGTTTTGAGTACAAAATGTACAAGTGGTATGGTATTGAGAGACCCACGTCCACTATCCATAGCCCTCAATATGCATGAACGTGCACATTTATTATAAGAATCCCTTACGCCCACAAGCACGTATTTATTAATTTGAATTTTTAATACATTGAATAGAAGTAAATACATACATTTGTCAATTCATAAGTTAAATATATGTACTTTGTATTTCATAGCTTAGAGGGTTATTCAAAAGTTCTCATGAAATGAATCACATTTTGAATTTCTTTGTCTTTCTATTCAACCATATTGTTTTAATTTGAAGCCACATATTGAATTGATCACTTGTAGTATGATATGCAAGGTTGCCATTAGTGTAGTGCACGACATTCCATTTTGGTGGATAGAATATTCAAGCTGAGTGACAGGATCACTTAAATCTTTTAGGTTGCAGCTATATTATAATCTAACTTGAGGTTTTTGATGTGATGCATGTTTAACCCTTTAGAGTGTAAACAAACACTTTGGGAGGTGCGATGTCCCCAGACGTCCCGTGACAAGTGGACTTTATCGTCTGCCGAGCTTGTCCACATGCTCATTCGCCCGTCACTAGGTCGTCTGCACGTTGCTAGGTCATTCGCTTGCCCATCCACCCACTCGTTCTCTAGGCCGTACGTTGCGTCTGGACGTCCGATTTTTAGACATGATTTTTGTTCAGACATAGCGATTCGTCAACCTTGGTTGTCATGACAAAGAAACTAATGAGCAACAGAACAAAAGTGTGACCACAAAAAATGAACTAGTTCTAGTTAATTGTTCTAGGGAATGAAGAAGGCATAAGTCATTCTTGAACAATAGGGTGGAGGGCCCTTTCCCTGAGTCCTTGCCTACATACTTCACTCCAAATTGCTCAAGCTCTATAATGATATTCTCGAATAAAGATTCTCATTGAATCAATCACTCATTGCTTTAGCACAAATATGCTTTTTGTAGTTGTATTATAGAAAGGAGTCCCTACTCTTTGTATTCATGAATGTTATGGATACAAAGACACCTAATTGCATGGGTCTCATCTCAAAATATCAGATAATAGAAAGAAGCCACATTGTAGATGTCTGACTATATAATACTTCTGTACACTTTAGAATTTCAAAGCCAAATAATGATGCTTTTCAAATATTTGCCTCAAACTTTATTACAAAGCTTCATGTCCAAGGTTTTCATACTCTAATTTTAACACTAAACCTCTTGTAAGTGACTATTCTTTTTATAATTCTTTGCACACAAGTGTGTTCAAACTATCATGAACAAGACAAATAATGGACCATTCTATAGGATAGCAGAGCATGTGCATAATGTGTCATTTTTGAATTGTCAATTGCTTGCACCATTGGATTGATTTGATTCTAAAAATTTTCCTCCTACCTATTTCTCATTGAATTAGAGCCCCTCAAAAAATCTCAATTTTCATGTTTAGTACATGCTTTGTACAAACATTATGATCTTCAAGATGCACTAACCAATGATCAAGCAACTTTTAAAATAGATGCATATCCAAGATATGTGTAGTTCTATACAATTCTATATTGTTAGATAGCTAAAATATTTCAAACACAAGATTACAGGCCCTACAATAGTTTCCTTGCTTTAGAAAAGAGTAATGGTTAAATATTGGAATACAAATTATTCTCTAATGTTCAAAAATTCTTGTAACTTGTAGTCTGTGACTCTCAAAAATATTTTGTGCACTTACAACAATTGCCATAACTAATTGAAAAATTATTGATTTTCAACAAAATTTGGAAATATTGTGGTACAAGTAACACACTTTCATAAATAAAAAATTCAAAAATTCTAGAGATTTTTGGAGTAAATTATAAAAAGTATAATACTTAGAGCCATATTTTAGGCCTTATATTTCAATAAAATTTTAAAACTCTTGATATTCTTATCATAAAATTCTAAAAAGAATTCTCATTCTACTTACTAAAGAATCTTGAGAAAGTTTTACTTGTATTAAAAAATAATTTCACCAATAAATTTGACTAAAGTTTTTTAAAATTTGAATTTTTTTGAAATGGTACTTTATATAAGTGTATTACTTGTACCTCAACATGTCCAACATTTGTTGAAAAATCTAATTTCTCAATTTGTTATGGCAATTTTGAAGTGTATGAAACCTTATGAGAGTCACTGTCACTATACTTGTTATGTCTTCTCTAATATTTTGCATCAAACCACATATTTGAGTTTATAGAACCTATAAAAAAATGAGACTTTTTTTGTAAAGTGGATACCCTCCAAACCAACACTTTTGCTATTGTGCCTAATTACAATGACAATGAGCAATGAGCAATGAAGCGAAAAGAGGCAAACATGGTGTTGTTGTTTTAATTTCTTCCCCTCTCTCCCTCCTCCCTTCCTTTTGGAAAAATTTAGGGCCATTGATCTGAGTCCCCCCTTCTCAAATGTTGTTGATCTCCAAAATTAAAAAAATTAACCAACATTGTTGATCGTCATCATGAGAAATGATCTTGGCTGTCATTGCTCTAAGATACGAGATACAATCTAGATATGGATATAGGATACAAATATGAATACAATTTTAGAACATAAATATAAATACATGTATAAAATTCAAATTATATATATATATATATATATATATATGCGATTATAAAATTTATATGAAATACATACATATTTGCATAAATTAATAAAGATATATCCCATATCAATTGCATTCCACATAAGTTCCACATAAATACGAATATGGAATTGGCGTAAGTATAATTCTTGAATTCAATTCACAAGGGGTCAACTATAGTGTGCTCTAAAAGTTTTACAACTGGTACTAAAATTACATGTGTAGAGCGCTTTTTTTCCTGGCAAAATAGTACACTCTGATAAATTTAAAATAATAAATGCACATCCCTCCAAAAATGCTCCAACAAATGAAGATAGAGAGGCAATTACTGTTTAAAAAAAAAAGCTTTGAATTGTGTACCTCTTTTGGTGTTTTTGTAAAAGCGTAATAACCAATGGGAGAATGACACGTGTATGTCTTTTTTTTATATGTTTTTCTTGAAAATTGATAAATTGTCACAATAACAATGAGCTCAAAAGAGGCTATAATTAGATTGGTTCTATTTTCATATTTTCTTGTTGGCAAGTGAAGGATGTTCCAACACTCTAAAGAATGTGACATTTGGATAATGTATGCAAAAGTTGTGAAGGATCAAAGTCTTTATGGGTAGATGCTACAAAATTATTTCTTCAACGTACGTACTTATTAATTTTGGAGAAGTGCATAGAGTGATGGTGGAGGTTTTAGACATAGTGCAATTTTGGATGTATCCACCTTATACATCTGAGTATACATTGAGATTATGAATTTCTTTGTAGTTGTGTAGTTGTATACATGATATTATTTTGACCTTGCCTTATTGCGGTATTGCTAAGCACATGGTCATTGCCTTATTTTATCCTTTGTGAAGGGACATCAAACCACCTCTTGAATTGTTCCAAGTTTTGAAAGAACACATTTTCTCAAACACTCTTCATTATCTATTCACGACATTGTTTGATTCTTAATAGATGAATTTTTTTGTTAACCCCTAAAGGACCAAACGGCGTTTTTTGGCAACATAGCGATTTTGGGCAGCTCACTACGAACGGAAATTTTCTTTTTTTTCTTTGAAATTTTCACACAACATGTGCCTGAGGAGTAGCTTCAAGGCCCAACAATTTTCAGAACTTTTGAATATATGGTTAAAAAGTTATTGGATGATATGTCATTTTCAACGTTCGGCGGGCAGCTCAAAAAAAGTCTGAAAAATCACTTTTTAAAAAAATAAAAATTTGAAATTGGCCCTCAAGATTTACATATACATGGAAAGCTTTGAATCATTCCATTTAGATTTATGAGATGAAAATTATGAGGTGTTCTAGTTTGCGGGTAGTTATAGATTCGCTACTCTAAAATAAACTTTGGAGTTCTTTATTTAACTCATTTTAAAATATTTTTCAAAAAAAATAAAACCATGGGATGTATGTTGTTTATTACAACATTACAACCGTTGGGATTGGCATTTTATATTTCCGTAATTAATTTCTTAACAATTTAGTGTTTTGAATCATTTTCTACTTCTTTCTACTTACTATTTTTTTCCTATATGATGTACAATTCCAAATAATTTGAAATTGTTCAAGCATGTAGCCAACTTGTTTTGAAGAATGAATCCAAAGAGTTACCACCATTTTGGACATTTCTTTATATAAATGTGACCTTGTGAAGTGCAGCTGCCCGGTTTTTTGCAGGGACAAAAAAAGCATTTTTGTCAATTCAAACGCTATTATCTTGCAATCTATATGGTGGAAAATTCTGAAATTTTTTCCACATCTTCTCAAACCAATGCACTAAAAGATCCTACGGTTACATGTGTCCAAAAATGTTTTTTTTCAAGAATTTGGTACTTGTACTAGACATGACAGTTTTGGAGCAGTTTTGGTGAAAACATAGTCAAAAACCTTTAGGGGTTAAAATGAGAGTATTCTATATTAATGCCATTTTTCCATTCATTTCTTGTTTTTACTATAAAGTTTAGGATTGGTATACATTTCAAAATACACAATCTAAACGTAAAAGTGTCAAGTCTATAGAATACTATCATTTTAGCAAAATTTTGGTTATAGGTAATTTCATCTCATATTGTCCACATAAACATTGAAGAATGATTCCTATTATTGTATTGTTTAAATTTTGGTGTGATATTGGAAGCCAAAAGTGGATTCTATATTCTAATAGAATGCATTTAGGAGGATACCAAATGAATGAATTATGAATTGTCAAAGTGTTAAAAAGAGATGCATCCAAAATTGACCCTAAGCTCACATAAATAGAAGTTGTACATTTTAGGCAAGAATCACATAAGGGTTGGTTTTAGAAACAAGTCGTAGTTAGATGCAATTATCTTAGTTCAAGAGTATTCAAGGTTGCTTCATGGTTCAAATACTACTTGATCTTGTAGAAAATTGAACTTTGTAAATTTTTTTTAAATCATCTACTTTGAGAATAGAAATAAGTGGCATTATATACTCATTCATTCTCTTTGCTCATAACTACTCCATCACAACACCCCTTAATCCCTAAAGGACAATTGTTCCTTTGGGGACAAATGAGATTTTGAGCAGGTACCTACGGGCTGAATTTTTGTCTTGATTTTTTGAAATTTCTTTTTTAAGACAGAAAAAATGATTACCTTCATGGGAATATAACTTTTTTTTCAATCGGTGCCCGGGAATAAAAGTTATGCCCAAATAAGCTCAAAATAGGGGAGAATGGGCAGCAAAAACAAATCAGCAAAAATTTGAATTTTTTTTTTAATATTTTTTTTCTTATAGATAATATTTTTATCTATCTGGTAAGATTTGATTCATTTCATTTGGATTTATTATGAGAAAGTTATGGACAATGGCTTGTTTTTTAGGCAATTAGAGCATCTTCTTGGAAAAAACAACTTGTAAGATTCATTTCAGAATGCAATTTTTCGCAATTTTTCAAAAACAAAAGTTCCACATGGTTTAGTTTGCTTGCTAGAACAATCTCAACATTGGAATTAGTGCATTTTAATTCCATCTAAAAGATATTGAATATTTTAGATTTTCCTTCTATCTTATACCTACTTCTACTTAGCAATTTTTTGAAGAATGAAAATTATTTTTTTTTAATTTTGTTTTTTACTATACTCTCAACTCACTTCTCCACTATAAAAATTTAAAGCTCAAAACTCTATAGTGCAAAAAATTTAAGTTAAAAATGTTCAAAGTCAAAATTTAGTCCCGCAATGTGCTGAAAAATTTGTTTTTTTCACTTTAAACGCATGTATCTTGCAATCTGTGTGGTAAAAAATTCTGAAATTTTTTCCACACATTCTCATACTAGTTAGGTGCAAGATCCTATGGGTTAGATGTGCAAAACAAACAATTTTCAGAATGTTTTTACTCTTTACTATAGAAATGACACTTTTGAGTGTTTTTTGGTAGAAAAAAGGCCTTGGTCCTTGAGAGGTTAAGATAGGCAACATCCACTTAGTGAGCTATATGAAATGGTGAAAGGTTATACAAGTATGTTGAAATTTTATTTTTTTGATTCTTCAACAATGCGATTAGCTTGATCACTAGGTTTTGAATTAGTTTATGTAGAAATGGAAAGAAAATGAAAAACTTGAAAGAATGAAGGCCTTAAATGTAGATTATTCTTGAGCCAAAATCTATTATGTCTAAAATCAACATAGAGGGAAGATCTACATTCTTCCTTTTATGGATTCACTTAGAAGTTAAGGTAACTGCACCTAATTTTGTCCTAATAAGCTTTCAAATAAGTTTATATTACCTTCAAATTATTGGAACAATATAAGAATAAACTATGAATTTCAAAGTGATTAAAACAAGCCTACCTAAAATTGACCCCAAAATTGACCCTTGGCAGTTATAAATAAAGACAATACATTTTACACAAGAATCATGTTGGGGTTAATTTAGAATTAGGTCAAAATATAAGCAAATACCTCATTGAAGAAGAGGGTACCAAGAATACAAATTAAAGCAAAGCTACAAACAAATTGTAGTTGACATTAAGTGTAGTTCCATTGACAAATTATTTTGAATTTCATGCCCCAATTTCAATGTTCCCATGTACATTCTCCAATGATGAGTAAAAAATTGTTATCTGGTTTTGGAAGGATGCTCGATTTTAGCTCATCCTACCGACTGTGGACCTACTCCACGGAGTCCTCGTCTGGATAGTGATGTGGAACTGTGTACCTACTTACACCAGCCGCATTGGGAAAATATTCCATTACGTCAAGCCTCGTTACACTCTTCGATGCTCACCAGATGCCGCCAAACAGACAGACCTCAAAATCCACAATGCCGTCCAAACCTAAACCATCGATAACAACGCATCGATATCTCAACCGCGACAAAACTTTAGTAAACCAACGAAACTGAGAAGAAAGAGACGTGTAATAGAGCAGTAAAAGCACCATGAACAAGAGCTCAGCAGCATGAAAAAATAAATGTTCACACTAGGCACTTTTGGATTACATCCACTCCACTCTAATTTCAACCTTAGATCAATTTTCACAATGAGGAAAAAACGAGGAAACCGATGTCGAGGTGAAAAAGAGCCAAACTTAACACTACCAATTAAAATTATGAAACAGAGGCATCCCAAGAACTGCCAAAACGAGTAGCTCGACTGGTACAACCGCATGTCAAGCCTTCCGTGAAAATGGAGCTTGCGCACCGTCCCTCCGCCGGGGTCTTCACACACTGCCATAATCGAGTTGCATGCGTCAGCCTCTGCCGCCACTAACCCTACCGCACGCACCCTACCGTTTTCGTCAAACTTGTATTTACACTCTTCTTGGGCCCCCTTATGGCCCATCCTAACCTGCCAAATCACCAAGAGCCCCACGTGCAACAGCCTCCATGCACTCTCACAACGTCGATCTGCTCCACTCAGACGGCGCTCTATAAAATTACTGCAACAAACCACACAAAAACGGCGTTTCTCCATATCTCCATGTCAACCCATAACAAACTAGTAGTTCGAGTTGTTCCACGTCTGCTGGGTCCGTTGCGGTTGCTGCTGGTAACCTCCGGCTTGTGTGTTCCCAGCTCCCCCTCCCATGCCTTGCGGCTGTTGAAGCATCTGATGGCTCACCGCAGGGGTGGCTTGAGACGGATGGTACAAGTTCGTGTAACCGGCGTTCGGATGGGTGTGACCGTGCGTCGGCTGCTGTGAGTGTGCATACCCGCTGTGCTGACCCTGGTTCGCCAAGTTGTAGTACGAACTTGTCTGCATGCCTCCGGAAGGGCCCATGTCACGCGGCATCGCCGTCTGGATCCACGCCCCAGAGCTGTCTCCAGGCTGCCAATGCAACAACAACAACACTGTAAGACAATCTTCCCCCAAAAGAATCCACACAACAAACCCTTTCACCCATCAACAAACAAGTCACACAACTCCACCTCTCAAGACTACTAAACAACCTCCCAACCCACATCAACGCACGCCCTCCAACCACTCTCGACCATCACCACCACATCGTACCTGCTGGCTGGGAATGTACAGGTTGTTGTCCTTGTAATGAGACGTGCTCACGTCCTCGTAACCAGACGCGTTGCCCGTCGTCACCGCAGGATTCGAAGCATATCCAGACGGAGTCGTCGTGTACCCACCGTACCCGATCCCTGGACCCGAATGAGGCGGATTGCCCACACCAGCCACGGGCTTGTACTGAGGCATCGGAAACTTCACGGCAGGCGCTCCACCACTAGGATACGACGAACCGGCCGACGGAGGGTAGCTGGAACCCGCGGGGGGCTGAGCGTACGCGCTGTTGCTCGAGTTGTACATGTGGTGCGGATATGGAGGCTGCAAATAAGGATAATTCTGAGGCATGTACTGATACCCCACGTAATTGCCACCGTACTGCACAGAATGCGGCTGCGTGTAATGCATCGGAAGAGCTTGTTGAGGCATCGCCTGGGCGCTCTGCACGTTGCTGCCCGACTGAGAACTGGGAGTTGCACTCGGACCCGAAGAGACAATCATCGGACTCACGACCTGCATGGCAAACACACGCATGAACACCCAAGATCGACCTCGTCACCTTGCACAAACAAACCACGGCCATCACAGTCAGCACACCCAAAAGTCAAGGCAATCAAGCCCAATACCCAACCCTCACCTCCTGAGATGATGGCAGAGACGGAGCTGTCATCAGACCAATGTTGCCGCTGTACTTGCTGCTCGTGTTTGTGGGGACATAAGGAGGATAAAGACGATCCGCATCTGCGCCACGAAACGCCGATGTGTAGTAACTGGTCGTCGGATCATAAGTGGGCTGCAGCACCAAACATCCTCCGTCAGAACAAACCCACTCAAGATCCAATCACACAGATTCCACGGAGCATCCCACTCGCTCCACACAAACCAAACATCCTCGAAAACCCCGAACGCTAAAATAACGACTAATCTTCATAAGAACCATGTCCCCAGAAACACAAAACATAGACATATATCAAAGCCCAAAGACACACAAGCGCAACTCCACGGACCACAATGCCACTCATACGCTCCAGACACTTACCAACATGCTCGGAATTCGAGATACGTCCTGTGACTGAGACTCGGCTTGTTCATACCCGTACTGCCCACCCGGCATCTGGGGCATCAACCCAAAACCCGGGTAGTTGGACGCTCCCAAGTAGTACCCAGAATTCTGCTGCACCATGGCATCAGCTTTGCCGTGCTGCTCCTGTGCTGGAACGACTGGAGCCGGGTGAGCCACTGACAGCGTCTCCACGCCACCACTCATATTCTCCACCACCGTCGACGCTTGTTGAAGCCCATATGACTGACCCATCTCCACTTGGGTTTCCACACTGCACTCCACCCGTGATTGCTTCGACGTTAGATAAGCACACCAGCACCATAAAAGCTACCCCCAATTGTTCACTCTTGCACACAAGAGACATCCAGGAGACATAAGCTTACATATATCCTTAAAGAATCAGATGACCGGTATGCAAGCCGCACAGACCAACATCACATTAATCGCGTAAAAGTGGGGAGGGTCCTTCTCACCAAAATTGGAAGATGAATCAAATACCGCCGTTTTTCATGCAATAGTTAGATACTTCGGCAAAATTCGGATTCTCGCACATGTTTTTGAAGGATGAAGTCAAAGTCTCCTTTTGAAACTTTCAGTTTATAATCACAAACTACCAAAGAATCTAATCTGGCAGTGTCTCAATTACGTTATCAGATACGTTATAGAATGAACACTGCTGACAAGCTCACCTGGCGGGAGCCGCCTGGTCCACAGTTGCCTCCTCTGCGGCAATCGTCTCCACGTGCTTGGACTTCTCCACTTCCTCCAGCCCAAGGCTTGTCCCAAAACCGGTATTGAAGTCCGCTCCAAAGCTACCGAAGCTCAGGTGAGACCGATCAGCTTCCGGCACTCGAAAATGAGTCGGAATTATCACGGGTTCGTCTTCCTGTAGACTCAGAGCCTGGTACGACTGGGCCAATAATGTTGGATCCACGGCCCCCACAGACTGCGAAACACCGTCAGGAGGCACCCCTACCGAGCTCTGCCCTGTGGTCTTCGCCTTCCACTCTAAGGAGACACCAGGTGAAGCTGCCAGGACACAAATCAACCACTTATTAGTACCAACACAGAAGGTCCTGCACACCATTACCTTAAAATAACACAATAAAATGCTAACTCCGCAACTGCCTCTACTACGACGCCATTTCAGATCTAAACACCTAATAATGACTTTCAAGGCCACCACTCAAAATCACTACCTTTCTGAGTGCCAACGGGTTGTTGCAGGGGTGCGTAGAGGGGCCGACCATTAAAGTGACTGCCGCCCAGTGCACTAAGCCCACCAGACTGCTGACCTTCCGTGATTGTTGTAGCTTCTTCCACGCTCACATCTGGACTAGGAGCTGGTGAAAATACCGGAGGAGGAGAAGACGGTCTCTCCTCAGCAACCTCCACCTCTGTCTGCGCATCTCTCGTGTCTGCTGCTCCTATCACTGAACTTGGTTCGGAGGTAACGGCTTGAGCGGCTGCCACATCTGATTCTAAATTTGCTTCTACACTCGACGTAACTAAGCCGATAGGTCGCTGGTTACCCACCGTTCCAATTGCCGCTTGGGTGCCTCCGCCACCAGAATCTACAGAGGAATCAAGTACGGGATCTGTACTGGACGAATAAAACTCGGATGCTTCCGATGATTGTACAGACGAGGCCGCTGCTGGATAAGACGGGCTCAATGAGGGTTGGGCGCTAGGAAAGGCAGGAGAAGCGCTCGGCGCCTGGAAGCTGGGGGGAGGAGCAGCCCGTGCTTTCAAAATGTCAGCCATTGTGCCGTGCCCTGACGCCCATGCCCCTTGGGGAGCTGGAGCAGACCTCACATATCCACTGCTTCCGTTTGGAACTCCCGAAAAGCTCCCACTTCCTGAGCTCGCACCCTGAGCTTGCGGTGCTGCGGCTGGTTGAGAAGTTGTTGAGGGTGGTACAGCCCTGAAAATAGCATTTCGTCAGTTCTCAATTCCATAGCATGGAGTCACGCGAGAGCGATACGAAAAGGCCAAAATCGTGTAGCGTGAACCGTTATTCATGCATTCGTTGAGAATCTCAATGGAAAATAAGGAACATGGAGACCACAGTGGTAAAAGAAGAGTTAACGCAGTACCAGTTCAGCGAAGTCATCCCTCGTCTACACTAAATTAATCAGCAACGAACCGTCAAAACATAGTCAGTTCTACTGTAGCAAAGAGGTTTTCGATCAAGATATTCACAAGGGTCACAAGAATGATCTGATCATTACGTCGGCGCTGCCGATGTTGGTTTTGCTTGACCAGGAGCAGGACTTGAGCTGGAAACTGCGCTCGAACCACGAGAACTGGGGTGGATGCCATTCTCCCTTCCATAAGATCGACCTCGCCCTCCGCCGTGCTCTGAGCAATTCCACACACGACACAAGCAAACCCCCGAAAGAAAAGCCTCAGCAATTGCATTTCAAAATTCAAACCCCTATACGCTACGTAAAATTAGTTCACACGCATAATTGCATGCCAGTCTTTCTTGACAAGATAAGCGTTCTCCCGAGGCCTGCCCCTCGACATGCTCTGCTTAGACCAACTGACTTAGAGAAAAAACTGTAACAGTATACGAATATGCCCAACCCTTTAGATCGGGTTGTTCAATGCTACCCTCCTCGACAGTCACGAAGGAACAGCGAGAACCTATCCATCACCACACAGCGGAATCTTCATTCTACATTTCGCATGGAATCGACAATCCATGCGCGCATTCAGGCATGCTGCACACGTACTACATTATTCTCTAGGACACCCATGACACTTACCCTGCGAACCGAAACGAGGCAACGAACTTCCTCGTCCACCACCACTGCGTCCGCCTCCTCTTCCAAAATTGCCCCCGCTCCCAGGTCGCCCCCTCACATCCGTTGCCTCCTTCAACCCTCCGCTCTGCAGAGAAATCAGGCATAAGTAACGAGTCAGCAAGCTTTCTCACTTCAATCAATCTCTCCATTCCTCTCTGTAGCATAACACAGACTCCATGCTCAAATTACTCACATCTTTCTTCTTGTCCCGCTTCCTCTTCACCTCGTGAAAGGGATCTGCAACACCACACACACGGAAACCAACCGTTAGCACCGCCACTCACTCACTTCGCCCGAACTTTCCCCAACGCTTCATGCTCACAGCACTGATCGTCCTAATGCAGAAGCCTCAGAAAAAGGTCAGAAAGGTCCACAAAATAGCACGATAGCAGTGCAGACACAAAGGGTGCGGCTCCAATACCTCCTGCAAAAATCAACCAAAAAGAGAATACACATATCAACGACTCTACCCACAGCCTCCTCGCCACCAGACAAAGAAAAAACAGCCTCGACAAAAGAAAATATGAGAAAACAACCCCAGCAGGGGTTTTGACGACCAAACTCTCATGAACTACTAAAACCTAAAAGTCCCATTGAAACAATGGAAGGGGGACATCAATCTGTTTCTATGACTGCGAACAGCATCTTCCATGCCATGCTTCAGGGATCAATGCAAATCGTTCATCTTGTGACTTAGTGGAGCCATCCCAAAACTCTCTCAAAAGCTCCAATCGATGCAACCAATAGACCAGACAGCTGTGCCTGCGTCCGCAGCTGCGACCGAAACCCACAAACAAGCGCGAGAGGTCGCACAAAGGAAACGATGTTCCACCGACGAAAACTTCCGATCACCTTCAACACCATGCCACTTCGCACTCGACATTAGGCTCCAGAACCAGGAACCATTTTCTACCGCTACAGCAGTTTCGTTCTAGACGATACCACATACAGCCATGCCCTACGGAGAGACCAATCCAAATCCCCACTCCAACCACTCTCATCCCCAAGGCGCAGAACATTAGGTTGCGCACTCAGAGACCAAAGCGATCCAGCGCAATGGTGCGCACAATGGCAGGCAAAACGCACCTTGGTTGAGCAGCCGCTGCGCGGTCTCGTTCGGGTCCATGTTGCACTCTTTGAGCATGGCATAGATCTCCTCCTCGCTGTTCCCGACAACTTCCTTGAGGTCCTGCACCACTTTCTTCGTGCTGGCCGGAATCTCGACGGCAGCAGCACCGCCCCCTCGACTACCGCCGGTGGCACTCATGATGCCGAGCAGCAGCGCCCTGGGCCGGCTCCTCTGCAGCGCCTCTTCTTCTTCCTCCTCTTCTGCAGCGATGGCCGCCCTGCCTCGCAATGCTACCACCACCGCGGAGTTGGTCTGAATTGGGGAGGGATCCGCGAGCCGGCTGGAGGGCTTCCGGGCGAGGGTTGCGACAGTGATCAGAAACGTAACGACGAAGAAACATGAGGTGCGAGAGGTGAAGGGAGCGAAGGCAACGCCTGCACGGGAATGGAAACAGTCGGACAGGGCTGCAAAGGCGGGAGCCTTGGGCCCCAAACCCTAATTTCGTCAGTTGGGATGCGTTCACACTGGAGGGAATCCCTGCGTTCTGATTCGTCGCTCTTGGCCTGGGCCGTGTACTTCCTGTCCAGTCGGTCGGTTCCATGTACATTTTTATGGGTTTTTTGAATCCGATGGATTTCGCAACTGTCTTCAGGGCCTAAGCTTAGCAAAAAGATAGGGCCCAGAGAATGTGGTATTATTGGGGGCTTGGGAAGAGTTAAAAAAATTCAACAATTTTCATGCAACAATCAAGGTGTTTTTTGGGCCGTGTGTCACCTTGTTGGCTTGTTGCATAGGCCAACGATAGAGAGGTTAGAATCTTGTTGGGTTGAGCAAATTTTCACTCAAAATGAAAAATGTTGGGGTCAATAGGAGCCAATGAGAGGGGTCAAATAGATAAATGTTCTAGCTATTGGTCAACTTGAAACCAAAAATGGGGGAAAATTGGCGGGTTGTGTGTTGTGAATCAATGGAATCAGAGCATCTATGTGTTGGCAATGCTTGCCACTTCTAATGAGATAGTCACTATCTCATCAAAAGTGGTAGACATTGTGTTGCGTGTCACCTTGTTGGCTTTGTTGCATAGGCCAATTATGGAAGGATGATGATAGAGAGGTCAAAATCTATGTGTTGGCCTTGCTACTATATCATGTCTCACTTTGTTGGCTTTGTTGCATAGGCCAATTTTGGGTAGGAATGACAACAAAGAGGTCAAAATTGGGCAAGTTGAATAAAATTTTGCTCAAAATGAAATCATTGGAGTTAATGGGAGCCAAGCAAAGGGGTTGAATAAATAAGTATTTTATCTATAAATCAAATTGACACCAAAAATGGGGAAAAACTTGTGGGTAGTGTGTTGTGAATTAGTGAAAACTAGTGCATCTGTGTGTTGGCAATGTCTACAGGTTGCTAGCGTGCAAGCCTATGAGCTTGTGAGTGATAATTTTTTTGTGTATGAAAAATAGGTGATGGACCTACGACCGTGGATTTAATATATGTTTACATTCAAAATTTTAAAAGATGTGAAGTCAATTTAATAAATATTGATGCAATTGTAAATGTGTTTTGAAGATGTTTTTTGCAACAAAAAAATGTAGTCATTTTTTATAGACATCATAATATACATAATGCATATGGAAACACCAAATGTCTAAGATATAGCCATAAAACACACATATCTAATCATAATAAAAATCCACATATAATAGTACAATTGATGAGATATATCAATCTCAAAAGTCTAAATTGCAATGGACTTGGTCGCCAAACCCTCAATTGTAGATGATGATGACTCTGAAGTCTCTTTATCTTTGGATGCACTACCATCTATGAAATTCAGAACATTCAAAATATAGGTATTTTTATGGTGTTTTAGTTTAGAACAACCCCACTCCGCAAATACCTACGCCATCTACTTGGTATACATGGGAAGATGAAAATGTTTCTTTAGACTCAAGAGAGGACTTCATGTCTTTATAATCCCATTTGTTGATGTCAATCCTCTACGACTGTAAACAGATGTTAAACAATATTAGATTTGTAAATTTACTGATGGTGTCTTTTGAGCAAACTTGCAAGCCATAATGATCATAACGTCCAGATTTTGGGATGCCTCAATTGGCAATGACGGTTGTGTTGTTGCCATGGCTGGGGTAGACTTTACTAGAAGAAACCTGTGTTTTTCTTGACACATTTTTTGTGACAACCACTTGTTTTTATGTTGTATTTGATGTTACAACTAACACCTTACGCTATGTCTAATGTCAATGTTGACATAAAAACAAGTGGATATCACAAAAAATGTGTCATGAAAAATACGGGTTTCTTCTAGTGCTTCCTTATGGGTTTGAAGATGGCATTGAGAATTTTCTTATCCTCCTCCATCGCCACAATGTGGTGTTCCATGCCATGACAAGCGGTATTGGATACATGTAAAAGAAATAACATCATATACATTAATTGAATGATTCATTTTGCAAATTCAAATTCATATCCGAAGTAATTCAATTCAATAATCAACTGTTGGCCTGTAGCTAGGGTGTAGTCTAGAACTCTAGGGTGTTTGCAAGCCTCTTTTAAGAATTCAGAACTATAATTGGTATTAACTACCATGACTGACTTGATCATCTTCATGTACAATTTGGTAGCCTTTTGCTCAGCTCTCAATCTCATAGCATTTGCAATGTTGGATTTGCTTTTTCTTCAAACAAGGTTGTCTCATTATATTTTCATCCCTCAGCATCCGCTGCAAGAGCAATTTCTTGCTACACAAGTCAAATAACTTCTCAATTAGATTTTAATATAAATAATCAAACTATAAAATACAAAACAATAATACAAAGAAAAAACACATAATCAAATTCTCATTCGGAAAATGAAAGCCATGAAAACGTCAACTAGCATCAAGTATCAATTTTTTCTAAACATGTAGAAAACATATTTCTTAACCTCTAATGGCCTCAACATCTCCATTTAAACTTAGGCAAGGGTAGAAGGCCACACTTCTACACCCAATATAATGTATGAACCAAGTTGGTCTTCATATGGGAGTTTTTAGTGGATCTGGATTTCAAAAGAGGTGATGAAAAATCTTTTAATATACCTTGAATAGCAAATAAACTGTAAAACAAGTAAAACCAAAAATTTATCGGATGGTTTTATAAGAAGATCCATTCACTTGTTTATATTATGCATGATCTACATGACCAATTTGAATTGGCCTTTGGTATTGAGGACAATACACTGCAATGTGCCAGGTTCCTTCAATTAGATGGAGCCTAGAAATGTGACTCATCTATGCTGATAGATAATGACTTTCATTCCAACAACCTTGACTTTTTCAAAAAATGGAGTAGTACATGTGAATCAACGTGCTCAATGAAGTCGTCATTTTCCTTCTACTACAATGACCTCTACTTGTTCATCTCTTCTTTTGTGAACTCCATGCTTTTGCTGGCCTTGTTAGTAATGGACTCATAGAAAACGTTGTTTTTTCTTGGTATCCATGATATAATTCTTTCTCTAGTTACTTCACGTCACAAAAAGGTAGGTTGGACCATCGACATTGTCACAAGTCTGCACATGAAAATTTGGAGTTGGAAAAGCTTATTGGGTTTCATCCTCAAAAAAGCGATTGTGGCCATAGAGTCGACCTTCTACATTTGACAAACTGATCTTTGAGTAATTTTTTTTCTTTATCTTCAACAACATCCTCCTTCCTCTAATCACTACAAAAAAACAAAAGTATAAACAACTTGTCCACTATAACTGCAAGCACAACAATGACTACAAAATGATTGTTTTGCAATCATTGTAGACAAAAAATGACTACTAAATTCATAGTGGACAAGTTGTTTATACTCTTGTTTTTTTGTACTAAATCTCCAAGGTTCTTCATCAACTTCTATTTTGGGCTGACTTGTCTCATCCGTCCCTGGAGTTTCTACAATCCACTTTTCTTGAATTTGATTTATAGAAGACTCCTCCATCAACAATGACAATTCCAATGAATTCAAAATTTTGGAACAATACAATTATAAAGTTGAACATAAAGTATAAATATAAAGATCAAGTGTTCAAAGCCATACTTACTATCAATGATATAAAACGCTATAACAAATGAATTCAAACATCCATACAAAGAACTCCTATCCTTGGTAGGCCTCTAATAAAGACGCACTAATCTAATAACTTTCATAGAATATCAATTCTATAATCAAGGAATCAATAGCAACACTAGCATTTGAGTTTGAATTCTGGTTGATGAATACCATCTCATGCTTGCCTACTATAGAACTACATGCACAATCACATTTTCTTCAAAATTTGGACTAGTAACTAAAATTGAAGATTATTTCTCTAAGATATATATTGTCTTGGAGCTATCGTTGGAGAAGATGCACTACACTACAAGAAAAAGGGGGTATAAATGATTGCGGAGTCATTTGTACCCCATAAAGTGACTGCGGCATGATTCAAAGACGCTAGTTCATGAGCCATGAACAATGAGTGGTGATTTCATGAGCAGTGGGGCAAAATTTACTAAAAAAAATTATTCTTACTAAAAATAAATATATATTCGAATTTACTTTAGAAATATTTCTATTATTAGTAAGCTACTTCAGCCTAAAACCGTGGGTTGTCGGATTTTTGGGGCCTTCAATTGCAAACAATAAGATTGGTGCATGAATACACATTACCAAAAAGAAAGTAGGACCTCCAAAAACGGGGGCACGGAACGGCCCAGGGATGTTGATATCTAGGAAGAAATCTCAAAAACATCAATAGATACATGGAGAATGGTAGAAAGACTATGAGGTATTTAGCGGTGGATATGTTTTTGTTTTCAAAGTAGTAAATGGTGCTTACCACCTTGTATTGGAAATAAATTGAGTTGTTGGATCCAATTACACAAATGAAACGGTTAGAAGTGGAAATGAAGCAAATGAAGTAGAAGAAAAATCAGAAGGTTTAGAATGAAGCAATGGTTTATATACGAGTACATGCTCATCTTTTCAAAGTGTTCAAGGGCGCATTCACCACCTACTTAAGGAGTCCAAATGAGTTGTTGGATCCAACAACTGAAATCACCTTGCATTTTTTTTGGATTTAGATACACACCTATAGATGACCTAGAGAATGATCTAGCTATGATTGTTATCCCCTACAGAAACGATTGACTCCTTTGTCCATGACTTTCTTGATCTTGTTGAAGTTGAAAGTGGGGGCATGGACGAAGTGGTCATCCTCGTGATCAAGATTACACACCACACGGAAGATATAGTAGAGGTGCTTGCAATGGTACCAAGCGCCTCGTTTCTTGGTCCGTGCCAACATGTTTTTGAAATCTCCACATGAACAATCCGGGAGAGGGCCGATTGTCAATCGGTACTCCGTTGTGGTCTGTGCCTTCTCCGAGTTAAGTAAGATGATGCAACCATTGGCCAGATATGGAATTGGAATAACTTGGATGATGCAAGCATCAAGAATAGTAGCTGACTTCCAACGGTTTCTCTGCTTCACCGAGACTTTGCCGTTTGGGAGACGGCGAATGCAACGAGAATCACAAATCATTGGGTGTGCATTGGGTTCAGTAGGCAGAGGAATAGTAGTAGGATGTGTACAACGATTGGAAGTATTTCCAAAGAGATGCCTTAGTGACACTTCCCTACGCTCTTCAAGTTGGAATCTAGCCTCCTCAAGTTTGAGAATCTCCACCTTTGTGAGGTTTGTGCCCTTCAGTACAAGCTATACCGTGTGATTCACCCACTTCCTCTTTGTTCCCTTCATACGACGTTCGATGTCGTCCGCACAGTGGAAAAACTCCATCACTTGGTCCTTCAATTTCTTTCGAATGTGTAGAATTCCAATATAAGTAGGGGCGGTCTGAGTACTTTTACCTAGACGCACAATCTTCTCTTTACACAACCTTCCTGTCCGGGCCTGTAAAGCAAAACAACTCTTACCGGAAGTCTTAGGAAGACGAGCAATGTGCCATTTCTTCACATTGCATTTGGTTTCGTGAATGTTTATGACATGCCTAACCCATAGTGACATCTTAAGTGCTGATGCTAGAGGAGATACAATTTGGATGTCGTCAGAGGAAGTGGGAGAAGAAGGCGGGGACACATCAATGGTTGGCGGAGCACTGTCCCTATGTACTCTACTAGATCGATAGACTTTTGAATGAGAAAAACTCACCTTGTCCAAGCGGTGACTGTCAAGCTCGGATCCAAGTGGGAGGTCAAGCTTCCGATTGCTAGACTCGAAGACCTCTTCCCCTTCAAAATGAGGTGTACAAGTATACCACTCCTTAGCTCCAAAGATGCGCTCCATTGCTTCTATGACTTTCTCGGGCTTTCTAAGCTGGATCCACGGACCCAAAACAAGGATTGGGGGTCTTCTAGAGAGAGAAATGGGGCCCTTATATAGGTTTCCAAGGGCCCACCCCTCCCTCTAGAGTTCTAAGGTAACCTTACCAATTTGGATTTTCATCCTCATTTTCAAAGATTTTCATCTTAATCCCTAAAAATCTACTTCTACCATCTATGTTAGATCAACATCCTAACTTTGGAAATTAACTCCAATCATCGAACGGATTGCGCTGTTGTCTCCAAATCGCCGTGTTTAGATCTAGATCCCCCTTATCCCGTACCGAGGCCAAAAATCCATCGTAGGCTAATTTAGTTTAAAAATCCAATCGTGGTAGAATTCTAGATCTTGGGGGTCTCCTATTTTGAGAAATGTGAATAGCCTAGGGTCTCCGATAGGTACGAGAGAGTCGGAAAGGACTTTTGGTTGACTTCATTTTGCCATCGTATGTTCCCGGAATGTCGGCCAGCGTGGCAGGGACCTCGCCACATGGTTAATTCCCGAGGAATCTCGCCGGTTTGGGTACTTGCCGCTATCAGAATGTCGTGAAACTTCACGGAGCGCATTATCAATATGAAACAAGCTCGTCTGATTTTTAGTGAGATTTTATTATAACCTAGATAATTTCCATGAAATTCCCGTTGGAGGTTAGAAGGGTTGACGACCCGGAAAAGGTTCTTTTGCAAGTCGGAAGATGCCGGGAATTTTCACGTGGCCTCTCAAGGAATTGCATGAAAGACGTGTAGGTGCATTTTTGTACCTGACATGATTGGTCAATGGAGATTGAAACTAGCTATTTCCTCGAATTAGCGACAATGTGGAGATCTTCTGTAGGTAGAGGAATCTTGACGAATCGATTTTGTTGTTGGACTCCTGGCATGGGATTTATCCTAGAACACCATCTTTGGGTTGTAGATTCCTCCACGACCCCGGTCTTGCGTCAGTGGTTCCTGCATGTTAATAATCGGGGTTTTGGGAATTCGTTGATCTGATGGGGAATTTTAAACCTAACTCTAGGACCCGATCTAGTGGCCTCGTTGTGGATCCCTTGGACCGACTTAGCCATGAATTGCTACATTTATAGTGGGATTTAGCCCTTTTGGGGCTATGTGACTCAAATCCTCCAACTCTAACCGTTTCATTATTTCTACCCTATTTTTAGGCCATGTTTGGGGGAATTCTAAGTTTAAATACATATCTAGACCAAATACTATAATGAGTATGACACAACCTTATTTTGGTTCTACACTCTTTTTATGGCTTTTTGTATACTTTTATCAACTTTAAATTGTAAATTTTCAAAAAAATAATTCTACAAGTCCCAAGTGACAAATTGGAAGCTCATAGAGAGATTGCAGAAGGCTCCATTACTCTTTTCCTCTTAGCTTTTTTGTACTCCTTCACCGCGGGTGGACTTCCTTCCGAACCTCCTGGAATATTTGTTTTCTCAGCGGACAAAGCTTCCAATATAGGGTTTAAAGATTTGATTGGAGAACACATTGGATGGCTAGAAAATCAACAAAACATAGACTCCAATGTTTCTACATCATCATTGTCTCATGAAATGAATGGATTTAGATTGGCACCAATGCGCAATTCTTTCAAATTGCTCAAATGTTGTTCTTTAAACCGTGAGTTTCCAGGACCATTCAAAGTTGTGCTACCGCTTGTATATAGTGCATGTCGAGGACCGCTACGTGGTGGTAATTAAGGATCTCGCACGAGTTGCTTTATGTCTTTGGCGTTGCGGTCTGGCATTGGGCACATGGACTCTAATACACGTGGATCTTGACTTCCCTCTATTTGAGGTGCTTGGACATTTTGAAGGCCTAAAAGCCCAATATTTTCACTTGTCAATGTCCCTGGTAATTCAACACTTTGGTTGACCACATTTGTGTGGGACTTCATCCCACACTCTCTCATGTCATTGTGTTGATCATTTTCTTCCGCTCCTACCATTGTCATAGATGGACACTCGGAAATTCAAATCACTTTATCCGTTTGGGGAGTTTCATCACCTATAAATATTTCCTCATCTTCCTCCGCTACCTTCGCATGAATATTTTCCTATTTGCTAGAATGTTTTCACTATGCAATAATCCAGTTCTATCTAAGTATTTAGCTATGAAAGGTCCAACTTCATCATTTTCACAATCGTCCTCATCCAATGGGAAGTTGTAAGGGTCTTCACAACTGTTTCTAATGTCTCTATTGTAACGAGGTGGGCTTTAAAGCAATTCATCATCGAAATTGTGGATGCCGTAGTCATCTTCCTCGTCCATGAGGGGATCAACTTTTTCATTGGATTCACCACCCTCATCTTCCGATGAAGACAAGGCCGAATCCTCCGACTCAAGGTTTTCATCGTACCACTTCTTCTCGTCGTTTTGCTTTGATCCAACAAGGACTTTGCAATTGGTGTAGACATATACCAAATCTTGTGCTCTTTGTGGCTTCAACTTGTTCCAATATTTGTTGTGAACAAAAAAGTAACTGGGTGATCACATGCTACGGTCGCCCCCGTGGCCCGATGTGCAATCAAATGCGATCAGTACAAACTGTACAACTTTGATACGCCGCACATCCCGGCGGCTTTACTGGTTGGTTTGACAAATGACCGTGAATTCAGGGGCATCCGTAGCCGCCAATGCTTTGGTGGCTCAGTTTTATAATTTTTCATTGTATGTGAGGATCTAACTCCAAGATCGGGATAACCGTCGTGGTGCTTCATGAGGTAGACAACATAGAAGCCATAGAACATCCATTTAGCTAATCCGCTACATAAATCAGGACGTGCAAATGAAAACAATGCTAGATTATAATGTAGGGACTCCTACAGTGAGCGAAAACTACAAAAAAATTTGCACTGAATTTACTGTGTATGGTCTAGAAACTGTAGAGAATTTACTTCTTGTAAGTACTAATAGATATTTTATGTACAATTTTCCATAGTTTGTATACAAATTTGTACTCGGTTGTTCTTCTGCATGCAATGAGGTGACCCAGTGTACTCTCCGATGATCGGATGTAATCTATGAATGATCTTGGAAGGCGCAATAACGGTATTATGATTGTCTGTTTAATAGTATGGTCCTATTCACCGAATGTTGTGAGGTCACCGTTGCCTTCTCCAATGCAACTCATTTACAATGGTGCTTCAAGAAGTGTGCTTGGTCTTGGTGCTTGCTTTGTACAAGTCTTCTTGTGTCTCGTTTAGGGTGTTTGTATTCTCAAGTTTCTTGAATTTCCTCTAGCGGCAATGAAACCTTCCATTCCTAACTCACGGATTCCTTCGCCTTTGCACAAACAGATCCGTGAGATCCGCTAGAGGAAATTTAAGGATTGTTTGTACGCTTTTGTACAAATTGTATGCCTAGTGGCACGCCCTTGCGAGTTGACTTTAGTTCTCGGGGATGCGGGGATGGCGAATAGAAGGCTTGAAGAATGAAGTGCCGGATTCAAGAGGAAGGGACCCCGTGGAAGGGTGGAGGATTATAATGCCATGAGGGAGGGTCTGAGAGACGGGGAAGTTGAGAGGCAACATCGACGTCGTTAGTTGGTGAGGGAGAGAGAAGAAGCAGCTTGTTTGCTTGTTGTCCAAGATGGAGAATTAGGGATACAAAGGGAGATGTCTCCATGGGAGCAATCGCTTATTTTGGTCGAAATTGTGGATTTCTTTACATTAACGATGCAAGGTTGTCCGGAGGTATCTTCTAGGCTGAAAATCATGGAACGTTTTTTGGAGGATGAATATATTTCTCCATTTCTTCTTGAATATTATCCTTGTGGAGAGGATGAAAAAGCTCAATTTGAATTCCTCAGAAATTATTGGTCGGAGTTGGATGCTGTGAAGGGGGTTCAATCAGCAGACATGCTTGCTAGAAAGGCTGTACTCCTAAACGCCACTACTTCTGCTATTGTGACAAGCACCAAAGCTTTACCACGGGTTCTAAAAGTTCACCCAGCTAATTTGAGGGTGGCTATAATCCGCCACAATACTGTGCGTTTGCTCGCAAAACCTTTTGCACTTGTAAAATGAAAAAAGAGTCCGGGGCTGCCTGTGGAGACCAAAGACCTCATTACAAAATGGTGGACAGTGGAGACGCGTGTCAGCCTCAACAGAAAGGAAATCGTACAAAAATGGACGAGTCCAAATACATATTACAAGCACTGCACCCACTACTTACTGGAAAGTCAGGTACGACTCGATTGCTCTGCAATACGTTCATTACAACAGTTTAGGTACGCATTATACTAATTATTGTACAAAATGTATCACAAGTACACAATGTTTTAGCATCGAGTATTGTTTCTCATAATTCTTTTGCATCTCGTAGACCGCATTCTTTCATAGGTTTATGGAGGCGCACCCCGACGTCAACGTCAAATAGAGAATCTTCGAGAAATTGAAGCCTTACTTTGTTAAAACCTGCAATGAGAGAAACGTATGCTCTTTTAGGTACCATGTAGAGATTGACATGTTGAGGGAAGGGTTCAATCGCATTCAGGACGGCACGAAGGGAATCCACTTTGTAGAGAATTGTCAGTGCAGGTGTGAGGTGTGCCTTTTTCGACTACAAGAAGAAGCAAACTGTCAAGCACATTTCAAGACATATACAGGTACAACGGCTCTGTGGCAAGACATTGTTTGCCCTAAGCCTGAAAATGAAGAGTGGCACGCTTTGCATTGTGTTATGGGTGCGTGCGGCGATTGCGGTATTTCGAAGCTTCATATTTGTCCTCTTGAATTATCCTCGACTTCAAATTTTATTTGGAAATGTTTCAAAAATGAAGTCATTGGAGTGACACGGGAAGGGAAGCCCCGGAAGAAGATCGTGGAGGTGTACAAGGAGACTTCTCCACAAGTATTTTTTGAATACTTCAAGTCTAAGTTGCCACAGTTTGTCAAGCACAATTTCATTGCGAGGTGGCAAGACAACCAGTGCAAGGGTTCTATGCAAGATTTGGGTAAAGATGTGATTTTATCACATATTGACTTTGCCGAGAACTACACCTTCGAGATCCAGAATCAAATCCAGAATCAAATCCAGAGCATGTACTGGTGCTCCACACAGATTAGTATTCTTGTTCACATCATGTATTGCTTTAAACCAGATGGAGCTATAGTGAAAAAGTCACATTTCTACATCACAAATGATGCAACCTACGATTCCCTGTTCGTACAGCACTGCTTAATGCAGCACTGGTAATGGCTAGAATCTCAAGGTACTATTGACTTTGTATTACATGTATTGATTTTGTACCAATCTTGTACTAAAATTGAAAATGATATGGAGTGTGTGTGGGCGCAAGATTACCCACCCTTGATAATCAGGCAAACACCGACTAGGTTCTATGCCTTTATCCACCTTTTAAATATATGGGGGTGTTGTGAGCGTGGTCCACTGTGCCTTCCAAGCAATGGATCTTTTTTGTGCTAACGTTTTCTAAGTGTCGTGGATGGCAGCGAATACTACTAGAAATGCATGGGTAACTAACATGCTGTGGGCGCAAGATTACCCACCCTTGATAATCGGGCGAACACCAACCAGGTTCTATGCCTTTATCCACCTTTTAAATATATGGGGGTGTTGTGAGCGTGGTCCACTGTGCCTTCCAAGCAATGGATCTTTTTTGTGCTAACGTTTTCTAAGTGTCGTGGATGGCAACGAATACTACTAGAAATGCATGGGTAACTAACAAGCTGACTGCGATGATCAAAAGTGATGGCGATTCCTAACTTCCTAACTATCTATCCTACGTCTAGGTTTGGCTGGGTGGTTGGCGTCATTCCTAACATTCCTAACTACGGAAAAGGGGAACCCTTACGTTCCTTCCATAATCTCTAAGACTACCTTTTGAAGTTGAACACTTCTTCCGGAAGCTGTAACTTTATGGCTAACCCTAAACTTATTTTTTATTCTGATTTCTAGCTTCTAGTTGTACTCTCGATTTTTACTCCTAGATTTACCTCTAAGGTTTTACCTCTACGGTTACCTCTAAGTTTTTACTCCTAATTTTAGCCCTAAGGTTTTACCCCTATGTTTAACTTTAAGTTTTAACTCCTAATTTAGCTCTAAATTTTTACTCCTAGATTCGACTCTAAGATTTTACTCCTACGTTTAGCTCTAGAGTTTTACTGCTAATTTAACTTTAAATTTTTACTCCTAATTTAACTTTAAATTTTTACTCCTAAATTAACTCTAGGTTTTTACTCCGAAAATTAACTCTAAGTTTTCACTCCTAAATTTGCTCTAAATTTTTACTCCTAAATTAACTCTAGATTTTTACTCCTAAATTAAATTCTAAATCGTTAGCTTCTATTTTTAATTTTTAACCTAACTTATCGTGGTTTACTATTCACTTAAAAAAAAAGGCTAATTAAAGAAATATCAACATTAATAAGGAGAAAATACCAAATATTGATTCAAAGACTTACCTTGTCACTGCTGGTGTCGGAAATGCGCTCGTTCGCATCCGCGTGCCTATCTCCATACTCCATGGTGGTCCTTGGTTTGTGGGAATTTTTTCCCAAGTTCACTGCTTAAGTTTTGAAAGTTAGGATCCCGGTGATTTAACCCTTTTCTTTCCTTTCCTCCTCCTTCCCTTTTGCTCTCTTTTCCTTTTCCTCTTTTTTTTTCTACACTAACACTATTCTACCTAAGCTTTGATGGATGTCTTACACTATAGATTCAAACCCCAAGGAGGTTTTAATGCCCCTTCTACTCTCTTACACCATTTTATCTTGGTGTCATCCTAATCCCCCTTCTAATGGTCACTATGAATCCTCGAGATTTTCCTCCTAACGCCTACTTAGCCAACCCTAGGTTACTATTTATCATCTCTCTCACCACCTCTCCTATTTCATCCTATTTCCCTCTAATCCTCCTCCATTCTTGCTAGTTTAAATTGGTGTGAGGAGAGAGATAGTGTGTGAGTATTTTTGTATGCAGGTTCTTTTTAATACCCTCGGATGTGTGGCTTCTCTTCTTCCCCCTTCCCTTGTTTTTCTTGCAATCAAGTTTCTTTCCAATTAAGCTTGACCCCTAGTTTTTAGACTTCTTTACCTAGACCAAATCAAGATACCAACACAAGGGCCCCGACTCCCCAGCTCCATAGACCAGGGTTGTCTATCCGGACGTGACGTGGGGTTTTCACGTCCGGATGTCCGTCGGCGTCAGTCCGGACGCGTTAGAATTGCATTAGGATCCAATTTTTTTTTTTTTTTTTTTTCGAGGACGGCCTGTCCGTCAACCTGGACGGACCGTCTGTTCACAGGGACGGCCAGCCATCGACAAGGACGGACAGACCGTCCACAAATTTTTTTTTTTTTTTTTTTTCGAAGACGGCCTATCCGTCGACCTGGACGGCCTGTCCGTCCACAGGGACGGACCAGCCGTCCACAAAAAAAAAAAAAAATTTTTTTTTTTTTTTTTTTTGATCCTGACGTCCGTCTGGACATCCTGACGGACGGACAGGATGTGACGGGGACAACCCTGCCCTGGATTGCTCGGAACCCAGCTCCCTGACCAGCTCGGAACCCAACCCTGGTGACTGAGCCCCTCAACCCCGTGACTGGATGACCCTTGTGACTGAACCCACCCGGTGATTGAGCCCCCAATCCCGTGACTGGACGACCCCTGTGACTGAATCCACCCGGTGACTGAACCCACCCGGTGACTGGTTCTGGGTTTTTGGTTTCTAAAGGAAGATTGGATTTTTTTGGGGATAACTAAAGAACTGGCTTTTGCTAGATTAAGGAAACGGGATTTTTGCTAATCAAGGAAATGGGATTCTAGCTAACCAAGGAAACGAAATTTTTGCTAACTAAAGGGACTTGGACTTTTACTATACTAGGGAAAAGATTTAAAACACTGGGTAACTCGAAACTTGACAACACTAAATATCTTGGAAGCTAAACTCTGGATGTTTCCAAAAAGATCTTGGAAATTAGAATTTGGAACTAAGGCCTGAGGAGGTTCAACTCTTCGCCATGGAGTTGGATTTAATACCAACTCTAGGACTTTGTATCACTCCAGAGTTCGAAGCTTTGCCGTTTGGACCGTTTTAACACAAACTATAGGACTTGATATTTGTTATTAGTTCGAAGCTTCGCCGTTCCGAGGGGGGGTCCACCCAAAACGAGAGAAGTTAGAAGAAGGTGGGGCAAAACACTTAGGAAATACACCTCGCAAGGTCAAAGCTTTGCCGTCCCATAGGGGGGTCCACTCACTGGGAGAAACGTGAGGAGAGGGTAAAAAATATACGTAAAAGAACATACAAATTAGGACAACGTGGAAAACACAAAGTTCATACACTAAAGGCCCCCCAAAGCGGCATTGCCAAGGTACGGTGGGGGGTTGCTCTAGGGTTAGTACAAGACACCAAAGAGACTTCAGTACACAAGTTAGTTCACAAGGATACACCAAAGATAGAAAGACTTCCGAATAACAACCAGAGTATACACAAACACACACAAAGTGTGTACAAGGCAAGGTAGAAGGACCCCCAAGGACCTTCAAAGCTTGAAATACAACAACAAAAGGAGCCAAAAGTGCTCCCAAAACACCGTAGAGGTGTCTTGGCTAAAACGCCAAAAATCCCAACATAAATTGGACCCACGGACCTAAAACAAAAATTGGGGGTGTTCTTGAGAGAAAAATGGGGACCTTAAATAGGTTTCCAAGGCTCCACCCCTTCCCCAAGAGCTCTAAGGTAACCTTATCAACTTGGATTTTCATCCTCATCTTCAAAGATTTTCATCCTAATTCCTAAAAAACTACTTTTACCTATCTACGCTGGACCAACCTCCTAACTTTTGGAGATTTACTTCAATCGTCAAACGGATTGCGCCATTGGCTCCAGATCGCCGTGTTTAGTTTAAAAATCCTTTATTCCCCATATTGAGGACAAAAAACCATCATAGGCTAATTTAGTTTAAAAACCAAATCGTGGTAAAATCTTAGATCTTGGGGGTCTCCTATTTTGAAAAATGTGAATAGCCTAGGATCTCCGGTAGGTGTGAGAGAGTTGGAAAAGACTCTTGGTTGACTTTGTTTTGCCATCGTATGGTCCCGGGATGCCGGTCAACGCGGCGGGGACCCCGCCATGTGATTAATTCCCGAGGAATCTTGCCGGTTTGGGTACTTGCCGCTATCGGAATGTCGTGAAACTTCACGAAGCGCATTATTAATATAAAACAAGCTAGTCTAATTTTTAGTGAGATTTTTTGGCAACCTCGATAATTTCCATGAAATCCCCGTTGGAGGTTACCAAGGTTGACCACCCACAAAAGGTTCTTCTGCAAGTCAGAAGATGATGGGATTTTTCACATGACCTCTCAGGGAATCATATGAAAGATGTGCAGGTGCGTTTCCGTACCTGGCACAATTGGTCAGTGGAGATGAATTGGCCACCTCCTTGAATTAGCGATGGTGCGGGAATCTTTTGCAGATAGAGGAATCTTGGCAAATCGATTTTGTCGTTGGACTCCTGGCATGGGATTTATCCTAGGACACCATCCTTGGGCTCTAGATTCCTCCACGGGCCCGGTCTTGCGTCAATGGCTTTTACATGCTAATAATCGAGGTTTGGGGAATTTCTAAACCTAACTCTAGGACTCGACCTAGTGGCCTCGTTGTGGATCCCTCGGACCGATTTAGCCATGAATTGCTACATTCATGGTGAGATTTAGCCCTTTTGGGCCTATGTGACTTGAATCCTCCAAATCTAACCGTTTCGTTCTTTGTACCTATTTTTGGGCCAAGTTTGGTGGGATTTTAAGTTTAAATACAAATCTAGATCAAATACTATAATGGATATGTTACAATCCTATTTTGGTTCTACACTCTTTTTATAACTTTTTGTATACTTTTTATAACTTTAAATTGCAAATTTCCAAAAAAATAATTCTACGAGTCCCAAGTGACAAATTGGGAGTTCACAGTGTACTTACTTTATACGTAAATGGACAGGGTTTTGATCCAAGCACCACATAGTGTGGTCTGACGGCTGTGCGGGTCAGTTCAAGGGTGCCCAACTATTCTATTTCGTGGTCAGATATCCTGGATTAACGAATGGATGCACGATGAACTGGAATTTCTTTGGAACATGCCACGGGAAGGGAGAGTGGGACGGAGCTAATGCTGTTGTCAAGCGTGCTTTACGGCGGTCTCAGTTACACAGCACGTGGAGGAGGATGCAAAATGCGCATGATGCTGTTTCGTTCTTGACGGAGACGATGGGAGGGAAGGTCGACACGAACTTCGAGAAGACCGGCATCAAAGAAGTCCAGAGATATTTCTGGGAAATACCAAAGGATGTCACAAGGGAGCGTAGTTACCATTGTGAAACAATGAAAGGTTCCCATGCTCTGCACCCCATCTACTCTTTTTCTGTTGCGGATCCAACACAGCTTTTTGTTCGCAAATTGTCGTGCTTCTGTGTTTATTGCCTCGACGGCAATTTTGTCAACTATGGGAACAAGTCCCACGTTGAGAACTAGGATTTGGTAAAGTTGAAGCCGCATGATCTTCAAGAAGTTGCTAATCACATGATGGACCACGACGTTCCAGATGATGAAGATTGGGAGTAGGCCGTCGAAGGCGAAGGCATTGGCGACCTCATTTAGTCAGGTGACAACTTTATTGTCCCTGCTGTAGAGGGCAATGTCGAGGGAGTGGAGTTTTATATTTTGCAGTGCACCAGGGGGAAGCACTATAAGAAAATGCAGGAAAAAAAAATGTCAAAATTGACGGGTTTTTTGACGCGCTGACATCAACTGTGATGTGCTAAAAAATCCGTCAAAATGGACAAGCCAAAAACGCGGCCATGAACGTGGGCTTGACACTGCGTCAAACCAAAAAACGCGTTTTTTGACGCGCGTCAAATTTGACGTCAAAATTTTAGCATGGGCATGCCATGTCAGCGAGTAGCGACACGTAGGATCACTTTTCATCCATGACGTGTCCTCTGACGTGGACCCCTCAGAAATCTGACGTGGATTCGAAAGAAAAGTGACATGGCATGCCACGTCAGCATACTTTCAAAACATTTAAAATTTTTGACTATGTTTTTTGAAACATCGATTTTGACATCGATTTTGACATTGTTTTTGATGTTTTTTTGGACATCAACTGGAACAGACTGTAGCAAAGTGAATTGACAATAATTAATTAAAATTAATTAAAATGAAAATGAACAAACAAAATTATTTAATTCAATAAGAGAAAAAAAACTTATCCATTTACCTTAAGATGGCCGAATGAATGAATTACTTCATTGAATGTAAAAATGAAGGGTGGAAAAGATTTATTTATACTAAAATCCATGATTGTCTAGGTGTGACAAAAGATATGGGATAATTTGAACAAGAAACTTGACTTTGGATGTTGTTTTTGACATGCTGACGTTGTATTTGACATTTTCTTGACATTGTTTTTGACATTTTCTTGACGTTGTTTTTGACATTTTCCTAACGTTGTTTTTGACATTTTGCAAGAATGTTGTTGATGTCATGCTGACATTGTTTTTGACATTCTGCAATGATGACACTTCTTTTTTACTTATCCCATATAGTTTGTCAATCCTCCTACCACCCCATTAGTATAAAGAACTCCTTTTCTTCATCCATTGTGCACATCCATCCACTTTTTTTTTTTCAAAATATGCCACATGGTTGCTTTTTTTTTAAATTTTTTAAAATTTGGTCAACATTTTAGCATTGACCATATTAATTTCACTAATTCATCCATAGCCAAAAAATTTGTTTGCTGACGTGGCAATCTTTGTTTTTTTTGACGTCACAAAAAACAGACCTAATGTTATTTTAGACATAACTTTGAGCAACGCATCGGAATTGACATTCATCTAGATGTTGTTTTTTGTAACTGTGTCACAATGAACGTCACGCAAAAACGTGCATTTTTTCTTGTGTTTTTTGAAAACAAGTGGACGTAAAAAAAAACGCGTTGACGTCACAAAAACATCGCGCGTTAAAGGAAAACGCAAGAAAAAACGCGGTTTTCTTATAGTGAAGTATGTGGTTGATCACAGCTTCACTAGCGCATGGGGTCCGCAGTTTGAAGCTGGCGACTTCGTCATATGAGGTACTTATTATCAGAAATGGAACAATGGTTATGTATTTTTGGGCAACTCCTGACCAGCCCATATTGATGCACATCTTGTTATCCACGGTAAATTTTCTATGATTCCGAAGCCAGGTAGGTGAAAGGGTGGGGAGGTCACTTACGAATTAAGCGACGACAATGTCGCTGCTATTAGGGCTGGCTTACAGCGGGAAGACGAAAACTAGTACTATATTGCTTGTACTGTTTTGTACACACACTAGTAGAAAAAGGGGGTATCAATGATTGGCACATATGACTGAAAACCCAGTCATATGTGACACATCTGACTGAAGAATTATTAGAGACCAAATTACCCTTGCAGTCATAGGGGAAGAGTCATTCATTCTTTTGAGTCATTTATTCTGACAGGTTTTTTCTCATCCGTTGGCTGATGTGGAAGCTCGTTACCCCTGTTGCTGACGAGTTTGCTGATGTGGACGGTAAAGCTGACGTAGCATGTTGATGGGTCTGATGATGTGGACGGCATAGCTGACGCAGCATGTTGACGGGTTTGATGATGTGGACGGCATAGCTGACGCAGCATGGCTGACGTGGAAAGGAAGAGTGACGTGTTTGATGAGTTGGAGGTGACCTTTGATTGGTTCAGGGTGATGTGGACGTCGACGTGGAAGAAGAACAGGTGGCTCTCCCCCCGGTCCTTGCATCAGTATCAGTCATTTGGTAGTCATTGTCAGTCATCTTTTTTGTCATGGGGTAGTCATTTGTTTGCTTAATGACTCAGTGATGAAACGAATGCTGGGGCTCGGGGTTGCTATTGCGACATACTATATGACTTATGAATGACTCCGACAGTCATATACCAATTGTGGTGCAATGAATCTGTGTAACATGCAGCCACTGTTTTTTATTAGGGTTCGGTTGTTCGTCAGTCACTCGGTTCACTTTTGGAACTACAAAATGACTACAAAAATGTGACTGAAGTTGTGGAGAAGGTCAGGAAGTCCACCACGTGACTCAAAGTCAGAGCCATACATGACAGAAGTAGTCATTCCAATGTCACGCGTCAGTCACACAACACAAACATGACTGTCAATATCAAGGCGATTTACGGATGCTTATAGAAATGAAAGCATGAATGACTGCATGTCAATTTGTCATTTACTATACAAGGAAATGTGACTCACCAAAGTGCCTCTGACCTAGGCCAACCTATTTCTCACACTGAATCAAGCACCTGAAGTCTCTTTTTCTACACCAAGATGCATTTTGCAGAACTACAACCTGAGCACGCTATCTTATAATAAAATCTTATCTATATGAAGGAATACAACATAAGCAAAACCTATCATCCATACATACATGCAATGTCAGGAGGAGCTAGCCGATTTGATGAATTTCGCATCCCACTGTGCATTCCATTTCGCATCCTTGATCTTCATTTGATCTACATCTAGATTTGGATACATCAACGAAACTTGTGGCCAAATGGCGTCCTTCACCTCCACTTTGTAGCATGCATCCGGTATGGTGATGCAATGAAACCGTCTTGAAGATCGCCCCCCACCGCCATGCCATGCAGTGATACAGGGTTGTCTATCCGGATGTGACGTGGGCTTTTCACGTCTAGATGTCATGACGCGTCCATCCTGACGAGTCACAGGCCGTCGCCGATACTGACGGGACCATCCGGAGCGCAGATGAAGTCTGTCCATTCTGCGACGGCGTCGGGCCGTCTCCTGGACGGTCACTCTGTCGCCAAATGGACATCCGTCTCTTGGACGGAGAGCCCGTCTGTGGATGAAGAGGCCGTCCGCTGGATGGTAAGTCGTCCTCTGGACGGAGACTCCGTCGCTGGACGGTAAGCCGTCCCCTGGACGGAGAGCCCATCTCTGGATGGAATTCTCGTCTCCAGGACGGTAATCCGTCCCTTGGACTGCCTCTCCGTCCTCTGGACGGAAAACCGTCCCGTCCCCTGGATCGGAATATCACAAGACGGGACAGTCGCCACTTGGACGATTTCGTTGGCAAGGCTGCGGGTTTAGGGTCCACCCCATCAGCCGTCACTCCGTCTAGCTGGGTTTAGGGTTTAGGGTTTTAGGGAGGGCTTCGAGGTGTATATTAAGGACTTCTGCCTATTCAAGATTACTTTCCCTTGCTAATTTTGCCTTTCATGACTTGGTTGGAGTACAACCATTGCGGTAGAGCGAAGTCCAAGAAGAGTGTGTTGTGGTGGCACTTGTTGTGAGAGCAACAAGTGTTGTTTCCACATCACATTTCAAACATAATACTAATCTTTTTTTTGGTGCAGGGGCAGGTAAAGGAGGATAGATAAGAGCAATGGGTGGAGCAAGATCACAGTGGGAACCTTGGTACACACTACGGCCAGATGGAAAAGTTGTTTGCAAGTTTTGCAAAGCTTTACTAAGCTATCGAAAGGATCGGTTGCTTTTCCATTTGAGTTATAGACGAAATGACACCCTCCTTGGAGTGAGAGCGTGCACTAAAGTCAATGCAGCCGTGAAGGTAATGTTTTTTAATTGTGGAGGACATATACCTACGGACACTTCGCACGGAACTGAACGCGACGTGGAAGTGACATCACCATCAACGATACTACCAAGTGTAGTACGTGGTGAGCAACAACATGATGCTTCAATCTCGGCAAACGATGGAGGAGAAAACACTGGGGGGCAAAGCTCTCAAGTACGATCATCGGAGGCGCCCAACCCTAGTTTGACCCACAGTCGATCGATGAGGCAACTGTCTCTACAAGAAGGACTGAACGCATCAAACAAGCAAGTACTTGACAAGAAGTGGGCTAAGTTTTTCTACGAAGCCAATATACCATTCAATGTAGTGAGGCATCCTGCTTTTCTGGATGCAGTGAAATCAACATCTGAATCAAGAGTTGGCTACAAACCTCCAGCATACCATGCACTTTGTACAAAGCTCATGAAATCTACAAAAGACGAAGTGGCAGCAATTGTAGCAGAGAAGACGAGGGCACCAATCCACAAATATGGCGTTACAATATGCTCTGATGGATGGGACAACGTTACACATCGACCATTGATGAATGTCATGTTGGCATGTACAAGTGGAGAGGTTTTTCTTGGATCGATAGACACAACAGGCGAATGCAAAGATACTACTTACGTGGCTAATTGCATGGGTGATTACATTGACAAGGTAGGGGTACAAAACGTGGTACAAGTTTGTACAGACAATGCAGCAAACATGTTGGACGCTGGCGCTCTGTTACTTCGTAGATTTCCACACATATATTTTGAAGGGTGTTCAGCACATGCACTTGACCTTCTACTTGAAGATTGGAGAAAACAAGATTGGATTACAAGTATGGTCAAGAAAGCCAAGTCAATTGTGAAATACATTTGAACGCATCACATGCCACTTGCAATCTTTCGACGACATTCTCCTAATCACGTTTTGAAAAATCCCGTTCAAACACGCTTTGCTACCATGTTCTTCATGATCGAACGTTTGGTGGAGGTGAGGGAAGCGATAGAATCAACAATCCACGATCCGCAGTGGAATGAGTACACGCGGAGATTGGCATACAATCAAAAGAAAAGAAAAGCTAACGATGTGCAACGATATGTGCGAACGGATGAATTTTGGAGGAAATGTTTGAACTTTGTGCACATAGTGGAGCCCGTGTTGATTGCTCTTCGAGAGTTTGATGGCAAGCACCCGTGCTTAGACAAGGCATGGCTTGTAATGAAAAAGGTGGAAAAGCATGTTTTATCTTTGGAGGATCCACCATTTTCATTAGAGCGGAGATATGCAATTTCCGCCACCGATGATTTCTACAAGCGTTGGGACATGCTCAGGACAGATTTGCATTACGCTGGGGCTCTATTGAATCCCTTTTTACTTGACAAAGTCATGCTAATGGATGATAATGAGGCAAGAGAAGCCATATTGAGAGTTTTGCGCAAATTGGCTATTGGAGATCAAGCATTTGCTTCAGCTTTGTCTGAGTACCAAGCATTTAGAGATCGGCGAGGCATTTTCGGTGGACTTCTTGATGTTAACACCTTGAATTTGCAGCCTCATGAATGGTGGGACCTTCTCGGAGCCGGTGCTCGTACACTTGCACCGATTGCTAGAAAGATCCTCGCGCAAGTGTGTTCTGCATCGTCTTGTGAACGCAATTGGAGCATGTATTTGTTTGTCTACAACAAATCACGCAATAGATTGACATCAGAGCGTGTTGAGGAATTGGTTTACATTTATACCAATTCCAAGACTCTTAGAGAAAGGGCTGCAGCAAATCCGACAAGGTGGTATACTGAAAACATGATGTCAGAGGATTCCATGACAGATGAATCTGATGGTCTAGACCGTGGTTCGGTTCTCTCTGATCCCAATGATGACGATTCAGATGATAGTTCCAATGACGACGATGAGCCACCGTTTGACAGATTTCGTGGGGCGGGAGGAGTGCGTCCTCTAATTGATGCATCCGTATTTGACTTTGAAGAGGGTGATAACAACGACAATGACTACAAGGGACATCAAGGAAGTCTACCACGAATGCCACAAACGTGGAATGCTGGGCCAAGTGGGGGCAATACAAACGAGGACGTTGTGGCACCGAGACCACTAAGTCCAGACCCTATGGATGTACAAGTTGATGCCACAATAGAAAAAGATGGTATTGATGTTCAAAGAGGACGTGAAGAAGACGTAGTAGTACCACCGTCATTGCCCATGAGGACCACCCGCAGAGAAGGGCCCCCTCAACGTGGAGAAGCACATATGGCCCCTCCAAATTGAGTCTCGGTTGCACAAAGGCAGATGCCAATATTGGAAAATCTACAAATCCAAAGTTCATCAAGGCCGTCTAGTTCCGACGTCCGTCCACACGAACCAACTTCGTCGATAGGTACACGATTGGCTGGTATGGTGTCACAGCGTGCGACTAGAAATACGACTTCATTGCGGCCACCTATACATGCCAATAATCGAGGGAAGCGTCCACGACCACAAGGTACTACTAGTGAACGTGTAAGTAGTAGAACGCGTAGAAGGCTGAGGAGGGAAGAAGCGGCTTCCCAACCATTTTCAAGAGAAGTTCAAACAGGAGGACCCAATACAGATGGCATTATGGATGCAATGGGTCAACGACCTCTTCGGATGTTGTCTTCTATAGCTCGACCACAACGAAACCGCAATTCCGAGGCCTCCAGCGAAAGTGGTAGTGCACCATCCAATGATGATGGTGAACCCGTCGGTGGTACTATAGGTGAAGATGGTGAGGTTCCAGGAGATAGTGATTATAGGGGGCCAGTGCCTCGACAAGGTCCACTCGAAGAAATGGGTGGTAGTGAACCAATAGTACAAGAAGCAAATGCAAATACTTCTATGCGCATTCTTAGGCATGGAAGACGTTGAATGTTTTTGAAAAGACAATAGGGTCTTCATGTTTTCAAATGCAATGGTTTTAAAAGCTCAATACCTTGCATATTGAAATCAGCATTAATATGAAATATGACTTTTGTTCCTTTCATTCTCATAGAACTGTTTACCCCTAAAGTCCCAAAGTCATTACACAAAAAAAACGCAAAATTGTCTTTTCTCTTGCATTTGCCTCAACATACGGAAAAAATGTTTTTTACAACATCTAACCATAAGATCTTATACTTCACATGTTTTTTATCACGTGGTAAAAATTTCATGAAGTTTGACCAAATAAATTGAAAGATATTAGCATTCAAACTTGGAAAAACTAGTTTTCTGAATGCTAGCTTTGCAATTTCAGATTAACTTTCACTGAGTGTGATTTATGGAAAATTGGGCCTTCGGGGCACTATTGTTTTTGAATTATTTTTTTGAATATTCAAGAATCGAGGTCAAAATTTGAAAGAATTATTGCAATTGGAAACTATGTTTGCAATCCAAATAACATAGTGTGGTTTTTTTTCATGTATGTTTTCTTTTTTTCAAATTTCATTAAAATTAAAATTATAAAACTATAACTTGTGTTCATTCATTCATTTATGGCCCCAGTTTCAGATTATTCTCATACATATTATAATTGATAAAATCTGATTTCCACGTTTAGCTTTATAAAATCACAATAAAATCAATTTTCCATTGAATTTTCTGGAAAAAAAAAGCATAAATAGAAAATGAATTCTTATGTATGTTGAAAAATATTAAAATATTATGCTGATTTTCAATAAAAATATAAATTTGGTTTGATAGTCAAATTTGACTTCAAGCTTTTCTTTGTGGTTGTTTACTAGTTTTGGGCATGAAAAATTAAATAAACAATTGAAAATTTTTCTGACTAAAAATCTCTATTGATATTTGTACCTCTTGTAAAAAACTAAAAATTTAGAATTTCTTGAATTGTTTTTTCTATTTTTAGGGTTTTATGGCATGAAGTGCAACAAAAATGTTGACAATTACAATTTTGCACAAAACTAATTGAAATTTCTTGTAGTGATATACAATTCAAAGTTTTTAGTACTAAAGATATAACATGTGTGTTTACACGCAATTTAAATGATAAAGTTAGGGAAGACAAGAAATTTTTTACAACTCAATGTTTAGGTAAAATACGTTTATAACTTTATATAAACCAAAATGAGTACAAAATGCATTGAAACCATAAAGTGTGCTACATTGCTATGGATGTCCTCAAGCCCATACTATAATAACCGCATGTACTAAGTAAACACTAATTTTGCAACTACATGGTAATACACTATTATCTATTCTTCATTGCGCGCCTGCTCTTCTTGAAGGTCTTGTTCTTTGCGGGCCTCGCGGTAGCAATCCATGGGTGGTGTCCAAAACGTTGGAGCACCACTTAGACGTTGCACGACTCCAGTCACCGAGCGTCGTTGTAGTAGCTCCGCCTTGCACAATTCACCCAACATGGTTTGAAACGTACCAAATGCCGTAAGGTCCGAAATCATATCTACATTTCCGCGATCTTTTTTCCATACCTTCATAGCCAATTTCCCTATGGAGTATCCGTTCGTGTGTATACTAACACACGGTGGCTTAACCCTGCGAGTAGGAGATGATGAAGTTCCTGTCTCTCCAATTAAGTACATCAACTCAGGAGCCACCCACCAACGTTGCGCTCGGGTTGCTTGAAACTTCCTTGGACAATTGAATTGGTAAAGAGAAGGGGTTTCTTCGTTGATGCGGCTACCCATTCCCCAATCACATAGACCAATCCACACGGTTCTTCCATCATCATTCGGAAAATGAAGCATAATGTTCTCCGGTGTGATGTCGTTGTGCAATACAGAGCACTGTTGCACTGCATCCACAATGCAAATCATCGCCCACGCAAGTTCAGTGCGCTTGCGTCTATATGCCATGAGTCGTTTGGCTTCTTGCATTGATTGGGGAGTTGCATTGTAAGCCAACTCCCCAATTTCATCTGGATCTCGGTTCTTCTCATCAAGGGTAAACATGGCGCCGAGAATACCGCCATTCCACCATTGCGAATAACACTCCATGGTCATGTCATTTATAGCAAAGAATTTGATGACCTCTGGATGCTCGCATGGATACATCAATGCCTCGATCGACAACTTCTCCCTAGACTTCTTCAATTCATCCACGCGCAAGGCTGACCTCCCAGCTAATTCCATATTCTCGGGAATATGTTTTGAATTTTGAACACATACTTTGCGCACCCTCCCATGCCCCCCTTGTTTGCTATGGCCAGACAAAGGAACCACCACCACTCCTCTTTCAAGGAAAACCACTCCTCTTGCAGCTTGTTGACCAAAGGCCAAGTTCTGACTTCGTTGAAACCACGGAGCGGAACGGATGTTGCTTGAAGACAATCCACGCACTGCTTCATGCCACCAATACACCTTCTTGTGCAACAAACTTAATGCTTGTTGTCTGGGCACTACACTCTTCTCAAAGCCTTTTATTTTTTCCGCAACTTGGGCAAGGTTGAAGATACACGTTTGCACTTGTGACTCCAACCAATGATCGAAGCATTCTTTCGTGCGGTCTTCATGCCACTCATCCACGCTCATTGTTGTCCAGAACATGTGGTGGAACTTTTGTTTAATTTTATCCACTCCCTGTAATCTGCATGAGACGTATGTTGAGTTCAACTGCAAAATCGAATACTGATCAAAAAATTCCAACACCACTTTATGCAGTTTGCGCGTTGCACCCTTCCTTGACCACTTCTCCGGATTTGTAGCCTTGTGCCTCCTTCGTTGTTTTTTCTTCCCCTTCGAAGACTCTCCGCCCCCCACAGCAGCTACGGACCCTTCTGCAGCTACGGCCTCTGAAATGGGCTCTGGTGATTCCGCATCCGGGTCCATAATCGGTGCATCTCCAACACCTGTCCACCAATCATCAACCTTTCTCTTCGAGAAATCGGGACTAGCCATCGTGACAGTAACAAGTAACAAATAATCAAAATGAAAGGAATTAGGAATTCGGGTTCCACAAAGTGAAAAACCGCCCCCCTTATTCCTCAAAACAGCCTCTACCCAGCACCCGCGTTCGCAAGCAAGGACTGCAACCAATCCAAGACAAGAGAGCACCGTCAGAGCAGGAGAGACTATGGCGAAAGTACCCTAAAAACAGTCTTATATACCCATTTCACATGGCCGGGGTGAACTGACCCCCTCGCTCGGCCCTCTGAACCGGCCCTGTTTTCCGCACCATTCCTTTTTTGCAAATTATGAATTCATATAGACCCCTAATTAGTTCAATCACATCAATAATAACCCTGGATCGGCCGAAAATAGAGGGCTTTTCTTTACATGCACCCCTGGTAAGGCCGAGCGAGGGGGTCAATCCATCCCAATCATTCACGTCGACGGATAGGCCGTCGAGAGGACGGACAGAGCGTCCAGGGCCGTCCAGGGCGTCCAGAGGACGGGAAGGCCGTCTAGAGGGACAAGCCGTCCAGGCCGCGGACTGGCTGTCGAGAGGACGAGAAGGCCGTCCACGGGGGGAGACCGTCCAGCCTGCGGACTGCTTGGCCTGAGGACGGGAAGGCCGTCCAGTCCGCGGAGTGGCCGTCGAGAGGACAGGAAGGCCGTTCACCGGGGGAGACCTTCCAGCCTACGGACTGCTTGGCCTAAGGACGGGAAGGTCGTCTAGCCCGCGGACTAGCCGTCTAGGGGGCCAAGCCGTCCAGCCCGCGAACTGGCCGTCGAGAGGGCGGGAAGGTCGTCGAGCGGGCCATTCAAAACAGTGCTGGCCGAGTATAATTCATTTCTAATCCTTGTTTGGAGAATTTTTTATTTATGTGGTTTGGCACTCTCGGACTTGTCAGGACAAGTGTTCTCCCTCTCAATCGGGCATTAGACTACGGTGGCGGGTAGTTTAAGAGTGCTAACTTAATGTTCACACTTGTTTCAATTAGAGGACAAATAAATACCAGGGATGACATTCAAATGCTCAAAAAACAAGGTTTATTGCTCATTTAGAATGGAATTATATTTTGGTGCACGTAAATAATGGAAAAAACATAGGAAAAATCATAGAAGGTCAAATTGAAAACTTCTTAATGTCGGTCCTAGAATGTTCTATTTGGATGTTCATGTTAACATTTGATTCATTCTAATTGCACCCATTTTCACGAAAGTTATTGGCATTGGGCAATGTTTTTTTTACAAAAATCCCATACTCTTGCAATCCCTTAAAATAATTTATATTCTGTAGGGCTCAAATTCGAATTCAAATGAATTTTATCAATTATAACTCGAACAATTTCACCTTTGGGATTATTGTATTTTGATTCCATCCTTCCTTACATGTAAGTGCACCTGACAATTTAGTATTTTGTTGAATTTTAAACCCTGTCTACACTAATATACTCAACTCAAAGTCTCAAACGTACAAACATTCAATAACTTATTAAGCCCGGATCAAATATACAAAGACCAAGACAATAAACCACCCTCTAAATGCTCTAGTTAAAGGTAGTAAGATTAAAACTCTGAAATGGTTAATTATGAAATAAGTGAAAGACCTCCTAAACAACATATGTCATATGCATATCATTGATTAATGTAAAACATTGTTTCGACTTTCCATTCATACATTACAGAAAAAGAATGTAGCCCTATACATCTAAACTTAAGAATGTTTTACCTTCTAAAGATATTATTATGCCGTTTTTTGGTGTCTTCAATATGTTTTATAAAACTTTGATTTTAAATCATTAATCTATTTTTTTCCAATTCAAACTTCAAAGACTACATCTCGATCAAGTTTTGCACTTGTCATACCAACTAAAAAAAGGAAGAACATTTTTTGTGGTTTCCGGTCCATGCTAGGTTTTGAAGTAAACCCTATAGGTCAATACCCTAAATCCCAAACCCTAAACCCTAAACCCTAAACCCTAAAACCTAAACCCTAAAACCTAAACCCTCTTCACTATTGCAATTTTAAGAGTATTTGATGTTCAAGTTTATGTAACTATAGCAAATAAGAGTGGATTGGTGTAATAAAATTGAAATGCAACATTGAGTACATGAACTTGACATTTTTGTGGTCTCTATATTTTTTTTATGGCTTCTAAATTATAAAGCAACTAGCGGTGAATTATTACAGTTTTTCATATGGATTGTTTATTAATTGCTTATGTAGTACTGTATGTTAACCACTAAACTGACTAAAGTCCCAAGGCCTCTTTTGCATCCTATATCTGAAATAAATTGCCATTTCTATAGTAAAGAATGTAAAAAAAAAAAATGAATGTGTTTAGGACTTTAGGCCTTTAAGGTGCACATCTACTTGTAGTATGTAAAATCTCATACTAGAGTACTAGAGTAGTGTTCAATTGACCGGAAGAAATTTCACAAACTTTGCCTATATAGAATTGTTGATTGCAAGATATTTACAATAAACTTCAACCTCGGAACGCCCAACGACATCATTTAGTGCCAATTTGATGGCAATTCAATCACTTCAATGAGATGGAAAGATTGTGGAAGTGTTCAATTCATTTTCTGGAGACCTTCCATGTTGAGTTACAAAGTGTATCCAAATGATTTTGTAGTCTTTCCGATATTTGCCTCCGCGTAATTTAGAGTTTAGGAAAAAAAAAAAAAAAAAATGCTACTTTAGTGTATCTTGGGAAGTTGTTGCTCCTTACTCTAAATCTGAAATTTCTCCCCCAAATTGATATTTTTTGAGTTTGAGTCTAACTATCAAGCAAAAGTTTTGTTTTCACTAGTTCCTATTTTATGTAAAATCCCCCAACACGATCCTAAAAATGAAATTTCATTATTGCGATTTGCACTTCGAATGTGTTTTTAATGTCTACTACATTTAGTACATTCTAAATAAATCATGAAATGGAAATTAAGTTTATGCTATGATGGATTCTAATGTCATTATCCTTGTGATATAAGGTTAACCTGCCTATGACAGGCAGAATGACTGATTTGCTGTATTGCCATTAGCAAAAATAATCAATTTTTTTGCATACAAAGACACATGTGAGAAATGAAGAACGCAACTGGAATTTTATTTTTTGGATTAAATATGATTTTTTTTTGAATTTTTGAAGTATACTGTCCAGTAAGCCCAAAAGAGTTTGTAGACTACCCCAAATCAGCAGAAAATTGTTTCCATGATGGTCATCTTCCCACCTAAAACAGTCATAACATTTTCTAAGATGGCTACAAGACTTTCTAACATGGACATGACATGAAGAAATAAAAAAAACTACTTTTTACTAAAAATAAAAATAATATTTTCAAAAAATTAAAAATAAAAATTTGAAAAGGCCGTCCACGACGTTCGACAGGCCGTCCCAGACCACGAACAGGCCATCTAGACGATGGGCGGGCCGTCAAGGAGACGGGCACCCCGTCCTTTTGGACGGCCTTTCCGTCCAAGAGACGGGTATCCTGTCGAGTAGACGGGTATACCCGTCGAGGAGACGGGTATTCCGTCCAGGAGACGGGTATTCCGTCCAGAGGACGGGTATGCTCTCGAGGAGACGGGTATGCCGTGCAGGAGACGGGTATGCCGTTCAGGAGACGGGTATTTTGTCGAGGGGACGGGCAGACCGTCGAGAGGATGGAAAATCCGTTCGTCCAACTCTCGGGTGGCGGTGTAATTATTTCCCGAACCTGTCGACGGCGCCCCGAACCCGTTGACGGCGTCCCAACCCTGTGTCGGACCTCTGTGGACGTATCGGCCGTCCATTCCAGGGCTGTCCCACGCCCTGGATGGTCTGGATTCGGGGTGGACGGGCTGATGTTATGTTAATTACCCTGCCTAATCGGGTCGGTAATTGGGGGGTATAAGTGAACTTTTTTGGACAGTTCACCTGCTTTCTCTTTTGAGTTGCACTGTCCGAGCTTGAGAAAGCTTCGCACTGCAATTTGAGGAGAAGTGTTATACATTTGACATTGTTTTGCCACATTTCAGTTGCCTTCACGCAACAGAAGGCAAAGCAAATTGTCATTGTATTCGCATACAGTATCGTGTGTGTCATTTTCCAGGTATCAAGAATGGACGCAGAGGATGTAGCAGGAAGTTTGGGACCTGGAGGTGACCCCCCAGGAGGTTTGGTACCTGCAGGTGAACCCCCAAGTAGAAGGAAGAGAAGAAACAGAGCAACCTTGGATTGGGGCACACTTAATGCCAAAGCGGTTATGGCAAAGCCTGGGTGGTTGGAGGCAAATGGCCCATGGACAAGAGTGACATGTCGGCAATATATAGATTGGGCCCACATCAATCGCCATTGGCCACACGACCGGTACGAGGTGCAGGTGAAATCCGGCGTGGTAAATATTGACCAGTGCCAACATCCGCACTTCAAGAAGAGGATGATTGAAGTGTCATTGGCACTTTGGGGGGCAAGATCCAAGAAAGACGGGACACTTTCATTGTGCCAAATGGCATATGCGGAGGTTTTTCTTGGCAAGGATGTGGACTGGAGCAGCTTTTTGGGCAGAGCGCGGAATAATGCATTTCCAAATCAAACTCGCCACATAGCACCAAATCCTGCTGTGTCATTGGACAATGTACCAAATCCTGCCGTGCCATTGGCTGATGTCCAAAATGTGCAAATGATCGTGGTTCTACTGGCGGAGCATCCAGGGACGGAGTTGATGGAGGTAGAAGTTGGTCAGGGCAGCGGTCCAGATGTAAACCAACAAGATTTGATTGGTGGAGTGCAAGCTGACGGTGAAGAAGTAATTCGCTTGCGCCAATTAGTACAAACACTACAAGCAGAAAAAGAAGAAACACAACGACAACATGCTGCAATGTTGGAAGTTCATCGTGCAAGGATGCAGGCCGTTCAAGATGAAAATGTGCGCCTCAATGCACGTGAAGCCGAGCTCGTAGAGCGTGAAAGGCGGGTCAGCACAGACTCAGTTCCACCACTCGATCTTGTAGTGGAACGTGCTACATACGGTGCAGATGAAGACACACCAGGCCTGAGCAATACATCTGAGTTTGTGTTGCGATCACGATTGTCGTAGCACAGGATAAGCAATTCCCATGTTATACTCCCCAAAACCACTCTAAAGCATAACAAAGTGACTCTAAAGATCGAACCCACAAGATTCTGTGAAGTATCTAGCCTTATTAACGAACTAAGCCAAGTCAGTAGTAATATCCATCTTTTCCGGTCCTCTTTCTATGACCGGAAGTTCAAACACCCAGAAAACAAGGGACCGCATTCTTTCTATCTTCTGATTCCAGCTAGTCTTCCGGTTATCGAATCCAACACAACCCCAGGACCCTATCTCTTCCGGTCCGGGTATCCGTCTAGGCCAATCCGCTCTAGACAACTCACAACCATTTCCTCTCCTATCCGGTTTGGTTTTACCTCTGTTTAGCCATCAGAGGGTTCGCCGCTTGCTTTTGAGAGTGGTAGGCCCACCACACCTTCCGTGACTTATAGTGGCTGAAGACCCACTTTCCAAATCTCTTCCTTCCTAGGCTAATACGGATCCGGTTTGGTCCTTCACAGCAATCCAGATTGCAATCCGGTCCACTGGTCACACAAAGACCCCCCGTACAATCCTCTCAATACTACAACGACCCTGATGTCATCCTATTCCGTGCGAAGCTAAGGCGGTTACAAGTGCACCCGTCCATTCCAACGTCAACTAGAATTCTTCCGTTTACTGTTAAGATGGTGAGACCTCACAGAAGATCGGACACTCAACCGGATTTCTCACCCAAGAGTTCTAGCGCGACTAAGGACTCCCTCCCTATCCGCCTAGCCTAACAACGGCTTTCTCACCCGGAATCTCAAACTCTAGACGCGCTGAGGCACTGAAGTTCACTCCCAACTCTATCCTATCCGCTCGCATGCACTTAGAACCAAGAAAACACCAAGGGGAGAAATCCCATCGCATCCGCTCGCGCCTTCCGAACTCCGTTATGCACAATCCTGCCAAGACATGGGAGATCGTACAACAAAGAAGCACAAAGAAAGAACACAAAGAAAGATGCAGAGGGAAAGACTCTCAGTCCTCAGCACAAGGACTGAATTATATACACTTTGAAAACTTCCAAAAATAACAAAAGGCAAAAAGAGCCGTTAAAAGTCAACCTAAATCCGGATCCTAACTTCCGGTCCTCCTAACACTACCGGATCGGATTACTAATCCGGATCCGTTCCTATCCTATCTTTCCTAACTTATTCTACATCGCTATCCCGTGCCCCAACGAAGGACTTTTGGGCTCCGCCTCCAATTGCTCGAAGACTTCTTCCAAGTTCCTGTTCCGCTCTCCGGCCATCGGATTTGGCATGTCAGAACCGGGAGAGTCTTCGATGTTGATCGGCGCGGTCTGGGAAGGCTGACTCGGCTTTGACTGCGGAGTCTGGTCCCTTCCTTCCCTTGGGTCTGGCACTTCCGGAAACGATTCCGGCATGGAGATGTCCGATAGGTGGACCCTCATCGATCCGGTCAGCTTCTGTGTACACTCCTCTATCCGGTCCGCCGCTCCTCGTGCTAAGACCAAATTCTTCTCCACCTGCTCGGTGAAGTCAGTCAGGATCCGGACTATCCGGGTACCGGATAGTTTCTTCTCTTCTAAGACCTTCTCCTCGAAGAGTCTGGCCCTGACTGCCACGCTTCCGGTCTCTCCGAAAGTCGCCTTCACCGATTCCGCCACCTTCTGCGTCTCGTCCACCATTATCCGGGTGGCGGCCATATCTTCCTTGAAGGTGGCTACTTCCGCCTTCAACATGTCGACCTCCTCTTGAAGTCGACAGATCTCTGCTTCCTGCTTCCGGATCTCGACCGGATTGGTGATGCACTCCGCTACCTTTCCTGGCAACTTGCTATCCGGTGTTGCCTGCACCAACTCTCCGATATGGTTTAGGGCGATTCTCTTCGCCTCCCAGTCCAGGCGGATGTCGACGAGGATCTTCACCAATTTCTCGAACGGGTCGACCGGTCCCTTCTTCGAACAGCCTACCTTCTCCCCTTCCGGTGTCTTCTCCTTTCCGGTTTTATCACCGAGTGGAGATCCTCTTCCGGTCGGAGACGTCGTCTTGTGCCGCTTGGGCTGCCTCTCCGCCTCATCTTCATTTTTTTCCTCTTCTTCGGTCTCGGATCCGGTTTCCTCTTCCTCCTCGTCCGTTTCCGATTCTCCGTATTTTAGGAGATTTTCCTGGGCCTTCCACTCCTTCTCTTCCGAGTCTAAAAGGAGCTGGTGTTGCTCATAGAGGTGGAAGAGGTAGGGACACACGGGTGTCGGCCTACTCCTTCCGACCCTCGTCGCCAACTGGGCCACCAGATCGAACATGATCCGGGCCCAGTCCGCTTTCCGGTCTCCGCTTAGGGCACCGAAAATAGTGTTGCCGAGGATGATTGTCATCCTTGTCGGCTTCTCCGGATGGAGGATCGGGATTAGGAACTGTAACAGTTTCCGGTGCCGGTCGTCGATGCAGTCTTTCACCACGTATCCATCCTTGGGGTTGACCGCTCCTCGGAACTTGCCCCGGACGTACTCATCCTTCCGGTTTGCCATCCCGTGGCCTCCTGCCCGGAACTTATAAACCTCCCTCCAAATCTCTTCCGTCCATTGATGTGGAACACAGCGGATTGTGTTGTCGAACTGGTTCGTCCACTTCTCCTGGATCTCCTTCACCATCCGCTCGTCCTTGAAACCCCAAGGTTTGTCGAGCAAACCCTGGCACCCCATCCGGTTGAGATCCAACCGGAGCATCTCCATCTCTTCCTCTGTCGAAGGGAGAATCGGAACGACCTTCCGGAGTTTGACCGGAGCCGACGACGTGGATGGGCCTGGTCTGTTCCGCCTAAGCTGCGGCATGGACACAGACTAGATCTAAGACAGTCCTTTCCGATTCTACCTCACATAGTCCTAGCCGCACGTCCCGTTCTCACGTTCTCTCTCCGATCTCAACCGGAATCCTGCACAGCGATCGGTACGCAACCGGGAACCTACCCTGCAACACACCTCTAACACTCGCACACTCATGCACACACGCGAACATTCACACAGCGCCGAAACACGAGGAGCGCGACAAAACACTCTCACCAAACGGAGTTTGGAAAAAGGAGTGCGACTGAGGAGGTGCTGGCCTTTTATAGTCTCTCCTGACCTAAAAGCCGTCATGATGACGTTTACCGGTCCGGTCCCACCAATCCGGTCTAACCCTAATCCAGTTCACTGCTACTTCCGACGAAGGATCCGATTCCAATCCGGTTCCTGGGTGTCACCATTAGGATTGGATTCGTTCGAACTACTCCACTATTTCAATGTCTTTCCTAATTTTCCGTCCTCTGCTGTTTCTAGACAAAACCTACATACTAATCGATAGTTTCCGTTCCGTTTTC